>CM077153.1:233575392-234175392 GCA_039583875.1 Platanthera guangdongensis
CATTAGCTGCTGCGATATACTCGGCCTCTGTTGTAGAATCAGCAACTGTCTCTTGCTTGGAACTCTTCCAGCTCACAGCTCCTCCATTCAGGCAAAACACAAAACCTGACTGAGACTTGGAGTCGTCTCTATCAGTTTGGAAGCTAGCATCCGTGTAACCACTTACAACGAGCTCTTCCTCTCCACCATACACCAAGAACACATCTTTAGTCCTTCTTAAGTACTTCAGGATATTCTTGACTGCAACCCAGTGACACTCACCGGGGTCTGACTGATACCTGCTAGTCATGCTCAAAGCAAAGGAGACATCGGGTCGAGTACATAACATCGCGTACATGATTGATCCAATTGCCGAAGCATATGGAATCAACTTCATGCGGTCCTTATCTTCACAAGACTTCAGACACTGGTCCTTAGAGAGATTTACACCATGAGACATGGGCAAAAATCCTTTCTTGGACTCAAGCATGTTGAACTGCTTCAACACCTTTTCGATGTACGTACTCTGGGTCAAACCCAGCAACTTCTTCGATCTATCTCTATAGATCTTAATACCAAGTATATAAGTCGCTTCACCCAAATCCTTCATTGAAAAGAAGTTCCCTAGGTTGTTCTTAACAACTTTCAGGGTAGAAATGTCATTCCCAATCAACAGTATGTCATCTACATACAATATCAGGAAGACAACAATGCTCCCACTGATTCGCTTGTAAACACAAGGCTCATCTTCATTCTTGATGAAACCAAACTCTTTGATTTTCTCATCAAAACGAAGATTCCAACTTCGAGAGGCCTGTTTCAGTCCATAAATGGACTTATTCAGCTTGCATATTTTAGTGGCTTCATCTGGGGATACAAAACCCTCAGGTTGTGTCATATACACTTCCTCAAGGAGGTTTCCATTAAGGAAAGCCGTTTTGACATCCATCTGCCAGATCTTGTAGTCATAATACGCAGCAACAACAAGCAATATCCTTATGGACTTTACCATGGCAATAGGGGAAAAGGTCTCATCATAGTCAATACCATGAATTTGCTTGAAACCCTTAGCCACCAGTCGCCCTTTGAATGTCTGTACATTCTCATCCATGTCGGTCTTCTTCTTGAAGACCCACTTGCACCCTATGGGTCGTACCCCTTCAGGTGGTTCCACCAAGTTCCAAACTTGGTTTGCATACATGGAGTCCATTTCGGATTTCATAGCCTCAAGCCATTTGTCGGAGTCCGGTCCATTCATAGCCTCTTGGTAGGTTGCTGGCTCATCATCATGATCCATAAGCAACACATTACCTATTTGAGACACGAGAAATCCATATCTCTCCGGCTCAAACCTCGGTCTACCAGATCTACGTAGGACTTGTGTTCCCTGAGCAGGTTCTCTAGCTACAACATCTTGTAGTCCTGTCTCAGAATCCAATTCTGGTTCATTCACTACATGTGGTTCTTGAACTTCTTCAAGCTCTACCTTTTCAGTCTTTCTTGATAAGAACTCTTTCTCCAAGAAGACACCAGTCCTTGCGACAAACACTTTGCCCTCAGACGGTAGGTAAAAGTAATACCCTTTCGTTTCCTTAGGATATCCCACCAGATAACATTTATCTGATTTGGGTTCCAGCTTGTCAGGCATTTGACGTCTCACGTATGCCTCACAACCTCAAATTTTAATGAACGACATACTCGGACGCTTCCCAGTCCATATCTCATATGGTGTCTTCAGAACCGTTTTCGTTGGAGCGCGATTCAATGTCATTGCAGCAGTCTCTAAAGCAAAACCCCAAAAGGAAACAGGCAAATCTGCATGACTCATCATCGAACGTACCATGTCTAACAGAGTACGATTTCTCCTCTCAGACACACCATTATGTTGTGGTGTTCTAAGTGGAGTGAGCTGTGATACAATACCACACTCTTTCAAATGATCACGGAACTCATGACTCAGGTATTCGCCACCTCGATCAGATCGGAGTGCTTTAACCCTTTTACCCAACTGGTTTTCTACTTCATTCTTGAACTCTTTGAACTTTTCAAAAGTCTCGGATTTGCACTTCATAAGATACACATATCCGAATCTACTGAAATCATCAGTAAATGTAACAAAGTAGAAATACCCATCTCTAGCCATGGAACTCATGGGTCCGCATACATCACTATGTATAACACTCAAGAGATCCTCAGCCCTCTCAGTATAACCAGTGAAAGGAGCTTTAGTCATCTTGCCTAACAAATAAGATTCGCATCGCTCAAATGATTCATAATCAAATGAGTCCAAAAGTCCATCTCTATGGAGCTTGGATATGCGCTTCTCGTTGATATGACCCAAACGACAATGCCAGAGAAAAGTAGGGTTCGAGTCATTTGTTCTTAGTCTTTTAATATTTTCTACATTACAGATCAGATGGTTCAAGTTCAAAACATAAAGACCATTAAACAATTGGGCTACAGCATAACAAACATCATTCTTAAATATAGAACAACAATTGTTCTTAATTATAAAAGAAAATCCAATCATGTCCAAACATGAAATAGATATAATGTTTCTAGTTATGGCCGGAACAAAATAACAATTATCAAGTTCTATTACAAGCCCACTGGGCAAAGAAAGATGGTAAACTCCTACGGCTACAACAGCAACTCTTGCTCCATTGCCAACGCGGAGGTCCACCTCCCCTTTACTCAGCAATCTTCTCCTTCGCAGTTCCTGCACATTTGTACAAATGTGAGAACCACATCCGGTATCCAATACGCAAGATGAAGGAGCAGAAAGGTTTATCTCTATAACGTAAACATTTGAAGCGGAAGTCATACCTCCCTTCAATTTCTGCAGACCTTCAATGTACGAAGGACAGTTCCTCCTCCAATGACCAGCCTTGCCACAGTGGTGGCATTTCCCTTCCTTCACCGTGCTTTTCTTTTTCATCAGTGCTGAAGACTTGGGCTCAAGGTATGACTTAGGTCCCACCTTCGTCTTCTTAGAGCCCTTGGCCTTGCCCTTGCCCTTATGCACCATCAGTATGGGGCTGGCAGGCTTGGCCTTCTTCATGTTGATTTCGGCAGTTCTCAACATGCCTAGGAGTTCGGGCAGTGTCTTGTCTATTTCATTCATGTTGTAGTTCAAGACGAACCGCTCATAACTGTCCGGCAACGATTGCAGGATCAGATCTGTGGCCAACTCTTGACCAAGAGGAAAACCCAGCCTTTCAAGGTTCTCTATATACCCAATCATCTTGAGTACGTGAGTCCCTACCGAGTCTCGAACTCCCATCTTGCACTGAAACAACGCTTTTGTGATGTCGAACCTCTCTTGTCGAGCCTGTCCTTGAAACATTTTCTTGAGATGCTCGTCAATCTTCTTGCACCCCATGTTCTCATGTTGCTTCTGAAGCTCAGAGTTCATAGTGGCAAGCATAAGGCATTCGACATCCAAAGCATCGTCAGTATACTTCTTATAAGTATCTTTCTCAGCACGGAAAGAGTTCCCGGTCGGCACCTCGGGGGCTTCTTCTTCCAAGACATAGAGCTTTCGCTCTTGCCTGAGAACAATTCTCAGGTTCCTATACCAGTCCATGTAATTTGTCCCACTGAGCTTATCCTTCTCAAGGATGGCTCTCAGAGACAAAGTGGAGTGTGAAACACTTGCCATGGAATTCTACAAGAATTTATGCAGAATAAAATCAGTACCAAAATTTCAAATACAATTTATTTTAATTTGGACTTTAATTAAAACACTCCCACTATTTTATTCGAAATGATAGCCCTCACTAACAATTCAGAGAGTTCATGCGAGCTACTCTCTTAGTGGACAAGATCCGTATTTCACCAACACAATGAGTCAGCTTTGGCTTTCCTCTCACGATGCGGTTATTTAGGTAGGCAACGCTTGCCAATTGCATCCTCATGCAATTCTTGTATGGTTGGTGAATAACTCCTTATTCGCATCCATCATATGGTGCATGCAAACCCAATGCCTCTAGGCACTCAACCTTTGAGGTCACCTAGTTAAGATGGACCCGATGTCGACAGTGGGATATCACAATTATCCGCTCGCACCCTTACCAAGATAGATTAATGCACCTTGCTTTGGCAAGCCCACACTTCATCGATCGAGGCAGGAAGAGTGTCATCCATCGGAAGGCATCCGAACACTTAATATTTGATGAAGGGATTTTAATTATAGGTTAACAATTAACCATGATCAACATTTGATCAATGTGCACATCCAAAGAAAAACAATTCTAAACCACATGCATCCCTTATGTGCACATCCTGACACCATCAACAATTGATAGAAGGAAGAGATAAACCTGAACATCCGGAAATTTCCAAATCCTTAGATTTACATGCATTGGACAAAGGCAAAGACAACTCAACTTAAAGCAGTAGACAGGCTCATCTCTCTATGTTGGATTCAAAATCCAAAACAAAATCGAGGGATGGTTACTGCTAAGGAGACTACAATTTCTAACAATTAGAAATTACCACGAAATTCCAGACGTTCTTGGCGGGGTACCAAGACTAAATTTAGACATTTAGAACACTTCTAAATCCCTAGGTTTACACGTACTGGAATAACAAAACTTCCAAAATAACAATCATGGCCGGAACCTCCCTCTGATACCACTGTTGGGTTTCTCTTGTGTGGATGGCACAACATTTGTGCACGCAGCGGAAATAAAAACATCAAGAAAACCCAAAAGAAATGGGATCGGGCCATGATAGTTGAATCAAGAAGTTAACAAACAACTAGGCAAAAATTACCTCGGTGGCGTTGAGTCACAACTCAACGGAGATGCTCCAAACTTCGTCTTCTTGCTAGTGGCGAGTTCTACGTGGAATAATATCCACGTCTCTGCAGAAATCCACACGAGCGGGAGAACGCCGAGCTTTCCGTCGCACGGAAGATCGGGAAGAACGATGACCGCACCTTGCTATTCCACGGACTGCTAGGTCCGCGCCAGGAAGAGCAACACCAGTGACAGTCGCCGGAGAGGAGAAGGTCGACGGAGCGAACACGGCGGCGGCGGAACACTTCCGTCGGCGGCGGTATTCGGGATCGGCGGATCGAGCGGAACGGCTTCCGTCAAAATCGATTCGATCGGCTGCCAAAACTTGTAATACCCGAAAACCCTAAGTGTCCCTTTTATACCGAAGGCATAAAAGACTTAGGAAAATCGCAATTCGCAGACCACCCAGAAATAGGGTTCCAGAATCGGCGAGTATCAGTCGGTGAGAATCGGTGACAATCGGCGAGAATCACTCGGCAGGTTCGGCGAGAATCAGTCGGCGGGTATCACCTAGGATCAGCGAGAATCAGAGTACAATACTCGACGATTCTCGCCGATCGTCGAGCCGCGGTCGACGATACTTGTCGAACTCGTCGATCGTCGAGAATCAGCAAATTTTTCTCGACGATTCTCGTCGATCGACGAGAATCAGAGTGACGATTCTCGTCGATCGACGTGAATCAGAGTATCTATTCTCGACGATTGTTATCGACCCTCGGACGACAATTCTTACCAGTCCTCCAAGGCAACATTTGCCCAACCCGACGATCCTTTAAGGCAACACTTTGCCCACAACCCCATTCAGGTCGGTGATTGGCAACCTTTACCAACACAGTCAATCATCCAACTTCTCCACATCTCTTATGTGCGACCCTGCAGGCTCATATCGCGTTGGCAGTGAGATTACATGTTTGATCACTTTCAGATCATAATGGTAACTCCAACACTGGCGAAATCATGTCTCGCCATGTATACCTCGCCTTGTAAAGAAGAAATAAGAAATATATGATCTGCTTGCCCATGTAGTTGCATTTGGTTGATTGAGCTTGCTTTCCTGGTTTTCGTACGATGAAGGTGTGATCTTGATAGTTCAAAGGATATTAATTTGGCATTAGGTTATCTTGTTGACCACTTTGAGAAAATTCAACAATATATTGGCTATCAAAACGTGCAACTTAAGCACCATTCGCCACAGACGTTGGCACAAACACCTAACGCCCCGTGCTCTCCGGGCACAATCTTGGTGCACATGACCACAAGGGTCGCACCACCGCTCTCTATGACGGTCAACAACGTTTGGGCTTTCAGTCTCACAAGGGCCAAGGACGGAGACAACGCCCCAGTGCTACGACAAGTCATGTGTTTTACATATTGACCACTCCAAGTCGAACAACATAGTGGAGGGTACAGTTCAGCCATATCCCGTGCTCAAATCATCAGGCTTGCAGGCCTGACGCGGGTTAGCATACCCTTTCCCTTTTCTGCGTGATCCATAACTCTGTAAGGATCCTAAGCTAGCAATCATGGCTACCAAAGTTGAGCAATTTAAGCTCACGCTCCACAAAACTGGCCCCTAAGTCTTCGAGAGATAGGCCATCACGGCCCCCAGGTCTTACAAGACAGGCCTCAGTAAATGACCACAAGGTTTCCAAGAAACAGGCCTCATCAAACAACACAATGCTCACTGGGAGATACCGCCGACGGTAACGCTACCGCCACGCGGTAGGGGGTTAGACTATCGGTTCTTTCCCCAAATTTGGTATTTTTTTGGAGTCTACATCCAGTACTCTCAACGCAGTCATCTGCACACCCCGCGACTCCAAAATCTATGCAATAACCATGGAGCCTTCTCCGACATACAAAACATACAAACATCATCAATCCAGACCAACCTGTCCGGATGGGCTTCACACAGCATGCCTATTCCGTACTTTGATTCCGGATCTAAATGCAAAACTAATGGAGATACAAAAATCTACCCGCCGGGAGAACAACTTCCACGTGTTCGTGGAGTGTCTACCCTCTAATGCCAAAAAGAAGGACTTCACATGTCCAATGAAGAGGATCGTTACCCTAGAAGTTCGCTTCGGCACCATGAGAGAGAATCTAGTCGGATGGAAATGACTGCTTCGGCTTTGCCTCCGTAGATCCGAACTCGCCTTGCGAATCCGAGTTCCGAATCTCAAACGACGGCGAGATCTCCTTTTTCCGGCGCTAATGCTCCTCCTCCAAAAGATCCGGCCAAGTTCTCAACTTCAAAAGAAAATGGAGTGAAATAGCAGAACCAGTACTATAAACAAAGCTACCACCACGGGGGTACTTAACTACCGTCTCTTGGTACCGTCAATCAACGCCTTCAATTGAGCACAATCGCCCAGGCCCTCCAATCACAGACCGACAAGTGGCCACAACGTTACAGCTTCGCTATCGCCGGGCGTTAGGATGTTAGCGCCCGCGGTAGATAGCGATGTTACGACACGATCCCTCTTACTACCGCCCCGCAATATCTACTACCGCCACACGGTAGAAACCCGAGCGCTTTGAAAAATAAATTGCCAAACTACCATCTGCGCTAACTCTAATGCTGGGCAATAGCTTCCCGAGAGCTCGGCCAAATAAATGTCTAACGCCGCGCGCTAACAACCTACCGCCGCGCGATATACTAGGCATTGAGTCACCTCGCCTCAATCAACGCTCTCAACGCCTAACGCTACCGCCATACGGTATCATCCTACCACCGCACGGTAACCATTGCGTCGAGTTAACTCGCCTTACTCGGCGCTCTCGACACCTGGCGATACCGCGATGCGGTATTAGCATATCGCCGAGCGGTATACTCTATTCCTAATTACAGCAACTTGGGGTGTTACACCTAGCTTGCTACAAACCTCCCTAAAAGGAGTAACTGGTTTGGTGAAAAAATCAGCTAGTTCTCTTTCTGAGGTAACAAAATGTGTGCAGAACTGATTCTTCAAAATCTCATCTCTAATGAAGTGACAATCCACCTCGATATGCTTTGTTCTCTCATGAAAAACTAGATTTCTCGAAATATATATGGCTGTCTTATTGGCACAGAACATAGGTAGGGGATGATCATAAAACTCTCCCAGATCAAGCAAGAGTGTCTGGAGCCACTTCAATTCACAACAGTCTGAGCCATGCTTCTATATTCAACTTCTGCACTTTACCTGGCAACAACAACATGTTTCTTTCTCTTCTAGCTGACTAGATTACCTCTAATGAAAGTGCAGAAACCAAATGTAGACCTTCTATCTTCATTATCATCTGCGTAGCTAGTATCAGAATAAGCCTTAACCTTCAAATGTCCCCTTTTCTGAAACAAGAGCCCTTTTTCCTGGTGAACATTTTACATACTCTAAAATCTTTAGAGCTGACTACAGATGACATTCTATGTGAGCTTGCATAAATTGGCTCACTTTCCCTACTGCATAACAAATATCTGGCCTTGTGACCGTCATATAAATGTGTTTACCCACAAGACGCATGTATCTGGTAACATCTTCAAGAACACGAGAATTCTCATTCCAGCATTTGTCATCTCCAACAGCCATAGGAGTCCGAGCGGGTATAGCCCCAAGAAGACCTGTCTCTTTCAAGAGATCTAAGACATACTTTGGCTGTGAAAGAACAATAGAACCTGAATTTCGAGATATTTCAATTCCCAAAAAATATTTAGGAGACCCCATATCCTTAGTAACAAAATGCTGAAGCAGATGCTTATTCGTTATGTCAATATCGCTTCTATCATCCCATGTAAGAAGAATGTCATCTACATAAACATCAAGAATAGCAAGACCAACCGAGGTTTTGCGGATGAACAAAGAATGATCTGCATCACTACGAGCAAACCAATCACAAAAATAATTTCGTTAAATTTGTCAAACCAAGCCCTGGGACTTTGCTTAAGACCATATATTGCCTTTCACAGCATACAGACCTAAGACTTCCCCTGAGCAACATACACAGGAAGTTGTTCCATATAGACTTTCTTACAAATCTCCATAAAAAGGTATTCTTCACATCCAGTTGAGACATTTCCCAGTCCCTATTGACATCCACATAAAACAGAACACGGATTATGGTAATCCGAGCAACAGGAGAGAAAGTATCAAAGAAATCCACACTGTAGGTTTGTGTAAACCCTTTGGCAACAAGCCGGGCTTTGTACCGATCAATAGTACCATCATGAAGAAATTTGATGACAAAGACCCAGTGACAGCCAATCACATTAGTTCCTGGAGGGGTTGGAACAAAAGTCCAAGTACCCCATTCAGTGAGAGTTTTCATCTCCTCATTCATAGCAACTTTCCAATGAGGAATAACCAGAGTATCTTTATAGGAAGCTAGAACAATATTTGCTGATAGAGCAAGAACAAAACTCTGAGATGGAGATAACCACTCATAAGAACCACGTCTTGAAGAGGATGTTGAGTGCAAGACCGAACACCTTTTCGAAGAGCAATAAGAAGATCAAGGTCTGTCTGGTATATAGTATCAGTACCATCTGAAGAAGAGATTGCTGGCCCAGGAGCTGTTGGCAACAGTTCAGTAGAAGAATCAGAGACAGTAGGAGAATCATAAATACAAGGAGAAGGAATAGATGCAGGCTCTGGACGAGGTGCCAACATAAGAGAAAAAGAAGAATCATTAGAAGAACGGAGAATGGGGGAGAAAAAAAGAAAGGAGCATCCTCAAAAAAGTGACATATGTTGAAACATATTGTTTCCGGAGAACAGGATCAAAACATCGATACCCTTTCTATGTCGGACAATACCCGAGAAAAATACACTTGACAGAACGAAAAGAGAGTTTGTCACGACCAGAACATGGAGATTAGACAAACGATGTGCATCCAAAGACACGAGAAGGTAAAGGAAAAAGATTCGCATTAGGATACAGAAGAGAAAATGGAGTCTTGTCATGAAGAACCAAAGATGGAACTCGATTAATGAGAAAGCAAGAGAAAAGAACAACATGACCCCAATAAGACCGAGGAACATGCATGTGAGTGAGAAGACAACGAGCCACATCCAGAAGATGATAATTTTTATGTTCAACAACGTCATTCTGTTAAGAAGTGTAAGGACAAGTAGTTTGATGAACAATGTCATGATTGAAACAGAATGACGTGCACTGATGACTAAGATACTCCTTAGCATTATCTGTGCGAAGAATTTTAATAGGGGTATAAAAAAGTGTACGTACCTCATTATAAAACGTAGTAAAAACAGAGAATATTTCAGAGCGGTCACGCAACAGATACAACCATGTATACCGAGAGAAATCATCAATAAAAGTAACAAAATACATGCTACCCCGACCAACAGTCGGAAGGGGAGCAGGACCCCAAATATCTGAATGAACCAGATCAAAAAGTCGAGAAGAGCTGCGTTCATGGTTAGCAGGAAAAGTAGATCGGTGATGTTTTTCAAATTGACAATCCTCACAATTAAGAAAAGAATCTTCTCAAGGTAAATCGAGGAAAAGCTGATACAGAATCCGGGGAGGAGGATGCCCAAGGCGAAGATGTCATTGAAGTAAAGAAGATGATGAAAAAGCAGACGTTGTATCAAGGTAGAACAAGCCACCACTTGCAGTTCCCATAAAAATCGACTCTTTGGTGTGAGAATCCCAAAAAACACAGGTAGAAGCAGAAAAAAACAGCGTCACAGTTCAACTGTTTGCCAAGAGCAGTGATAGAAAGAAGACTGCACGGAAAAAATAGGAACATAAAGAGCGTCATGAAGCTCAAGAGAATGTGTAACATGCATCGTGCCAGATCCACAAACCAGAGAGAGAACCATCCACAATAATAACCGGAGGCAACCGGTTAGTCGTATCAAGAGAAGAGAAAAGACGAGAATTTCCCGTCATATAATTAGTAGCACCAGAATCAATGAGTCACCTTGCTATAGTGGCCAACTAAGCAGCAGCAGAATTAGCAAGAGAAGATGGAGTGGCCATAGAAAACAACTGCTAACTGCACGGTTTAAACAGAACAAACCACGTGAGAAGAGAAAAGAGAAAGAGACCGCACAGTCACGGTGACAACACACCAGCGGCAAGGAAAAATCCGCGACCAGGATGCGGAGCCCGCAGCGGGTAGAGAAGCCATGCGAACACGACAAGCACAAAAAAGGAGAGACCGCGCGAGTAGAGAAAACAACCCGTGCGAGAAGAAACAAGCCGAAGGAAGAAACAACCCGCGATGAGAAAGGAGAAAGGAGAAAGGAGAAAGAATAAAGCGCGAACATCCAATATAGTGGGGCATTCCTATAAAGAAGAGCGACTAGCAAAGAAGCCGCGCGAATAGAACACGCGCAAAGAAAGAAATCGCGGGAGAAGCGACAAGGGAGGCAAGGGCAGGAAGCAGAAGCAAACTAGAAGAAGACCAGAAGAGCAAGTTGGCGCGGTTAGAAAAACAAACCGTAATCTGAATGGAGCAATGAATCGGTTTCCACTGATACCATGTGAAAAAAATAAGCGAATAAATGACCAAGATGTAAATAAACCGCAAATTTTATTGTTCCAAAAAGATAAACAATACATAGGTATGTCCCCTTATTTATAGAAAAAGAGGGAGATGAAAGAATACAACAAGAGATATGAGACTAAATACAATCTGCGCGGCCTATGCAGTAAGATAAAGTCAAACCACACACTATACAAAGAATAACTGAAGATCACCCAGTAACAACAGATGGAAGCTGCCAGACCGCTAGGGAAGACCGCCAGACCGCCAGTGCAGGTCACCAGACTGCAATTGCGAGTTGCCATCAGACCGCTGTTGCGGCTAACCTTTAGACCGCACCTGCGGCTTGCCAACAGACCGCTGTTGCGGCTAATATCCAGACCGCATTTGCGGTTTACCAACAAACCGTTGTTGCGGCTAACCAACAGACCACTGATGCAGCTGCCCAGCAGATCGCTGCTGCGACAAACCTCCAGACCCCTGAGCCAAACCGCCGGAACATGAAGACTAGCACACCGCTGAGGCAAACCGCCAGACCGAGGAGATAAGCTGACCGCTACGGCTAGACATCAAACCGCCCGGTCTCCTCAAGCTTCAACAGTCAAAAACGTCATTATCATAAAATGTATGTTTGACAAGACAAAAGTTACGTCGACTCCCAAGTAAATAAACTAGTTTTAAGCATAAAATGCATGAATTTTTTAAGATGGGGTTGGACATTCATGAACCATGGTTCATGACCACTACGTTCACGACCACACCACCACGTCAAACGAAGCCTTAAGCTTTGTTTGACACAGCTTATTTGCCCCGATGTGTTTGGTCAAAAAAAACACCATTATCATAGATTGTATGTTTTGCAAGATAAATGTTATGACCACTACCAAGTAAATAAAGTAGCTTTGAGTATAAAATGCATGAATATTTTTAGGTGAGGTCGGTCACGAACGACGGTTCACGACCACCGCATTCACGATTGCCACCACCACGCCAAATGAAGCCTTAATTTACCAATTTTCTTCTCAATCCTTCAAAACAAACTATATTACCTATTTGTTTAGCGCATGCATTCTCAATCATAATTTTTACATGTCCAAATCATATATATTTATTTTCATTGATTTTTTGTTACACAGCGCTCCTATTATTCTTCTAATATTATTACATCTTACTTTTCCTTCATTATTTTAGTTCATATCTCGGCATCTTCATTTCTACAACATTCAACTTAAATGTCATTTTTTTTGTTAAGAACCCATCAATGTAACCATAGATAAAAAAATATCACAATTACAAGATTTTATCATAAATTCAACAATCCAATTCAAATTATTACCAAAAGCCAATCTTAAAGCAATCACTCTAAATTCAACCATTGAACCTAGGTCGACAACAATAATAATTTGGACCCTAATAGTTAAACCCAAATCTAAAAAGCCATTAAACTCACACTCCTTTGTTCAATCAAAAGTGTTGAAATGCCTAAACCAAAAGGTATTTCGGCCTAACGTGAATCTCAAAGACAACTAGGTTCCCTTAACCGACATAGCTTGCTAAAATACACTTCATCAAAGTATCAATAAATGCCCCCTACATGGAAAAAGATATGCTTAGTTTATTAAACTCTTTTGCCCCCAATTTTTTTTCCAGTGAATTGCATGGTCAAGCTCATCACCGACTTGAGTTTGTATTTCAACTATTTTTATATGTAAAACTCCACATGAAGCTCAGTATGATTCACCTTTTTTTTTGAAAACCACTCACATGAAGTAACCTTTTTAAAGATTTCATGTCCTACAATTTTGAGAGGGTTAAAAACTTAAAATCAATGCTAATTTACAATACATCCCACCCCCCATGGAGCCAAGAGACTTAGGCTCCGTTTGGAGGGGCTTATTTTCACCAGTCAAGGGGCTACGACCGCATGAATCGGACCATAATTAAGGCCCGATTCATGCGGTCCTAACCGCTTGACCGGTGAAAATAAGTCCCCCCCCCCAAACAGAGCCTGAGCCTTAGGCTCCGTTTGGGGGGGGGGGGGGGGGGGACTTATTTACACCGGTCAAGCGGTTACGACCGCATGAACCGGGCCTTAATTAAGGTCTGATTCATGCGGTGCTAACCGCTTGACCGGTGAAAATAAATCCTCCCAAACAGAGCCTTGTGTTCTAAAATGCAGTTTCTAACACCAAAGAACCAAGAGGAACCCAAGAGAAATGTTATGCATCCAGGGAAATGAACTAAATGTAAGATTTAAGTTAACCAAAATTAGATCATTTCTTAACTTGACTAGAACTCGGGTCGACACAAAGATTCAAGCCAAAACCCTAAAGATAACCACAACCATGTTTTAGATCAGACTTTGGCTCCGTTTGGGATGTCTTATTTTCACCAATCAAGCGGCTACGACAGAGGTCCGGTTCACGCGGTCGTAACCTGTTGACCGGTGAAAATAGGTCCTACCAAACAGAACCTTTATGTCGAGTACACAAAACAAGAAAAAAAAAGTAGCCCAAACAAATTTATCAATACGTTGTGCATAAAGGGTAATCATGATTTTATCTTTTCTCTAATTTCAATGTAAGATTCAATTCATTCGTGGATAATCTTTCACCTATGTTGGAGTTGGTGACCGGGCGGTCTGACGGTCTGGCTTGGCGGGTAGATGACTGCACGGCTTTGCAATTCCCTTCGGCGGTTTGGTTGCTGTGTGTTGTTGTCTGTGGTCCAAGCGGTATAGCGGTTTGTCTCTAGCGACTTGGAGACCGGGCGGTCTAGCAGTCTTCCATGGCGATCTCTCCCTCTCTGGTAGTAGCCGAGCGGTTAGCCCTTCTGTCTAACCGCGCGGCTTGTGCGGTTTGTGTCTGTATAGTCCGCTTGTGTCCTGTTATTTTTTAGTCACACATCTCTTATTTGTATTCTCTCTTCTCTCCTTCATTCTATATAAGGAATGACATACCTTTGTAATAGATACCTTTTTCAGATAATTAAGTTTCCAGTTAAACCATTCCGGTTTGTTTTTTGTTCGGCTTTTACATGGTATTAGAGGGCTCGATCTTATCCTCCTGATTCTGTGTGCCTTCCCTGTCCGTGTGGCTTCTTTGCCCGTTTGCACCCTGTCCGTGCGGCCTCTTTCTCTCCTTGTCGTTGCCCTCTGTGTGCGCGACCTCTTTGTTACCTGTGCTAAGTCGCCGCCTCCTATCGCCGCGACCTGTTTACCTTGTTTGGTCTTCGCTTCTGTTCGAGCAGACTGTCTTCTAGCCGCGCGACTTCTATCCCTCTGCTTGAGTCTGCGGCTTGGTCGTGGCTTTTCTGGCCGCTGGTGTCTGCCCTCGTGACCACTGCAGCTCTTCTTCTTCCTATCCGCACAGTTTGTTTCCTAATCGCATGCCTTCCCGTTGGTTGCTCCTATGGCTCTTTCTGATGCTTCTACTGCCACCACCCCTGTCGCCAATCCGGCTCCGCCTCTTCCTCCTACTCCTTCCGGCAACCTTGGCACAGTTTCCAAGCTTGTCGGCTCCAACTACCCGGATTGGAGCGTCTCTTTCACATTTCTCCTCCGCTTGCAACGCAAACGCCACCATCTCGTTGATGATCCTCCTCCTACCACTTCACCTCTCTTTGATGACTGGGATGCGAGTGACGCGCTTGTGCGTACTTGGCTCGCTAACAGCCTATCCGATGAGTGCCTTCCCGTCATCCGTCATGATGAGACAGTCAAGGCCGCTTGGCTTCATGTTGCTGCTCTGTACTCCAAGGGGGCTCAGACGTCCCGCATCTATACGTTGTATGCGGACCTCTTTGCCCGTCCTACCTTGTCTCCTGCTGTTGCCTACTAACGGGTTCAGGCTCTTGGGGCTGAGATTCTTCAGAATCGCCACTTTTCTGCGGATTTGGCTCAACAACACAAGCACTTCCAGGAGCTTCTGGTTGTGTGTTATCTGCTCCAGCTTCCTGATACTTATGACATGATCCGCCAGCAAATTTTGGGTGAGGCGGAATCTCCTACCTTAGATGTCACCGCTGCCCGCATCGCTGCTGTCACCTCTCTCCTTCAGCGCCCTCTTCTGCCCGCTCCTCCACCGGACAACTATGCTCATCAAACTCAGCGGAGTGGCTCTGGTAGCCGCAGTCACCCGTCTGGCGGACGTGCTTCTTCCCGCTACCTCTGCTCTCACTCTGGCCGCACCGGACATACTTCCGAACGCTGCAGGACGAAGCATCCCCATCTTCGACCCTCCGGTGACTCTTCCACCTCCTCTTCCAAGTCGTCTGCCTCTGTTGTCACATCCTCAGGTAGTGCCCACGTGGTGACTCAAGGTAAATGACTCATCGACTCTGGTGCAACTAATCACATGACGGGCAATCCTCAGTGCTTCTCTCTACTCGAACACCATGATTGGTTGCCCCGATCCTCGTTGCAGACGATTCTCCCTCCCCGGTTCATGGGTCGGGATTAGTTCATGTTACTCCGTCCCTTAGACTAGCGGACACTCTCTATGTGCCCAAGTTTCCGTGCAATTTATTGTCGGTTACCTCTTTATGCAAGCAGCTTCAGTGTTCTGTGACATTTACTCCGACTTCTTGTTCTTTTCAGGATCCGAGCTCCCAACGGACGATTGTTGTTGGGACTGAGAGCGGCGGCCTGTACTTCCTCGACAACGTTTCCGCCTTGTCTGCCTTCTCATCTTATTGTACGGATCTTCTCCAGTGGCATCTCCGCCTCGGTCATCCTCCACTACGACTTCTATATCAGCTTCTGCCCCACCTCCCTCCCTCCAGTACTCCTCTCCACTGCGACGCTTGTCAACTCGACAAGCATCACCGTTCCTCCTTCCCACCGAAGCAAGGTCGGGGCTCTACTCGTCTGTTTGATCTTGTCCACTCCGATGTCTGGGGACCTGCTCCTACCCTCACCATTGGTAGGGGTAGTTCTTATTTTGTAACCTTTATTGATGATTTTTCTAGATGTACTTGGGTGTATCTCTTACGAGATCGCTCTGAACGTTTCGATGTATGAATCTCTTTTTATCAGTTAATTAAAACTCAGTTTGGTGTTTGTATTAAAACCTTTCGCTCCGACAATGCTAAAGAATATCTGAGTCATGTTTTTACCTCCTTTTGTGTGCAACATGACATTATTCATCAGACTACTTGTGTTTATACCTCCCAACAAAATGGGGTGGCGGAACGCAAAAGCCGTCACCTCCTCGATGTCGCTCGCACATTGATGACCCAGATGCATGTCCCTCACTCATATTGGGGCTATGATGTTCTCCTTGTCTGCTACCTCATCAATCACATTCCCTCCACAGTTCTCCACGAGCAAACACCATTCTCCATTCTGTATCCGGGCAAGGAGTCTTTTCCTCTCCCTCTCCTAATCTTTGGGTGCACTGCATTTGTGCATGCCTCATCTGCCACACGTGATAAGCTATCCCCTCGCTCCACCAAATGTGTCTTTCTGGGGTACTCTACCACTCAGAAAGGCTACTGTTGCTTTAACCCCGTTCTTCGTCAGCAGTTCGTCTCCGCTGACGTTACCTGCTTCGAGAATGCCTCCTACTTCTCGGCTGACTCCTCTTCTCTTTCACCAGCTTCCTCTCCTCTCCCCCAGCTTCGGATTCTCCTGCTATTTCCTTCGTTCCCTCGTCTCCTACCGCGATATCCACCCCTACGCCGTCTCCGTCCACTCCTCTCCCTCCGTCTCTCTCTCCCACTTCTCCGCCACCCTCTCCCTCATCTCCTCCGCTGTCGCTCTCTTCTCCGGGCCAGCTCTCTCTGTCACGGATGCTCCGGATGTCGAGGGAGCCGCCGACCTGGATCTTCCTGTAGCTCTTCGCATAGGGGTGCGGACGTGTACCCTACACCCCTTTCTGCTGTTGTTTCATATGATCGTCTTACCCCTTCTCGCAGGGCCTTTGCGCTGGCTATCTCTGCCACTGCCACACCTCGTTCCTACCAGGAGGCCCTTGTTATTCCCCACTGGAAGTTGACCATGGATGAGGAAATGACGACCCTCACGAAGCGGGGTACCTGGACTCTTGTTCCTCCTCCCTTCGGTACTGATGTTGTTGGCTGTCGCTGTGTCTTTGTGGTCAAATTTGGCCCAGACGGCACGATGGACCGTTATAAAGCTCGTCTTGTTGCTAAGGGCTTTACTCAGACATATGGAGTTGATTATTTTGACACTTTCTCTCCCGTGGCTCGTCTCAGCACTATACGAGTCCTCTCTGTGGCCGTGAATCGAGAGTGGCTGATTTCCCAGCTGGATGTCAAGAATGCCTTCCTTTATGGTGATCTTCAGGAGGCCGTCTACATGGAGCAACCTTCTAGGTATGTTGCTCAGGGGGAGACACGAGTATGCCGGTTGAAGAAGGCAATCTATGGCCTCAAGCAGAGCCCTCGAGCTTGGTTTGACAAGTTCAGCGGCATCGTGGCGGCCGTTGGTTTTGCGCGCAGCTGTGCCGATCACTCGCTATTCATTCGCAAAACCTCCTCGGGCCTGGTGGTTCTTGCTGTGTACATCGATGATATTCTTCTCACTGGTGATGATCAGGAAGGGGTAGCCTTGACAAAGCGACATCTTTGTCAACATCTGGTCACGAAAGATATGGGCTCTCCGAAGTACTTTTTGGGGATCGAATCTCTCGGAAGCCCAACTTCTTAGTCCTCTCCCAGCGTAAGTATGCCCTAGACCTATTAAAAGAAGCAGGATTGACTGAAGCCAAACCTGCCCGATGCCCCATGGCAATTGGAGAAGACAAAACCTGGACAGATGATTCGTCTCTTCTTTCAGATACTACGCGGTACAGGCGTCTAGTTGGTAAGCTCATATATCTCACAGTGACCATGCCCGACATTTCCTATGTTGTGGGCAAGGTGAGTCAATTCATGCAAGCACCAAGGGAGTGTCATCTACAGTCCGCCTTGCGGATCTTGGAGTATGTCAAAGCAGCGCCTGAGAAAGGATTACTCTTTCAGAAGAATGGTCATCTGAGGGTTGAAGCATACTCAAATGCGAGTTATGCTGATGGCAAAGGGGATCGCAAGTCTACCTCCGGTTTCTGCACCTTTGTTGGGGGAAATCTGGTAAGCTGGAAGAGCAAGAAGCAGTCTGTTGTTTCCAGGTCCAGTGCTGAAGCAGAGTATCGGAGTATGGCATCGACCACTTGTGAGTTAAAATGGCTACGGGCTCTCATGCTGGATTTAGGAGAGGTCTACAACCATCCTCTACCTATGTTCTGTGACAACAAGGCTGCCATATACATCTGCAAAAATCCGGTCTTCCATGAAAGAACCAAGCACATTGAGGTCGACTGTCATTTCATCCGTGAAGAGATTTTGAAAGAACAAATTTGCACTCCCTTCGTCACTTCTGATAAAGAGCTGGCTGACATCTTCACCAAGCCAGTATCTGCCTCGTTTCTTCATATTTGTGACAAGCTGGGCATGATCGATATATATGCTACAGCTTGAGGGGGAGTGTTGGAGTTGGTGACCGGGAGCTCTGGCGGTCTGGCTTGGCGGGTTGATGACCGCGCAGCTTTGCAATTCCCTTCAGCGGTTTGGTTGTTGTGTGTTGCTGTCTGTGGTCCAAACGGTCTAGCGGTTTGTCTCTGGCGACTTGAAGACCGGGCGGTCTAGCAGTCTCCCATGGTGATCTCTCTCTCTGGCAGTAGCCGAGCGGTTAGCCCTTCTGCCTAACCGCGCGGCTTGTGCAGTTTGTGTCTGTATAGTCCGCTTGTGTCCTATAATTTTTTAGTCTCACATCTCTTATTTGTATTATCTCTTCTCTCCTCCATTCTATATAAGGGAGGTCATACATTTGTAATAGATACCTTTTTCAGATAATAAAGTTTTCAGTTAAACCATTCCAATTTGTTTTTGTTCGGCTTTTACAACCTAAAATTTCTCTGTCAGTTTCTTGCTGCCCGGAATTCGTGATCCTGGGTTGAGGAGCACTTGTGTTTCAGACTCCTGTTTAGTCTTCGCTATCATTGTTGTTTCTTTCTACTTCCCTCGTGCTAAAGCTAGAATAAGTCACCCTGCCAGAAAGGATAGACCCCGAGCCGAGGTTTTCTCCCTTTTGCAGACTGCCTCCGTTCCACTCGTTCTTGATTGGGCCCGGCATCGTAATTTCATCCATTCCAGCCGGGATGTAGGTTTGAGACGTCGCGGGAGTTAAGATATTACAAAAAAGTCTCAGTCGTCTTCGTATTTGCAGCTGACTGGTAGGATCTCGAAACAGCAGATAAGCCAGTCTTCATGGGCGAAGTTCTGGTGACTGCTAGGCGAAACAGCGGCTGGAGAGACTATCTATCACCCGGTACTGAGAAGTTGGGCATCTTCCCAAAGCAAGCCCACGGAGCGGTAGCAGACGATCGAGTTGACAACCTCTGATGCCTCAGCCGGGAAATGCATGTGTTCTTTCTCTACACCCCCCCCCCCCCCCCCTCAGCCACACATCTCTTTTGTTCCTTTTTTCTCTATCTCACCGTCTCGCGTAGATTGGTTTTTGTACCGGTCAATCTTTCTATCCTCTTCTTATGTTATGGCATACTTTTGTATGATCAAAGATCGGCAGGTGATCCGTTCCGTCCTTTCTCCTCTCCTTACTC
This sequence comes from Platanthera guangdongensis, assembly GCA_039583875.1. Lineage (NCBI taxonomy): Eukaryota > Viridiplantae > Streptophyta > Magnoliopsida > Asparagales > Orchidaceae > Platanthera > Platanthera guangdongensis. The sequence continues at coordinate 233,595,288 of CM077153.1, forward strand.
TACTAATGAAGGTTAAGGCGAGCCGCCCGTACGGGCGGCCTCTGCGCATTCTTCCTTCCACTTACGTCGAATCAACGTTCCAAGGCGGCCAAGAGTAGGGTATATAAAGGTTCCTCAGTTCTTTTTCCTTTCTGATAGATCTCATTTTCATTTCTTTCTCTTGATGTGGTCGAAGCACCACTACACCAGTGGTAATAAATTCAGTGTATCGTTCGCAGCCTTCATTCCTGCCTGCTCGCTTCCACTAGCGCCTTGCTTGCATGTAGCACGGTTGCCCTGGAATCTCCCCTTCTGAACCTTCAGACCATATTAAGATAGAACAGGAGCCTGTTAGAACTAGAACATGCCTTGAAGATAGACCTTGACTGCCGCAAAGAAAGTCTGATACGCGCCCGGAGCATCGTCCATAGGAAGGAAGAGAGGGGTCAGCGAGCAGGTCTTCCCCATCTTGACCAAAGGCAAACAGCCCCCCCAGCGTGGCTTTGGTCAAGATAGGCAAACGCCCGGGGATTGGATGTTGAAAAGTCTCAACACTTTTTTTTGATGAAGAGTACAAAATGCTAAGAAACGGCTGAATTGGAACTATTCAGAGGCCTTAGACCATACAGTCATGTTGGCTTATAGGCTAAAGCAACTGTACAAGAGGCGCCTTAGACCATACAGTGATGTTGGCTTATAGGCTAAACTGGAACAATTCAATTCATTTGTGGATAATCCATTTTTGTTACTTGACCAATCATCAGAAGAAGCAAATACAACCGGTACGCTAATCAGTAAGATTAATGAAGTTGCAATTAATGCAAAAACAGCTAATTGGAAAGCAATAGTCATGCTTGTCATCCTCCAAACTATCAACAAATGAACTATACCATTTGATCCCTCCTTTAGTAAAAATTGGAAAAAATGCATAATGAAGGGATTTGACATGAATGAATTGATTCATTAGAACGTATTACCACTTTCTTTTTATTCGGACATGAAGTTGAGCAGATAGTTAATGTATGATCTTGTTGTATTCATATATTCGTAGGAATAAAATAGAAATTCTATCTTGGGAGAGATGGCTGAGTGGTTGATAGCCCCGGTCTTGAAAACCGGTATAGTTCTTAACAAGGAATTATCGAGGGTTCGAATCCCCCTCTCCTTTTGCTTGCTTAATAAATTACTTCTTTACTGGTTTGGCATGGCCCCCTTTTTCATAAAGGGAATGACTCGGCTAGGCGAGATAGCCGAGCCAGAATAAAAAAAAATATTTCACCTAAAATTTGTTACTCCAGAAATCTTCAAGCTACTATGCCTAAACGGTACTATCTTGAAAGCACTCTCCACCATCATTAGACCACCCCCTTCAAATTCATTACCAATGGACGTAATGCGACAATCCCCAATAGCAGTCATCCTCACCCTGCGCATGAACATGGTTATCCCTAGGCCAAATTCGAGTCCCAAACCGACAGAACGCCCGTCTAGATCTCACATGACCATTACACGCACACACAATCACATGACACTTTGTGCAATGACCATGTGAGCGCCGCTGGCGAGGTATAACTCACCACTGGCAAAGCATCATCGTATCCTCTTGTGAGCTCTACCAATATCCACTATCAAATGTTCCCACAAGTCTATTAGTTTCAACTTGCCCTATAAAGAACATACTTAACGGCAATTTGCTTGAGATAACTCTGCAAAGTCCAAGAACATACTTAAAGAACATACTTATTGGCATTTAAGTTGGCCCTGCCCATTCGCCTAATCGTTCGTGCCAGAGATGAATTTGTTGAAGCTTCTTGACAGTAAGGCTTGGTTATTGCATCCGGATTTGTAAAACACTGACGTCTAACCATAGTCCGGCGTCCCTCATCCCCACGCCCTTACAAATATGCAGCTTAAAAACGCCGACAGTCCTCTCCAGCCTTAGTTTGGCACGGAAGTGTGATTGTAAACATGGTGGATACGGGCTATAGTTCGTGAACACTCGACCCCACCTATGGAACACAGTCCATTTTTATGTTTAAAATTAATCTTTTTCTTGGCGACAATTATGGTCATTTTTATGTCAAACACATTCAAGACGGTATCACGCGGAGCCTAATCGCATCATGTACTACAACAATACTAAAACCTTTATCCCACTATACTGGGGTCGGCTATATGGATCATTTGTCTCCATTGTGCCCTATCTTTTGTCATAATCTCACTAATGCCCAAGTACATCATGTCTTTTCTAACCATTTCATTCCAAGTCTTTATTGGGCTACACTCACAACGCCTCACAGGTGCCGCTAATAATCTTCTAATAAAAAATGACGGGGTGAAACAAATGTGGACGGATGTTAGCCGGTTAAATACTTATTATATTGCAAAAAGAAAATAAACTTAAAAGCAATAATGCATAAATTAAAAAAGCTCGGAGCATGTAAAATATTCGTTAAAAATAATAAATAAAAATAGAATAGAAACCCCAAAATCTCGGGAGTATTTTAAAAAAAATATAGTTTTAGGGATTAATATTGATACAGAAAAAGCACTCATGGATTTATAGTTGGGGGAATTAATTAATTAATTGGCTATTATACCGGCAAGAACATCACTCCTTCCTCTCGCATAAATTGTGTAAACAAGGCGGATTGCATCCAGCCATCCATCCAGAGACTCCCACGTGTCAGCAACCTGATATATATCAGAAATAAACATGTTTTAATATATTTGCACCGAAGAATATTTCAAAAAAAAACGTAAAATTTAATTTCCATTTTCAAGTAGAATAAAAGAAAGCAGATTGTTACGTGCAAACATATTTTGAATATATGCAGATCATTTTAATAATTATAAATAAATAAATAAAAATGTATTATTATATATATATATATATAATAATAATAAATTAATGATAGATAAGGCCCTAAACAATTCCAAAAATAAATATTGGAATGTACTTTTCAGAATGTAATGAATTTTTTTTGGATTATTCTCCTCGTTCCCAGGAGTCCATCTCTTGAAACAGTTCAGCAATTGGTGCCAGAGAACTCATGCAATTTTTGATCAAAATTGTATAACTCGAAATTTTCATGGCCAAAATCTCTATCAATAATTTACCAAAACTTACAATTAAGGTGCCTATCTTGTGTGTTTTTTGGCCACCAGTCTACTGCAGCTTTCGGATTCGAATTTTGTTGAGCGGAATAAAAGTAATGACCCTTAGAAGTTCAGCTATTTGAATGAATTGATTTTGTTTCGCAAGTAACAAATAGATCTGCATTTATAATATTTCGGTCTGCATTTAAAATAGGTCTGCACATATCTAAAATAGGTTTGCACATAACAATCACCTAGAAAGAAGAGAAGGCAGGAGAATGCGGGCAAAATGATTTCTATAAGCAGCCGCTAGATCAAATGGAACAGGTAGAGGAAAAACAGAGCAATTCCTAAATAATTGAGTCATAGACGTCATGTATTTGATACTTTTAACCTCAGCAGTATTAGAGCCAAGCCAAAGGGAACCGAATAGACTCATCAATCACAGGTAGGGATAACTTAGTTCCGTGTTTTGTCGGGAGGGCGATCTACCGCGCGGATCCTTGGAGATGAGAATTTATTGTCAGTTGATTTGGCGAGAGCTTCTGGCTTGCAAGAAGGTTTTTGAGCCGGACCTGGCTGTGAAAGTGACACTCCTAATTGCACGAATGCGATTTCATTTGGTTCATCTCTTCGTATGTGCTTGTTTATTTGTTTATTAAATCGTGGTTTATACGAGATGCGTAGGGTCGGATCTAGCGGGTGTGTAGGTTGCCTACGGAAATGTCTATATGAATTACAAAATTAAAAGACGACTATGCTTGCAACAAGAGAAGTTTACTAACAGAATCGCAATCACCGCAGGAGGCAGAGTAAGTTGGGGAATCATGAACTTAGTTTAGTGAAAAAAATTAGTTAAAGGATTGATGAACACCACAACAGACAACAGTGGAAACTAAGCATTTGCAAACAAAACAAAACAAAAAATAGTATAATGATTTTAGCTGAATGACTTTGAGATGCACAAAACAAAATAAATTTTCTGTGATAAATTTTGATGCATGATATTTTAGCCCAATGATTTCATGTTCGGTAGAGAAATTGGAAGTAAAATCAAAATTATTGTTTAAATTTTTCTTCTATTTTGCCCCCAAAAAATTCACTTCTTTTTTTGCATATAGAAATTAACTGCAAAAAGAAATAATAAGTAATAGTCTGATAACTAAAAAAGGAGCTAGGAAGGCATGCCTCATAAATGGAAAGCAGATACCTTGATTAGAGAAGACCTGTTCTATTTTCTAAATCCCTTTGGATTTAACATTTTTATAGTAAAGAGTAAACACAGCTTTTTTTGAGGGGGAGAACATAAGCAGATCTGATGCAGATAACTACGTTTCAAGATAATTTACAGTACATTCAAGGTTCACTTGAAGAAAGAGTTTATTTTAAATCAGGTTCTTGAGATTTGAGAACACCTCAAAACTGGCAACTACAACTAGATATCATACTAACCAGCATAATCTTGATTAAGAATGTCATCAATTAAGCATCCATCCTGCATTTAAACTGGTATTGCCAGCAAAAAAGACTGTTTTTATGTGATGATCCAAAAATGGCCGTGCAAGCGTTGGCAGGAAGGAGACGAGGAGTGGGGCGGGGTGCCACCGAAGTTTGTGTGTGTTAGAAAAGCCCTTGTAAAGGCCCATTTATGAGTCTCATTTGTTTCTTGTATTTGTCCCACATCTTGGATTGGGATCTTCTCTCCTCCCTCTCTTCCTATATAAATGTATTCATACTTGTAATTATTCATTCAAGAAGTATATACAAGGTTGGAGGTCTCTCTATTTCTACATGGTATCAGAGCCACCGGTCTCCCTCTAGCCGGCTTGTCTGTGTGCAAACCGCCTGGTCACCCGGCTGACCACGCGGCCTGTTCTTCTCTTGCTTAAGCCGCCGTATCTGGCGACTTGTTCTTTTCTACCGGCTGTTCCTCCATCTTCCCTTCTATTCTGACCTCCTCCTTCTCTTCTTCCTATCTCTCCCTCTTTTATAACCTTCTCTCACGTGGGGTCCACTTTCTCTAACTTTTCTCTCTTGCCCGGTCTTCTTCTATGACCGCGCGGCCTCTCCCTTCCCGCTTCTCGCGGTTTCTCTCTAGCCGCTGCGGATTTCTCCCCTTGCCGCTGCGGTTTCTCTCTTAACCGTGCGGTCTTCCTGTCTTTGCCTCTCCCCTCTAATCGCAGCGCCCTGTCAAGTCGCCTGCGGCCTCTCCTTCTCCTTTCGCCGCATCGTGGTCGCGACCTTCACAGTCGCTGGTTGTTTTCCTTGACCGTGCGGCCTTCTCTCCCTGCCAGTCGCTGCGCATTCTTCCCGCGGCCTTCCTTGCCAAGCCGCGCGACTTCTCCAAGCCGTTGCGCCTTCTTACCCAAGGCCTCCTTCTCCCTTAGCCGCATTGTGGTTGCGACTTTCTTTGTCGCTCGCCGTTCTCCCTTGCTGTGAGGCCTTCTTCTCTTCTCGCCAGCTGCCCGGCCTTCTTACCCGCGGCCTTCCTTGCCAAGCCGCGCGACTTCTCCAAGCCGCCCCGCCTTCTTGTCAGGCTGCTCGGCTTCCTTCTTTTGTTAGCCGCGCGACTTCCCCCCTTGCCAACCGACCTCGTTTACTAGCCACATGACATCCGACGCCTCTGCTGCTACTTCTGCTCCGCCAGACCGTGAGGCTACTCCGGCTTCTGACCTCCGTGATGAACTGCGAATTACTACCATCTCTCTGACTGGCAAACACAATTTTGTCGAATGGGTTCACTCTGTTCGTCGTGTCCTGCAGACGAAGGGTCTTCTCCACCACCTGACTCGGGCTACCCCTGTTGCTCCCTCTGATGATTGGCTTCGAGATGACGGTCGGGTCCAGTCTTGGCTCCTCAACTCTATGGACACCGAACCCTATCGGATGGTCATGTATCATGATACGGCCAAGGCCATGTGGGAGGAGCTCCACTCTTTTTACTCTGGGCAAAACAGTCTTCAGCACCTCTATGATATTATCTTCAACCTTCAGAATCTTGCTTCAGGTGCTCCCGGCGACATGATTTCCTTTGTTGCTCAGGCCAAGACCCTAGCCGAGGCTTGGATTCAACATCAGCCTCCTACAACGGATCTTGCTACTCAACGGGCCCAGAAAGAGGCGGTTACCATCGCGATGATGATGTCCCGCGTTCCGCCCCACCTGCATAGTGTTCGGGCCCAGATCCTCTCTTCCACGACGACTCCATCCCTGTCTGACGTCTGCTCCAAGCTACTTCGGGTTACGCCTCCTACGGAGGCCCGTTCCAGCTTTGCCCCTGCTCTTCTTCAACAGCCTCTCCTTCCAACTCCCCCCCGGCTCGTGGCTCTTCCACTCGGGGAGGTCGGCCTCCGTCTCGGGGACGCGGACGTGGTGGCCGCTCGTCTCTCAAATGCACATATTATGGCCGGGGTGACCATCTTGAGGCCACCTGTTACAGCAAGCATGGGTTCCCTCCCCACCTCGCTGCCACTTCCTCTACTGCTCCTGCTTCCCCTAGGGCTCCTGCCCAGGATCCGGCCTCCGCTACCCAACATGATATTGATGAGCTTCGCACCCAACTCCATCAGCTACAGGGTGTCCTCAGCCGCTCCTCCGGCTCGGTTGCGACCTTTTCTGCGGAAGGTATAACCTGTCTCTCTCCCAGCCCTCACTGGATCGTTGATTCCGGTGCTACTCACCATATTACTTCCCAGAAGCCCTCCAAATATCTCCAGATGGCTCATCCCCCGTGTATCACTGTGGCCAATAGTGATACTCTACCGGTCTCTGGTGTCGCTGCCCTCCAACTTACCCCAACCCTTTCTCTTTCCTCGGTTCTTCACGTTCCGGGATCTCCTTTCAATTTACTTTTCTCATGCAGGATCGTCGCAGCCAGAGTATCATTGGTAGGGGGCAGCTGGTGAATGGGCTTTACCTCTTAGATACCCAACCCACTCTTCTATCTGTCGTCTCTACTGTTGATTGGAATCATCGTCTTGGGCATGCTCCTCTTCTGATTCTCAAGCGGGCTCTTCCTGATGTTCCATTACAGGAGTTCTCTTGTGAATCTTGTATCTACGACAAACACCACTGTTCTGTCTTTCCCCCTGCATGTACCCGGAGTAGTACTCTGTTATCCTTAGTTCATTCTGATGTATGGGGCCCTTATAAGGTCCATAGTATTTATGATTTTCACTATTTTGTCACTTTTATCGATGACTACTCACGTACTACATGGCTATATTTAATGCATGATCGTACTGAGCTTACATCTGTCTTTCGTGCCTTTGTCACTGAGGTACGTACGCAGTTCACCACCCCACTCAAAATCCTCCACACTGATAATGCTCGCGAATATACAGGGCGCACCTTCTCCTCCATCTGCACCGAGTTTGGCATTATCCATCAAAATTCGTGTGTTTATACCCCTCAACAAAATGGGGTGGCCGAACGAAAGAATCGTCATTTACTCGATATTGCTCGCTCCCTCGTGTTTCAAATGCAGGTTCCAATCGAATATTGGAATTTCGCAGTCTCCACAGCCTGTCATCTCATTAACCGCCTCCCTTCTTTTGTTATTGATTTTGTCATTCCTATCGAACTCCTATATCCTACTACCAAACCAACCTCTCTCCCCCCACGTGTCTTTGGGTGCGTTTGTTATGTTCATCTTCTTGGACCTCCATCCGACAAACTCGCTCCTCGTGCGGCCAAATATATGTTTGTGGGCTACCCCCGTACTCAAAAGGGGTATGCTTGCTACTCTCCTTCCGATGGAAAGATGGTTGTCTCCGCGGATGTCACCTTCTGCGAAGATCAGCCCTTTGACTTACCTTCCTCCTCCTCGATTTCCTCTCCTGCTCTGCCCCGCCCTGTCGTTCCTACAGCGCCCTCCTTTCTGCCCTCTCCCTCCACCTCTCTTCCTGCTCCCAAAGTTCCTTCGCCCGTTATCCGTGTCTATACTCGCCGCGGCTCCAAGGATGATTCCCTGCCCCAGCTCCCTGCTCCCAGTGACACTCCGACACCGGCGGATACGGCTCCTGCTTCTACGGCCCATCCCCTGGCCACCTACGTTTCTCTCCACCGGCTTGCTCCACCTCTCTACGCCTTTGCCACTTCTCTTTCCTCTATTTCTATCCGAACACTGTGTAGGAGGCACTTCAACACCCAGGCTGGCGGGCGGCCATGGAGGATGAAATGAGGGCTCTTTGGGCGAACCAGACTTGAGATCTGGTTTCCCTTCCTGCAGGCCAACACTGTGTCAGCTGCAAGTGGGTCTTTGTTGTCAAACATACCGCGAATGGGTCTGTTGAGCGTCTGAAGGCCCGCCTCGTGGCTCGAGGTTTTACTCAGCAACACGGTCTTGATTATGAGGAAACTTTCTCTCCCGTGGCCAAATTGAACACGGTCCGAGTTCTTCTTTCCTTGGCTGTTCACCATCATTGGCTTCTTTATCAGTTGGATGTTAAGAACGTCTTTCTCAATGGTTATCTCCAGGTGACTGTTTATATGCATCAACCTCCCAGGTTTGAGACCACGGGGGAGTCTCGGGTTTGTCATCTTCAGAAATCAATTTATGGTCTCAAACAGTCCCCGCGCGCTTGGTTTGACAAATTCAGCAAGGTAGTCCGCGATATTGGTTTTACTAGAAGCTCGGCTGACTTCTCTCTCTTCACTCGACACCAGCCAACCGGAACTGTGATTCTACTTGTCTATGTTGACGATATCCTCATTACTGGAGACGATACTACAAGAATACAACATACCAAGCAACAGTTGAACTCCGCCTTTCAGACCAAAGATTTTGGTAACCTACGGTATTTTCTTGGGCTCTAGGTTGCACGACGGTCTGATGGTCTTGTATTATCCCAAAGGAAGTATTGTATGGACCTCATTCATGATGCTGGTTATTTGTGATGCAAACCTACGAATACTCCAATGGACGCTAATCACAGGCTCTCGGCCCATAGCTCTGACTCCGATGAGCTGCTTACGAATCCGGAATACTACAGATGCCTGGTTGGAAAACTGATCTACCTTACAGTTACTCGACCAGACATCTCCTTTGCCGTAGGAGTCGTGAGTCGATTTATGCATGCTCCTAAGGCATCTCATCTTCAAGCTGTCGAGCGCATTCTTCGGTATCTCAAGAACGCTCCAGGACAAGGGCTTGTGTACAAGCCATCCACATCACTATCTCTTGTTGCATACTCGGACGATGACTATGCAGGATCCGTTGATGATAGGCGCTCTACCTCTGGCTTCTGTACCTACTTCGGTGGTCATCTCATAACCTGGCGTAGCAAGAAACAGAATGTGGTTGCTAGCTCTTCTGCTGAAGCTGAGTATCGGGCCATGGCTGCGGTAGTGTCCGAGTTAACATGGCTTGAGAGTCTTCTGGGAGATTTGGGTGTTTGTCTCTCATCACCGACGACCCTATTTTGTGATAGTCAAGCAGCAATACATATTGCCAAGAACCCGGTATTTCACGAACACACAAAACATATTGAAGTTGACTGCCACTTTATTCGGGAAAAAGTACTGTCAAAGAAGGTAGATCTGGAGCATGTTTCTGCTACAAATCAAGTTGCTGATATCTTGACCAAAGCTTGGCGCCTACGACTTCTACGCTCCAGCTTGCGGGGCAGTGTTAGAAAAGCCTTTGTAAAGGCCCATTTATGAGGCCCATTTGCTTCACTTCAAATTCCTGCGACAATTTGGATTTCAGATGTTCAACCGCTTCGGTATCATTGTCGGTAATTACTATATCATCCACATATACAATGAGAGCAGCCACCTCACCCTCACTATGTTTCACAAACAAGGTGTGATCAGCATTGCTCTGTTTGTACCCGAAATAGATCATACCTCGGTGAAATCTCCCGAACCACGCACGTGAAGATTGCTTCAAGCCATACAGAGCTTTCTTTAACCTGCAAACTTTCCCTGTCGATCCTTATTGGTTAACACCAGGAGGCAAGGACATGTAGACTTCCTCCTCAAGGTCACCATGGAGAAATGCGTTCTTCACACCCAACTGAAGGAGACTCCACCCTCTTTATACACGACACATGAAAGCAAGATCCTGAAGGAGTTCATTTTTGCACTGGTGCAAATGTCTCATGATAGTCAATGTCCGTTGTCTGCGTATATCCTCTCGCCATTAACCTGGCTTTTTATCGTTCCACAAGACCTTGGTAGTTTTGCTTCACAGAGAAAACTCACTTGCATCCCACAATAGTTTTCCCCTTAGGGAGTTGAACCAGCTCCTAAGTATTGTTCCTGTCAAGGGCTCCCATTTCTTCCAGCATGGTTGCCTTCCACTCACTATGCTCAAGTGCTTCATGCCAAAACTGAGGAATAGAAATGGAGACCAAGGAGGTGACAAATGCTCTATGTGAAGGAGACAATGAGTCATAAGTCACAACGTGAGAAAGAAGATGTAGAGTAGAAGCAGAGCTACCTTTGTTAATACCTGACGATGATCAGATGATGACACAGGTTGAATAGCAAGAGCCTAAGTGTTCGTGTACCTTCTACATCGAGTGTAGACCTGCAAAATAGGAGGAGGCACCGGAGGAACAGGACTAGTAGGAATAGGAGATGACGGTGGGATGACCAGAACGGGAGGTGACACCTGAGATGGTGGAATAGGCAGAGGAACAGAAGGAGGGGAACTCACTTCTGTAGTTGTGCACTTCCCCTGAAGAGAGTTCCCATAATAAGCTTCAGATTCCCAGAAGGTGACATCCATGGTAACAAATACCCGCTTGGTAATCGGATGGAAGCACTTATAGCCTTTCTGGGTAGGAGAGTAGCCAATAAACACACACTTCAGGGAGCGTGGATCAAGTTTGGTCTTAGGCTGGGTGTGGACAAAGCAGACACATCCAAAGACACGGGGAGAGAGAGATAGGACGGACCCCTAGAGTGGTGAGACTTGATAGGGGTCTGAAACCCGAGGACCCGTGTAGGAAGACAATTGATGAGGTAGGTCGCGGTGAGAACAACATCACCCCAATAATACTTCAGGAGATGCATCCAAAGGAGAAGGAACCTAGCCACCTCAAGGAGGTGTCGATTCTTACGCTCAGCCACCCCATTCTGAGCAAGGGTGTACACACAGGAGGTTTGATGAATGATACCTAGGTCATTTAGGTATTTGTCAAAACGAGCGTCAATATATTCGCGACCATTGTCACTATGTAAGTCTTTAACGAGAGCATCATATTGAGTTGTGACCATTTTGTGAAAACGGTGAAAAATAGAGAAACCCCACTTTTATGCTTCATTAAGTAAATACATGTACAACGAGAGTAACAATCAATGAAAGAAACAAACCACGAGCAACCAGAAATAGAAACAGTAGGGGAAGGACCCCAAACATCAGTATGAATAACAACAAACGGATGTGCGCTACATGGGGACATAAGAGAAAGAGTACTGCGATGATGTTTAGCCAGTTCGCACACATCACAATGAAAAATATTAAATAAAGTAGAAGACATAGCAGGAAGCAACAACTTCATAATAGCGACAGGAGGATGTCCTAGCCGCCAATGCCAGGAATCCAACTCAGAGGGACAAGCAGTAAGAAGAGTGTTGGGAGGCCGAGCGATGTTGGATGAAGTGGAAGCAGAGGGGTCGAACACATAGAGCCCGTTGCACATGTTACAAGAGCTAATCACCATCCCCATCTTCAAGTCCTGAAAAACACAAGAGGTAGGAAAAAAGGTTACTGAGCAATTCATAGAGTTTGTCAGGTAACTAATAGAGAGGAGATTGAGGATGAAAGCAGGAACATGATGAACCGAGGAGAAGTAAGAGAAGAGTATGGAATGGATCCTTTCCCAGCGATGGGAGATAGCGATCCATCAGCAATGTTCACTTTGTCCCTACCCGAAAGAGGTGTGTAAGACACAAAACATGTGGCTGATCCGGTCATGTGGTTCGTAGCACCAGATTCAATGATCCACTGAGAGGAGAGGTGGGAGAAAGCCGAGTGAGCACTTGTAGGTCCCTGATGAGCATAGGAAGAGGAGGCAGAATTGGACGGTTCCGCTAGAGGTCCAAGCATCACCCGGCGGAACGCCAGAATTTCTTCAGCCGAAAGAGACATGGGGGGGGGGGTCGTATTGGAATCGAGAGAGTGAGGAGCAGTAGAGTCCTCCCCAGCGTCTAACAAGTGGGCTAATCTGGGCAGAGGAGGCCTGTGTTGAGAGAGACCACCTCCCCGACCACCATGAGAGGCAGGGCTGCCTCGAGGAGGAAAAACATGAAGCTTGAAGCAGGTATCTCTAGTATGGCGGGCCTTCCCGCAATAATCACAAACTAGGTGATCTTTCTCCGTATTCATCATTCCAGTGTTCACGAGCAGGACGAGCCCCAGGCTGAGAAAGAGAGACAAGGGCAGATCCCTAAGGGGCTGAATCGGGAAGCAGAGTCAGACGGTGATTGAATTCCTGTTGGACAAGGCTGTACACCTCGGGAAGAGAAGGTAGAGGAGAGTGGCCAAGAATCTGAATGTTGATCGGATCAAAGTCCCGATGTAAGTCGTGTATGAAATCAAAGATGCGAATGCGTTCGTCTCTTGCTCGGACAAGCACCTCATCTTCAGGAGACACCAGGGTCAGAGAATCAAAATGATCATACTCCTGATAGAGTTGGGTGAACTCTGAGTAGTAGGTCGAGGGGAGTCGATCACCCTGTCGCAGGAGGAACAACCGACAACAAAGTTGGCATATCTGAGCTGCATTGCCGCGACTAGAATAGGTAGTCTCTGCACGCTTCCAGATATCCGCTGTGGTATCCAAGAATAGGTAGTTCCGAGAAATGGACTTCGTCATAGAGTTAAGTAGCCAAGACATCACCAGAGAGTTGTCAGACTCCTACTGAAGCCACTCAGGAGAGTCAGACGCAATATCCTTCACTGTGCTACTGGCATGGCCAAATAACCGACGGCTTTTGAGAGCAAGAGAGATGGAGCGAGCCAGTTGGAACCATCCAATTTTATAGTGGTGATTTGAGGAGCACCATGATCTGAGGGGACACGATAAGATCCAACAGAAGCCGGAGTAGGCGAGGCCACTACACCGGAAGACATGGTGGTAAAGGACTCACTGCCCTCCATAAGGAAACCCCAAATAGAAATCGAGAATGCACCAAATAATCACCAAGGATGTGGTAGGAGAACCACCCTCATAGAAAGAGGGAAGAAGATGAGGAGACCGCCGACATCGAGAGATTCAAGACCCCAAGGATCCGACGTCCCTAGAGCAGAAGAAGCAGAAGAAGAGGAAGAAGAAGCGAAAGAAGAAGCGGAAGAAGGAAGAGCCGGAGGCGGAAGAGGAAGGCGCGTTGTGCCGGAGTCGGGTCAACGGCGCTGTGCAGGAGTCGGGGCGACGGTGCACTGCGGGAATCGGGGGTCGGGGTTGTGTGCCTGCGCGGGAGAGCGCTGTGCGGGAGCGGCGAGATCCGGAAAACCCTAAACTCTTTTTGGCTCTAATACCATGTTGAGGAAAAGAATCAATCACACATACATTACATTAGAGGCTCTCATATATATATAGGTGTACATGACGATAATACAGTAACAACATAAAACTCATTATTCTAACATATTCCAACAGTTGAAAATAGTATAATCCATCAAACCATATGTGCATACCTCCGCCCAATATGATGTTGTTGAATGAAAGAGAAAACATCCCATGGAGGTTACTCAATGACTTCTTGTTACCATGAATTTTCCCAACACTTATTCGGGCGAAGTTGACGGCGATCGACGACATACATACCTCTATTCCCGTAGGAAGCGATGATCAGTGACTCCTTTGTGCAATCCAAGTCCGCGGATGCACCCGGAGGGTCGTTCCGAGTCTATTTCATATATGAGTTTATTTTATTCTGATGTATTTAGCCCCTGATAGGCCCGAACATTTATAGTCGTTCGATCAAGGGAGCCCTAATTCTATTTTGTTTTAACTCTTATAAATATGCTAGCATGGGTCATGGGGGCCAGCCAAGGGGATCTAGGGTTGCCATTGCAAGCTGCCGGTCATTCTCCTTCGGTGGACTTCGAAGGCGTGACTTCTCTGCCAGCCGCCGCCGCCGCCAATCTCCCCTCCAGCCTCTAAGCCCAGCCCTGGTACTCCCTTTCAAAGAGCCCTCCTTCGGTGGACTCCGAAGGCGTGACTTCTCTGCCAGCCGCCGCCGCAGCCAATCTCCCCACCAGCCGCCAAGCCCAGCCCTAGTACTCCCTTTCAATGAGCCCAACCCTCCCGTTCCTTCACCTCCTCCCCCCTCCCCGATTCCCGCTCGGCTCCACCCCGCTTTCCCCGATATCCCCCGCACCACACGATTTTGCAGCCAGCTTCAACTCCCGCTCATTTCCTCCCACCAGCCATCAATTTCGTGCCCTTTCCCACGCCCTGGCACCGATCCCTCCCCCCTACCGACCTCCGCACCACCTTTCCAGCACCAAACCACAGTCGGTTTCCCGGGACCCTATCTCCACCTCCTCCAACTCCTCAAGCCCAAGCCTACCCCTTCCACCCGAACACCCCTTCAACATCCCTAGCCTAATCTGAGCCACAGTCAAACTCCGTCCAATCTTCTCGTGGAACCACGCATGTCCAAGGGCGATACCACCGACGCCTTCCTCTAACCCTAATCTTGTCTCCCCCATGCATAAGCAAATCAAGGTATGAGTGTTAAGTTTTCTTGCTTGAATATGTTGGATTTAACTATTGTAGTGGTTTGTTGGATCTTTTATTCTATTGCACTATATTTGTTGTGTGATTTGCGGGATGCATCTGACGCACTTCAATCGAAATCGCGCCTCACTTTGTTGGTTGATAATAGTTATTCCTTATCATTAAGTCATGCTTTTGGTTGTGCTAATTGTGCTCATAGCGTTGCTAAAAGAAAAATATTACTTGCTATTGGATGTTTATTTTAGACTGTTCTCATATTTGCACGCGCACGACATTTAGATCCTAGCCTCATTTAGATTGCATTTTAACACATTGTCGTTTTAGCCGGTCTACCACTGCATCAATTGGTATCAGGGTCAGGTTTGAGTTACATTGCATGCTCTGTAGTGGTAGGTTGTTTCGAACCCCGATGTCTGACCAGAACGTCACCGACGATCGAGCCGCTAGTTCGAATTCGGTGATGGCCGCTGAGTTTCAACGCTTAGTCCTCGAACAATTTGCTACCATTAAGAATGACATTGCTAGGGTCAACACTAGAGTCGACCAGATAGGAGCACTTAGAGGTCCAGCCCTAGCGCCACGTTATGAGGAACCGCTAGAAGATCCACGGGACACCCCACCCCCTCTAGATCGGCGAGTTAGAGAGCTTCCACGTCGGGACCCCGCACCTCAGAGGCGGACTCCCGTGCTTGTATATGATTATCGTCGTGACCCCGCCCCAACGAGTAACCCACGATCAGCTTATGAGCCTCGTCTGCCACCGGCCCGCCTAGGTCGTGGCCCTCCTGCACGACGTGAGTACGATCTGGAGGAGTCGTACGATGACTACGTGGCGCCTCGCCGGGAGAACACCCCGGCTGAGGACGACCTCATCCGGTGCCTCTGAATTGATGCGCCCTCCTTCGATGGTCACCTGGATCCGAAGAAGGCTTTTTGTGTCCGTCTTCGGGATATGGATCATTCTTTGACTGGTATGAGATGAATGATGAGCGGCGAGTCCGGTTCGCCATGATGAAGTTGTTGGGTCAGGCAAAGATGTTCTGGATTAGTGTGGAGAGGTTGCTAGATGTTGAGGCCAAATATGTTCCAAGGCGTTCGAGGTTGCAAAGATGTTCCAAGGCTATCGAGGTAGCGTGTGACGCGTCTGGCGTAGGCATTGGAGGATTACTGAGCCAGGATGGTCATCCAGTTGCTTACTTCAGTGAGAAACTGAATGATGCCCGACATAAATACTCCAATTATGACCGGTAGTTCTACGCCGTTGTACAAGCACTCTAATATTGGCGTCACTACCTCCTGCATAAGGAGTTTGTCTTGTACTCTGATCAACAGGTCCTGCGATATCTGGACTCGCAGAAGACGTTAGGCCACCGACACGCAAAATGGGTGGAGTTCATGCAGGAATATCACTATGTTCTTAAGCACTGAGCTGGTGTTGAGAACAAACCGGCTGATGTGTTGAGTCGCTGGGTCACCATTCTCCACACCATGAGCGTGCATGTGGAGGGATTTGAGCGTGTCCGCCCTGACTACCCCGATTACCCAGAGGGACCCTCCCAAGCCCCGCGAGGGTTTTATCATTTCTGAAGGCTATCTTTTTTATATGGGACTTCCCTTCAGGAGTTTCTCATTTGGGAGCTGCATGCGGGCGGGGCAGCGGGACATTTTAGGCGGGATAAGACGATTGTGTTAGTTGACAACCGCTTCTTCTGGTCTAACCTAAAGAAGGACATCACGCGGGTCATTCGACATTGTCGTATCTGCCAGACGACAAAGGGGTCCCGACAGTCCACGGGCCTGTACACTCCATTACCTATTCCCCACCGACTCTGGGCAGACATCAGTTTAGATTTTGTACTTGAACTCCCCCGCACACCGCTAAAGTTCGATTCGATCTTCGTTGTCGTGGACCGCTTCTCAAAGATGACCCACTTTATTCCTTGTCATAGGACGTACGATGCTCCCCACGTGGCGGCCCTGTTCTTCAGGGAGATATTCAAGTACCGCATATTGCCTACTTTTATCGTCTTCGACCGCGACGTCCGCTTTATGAGTTATTTTTGGAAGACATTGTGTAAGAAGACCGGTACGTCACGGAAGTTCTCCACCGCCTATCACCCACAGATGGTTGAACAGACGGAGGTTGTCAACCGTAGACTTGGGACCCTGTTGCGTTATCTCATTCGGGATAGTTCGGCCACCTGGGATATGGTCCTGCCTATTGCGGAGTTTGCATTCAATAGTTCGGTCAATAAGACCACAGGCCTGATTCCATTTCATGTCATATTAGGTTACGACCCTAATAAACCCGTTGACCTGGTTGACGTCCCGAAAGAAGCCCGACCTAGTGAGTCCTCTGAGTCGTTCATTCAGCATATACACGCACTACATGAGACAGTTCGGAGAAATATCGTGGCCAGTAATGAAATCTACAAAGCTCAGGCCGATCAGCACAGAAGAGAGCAGGTATTTGACGTTGGGGAACGGGTTATGATCCGTCTGCGACTTGAGATCGAGGCTCCCCCCGGAGGCAGCGAAGAAGTTAAGTGCTCGTCGTATCGGCCCCTATACAGTCACTCGACGGATTGGTGCAAATGCTTTTGAGGTTGACATACCACCGACAATGGGAATTCACCGAGTATTCAATGTGGAGAACTTGACCGCATACTATGAGGAGCGAGTGTACGGGGACCCTTTATCCCTACCCACCTCTGAGCCACAGTTTGACCCTCACCCCTCTAGTGCACCCACACCCACCTCTCCCAGGCAGTCGCGGGCGGTTGAGCACCGCTCGGAGGAGTCCACTCCCCAGCCGGTAGTACCAGGGACACAACGTTCAGATGGAGACACATTGCTACGACAATCGCCTACGCCTACCGGAGATACACTACAGATCGTTGGACATGATTTCACGACGCCGGGCGGTTCGGTGGTCCTGCGATACAAGGTCCATTGTCTTGCCCACCCTACTTCCGAGGACACTTGGATTTCTGTTGAGGAGCTCGAGAGACTTGCTCCAGACTTACGCCGAGAGTTCGATCATCTTCAATCACTGGAGATGAGTGCTTTCAAGTCGGGGGGAGTTGATGGCGATCGACGGCACACACGCGTTTATTCCCGCAGGAGGCGGTGATCGGCGACCCATTTGGGCGATCCGAGTCCGCGGATGAGCCCGGAGTGTCGTTCCGAGTCTATTTCATATATTAGTTTATTTTATTATGATGTATTTAGCCCCTGATCGGCCCGAACATTTATAGTCGTTCGATCGAGGGAGCCCTAATTCTATTTGGTTTTACCTCTTATAAATATGCTAGCATGGGGGCCGACCAAGGGGATCGAAGGTTGCCATTGCAAGCCTCCGGTCATTCTCCTTCGGTGGACTCCAAAGGTGTGACTTCTCTGCCCGCCGCTGCAGCCGCCAATCTCCCCCCCCCCTAGCCGCCAACCCCAGCCCTGGTACTCCCTTCCAATGAGCACAACTTTCCCGTTCCTTCACCTCCTCCCCCTACCCTGATTCCCGCTCGGCTCCACCCCGCTTTCCCCGCTCTCCCACGCACCCCACGATTCTGCCTCCAACTTCAACTCACGCCCCTTTCCTCCTCCAGCCATCAATCCACCGCCCTTTCCCACTCCCTAGCACCCCCCCCTACCAAACTCCTCCTGCACTACCTTTCCAGCACCAAACCCCAGCCGGTCTCCCGGGACCCTCTCTCCACCTCCTCCTCCAACTCCTCAAGCCCAAGCTTACCCCTTCCACCTGAACACCCCTTCAACAACCCTAGCCTAACCCGAGCCACAACCACACTCCGTCCAATCTTCCCTTGGAACCACGCGTGGCCAAGGGCGATACGACCGGCGCCTTCCTCCAACCCTAATCTCTCCTCTCCCATGCATAAACAAATCAAGGTATAAGTGTTAAGTTTTCTTGCTTGAATATGTTGGTTTGAACTATTGTAGTGGTTTGTTGGATATTTATTCTATTGCACTATATTTGTTGTGTGATTTGCGGGACACATCCGGTGCACTTCAATCGAAATTGCGCCTCACTTTATTGGTTAATCATAGTTATTCCTTATCGTTAAGTCTTGCTTTTGGTTGTGCTAATTGTGCTTATAGCGTTGCTAAAAGAAAATTATTATTTGCTATTGGATCTTTATTTTGGACTGTTCTCATATTTGCACGGGCGCGGCATTTAGATCATAGCCTCATTTAGATTGTGTTTTAACGCATTGTCGTTTTAGCCGGTCTACCACTGCATAAGAAGCTTTCATCACTGGAACATATCTCATTAATCGTCTTCCTTCTAATACGCTTCAGTATACATCTCCTACCTATTGTTTAGCAACTAAATGTGTTATCCACACCACTCACTTTCTTTCTCGTATGTTAGAGTGCCTTTTTGTTCATATTCATCAAACCAATCATAACAAATTAGATGCTCGCTCTAAAACAAATGTCTTTATTGTATAACTCTACCAGTAAAGGGTATTGATGCTACCCCCTTCCTCCCAATGTTTTTACTTTCACTATCAGGTGGAGATTGGTAATTTTGATGATGAGGCAAATATTCATCTTCTAATTATTGCTTCTCATAGTCCTCCCATTATTTTTCTTGCCACTACAACTATTCCTGTTGCAGGGAATCTCATTCTTCCTCTTCCTTGAATGTATCATCGTAAAAATATTGGGATTTAGATGATACAACCCCCTGCAATTCGGATACTATAGATACGTACTTTAGAGTCAGATCCTAACAATGATCTTCATCAGCCTAG
The DNA here is from genome assembly GCA_039583875.1 of Platanthera guangdongensis. Taxonomy (NCBI): domain Eukaryota; kingdom Viridiplantae; phylum Streptophyta; class Magnoliopsida; order Asparagales; family Orchidaceae; genus Platanthera; species Platanthera guangdongensis. Next base: position 233,614,837 of record CM077153.1, read on the forward strand.
CATATGTCTTAAAGGTAAGACAAACTCCACCAATCATCTCGTAGCCAATTAGATCTCATATCATAAACTAACCTCGATACAAAAAGAATTCATTTCTTCTCTCTATCTCTTAGTAGTCCAAAAAGTTGTTAAGAAGCAATTGATATACCTAAATAAAAGAAGGCAATGATAGAAGAAATAATTGCAATGGAAAATACTTGGGAAGTCTCTCATCTTCCTCCTAGAAAATAATTGTTGTGTCGAAGTGGGTCTTCTCGGTCAAGCAAAATCAAGAATGAACAGTAGGAAGATTCAAGGCAAGGTTAGCAACTCATGGATATCCTCAAATACCTATGGCTTAGATGGGAATTTCAATAGCTAGATGTGAAGAATGTGTTCCTACATGGAGATATTGAAAAAAGTTTATATGAAGCTGTTATGGACCGCTCATTCACGGGCCTAATCCCGCCGGTCGAGCCCCCAACATGGGCTGCGGCCCTGCACACCCAACCCTTCTCCGCACGTGTTCTCGGTGCGGCGGGGTGTTGAAGCCGGGTCTCGAACCCTTTACCTCCTTGATAAGAGGCACTTAACGCTTTCCCTCATCACCAACTGATCCGCGGATCAGTTGGTGATGAGCTCTGCTTCTAAGTATTTTTATCAAAGGGGGCGCGGGTTCGAAACCGTGCCCCAGCATCCTGCCGCAGGAATAATCCAAGTGAAGCGCGGACCTCCTGGGTGAATGGTTGGGTGCGCAGGTCCGCGGGCCTGTTCGGGTCCACGTAGCCACTCGTGGGGCCCGTAACAAAAGCCTCCACTAGGATTCATAAAGAGAAGATTTGAAGGGAAAGTCTTTCAACTCAAGAAATCTTTTTTTAGTGTAAAACAAACCCCAAAACTTGGTTTGGAAGGTTTTACGAAGTTATAATCTTATTATAATTTAAACGTTACTCTCTGAACACACTCTATTTGTTAAAATGAAAGAAGAAAAATTGTATGTCATTGTTGTCTATGTGGATAACATTATTAAACACTTATAGCAGGAGTTTGAAGTTAAAGATCTAGAAAAACTGGACTATTTCTTAGGAATTGAAGTAATAAGGTCTGATTGTAGAATCATCATTTCACAAAGGAAATGTCGTGGATTTCTTGGAAGAAAAGTATGTTTGGTTGCAGACCGACATATAGTTATACTAAAGCAAACTATAAAATTGATGAAGACAAAGTCGGTGATAAAATCAACTTCTGAAGTTACCATAGATTAGTGGGTAGACTAATCAATCTCCCAAATATTCGTCAAATATTGTTAGTCTCCCGAATGCAAGCGAATGCGCAGACTTGAGAGGGAAAAATCTCGGAGAGGATCGTATAGACCCTTCCTTGACCTAGCCTTCCCAATGATGGAAGATACAACGAGAGTTGAGCTCGAGAGACGAGAGTTTAAGAAGAAGAGAGGGGAAGGAGAAGATTCAATATGAGAAAATTAAGTTTCATTCATCATGTCTTTCAGCCACCCTCACTCATATATATAATGAGAGGGAAAAGTTCGTAAAAAAACCAAAATATTTCTATTATGCCCCTCACCTGGGATATACAATGTGTGGGTAATTTAAAGTGCGTGAAATAATAAAAAAGCGAGAAATAAAGAAACAATGCAAGAAAGAGAAGATGTAAGTCGTCCACGGTTGTGCACCATCAGTCCCTACGTGGGCCCATAACATCACCTCCCCGTGCAATTGTGCAAATCAATCTTGTCCTCAAGTTTGGGGTACAAGGTTCTCGACGTCGGAGCGTCCTCGTCGTCGTCATTGTTTGAGCATCCTCACTGTCGTCGTCGTCAGGGGGATCATCAACTTCTAGCCAAAAAAACATTTGAACATGTGTCCAACTATATATGGGTCATCATAGCTGAAACAAAACCCTTGCATGCATCGTTCCGCTATCCCCGCTCATGATGGGTGTTTGATGGTTAAGGGACCGCCGAATTCCATGCCCTAGGGTGTGGTGGAAATGGTACTGGAATGAGTAGGGGTGTCCTCCCGCAAAATGCCCCAGTTCCATCTGTGGCGATTGCGACGGATTGTCTATAAGGAGACGTTTCTCACAGATATTCGCTTGGCTCATGGTTGTGTTAAGGTTCCATGGGGCTTGGAATTCGAAATCGAGACGTAAACAATCATGTGGGTTGGCGATGAAGAAAGGGGCATGGTGTTCTAGCAGTATAGAAGGAACACAAAAGAGTAACATTTGAAAGCTCTCCAAGTGGAAATTGATTGGCCCAGATTACTTGAGCGAGAAAAGGTCGCCAAGTGGAGTGATCGACCGAAACGCAGATTGCAGGAATGTTTGAAATCCTCCAAGTCAAATTGGGGGTCTCCCGCGAGAGCTGGATGTACCATAACCGTGCTGAGCCCATGAGGTGAAAGGAAGCCAACTCTTTCCAATTCTCCAACGATGTGAGCTGGTTGGCGAAGAAATGCTTACAAAGCATGAGCCAGGTAAGGGGGTCGCTTTTGCCGTTGAATAGGGGAAAATACAACTTCAATTAACGTGGAACACTGTCTACCGCAGAATGAGGCACATGGGAATCAGAAGGCATGACGAATGGAGGCTCAATTGATTGGAACACGTCGTAGGGCGGTGTGATGGCTGGGGGAGACAAATGTAAGTCATCGATGCAGGTAGTCAGAGTCGTGAATGCGGTCTGTTGTTGATCTTGAATGACTATTAACTTTTGCATGACCTTCATAATCTGCGCGAGAGTAAGACCGCTCTCCTCCATGGTCGCAGGGCGTGTTTAGGGGGTTGTTTGAAGGTAGCAGAAATGGAGGTAGAAGGCTGGAAAGTCCAGGTCGGAGTGTTGGGTACTCAGGAGATAGTGGCAGATGTGAAGAAAAGATGGAACCCCTTCGAAGGTAGCAGTGGGAGGTGATGAATTTGTAAATGAGCTACAACCAGATAGTAGTTGTTGGGTCGAGAGGAATCAGTTACAACAGAGCGATCTTGAATGCTGCGTGAGTAAGACCGCTCTCCTCCATGGTCGCAGGGCACATTTGGGGAGTTGTTTGAAGGTAGCATGAATGGAGGTAGAAGGCTGGGAAGTCCAGGTCGGAGTGTTGGGTACTCGGGCAATAGTGGCAGATGTGGAGAAAAGACGGAACCCCTTCGAAGATAGCAGTGGGAGGTGATGAATTGGTAAATGAGCTACAACCAGATAGTAGATGTTGGGTCGAGAGGAATCAGTTACAACAGAGCGGTAGTTGGCGGTCGGGTGTCGTTAGATACATAGTTGTAGGCCTTTTAGGAGCAAGTAGGGTTGTGGACAAGAACATCAGAATCGTTGCCAGTGTCGCAGCTCGACGAGATCGGGTGTAGCACATGGCAAGCATGGTCGCACTTGGGCACAGATTTGTCCAACAGATCCAGTGTTGCGAGTGGTGCTAGAGTGAAGTCAGATCCCGCCGATTTTTCGAGCGCAGTAGACGAGCGACAAAACATGTGGGAGGAGAAGGTTTTGATACCAGTTGTTATGGTCTTCTGATTGCGAGCGGGAGTGCAGTCTTGAGAGGGAGAAGTCTCAGAGAGGATGGTCTTGGTCCTTCCTTGACCAAGCCTTCCTAATGAAGGAGGATACAATATGAGCCAAGCTCGACCAAGAGAGGAGAAGAGAGGGGAGACTTACTTAAACCTAGCCTTAACTTAAGAAGACGAGAGGGGAAGGAGAAGATTCAAAAGGAGAGAATTAGGTTTCATTCATCATGCCTCTAAGATCACCTCACTCATCTATAAGGGGAGAGGGAAAAGTTCCCAAAATATCCAAAATATGTCTATAATATCTCTCACCCGGGTTAAATATTGCGTGGGTATTTTAAAGTGTGTGAAAGGATAAAAATGCGAGAAATAAATATTCAATTCAAGAACGAGAAGATGCAAGCCGTATGTGGTCACGCGTCGTTACCTCCTACGTGGGCCCATAACAATATCACATATGCCATAAGAATATTTAGCAAATATATGCACTCTCCCAAATTAAGATATCGGGAAGCAATCATCCACACTAATGTTGAACTATTCACAGATGCAGATTGGGTAGAATGTCAAGACGACATGAAATCTACAATTGAGTGAATTATTCCTTTATTGGGGGAATATAGTAACCTAGAGGAGTAAGAAATACAATGAGGTGTAAGAAATACAAATGTAGAAGTAGAATACATGGAAAGTCATAAGGGAAATGTGAGGGACTATGATTACGATCTGTTATGCAGGATCTGGGTTTACAAAATGAAAAAACATTACTTCTCTATTGTGACAATAAAACAACTACTAATATTGCTTATAACATAGTTCAACATTAAAGAACAAAATATGTAAAAACTGATGAGCACTTCATAAAAGACCATATGTACACCATTCGTTCAATCATGAGATCAGTTGGCAGATATTTTACTGTAAGTCTGAAATGCGACACATTTATAGTTAATATCTCCAAGTTAGGAATGATCGATATGTGCTCTAATCTTGAGGGGATGAGTTAAATTATATATATATTATTAAGAATTATGGGTATGTTAAAGCCTAATTGTAAAGGCTCATAAGAGAGGCCATTGTAGATTCACTCTTCCTCTTATTTTAGTCACGCACCTCCTGTGGAGTTTGTGTCACCCTCTTTAGTCTATATATATATATAGAGAGAGAGAGAGAGAGGGAAGATGTACTAGATTTAGATTTGAATAATACTATTTCAAAGTCTCAATTGTGGGTTAGTAGGGCAGTTGTGGAGGTTAATGGATAGTTATAGGTAGTGGAAGGTTGTGGTTGGGGTAGTTATGGATGAGTGAGGTTATGGAAGGGGAGGGCCGGCCATGGTGGTGGTTGACTATGGAGGTGGATGGGGTGGGATCGTCCAAAGGGAAATGGAGGGCAAGGAGGAGCAAGGGAGAGGGTTCTAGGCGTCGCACCCAGATTCCATCTTCGGCATCGGGTGACCAAATTCTGAGTTCTCTCAAGCTTTTGATGCCTGTGAATGAACATGATGATATTCTGTTCATGATGAATGTACAAACTTGCTTAAATAATATACATAGAGAAAACCAAAATTCCTAGATGCAAAGCGTGGTCTCGATCGTCATTTCCTTGTCCAACGTATGTATACCCTTGTCCAAAATTCCTATGTACAAACCGCTCAAAATGGTGGCTATATAACATGATCCTTATCACGAGGCATGGGAAGAAGACTCCACTGCTTCCTGAGTGGACGATAGTGCATTATGTGCCTAATTTGTATGTGAGTTATGCTCCCAGTGATTAACATCATTGACTTTGCGTAGTAATGCCCTCCTCTCTCCATTCCATGCAGGGTTCACCGAGATCTCCAGTCATTGCCGTCCTCCACCAACTATTGTCCCTCACCTTATCCCTAGTTATTTAAAGAAATGTGAACATTTTATTCTCAAGATTTTGTTGTACTTTATTAAGTATTTATAACTATTTTTTTATTAATTTATAACAGTAACAACATTTTTTAATAAAGTTTTTGCACGCCACTTGCAATGTTGAAAAGAAATAATGAACGAGGGCACTTTTATCTATCTATTATAGTTGACTTTGAAAAGATAAGAAAACATTCAGACTGAGTATAGAGTTTCTTACCAAGAAAACAGGCCCTTCAACCGTATCTATACAAAGTCCTGCGCCAGGAGGTAAGGTGAGGTCTGCACAGGCAGACATGGACAGAATCTCTGAGATTTCGACTTTGATTAAAGATTTATCGCACTGCCCAGATCCTTGTGCACTTCCATAGCGGCTTTGTACTGATTCGCCCTCGTCTTTGCTGACCTGAATAAAAAATTATTTAATGCTATAATTTAAGGAAAGGTAACAAGTATAAGTATTTAAACCATAAAGCCAACTGGGAGCTAATAAGAGAGAGAGAGAGAGAGAGAGAGATCGTAACAAAATGTTTATGAAAAGAGAAACTCCAGAATTCATGAAGGTTAATGTGATATTTTTAATAAGCCATTTTTATGTTGTCTTTTAAATAGCAGCCTAGTGGAAACTACGATCAGGAAAAATCATTGCTCATCCTTGGTGGAGGAAAGGAATCCCTAGTTTTTAGAGATTATGTTAACTGTGAGTGTTAGTTGTAATAGTCCCTAATCGTGTAATGTTCTATGTGTGGTTTTCTCCTACTCTATATAAATAAACCCTTATGCATTTATTGAGGTATCAAGTCTTCCAAATCCCATCGAACATGGTATCAGAGGCCAGTTAGGGCTTAATTCATCCCGTGCCCCTTGTACGCTGCTTCCTCCTCCCACTCCCCTCACCTTAGCTGCTCGGCTTCCGATTGAAGCCTGCTATCGACAAAGCCATTGTCTGGAGTCGACGAAGTTCTCGACAGGAGTTGACGACACCACCGCCTCTTAGATCGACGATTGAAGACACCTTTTCGATTGCTGATCATCGTCGTTTATACCCACACTTATAGATGTCGTCCCTGATCCTTTCTCTCTGACTGGTGAGTTGTTTCTCCGCTTGATCTCGTTAGCCGCCGCTGCCATGAACTGTTGTTGTCATCTGCTATTGTTGTTGGGGACTGTTGCTCCCGTCTGCTTGAATACAACAGCTAGTTCTCATGTCCTCTATGTCATCTTGGTGCCTCATAACTAGGTCATGGGTTCCTCAGTTACGAGAACCGCTCTGACGACCGTTCCCTCCGGATATTCTACCAATACATTTCCTCCTAATGAGAGGCTTGCTACTACTATCCTTCATCCAACTTCTAGTTGTGGAAAAAGGGGTTACTATGTCCCTATAGGGTATACGATGTATGCACCACCTAACTCGACTCCCAACTCATGATGTGGGAAGTTAAGAATATGAGAATTGGTAGAGTGATGACTGCCAAACTTTTGCTCTCCTACCGATCTCCATGGATCCCTCCGTTCAACAAATGTGCAAGAATTGTGATAGCACTAACGAACTATACGATAGTTTACATATGATGTTCTCCCAGGTAAAAAACCTCACTCGTCTAATTGAACTCTTTCCCAAGATGGTGGAACTGAAACAAGGGGCACGTTCAGTTACCAAGTATTTTGCCGAATGGAAGATTCTTGCTGATGAGATATTGAATATATGAGAGATCCCTTCTACCAAGGATGAGCAAAAGGCTATAAGCGAGCACCTCGTATTACTATGGCTATTGAATGGCCTTGATCCAAACTTCACGACAACAAAGACTGAAATGCTAGCGAGTCCCTCTACCATGAAGGCTGCTAGTGTGTATCATCGTCTGACCAAAGCCAAAACAGGCAGTACCCCTGCCCATTTGCTCTACAAATTTCCTCTAAAGAGCCTATGGAACTTGCTTCTCGTGTAAGGGGACTAACCGTGGAGGCCGCTCTAAATCTCCTCCATCTTCTCACTCTGTGCAACTTGCTGACTCCACTTTTATATCTAGGACTCCGAGAATATTGGAAATATCTGAGGAATATCGTCATCTAAAAGCACTTCAGATTGATTCTCCGACTCATAGTGTTGTTGTGGCACAAACCATTCAATCAATGTGCACTTCTCAGCGTCCTGCTCGGTGGCTGACAAATTTAGGTGCTTCTGATCACCTTACTAGTACCTCAGGTATCTTCCACTCATACAAACCTCATAGTGGTCTTCGATTACAATTGCAGATGGATCGATAGTACCCATTGTTGAGTTTGGTAGATGTGATGTCAGACCATAAATGACTGTCTTTGGTTGCTCACGTTCCCCAACCTGCTTACAATAAATTGTCGATTAGTAAGCTTACTCAAGATTTAAATTGTATTGCTACTTTCACATTTTCTGGTTGTATTTTTCAAGAACAGACGACAAGCCGTATTATTGGTTGAGGGAAGCTGAGTGGTGACCTGTATGTTCTAGATGAAGTCTCACCTCTTGCATGTTTTGTTGCCTCCACCAAGTTTTTGGATTTCAATTGTCGTAATGGTCACCCTTCTGTGCAAGTTATGTGTAGTTTGTAGCCTGAGTTTGGGAAGGTTTCCTAACTCAACTTATGTCTCTCTTCTTGATGTTCGTGCTATTGCACAGTTTGATTTACTTCATTTTGATGTTTGGGGACTATGTCTTGTCCCTAAGTTGTTAGGACACAAATATTATGTTACTTTTAATGATGATTTCTCTCGTATAACTTGGGTGTACTTAATGAAAAATTGTCTTGAAATATCTTCTATTTTCAAAACTTGTGTAATGAAAAAATTAATACTCAATTCTTTGTTCGTCTTAAGTGTCTTCGTACAGATAATGGTAAAGAATACTTATCGCAATCTATATCTAACTTTCACTCTGATAAAGGCATTCTGCATCAAACAAGTTGTCTTGCTACCCCCAATAAAACGTATTGGCGAAACAAAAAATTGTCATCTTCATGAGATCACAGGTGTCATTCTTCATCATAAACACATACCCAAACACTTCTGGGGTGATGCATACCCTACCATACCCTTTATCCAGACCACTCTGATATCTTCCTTTACGTGTCATTGGGTGTGTTTGTTGCGTTCGGAATGTTCGTCCTTTTGTCTCCAAACTTGATCCTCGCTCTTTAAAATGTATATTCCTCAGATATGCGCGTACTACTAAGGGATATCGATGTTGTTCTTCTGACTTGCACCGATACATTATATCGGTGGATGTTGTCAATCTTGAATTTGACTCTTACCTTCCTCGTGGATCCACACTTCCTGACCCTTCATTTGATTCCATATTGGTTCCCCATCTCCAACCTGTTGTACTTTCTCTGATGATCTCCCGAGTTCACTTTGGGGACCAGTTTACACTCGTCGCCCAGGTTCACCTCCTGAGTCTTCTGGTAGTACATCATCGCAACCACCTCAGCCTCCCTCTTCCCCTGATTGTCTGACGACTGTTCCTCAGGAAGACTCTGTTAGTATGTATGTGGAGCCCTTGTCTGTCAGCCAAGAACCTCTCATTGCAGTACAAAAAGGAAGTCGGGCTTGTCGGAACAAACCTCTATTTGTTAACTCTTACCAGGGATTTTCGACGTCTCATACTGGTCAACTCTCCACTTTGGATCAATACCATCTTCCATTTACTTTCGATGAGGCAAAAGCTCATCCTACCTGGGCGACTGCTATGCAAGATGATTTGAAGGTACTTTAACTTAATCACATGCGGGACTTGATCCATTTTCCCCCTAGCAAGCGACTATTGGATGCAAATGCATTTACTTCATTAAGGTCAATGCAGATGGTTCTCTTGTTACTTGAAGGCATGATTGGTTGTCAAATGGTATGCTCGGGCTTATGGAATAGATTATGATGAAACTTTTGCTCCAGTAGCCAAAATGTCCTCAATTTGTATCCTCCTATCACTTGCACCTTCTCACCAATGGCCCCTGCACTAATTGGACATCAAGAATGCATTTCTTCATGTTTCTTGGACAAAGAGGTGTACATGGAACAACCATCTGAGTTCATTGTTAAGGGGGAGAGAACCATGGCGTGCCACCTCAAGAAGTCGTTAAATGGATTGAAGCAATCCTCCCGAGTATGGTTTGCTCATTTCTGATTTGCCATCACTCAGTTCATTCTTACAAGAGTACGAAAGACTCGTCACTCTTTTATCAGAATTCTCTGACAGGTACTGTTCAATTAATGGTAAATGTCGATGAAATTGTTATCACATGCAGTGACTATGAAGGGAAATTAAATCTCAAGATATTTTTACACTCCAGCGTCCAAATCAATGATTTGGGCTAATTGTGGTACTTCCTAGGCATTGAAGTTGACTATGCTAACACCATCTTTATTTGTCAGTAGAAATATGCTCTCGATCTTTTATCTGACTTTGGGATGTCTACCTGTGGTCCAATGGACACTCCACTTGAACCAAGGGAAAATGATCTTCATGTTGAAAGCAAACTATTTGATTCACCAGAAAAGTATCAAAGTGTGGTTAGCTATGAAGCACCGACACTTCAAAATGTCCAGTGTGTCGGTATCGGACTCTCTGACACTCATCTGACTATCTGACACTCTCTGACACGCGTGTCAAAAGTCCAACACGCTGGCTCATGCGGGATTCGCGTGTCCCGCTCAATCAGATACGCGTGTCCCTAAGCTAGCTACTCATGGTGAGGCGGGAGGCAATTTATCTTGGAAGTATAATTTTTGTGAAAAATATTTTATAAGTTTATATACAAGAGTGAGAACACATTTGTTAATGTTGGTGGAAAAAGAATTGGAAAGTATGTAAAAGTTTCAAAGAGTGATCTATTTGAGATGGAAAAACTAGAAGAAGAGGTGAACGGTAGAATAGCGAGTCTTGCTCCTAAAAAAGTGTCGTTGCCCCCTTCTAGAATTTCAAGTAGTGAAGGTAGATCTACTAGTGAGGTGGATATTTGTTTTAGAAAAAGGAAGATTGAAAGCGAGGGAAAAGGTTTTCTTGAGAATCCATTATTTTTACTGATGATATATAATGGTAATGTGTTAATTTTCTATCATTTTTTGACATTTTTAAGTTTTACACTTGAATATTTGATGAGTAATATTTAAACATCATGTAGTTTATTTGAATATTTGTTAATTGTTTATTTTTTTGTTAAATGTTTTCAAATTTTCATAATTATAAAAAATTAATATTTAATATACGCGTCCCAACGTGTCAGAATATGATATTTTTTGAGAATTGATGAGTCACGTGTCATGTCGTGTCGCGTGTCGGTGTCGGTGCAACATAGGTGGTTGGAAAATTGAACTACCTTACAATGACTCATCGTGACATTGCTTGTGGAGTAAGTATGGTCAGTTAGTTCATGGTTGCTCCAACTATCTCTCAGTTAGTTCATGGTTGCTCTAACTCATGATCTGAAATTCTCCACGGTAGTGTTTGCATTGAAGCTTTGACAACATTATCTCTATAGCGTGAAGTGTGACCTCTACACTAACCATCAGAGCTTGAAGTATATTTTTGTTCAGAAGGATTTCAATCTTCGTCATAGGAGGTGGATCGAATTCATAGCAGATTATGACTTGCAACTCACATATGTTCCCGGTAAAGCCAATTCGGTGACAGAAGCGTTGAGTCGAGAGGCTTTTGTTTCTTCTTGTGCACCCATGTTAGCCACACCTGCATTCATGATTAATGACCTCGAACAGATGAACATTTATCTTACCCGAGGGTCAAGAAGAGGTTTCTGGTCCGTTATGGGTAGAACATGTAAAAGATTTGCAGCTATCTGATCCCGTACTCCAACGCATTCGCCAAACGGTTGAACTTGTGACTCTTCTGGATTTCTCTATCTCCAAGGATGTTCTGCGTTTCCGAGGTCGCGTCTGCATCCTTGATGTTCCTGAATTGCATGATCGTATATGTCTTGAAGCTCATGAATCTCGCACGTCTGATCATCCGTGCAATAATAAGATGTATCACGACTTGAAGCAGATTGCGTGGTAGCCTGCTATGAAGAGTTGCATAGCTCGCTTCATTTCTCGATGTATGACATGCCAGAAGGTGAAAGCTCGGTGTCAGCGTCCTGGTGGTATTTTGCAGCCCGTCTATCCCTGAATAGAAGTGGGAAGATATCTCTATAAACTTCATCACTGATTTGGCCCGCACTTCGAGGGGGCATAATGCGATTTGGGTTATAGTAGATCGTATGACTAAAATGGCTCACTAAATCCTATATAAGGGATGTCATTCCACCGAGAAGATGACTCGAATCTATGTATTAGATCGTGACTCAAGATTTTTATTGCATTTCTAGAAGGGCTTTCAACAAGCATTGGGCACCGAACTCAACTTGAGCACTGTTTACCATTCGACGATCGATGGTCAGACCGAAAGGATTAATCAGATACTTGAAACATGCTTCGACGTTACATTCTGGATTACAAGAGAGCTTGGGATGAGCACCTACCTTTGGTTGAATTCGACTACAACAATAACTACCAAGAGAGTCTCAAAATGGCCCCTTTTGAAGCAGTATACAGACGACGTTATAGGACCCCTCTCTATTGGTCAGAAGTAGGAGAAAAGATTGTTTTGGAGCCTGAGTTACTTCAGGAAATGGAAGAAGACACAAGGAAGACTCGACTCCAACTTGATCGTGCCATGGAGAGACGGAGAAAGTATGCAAATCAGCACCGCCGTCCGTTAGAATTCTTTGTGGGTGATCAAGTGTTTCTGAAGGTTTTCACTTCTCCTGCGGTGAAACGGTTTGGTCACCATCATAAGCTTAGCCCGAGGTTCGTGGGACCATATAATATCTCAAAACATGCCAGAGGATTAACATATTGTATTGAACTACCAACTACTTTGGTCAGTGTTCATAATGTCTTCCATGTTAGCCAACTTCGAAAGTACATCAGTGATCCTAACCGCGTCATTGAAAAAATTCTTATGATTCATGAAGCCAATCTTTCTTATCCGGTCGAGCATGCTAAGATCGTGGATGCATGACAAATCTGAGAAGTACACTTGGAAACTTGAATCTGACATGCATAGCAAGTATTCACAGTTTTTCTCTTAATTTTGGTAAGCATCTGGACTTGTGCTAATTTTGTTTCAATATATTCATAATTAGCTTAAATGTCTTGATCTGCAAATCTTGTTATAATGAATAACATCTGAATCTTTGCCATAAGAGACTCATTCAGGAAATGCTTAAAAGTTTCGGGACAAAACTTCTAAGTACGGGAGAATGTAACAACTCATGTAAATTAAAAAAAAATTAAAAAAGAATTTAAAGTGAAATTATGGAAATTTTTTGTAATTAACATATTTGTTTTTTTTCCTTTCCTATACTAGTCGCAGCAAACCGAGCCCCCCCCCCCCCCCCCCCCCCGATTTAATCTTCCGGCCCAGGGTTCTCCCGTCTCCCGCTCGTGATTAGCCCAGTGTTGATCTCTGCAGACTCCCGTCCCCGGCATCCCGCGCACAACTTGATCCTGTCACTCCCGATTATGTTTCCTGCTTCCGTCGGCGTCTCCTCCTCCTCCTGACGTGGTTGACGCCTCTCCTCCTCCACCTCCTACTCAGGCCGACAGCTGAAACTTCTCCTCCCCAGGTAGGCTGCAACTTCTTTCTCCTCCAAAGGAGCGGCAGCCTCCTCTCCAAGGGCCGACATCCACTTCCCTCCTCTCCTAGGGCCGCCAGCCCTATTCCTCTTCATTTTGGTCGAGAATTGCGAGAGGGACAACTAGGGTTTCCTTTCCTCCCCTCCGTGGACTTAGATTTAGTTTTCTTACGTAAGTATTTCCACTTTGCCCTCCTTTCTCAGATTTCCTTGAATTTTCTTTGGAATTTTCGCACTCCAAATTTGCGTGCAACTTGTGATTCAAGATTTTTGCCCCTTATAATCATCTAACCATGATGTGTTTGTGATTTCTGATGCCGTTCGACGAAGCTATCAACGTGATCTCTCCAAAGCCCTCTCCAATTTAGAGTTTCCGTAACCTAAGCGCCGCCAAATCCCCGATTCCTCATGGTAGCCCGCCCCCCCCCCCTCATTATTGAGGAAAGTAAATTTCTAAACCCGCACTTGATTAAGTTACGCGATGGAAAAAATGCATGTGCTAGCGTATGGATTTTCGTTATGTCAAATATCAATTATGTTGTTACTGAATAGGTTTAAATCAGGTTTCTAAATTTTGCTTGCACCGCTTAACGGCCACCGCCAGATTCAGTCTTACTTAAGGGAAGTAGATAAATCCCTCTCACTTGCAAACATTGAACTTAGACTCCTGCAATTTTTCTTATGTTTATAAATTTTACCTTGAAACAACTGAATCGTCAAATTAATAGCATTTCACGATACGTTAGGAGTCTCTAAACTACGAATCATTTAATTCATTAATATCATAAGAAACCATTGAAAAGTTGTGTTTAATTAATGTAACCTCTCTTTACTTGATTTACCTCTTGAAATTCATAACGGGAACAAACAACCAATCATAGCAAGCATGAACTCTCTGGCTCAAGGGTGCGGGTTCGAAAGAGCCACCACATAGAGATCATGGACAAAAATTCTGAACCTCTAATAAGACTTGCATCTGAACTTGACTCCTTCTAAATCATGAAGCACGTGCATCAAATAAAAACGCCTACACATTTCAATGGTTACAACTTATGTCATTAGATGAACGAATATATGTTATACTTCGGGGCAGACTAATAATTTTAGTTGTTTCTGCTCGAGTTATTTACTCGTCTGTCTTGCTAGCTTTGCATTATAAAATTGGTACACGTATATTTCTGATTCTCTTGTTAATATTGTATTTTACTTTGCTTACCTTTTTTTAATGTTCTGAGACTTTTTTCTTTTTGTTTGGAATTTGTCATAGCGACCGTAACTGCGCCGCCTTCTACCTGAGCCCGATCTGCGTCAAGTTCCTATTTTTCCTGGAGGTTTAGTTTATTTCTTGCTGCGTCAGGCTCTATGTATTTTATTTCATTTTCTGTCAAAAATTTCATTTATGTAACAGTTATGATCAGTCATTTTCTCTTGTATCATGAACAACTGCTAGACTAAATAGATTATATACTACAATTTGATATTATTGCATGTTCATTTATTTGGGATTTTCATTGCATAAAAATTGTATCATAACTGTGTCATGAGTTTTATCAAAATACATGTGCATTTAACTTTTCACTGTTATACTCTAAGGCTACCGCTTAAAAATAATGTATTTTTCATTGAAATATATATTTTAAATCTAATAATACTAAATCAGCTTTCGCTTAACAGACACAGAGTTTTTTCCCATGTGTGTGGCATAACGACGCGCCAAAAACACACTCTGACTTTTGCTTTTAGACTGGTCGTGACAGGTCAGGCCAGGGGATGGATATATGCTAGTACGAGAGGGATAAAAGTGGTTTTCTGCTATGTTTTATAGTTAGGAAGGGGATGGGATTGAAGGAGAAGGTTCAACTAGATGTGGGAATAAAAGGTAGTGGTCATATGTTATGGATTAGGGCAAGTGAGTGGGTTTTGGTGGCTGAGTGATTGATTTGGCTATTGCATGTTATGATTTCAGGGGTCGTCTGATGGTGTAAGGTACAAGGAAAGGAGCGGCTAGGGTTTGGATAAAAGGCAAGATAACATATCAAGGATTCAATACCTTGGGGTTTCATGGAATCGGCGCCAGAGAAATCACTAAAATCCAAGGAAGAATGTCTTCAAAATCTGCAATACCTCGTAACGGCTGCCCTCACCTCATGCTTATAATAAAACATGGCTTAGAGCAACCATCTTGGACGACTATGATTAGTCATACATGATGATTGTCCGATCTCAATAAATAAAACACTACAAAATAAAATAAATACCTGAAAATAATCAAAATGTTGATCTGGATGCAATCGTGGACTCGAATCATCCATCGAGCTACGTCAAATCTTGTAGGTGACAAATCAGTTCGAACGGGACCAAAACTCGGGCTCCACCATCTCGTCGATCTTCATCATTCTCCCCGACTTGAAATAATTCATCTCATGATGAATTGAGGTGGGTATTCTCTTAGTGTATACAAGGTAAGATTCAATGTGGCTCTTCAGATTTCATCCAAGAATCATCGATGAAAGAGTGTCCTCTCCAATGAACATAGTACCTCTATGTATATCCGTCGGACGTGGCTATGCACTCGAGAACCATGATGTCAATAATGCTTTTAGAAGTCAAATGTTGTGTTGGTTGTCCCGAAGGAACCACTCGTAGTGCCGGGGAAACCATAGGTGCCTTCTACTATAGTGACTGAGGCTCGGGAATAAGGTCATGATAAGATTGATGCTAGAGAAGGTGAGGCTAAGGAGTGGGCTCAAGGTACGAGTTTGTATACTTGTGAGGTTTAAAGGTGTTAAGTTGATACACATACTCTTAAGGATGTCAAGCTTTTAGGTGTTCTGATCCATCTCACGACTATATAGGGACCCAATCACTTGATATTCAATTTTTAGCAGGCCCCTCAGGGTGTGACGACCCAAAAATGCGTCAAATAATTTTAGGCAAATCAAATATTTTTCCAAACAATTTTTGTGCTTTTGTTTACGTTTCATTTCATTTAATTGGTGACATTTACTTCATTTATTCATTTTGGGTGCCAATAGCTAAGTGGACTTGTAAGTGGTCTACCTTTAGTGGTGGGTTGGCTGAATTTGAGTTAGTGTGTTGGCTGATTTTTTTATGTGTGGTTTTGACACTGGGATAACAAAGTATTGGCTTGTACTTTGGGGGCTGATTTGGTGACATCTCTACGAGGTGCAATAACTCTCTTGATTGGATTTTTGTCTTAAGACCTCTTATCTCTTGTTATAAATAGAGCTGAACTCTCATTTTTTTCACTCCCTCCTCTCTTCCTCTCTTGCACTTTGTGTGGTTGTGCTGTCCCCAAACAGTTGCTGCTCCCTGCTGCCCCTAGCTGCTGTTCCCTCCCTGTTGCTGCCCCGAGCTGCTGATTCCTCCTTGCTACTTCTCCCTGTTGCTGCCCCGAGCTGCTGCTGCTCCCAAATTATTGTTGTTTCCCCTGTTGTGCTGCCTCCTGTACAACTATTGTGGTTGTTATGCGCTGCCCTTCTCCTCTCCTCCCTTTACTGGTTTGGTCATTTTGAGCCAAACCAGTAAAGGGAGGAGAGGAGAAGGGCAGCGCATATTTAAGAATATTTTGAGATAATTTCGTGACCATTTTGAGCTATTATGTGGGCTATTTTGAGGCAGTTTTGTGGCTATTTTGTGGGCTATTTTGGGCTTCTTTTTATACTATTTAGATGTTGTTTTTGTGCTATTTAAGTGGTTGACTTTGAGACTGTTTTTGAGCTATGTAAGAGTCGTTTTTGGCTATTTTGCGCCGTTTGGCGGCTGAGTTTGAGATTCACAGTCTCGGTTGAGGACTGTTTTGGTTGGACAGCTCGTATAAATTTTTTTTTGTTTATGTTGACTTTCGGATTTTGACGAATTTTAACGGATTTTAAATGCTTATTAGTTAATCCTTTTAACATTAACACTACGAATATCAAGTGACGCAACCCAAATATAAGTACGTACTATTTCAGTGGTTTTCGTGACCCGAGAACAACAGGATGGTGTCACAAGATAATTGTGATAATAATGCAAATAAAAGTACTGATAGAGGCAAAGCCTTAGTGAATTTCTTATTTTTTGGATTATGTTTATTCTAGTATTTTCTTTGGTATTACTACTTTACTGTTTATAAACATTGCGCGTGCATATGAGTTACACTAAATGATAAATCGCTAGGAATAAATGTGAGTGAGGGAAATTGAAAGCAATACAACTTTCTGGGGTGAAATTTCATGTTTTATGTAAATTACGTTAAGATAAGAATAATAAAACTCTGCATAAGAAAATGTGAATGATTCGAATCCGATGATTTAGAGGATATCTACTGATGGATTCACCAATAAGGGCGAGCCTACACTTACGCCCTTAGGGGGTGGGGTCCAATTCAAGTTTGCATACTGGAGCGTTTCCTATTTTATGTAACTAAAAGTTAGGGGTAAGTTAAAATTCAGTATTGAGAGTAAATGAAATTGATGATTTATTGTAATGTATGCATATTGCTATTTGCTCATTGTCGGCATGTATAATTGTTTCAATAAGTACTTTTCTCACATAGTCATATTTTTATGACTAATCCATCGTGAACCCATGTTTTTAGGCAACAGGAGCCACTTCCAGTGCTTGGAAAGGGGTGGTATAGTCGAAGATTTTTATAGGGATCGAAGAAGCTCGGAAAAAATGGCTCCTGATTGTCATTTTTGTATTGAGTATAGATGAATACTTGTAGTCTTTTTATCGTCGGATGCAAATAAACAAATGAATGAATAAAATTTATGATGTTCATGCTCTTTGTACTGTGATGTTGCGATCTTATTTATTGAAAACATATTTGATTCTCAAATCATTTGTGAAGCCCGGAAATAGGGTCTTCACAACTTGGTATCAGAGAGAACGATTTTCAATAACTTGTCGTAGGCAGTATGAAGTTATAACATAAGTTAAGAATGTAACATAATTAATTTAAAACTCACGTATAGGAACCTCTAAATTTATTCCAGTCGACGTCGTCAAGAGATTTGAGAAGAACGTGAAGTTCAGCAAGGATCAAGATCCGAGGAAAGCGATAATGGATATTGTGATCAACTTTCAATTTATAAAGTTTGTTTTCAATGACGAAAACTCCTTTAAGGAGGGAAGAATTGTGACGACCCAAAAGTGCGCCAAATAAGTGAGCTACCTTTAGTGGTGGGCTGGCTGAATTTGAGTTAGTGTGTTGGCTGATTTTGACACTTGGATAACCAAGTGTTGGCTTATTGTACTTTGGGGGCTGATTTGGTGACACCTCTACGAAGTGCAATAACTCTCTTAATTGGATTTTATCTTATGACCTCTTATCTCTTGTTATAAATAGAGCTGAACTTCTCTCATTTTTTCACTCCCTCATCTCTTCCTCTCTTGCCCTTTATGTGGTTGTGTTGTCCCCCAAACAGTTGTTGCTCCTTGCTTCCCTGAGCTACTGTTCCCTCCCTGTTGCTGCCCCGAGCGACTGATTCCTCCTTGCTACTTCTCCCTGCTGTTGCTCCTCCCTGTTGCTGCTCCCTGCTGCTGCTCCCAAATTGTTATTGTTTCCCCTGCTGTGCTGCCTCTTGTACAGCTATTGTGGCGGCAATGCGCTGCCCTTCTCCTCTCCTCCCCTTACTGGTTTGACCATTCATCCTCTATTATAGTAGCTATATTTAAGAATATTTTGAGATAATTTCGTGATCATTTTGAGTTATTTTTGTGGGCTGTTTTAAGGCAGTTTTGTGGCTATTTTGTGGGATGTTTTGGGCTTCGTTTTACGCTATTTAGACACTATTTTTGTTCTACTTAAGTGGCTGATTTGGAGACTGTTTTTGAGCTATTTAAGAGTCGTTTTTTGCTATTTTGTGTCGTTTGGAGGCTGAGTTTGAGATTCACAGTCTCGGTTGAGGACTGTTTTGGTTGGACAGCTTGTATTAAGATTTCTTCTGTCGTTTACGTTGACTTTCGGATTTTGACGGATTTTAAACGGTTATTAGTTAATCCTTTTAATATTAACGCTACGAATATCAAGTGACGCAACTCAAATATAAGTGCGTACTATTTCAGTGGTTTTCGCGGCCCAGGAACAAGAGGATGATGTCGTAAGATAATCGTGACAATAATGCAAATAAAGGTACTGATAAAGACAAAGCTTTGGTGAGTTTCTTATTTCCTGTATTATGTTTATTCTAGTATTTTCTTTGGTATTACTGTTTTACTGTTTATAAACATTGTCTGTGCATATGAGTTACACTAAATGATAAATCGCTATGGAATAAATGTGGTCGAGGGAAATTGAAAGCAATACAACTTTCTGAGGGAAAATTTCATATTTTATGTAAATTACGTTAAGATAAGAAGAATAAAACTCTGCATAATGAAATGTGGAGGATACAAATACGATGATGTAGAGGTTATATACTGATGGATTCACCAGTAAGGGTGAGCCTACACTTACGCCCTTCAGGGGTAGAGCCCAATTCAAGTTTGCATGCTGAAACATTTCCTATTTTATGTAACTAAAAGTAAGGGGCAAGTTAAGATTCAGTATTGCGAGTAAATGAAATTGATGATTTATTATAATGTATGCATATTGCTATTTCCCCATTGTCTGCATGTATAGCTGTTTCAAGAAGTACTTTTCTCACATAGTCATATTTTTATGACTAACCCACTGTGGACCCATTTTTTTAGGCAACAGGAGCCACTTCCAGTGCTTGGAAAGGAGTGGTATGATTGAAGATTTTTATAGTGATCGAAAAAGCTCAGGAAAAATGGCTCCCGATTGTGTTTTTTGTATTGAGTATAGATGAATACTTGTAGTCTCTTTATCGTCGGATGTAAATAAACAAATGAATGAATAAAATTTTTGATGTTCATGTTCTTTGTACTGTAATGTTGCGACCTTATTTATTGAAAACATGTTTGATTCTTGAATCATTTGGGAAGCCCGAAAATAGGGTCTTCACACAGGGAGCCTCTATGTACGAATTCAAACCATCACCAACTCACCTTTGCGAAAAATCTACTATTGCTTGTGAATATCAACATATGTTTCATATATTTCATTATTAGATGCAATTTTGTGTCGGGTCGACTCGTGTAACCCATACAGACGATGAACAAAGAACTCAACAAACTCATTCAAATGACGAACACAAGGCTCACTAAATTCATGCAAATGGCGAACAAAAGATTTGCCAAGCTCACATAAAAGATACATATGAAGCACAACATACACGACACTCTCTAGGCGAAGGTACGACAATTAACTGAATGTATCTAAAATGGGGTGGCATATGGGGAGGCTCTTTGGGTGGGTGTGTAAAAGTATTCATCCAGTGTGTAAGAAACAACAAAATGACCAAGTTTGTTCGACACACATGTATGTCCAGGACAGACCAAAAGATGTGACTCGTCATGAGGACCACCGGGCAATATTTATGAAAGTTCATCGTGAGCGTGACATTCACCTGCATTAATATTTGAGACATCACAATAAAATGCAACTTTACAATGCAAGGAGTGTCTCCAAGAAGAAAAAACTCATCTTATGGGTCAGTGGGCGGTGTGCTCAAGAACTCATCAAGAGTTCGAGGGGGTCATAGGGTAGGTTCTCGCAACATCGAGATTAACCTCTAGGGCATATGAAGCAAACTTTTCGTATTCGATGCTAAGAACAAGTTCCTTAATTAAGGGAAAATTGGGGATATGATTTGAATAAATGTCAATGATCCAGCACTCGTAAATGAGTCGCTCACCTTAATCTCTTCCTCATAAGGAAGCGATGGGTCATCCGGGGGGGGGGGACTCGTCATAGAAACCATCAATAGGGAGATGATCCTCCATATGAGTATCATCGCAGGGGGGTAGTGTTCGCAGAGATAGGTGAGGCATCCACCACAAGACCAACACTAGTCATTCGACTCTCAACCAAGATATGACTAAACATCACGTCGTGAAGAGATTCTAAGGAACTAACACTCAAATATGGGCCTATGATCAAAGGAACAACTAGGTATACATATGGTATAGGGCGACGAATATGCCACTACAGGTTTACTAAGTCGCTCGTCCTCAGTCTCGTGACTAAACAAACTAATCACAATAAAATCGCTCTCCACCCGCAACACAAACTCATGATCAGAACCAAACCAATCAAGTAGTGTATTACTCGTAGGGCACTGAAGCTCATTGGGATGGGACATATAAGGTCAGGTGTTTGGTCTTTTGTTCTAGTGGGAGCATTACTAGACGCATCAATGTCTTAACTTAAACCAATAAGCTTTATCTTGTTAGTTCCTTTCAAGGAAGTTTTCAAGTGATCAAAGTGAGCATCCATAAGATCAAATCGATCAAGAACCAATCGTTGAAATTCAGCATCTGACATCTGGGTTTTTGGAATGCAAGGATTGTTTATACGTGTGATAAGATAGTGGTCTCTATAGGGCTCTTGATAATCATCTAGATGATCGATCCTAACATAATCAAATTGTTTTGAGGGTAGACATGAGCCCTATGAATGTGCGGCGGTGGACGAGGACGATCAACATAATAGTATGAGGAGGATCTCCCCAGAGAACTCTATGGGGTCGAGTATATACATACTCTAGTTCCTCAAATAGAGGAGAGGGGTAGCGATGATGACCTGAATGATACTCGGCCCTATCTAGTGTTTTAAATATCGGCTGACATGTCTGACATGTCGCCCGACATGTCTAACATGTCGCCCGACATGTCCTGTTTCAATAGAAAACGACTTGCATAAAGAAAATATAAAGATTATGGCGTTTTGCAATATGTCGGCCGAAATTTTGGATCAAATCTGCTATGTAGTCCTCCGCCAACATTTTATGATGTCACCAATTATAAAAAACCGTGTGAAATCAGTGTCCAAATGATACATTAATGTGATCTAATAGCTCTGCATGTCATTTTATTGATGTTAAAGTGTAACAATGTCTATTTTTTATATCAAGATTCTTAGGTATAGTTTTTCTATTTGTGACAACATGAACAATGGTTGAAATTCATTATTTGGGCACATGGAACCATCCACTGCCATAGAAATGATCCTTCCTCAGTGTGTGTTTTTCCTCTTGATTGCTCTCATTGAATTGTGCATAAAAAATCAGAAATATAACATCAAAGCAGTTTTTGATAGGTTCCAGAAGTATTTAGAACAAAAAATCCATATGTAACAAAAAAACAGTATGTATTTTGTTAACGTTTTGTTAATTTATTCTTTACATTTAATCAGTATGCCTCATGATTTAGATTCCCATTATATTTCAGATTTTTTTTCACTTTCCTTTAATTTTTTCCTTACCTTTAATCAGTATTTAATATATTTCAAGTTTTTGTATTATGCTCACATGTATGTAAAAGATATATATAACTAGGTTAAAAATAAATAAGAATATTTAATGTAGATGATAGTGTTAAATAACATGTTATAACTTAAAATACAAATTTTTTTTAAGAATCCGACATTTTAAAATGTCTCCGACATCCGACATCTAAAATCTCAATCAGACATGTCTCTGACATCCGACATTTAAAACCACGGCCATATCAACATAAAATTATGTTGAACGATCACTATGAATACCATGGATGATCAGACTCAAACCCATAATAGAGTAGTGTATTACTCGTTGGACACTGAAGCTCATCGGGATAGGATATATCAAATCAGGTGTCAGGCCCCTCGTTCCAATGGGAGGATTACTAGACGCATCAGTGTCATAACATAAACCCCTAGGTTTTATCCTGTTAGTTCCTTTTAAGACAATTTTCAGGAAATTAAAGTGAGCATCCATGTGATCAAATTGATCAATAACCAATCTTTGGAATATAGAGTCTGACAACTATATAAGACCTATCACTAAGTAACATAAACTTTGGGCACCGATACAAATTAACGTATGGTAGAGTAGGTGTGCAGACTCTAAATATGTTACCCAAGGTGTAGTGCCAGGGAAATACCTGTCTAACCAAGGATGATGTTTGCATGCAAATAACAATCCAAAAATAAATTGCAATTAATAATAAAACATAAATTCTACACAGTTACTACGGGCAAGTAACAAATAATCTTTCGGGCAAACAAATTAGTCTTCCTCTGCTTGGAGAGCCAAAAGCTAACATGCACGAGCAACAAAGATCGTGCAAGGGTGATCAATCACAAAATTAATATACTTGCAAAGTCAAACATCCGCTGAAACAAATAACATAATACAACTAAACTCATTAGTGAGGGATCATGGGCGAGGGCGCGGAGATCCGGTAGTCGTAGATGCAGGGTGGCACTCTGGAACTGTGGTCGTTGCTGGATCTGGATGGTGGCTGGTGAAGATTAGGAGAGGTGCTTTTGGGGTTGTTTGTGACCGCAAAGGGACTGGCAGGCTGTGATTTGAGGTGGAGGTAAGGGGGAGGATGAGCCAAGACTTATGGAGGGTGATGGAGGCTGGTTGGGTTGTGTGAAGGATATAAGAGAAGTGGTCAGGCACTGGAACGGAGCTGACTCACGTAGCTAGACAGGAAAACCCAAGGTCGATGCTCGTTGAGGAATGATATTGTTGAAGCCAAAACACGGCCTCAATGAGAGTTCGGACCTAAGGGGTAGCTTGCACATACTTCTCCCAAACTTGGGCTCCTAACCAGTCACAAGGAACCAAAAACCTGACCCTGGTGTTTGATCCCTAGTTGGATTTGGGCTAGGTTCACTAACTAGGATGATTGACCCACCATGTATAGCCAGGGTCATGTCTGTGTCCTAGAGTTTAAGCTAAGTCCTTATATTCAACATTACATGGACCAGCCAACAGAAGACAGCAGAAGACTCAAGACTTAGAAGAAAATCAAGTTCAAAAATGAGTTCGACGTTCGTCGAACTCAGCTCGACGATAGTCGTGCTCCCCTCGACGAACTCAGAGTCAATTCTCTAAGTTGAGCTCGACGATATTCGAGCTCAGGTCGACGAACTCTGGAAGTTCAACTTCAACACATTATGTCCAGAATACCTTCTCTGAACTCAGGTCGACGAAGATAGATTGTCAGCTCGACGAACTTGCACCACAGAATTGGGAAGCTTTTCACAGAAAGTAGTTAGCTGATCTCAGGTCGACGAACTTGGTTCTCAGGTCGACGAACAAACTTTCTCTGATCGACGAACATGATTTCTCAGCTCGACGAACTTTGATCTCAGGTCGACGAAATCTGTTCTCTGGTCGACGATTTCTGTGAAGCTCCAGACTTAGTATTTCCCTCAATTTCTGTTCTTATTCCATATTATTTAGCAATATTTTTCTGAGTAATTAATCCATATATTCTCTTAATATAGCCGTTAGTGGCAGCATTGATTATGGTCTTCATCACATTAAATACTTGCTTAATTAATTGGGACAATTGGGGAAATTCATTAATGAAAATATTCTCTCCACTCGTATTTCATTCTCCAGGCAGTCAGCATTAAATGCAATGGAATTCAAAATTCAAAGGAGAATACGACTGAAGATATAAAAGAGATTTTTCTCTTCAGAAGGACATAGAGCTCTCAGTACACAGAGAAGATATACAGAAACACTCAAGATCATCTGCTTCTCTGTACTGAAAACATTTTGTTTTCTCATTGACCTTAATGAAGAAGAAGAACAACACATACAAATCAAGAGTTTTCTTCAATATTCAACTCCAGGAGCTTTCAAAGACAAAATATTCATATCAGTCAGAAGTTCATGGATCATCATTTTCAAGTCAAGGCTGAAGACTGAAGACCTACACCCTGTGCAAGACTCCAAGTGATATTGAAAGGAGTTCTTGACAACAGCAAATCCACTAGTCTTCTCTGTTGAATAGAGAAAGAGAAGACATCATCAATCTCTCTCCCCCCTCTGTATAAAGGGTTTATTAACTCCCTTCAAAAATTTATTTTAGTTTTTGAGCACCTGATCAAAAGCTCAAAGGTGGCAGTCACCTGATCAAAACCTGCTAGTAGATTCCTACCAGGGTGGTAGAAGAGTGGATGTACCCAGGTTGTAGAACCACTATAAAATTTTTTGTGTTGCCTGGTTGCCATTTTTCTTGTTGTTCTTGTTGTGGCTGTGATAGATTAGGCTAGTTGTGCTGTGTTAGATTAGATTGACTTAGATTGTTTTTGCTTTCTGTTAATCTTGGTATCTCACTTTTTCATTACTCTGATAATATTTTAAATAGCAAAAAGATTCTAGATTACTCTATTCACCACCCCTAGAATAAATCAGGTTTATCCTCATCTTTCAATTGGTATCAAAGCAGTGTTCCTTTAGTTGTACAAGCTAACCCTTGAAGCAAAAGATCCCTTGTTAGATCTGATCTCTATTTCTCTTAAGGTTATTTAGTCCACAGCATGCCACAGAACAAGGATTATGCAAGCATCAGACCTCCAATTTGCAATCTGAACAAGTTTGCAATTTGAAAGACAAGAATTAGGTTGTACATGAATTCTATTGATGAGGACATCTACAATTCTATTTTGACAGGTCCTCCTCAACCAATAGTATCTACATCTATATCAACATCAAGCACTCATGTTGTTCCACTACCTGAGTGGACAGATGCACAGAAAAAGACAAAGAATGCAGATGCAAAGGCCATGAATATCTTAGCCCAGACCATGTCAGATGACATATTCCAGAAGGTGGCTGAGTGCACATCTGCAAAGACAATCTGGGACTCACTCAACCAGATGATTGATGGTTCAGCAGATGAGAGAAAAGATAGAAGATTCACTCTCATCTCTCAGTATGAGAACTTCAAGAAGGATGAATCAGAATCTGTTAGTGACATGTACAACAGATTAAGTTCCATTATCAGTGAATTGAAGACCTTGGACAAAGACATCTCTCTCACTGAGATCAATGACAAGATCCTCATGTACTTTCCAAGCTCATGGGATTCCAGGATTTGGCCAATTAAGGAGGCCAGAAGTTTGAATGAGATTTCCACAGAATCTCTCCTGGGAAAGCTGAAATCTTATGAGTTGTTGATCAAGTCCAGGGAAGCTGCAGAACAAAGGACTCCTCCACCAGCAAGAAAGGAGCAGAATATAGCTTTCAAAGCTGCTGAAGAAACTGAAGCTCCAACACCAAATGAAGAACTCGTAAGTCTTTTAGCCAAGAGATTCTACAAGATGGCTAGGAAGGACTTCAGGAGAAAGTCATCCAGGCAGGATGACAAACTCAGGTATGATAAAACACTCACTAAAGAAATAGTGTGTTTTGGGTGCAGGAAACCAGGACACTTCATCTAAGAGTGTCCTGAAAATCAAAAGAAAGAAAGGAGAAGAGAGAAAGACTCCAGAAGACAGCAATACAGCAGGTCTTCCTCCAGCAAGTACAAAAAGAAGGAGAATGGCTTTGTTGCTGAAACTTGTAGTGATACAGAAGATAATCCACATCCTCTAGCTCCAGTGAAGAGGAAGAAGAGGCAAAGGCAAGGGAAGTCTGCCTCATGGCTATCAATGTCTCTTGCAACCCATCAGATGCTGAAGAACAATATGACAATGAAGAATCTGAATCTGAAGCTGATCAGGTACTATCTTCATTTGATTATAGTTCTGATAACTCTAAAATTGAATTTAAATCCATGTGTATAGACTTAATAAATTCTGAAAAAGAAATTAAGACACTTAAAGAAAATTATCTGAACAAGAAAACCTTATTTCAGAAAACATTAAATTAAAATATGAATTAACATTAACTCAAAAGCAGATAATTTCATTAAAATCTGAGTAAGCTGAGGATAGGAAACTCAAAGAATCCCTAAATGGGAGAAGCATCAAGTTGATGGACATCACAAGCACAGTAAATACCAGATTAAATGGCAAGCTGGGCTTACGTGCATCATCAAGCCAACCCTCACTGATTTAGAAAAACATATTAACAACTCTAATTAAATTTGTTTCTGAAAAAAGAAAAGAGAAGATAGAAAATAATGCTAATCAAACTGAATTAAAACCTAAGAATAAGAAAAGGAAAAATAAAAAGAAAAATCCTAATTTTAACAATGTTCAACAGATTTTGTCGAACGTAGATCGACGAAATATGTACAGTTTGTCGAACTCTAGTCGACGAACTCTAAACGCAGATTTATATTATAATAATTCGTTAAACTACGATCGACGAAACCAGTATGATTCGTCAACCAGGGATCGACGATTTTGGGGGTCCAGAGAATGGATATTCTCATTCTCTGAGTGGAGTTCGACGAACTCACCCCCATTCGTCGAACTCAGGTCGACGAACTCACTTGAATTCGTCGAACGCAGATCAGTATAACAGAGACTTAAATTCTTCTAAAAACTATAATCAACTAAGATATTCTAATAATCAATTCAATCAATGGATTATACCACCTATAAGATATCACCCTTTAGGATATAGATGTCAACCTGAATACTCTTACATTTCTAGTTTCAATTATGTGAAGAAAGAATGACCCAAGGTAACCTGGGTCAGAAATGACTAATCTGTTTTATTGCAAGTGAAAGACTATCCTACCACAGAGCAACAGTGGTATCTGGATAGTGGTTGTTCTAAATATATGATTGGAAACAAGGACAACCTAAATAATTACAAGTCCAAGCTGAGACCAAAGGTAATCTTTGGTGACTCAAATTGTGGTCAGACTGAAGGCTTTGGAGAAGTTAAGATTGGAGCAGTTACTTTCAAAATGGTTGTATTTGTAAGTGGACTGAAACATAACATCATCTCCATAAGTCAACTATTTGATAAAGGTTATCAGGTATCTTTTAACTCAAGCTCTTGTATTATTTCTACTAAAGAAAACCAGACTGTTTTAATTGAAAATAGACAAGGCAACATATATATAGTTAATTTTCAATTTGCAACATCAGAAATTTGTTTATTTAATCTTGTTAGCAATCAGAATGATTTATAACATAAAAGTTTAGGTCATGTTAATCTGAAGAACATTGATAGGTTATCTAATGACAACCTTGTTAGAGGATTGTCTTTTGGTCCCTACAAGAAGGAAGGTCTCTGCAAGGCTTCTCAATTAGGCAAGCAAACTAAATATAACTTTAAATCAGTTAATAAGAGTGATTCACCTAAGATCTTGTACTTGCTACACATGGACCTTTTTGGCTCTATTGTTGTACAAAGCCTATGAGGGAAATCTTATACTCTAGTTATTGTAGATGACTTCTCAAGATTCACTTGGGTATTCTTTCTGAGATCTAAGTCAGATACATTCAAGGTTCTTACATATTTTCTCAAGACCATACAGATTGAGTACTCTACTTAAGTTGCATTGATCAAAAGTGATCATGGTACTGAGTTTGAGTCTCTTCTTATGCAAGAGTTCTGTGAGAAGGAAGGTATCAGGCATTGCTTCTCAGCTCCTAAAACTCCTCAACAAAATGGGGTGGCTGAAAGGAAAAATAGAACTCTAATTGAAGCCGCAGGCACATTACTGACAGATGCTTACATGCCCTTATCCTTTTGGGCAGAGGCTGTGAGTACAGCAAACTATGTACTGAACAGAAACTTAATACATAAACTTAAGAATAAGACTCACTATGAATTGCTTAAAGGGAAGAAACCTAAAATCACCTATTTTAAAATATTTGGTTGCATATACTATATTCATAACAATGACAAGAAATATATTAGAAAGTTTAAAGCTAGGGCTGCAGAGGGAATTTTTCTACGATATTCCAAAGTCAGCAAAGCTTATAGGGTGTTTAATAAATCTACTTTAAAAATCGAGAAATCTATTCATGTAACTTTTGATGAATCTAACATGTCTTATAAGGAGAAAGAAATTTCTACCAACAGCACATTGCAGGTACCTCACTTGTGTGAGAGATTGGATAATCTAAGCCTCACCCAAGAGGTTCCAATACAGTTCTCTCAACAAGTTGAAGAAGAAAGTGAAGAAGAAAGTTTAGAGGTGGCTGAAACCTATCCAACAGTTAATGAAATTCCACAAGAGGAATTTATCCCCCAAGGTGTTGCTCAACCAACTCCACCCACTGAATTTGTCATACTTAGGGATCACCCTGTATCTCAAGTGATTGGAGACATTTCAGTTGGTGTGCAGACAAGGCATCAACTCAACCAAGACTTGATGCATGTCTGCTTCATATCTCAAATTGAGCTCTAATCCATTAAAGATGCAGAGCAAGATCCCCACTGAATTGTTGCAATGCAAGAGGAGCTCAACCAATTTGAGAGATGTAGAGTATGAGATTTAGTTTCAAGACTCAAAAACTACCCAGTAATTGGAACTAAATGGGTATATAGAAACAAGCTGGATGTTCAATGTGTCATCATAAGGAATAAAACAAGGCTTGTTGCTCAAGGTTATAGGCAAGAGAAAGGGATTGACTATGACCAGACTTTTGCTCCTGTTGCAAGGCTGGAAGCAATCAGGATCTTCCTTGCATATGCTGTCTACAAGAAATTCAAGGTTTATCAAATGGATGTCAAAAGTGTTTTTTCTGAATGGAGAACTTAAAGAAGAGTTTTATGTAGAACAATCTCTAGGTTTTATCTCTCCAACATATCCCTCTTATGTATTTAAATTGCATAAATTTCTCTATGTTCTAAAGCAAGCTCCAAGAGCTTGGTATGAAACCTTAGCTAGCTTTCTTTTAGAGCATAGGTTTTCTAGGGGCATATTAGATAGGACATTGTTCACTAGACACCATGAGGATAAAATTTTATTAGTATAAATCTATGTATATGATACTATTTTTGGGTCAACAGATTCCAAACTATGCAAGAGGTTTTCTGAGCTCATGCATTCAAAGTTTGAAATGAGTGGCATGGGTGAGTTTTCCTACTTCCTTGGTCTCCAAGTGAAGCAGCTACCTGATGGCATCTTCATATCTCAGGCTAAGTATGCTAAGGAGCTTATCAAAAAGTTTGGGATAACTGATGTCTCAGCAAAGAAAACACTCATGGCTTCTAATGCTGTAATTGACTCTAATGAACATGGGAAACTTGTTGATCAGAAATTATATAGGGTCATTGTTGGGTCCCTGTTATACCTTACAACAAGCAGACCAGATATAATGTTTGTTATATGTCTTTGTGCTAGGTTCCAGGTGAACCCTAAAAAATCTCACCTAATTTTCTTAAAAAAGATTTTGAGATATATAAAGAGTTGTCCTAGTATAGGACTTTGGTATCCCACTGAGTCAGAGTTTGAGTTAACTGGATACTCAGATGTTGACTTTGTTGGATGCAGAGTAGACAGAAAAAGCACCTCTGGAACATGTCAGTTCCTTGGTATGATATTAGTCTCTTGGTTTTGCAAAAAACAGTCATCTATGTCTACAACAACTGCTAAAGCCGAATACATAGCAGCTGACAGTTGCAGTTCTCAAATGCTGTGGATTCAGAACCAACTTCTAGACTATGGGTTCAACTTAAATAATTCAACTCTACTGTGTGACAACACAAGTGCAATTTCCATTGCACAAAATCCAGTCCATCACAGTAGGACTAAGCATATAGACATTAGACATCATTTCATTAGAGAGTGTGCGGACAAAAATAAAATTAAGCTTGTCTATATATACACTGATTTGCAAATAACATATATCTTCACCAAACCCTTGGATGAGAGAAATCATATGTTTTTCATAAATCAGCTTGGTATGATCAATGAAGAAGCCTTAATTTAATTTCTGTCTAAGGACGACGAATTTTTCAAAGTTCGTCGAATGGAGATCGACGAACTGAGAAGAGTTCTAGAGAAATTCGTCGAACGGAGATCGACGAACTCTCTGTGAGTGAAGTTGTTTTCGTCGAACGGAGATCGTCGAACGGAGATCGACGAACTCTCTGTGAGTGAAGTTGTTTTCACTTCTTTTGACTGAGATCGACGAATTCTTTTGACTATAAAATATTTCGTCGACCTCAGATCGAAGAATTTTTATTATTCGTCGAACGGAGTCTGCCGGTTCACATTCTGAAAACCTTATATCTATGTTTTCTTCGACCTCCGTCCCGTGCTTTCAGTTCTCTTGCACTTGATCTCTTTGTTTTTGTTGCAGGCAAATTTATGGCGATTCCGGCGAGAACTCTTTCCTCAATGAAGGTTGACATGGGTTTTGATATTGACTTCGACTCCTTTCAGCATTCTGACCCGATCTTTGTGAAAATTATGAAATTATTTGAAGAACAAAATCTGAAGCAGTTCATGACTCACAGAATCAAGATAGTCATGGCAGAGAGAAAGGAATGGGATTTACTTCTACAACATCAGAAGATACTATGACAGGAACAATATCTGGTAACAACGTTTCCCTTTCCCCCACTGTACTAACCGAAGTTTTCGGTCTACTGAATGGTGATGAAGCAATTGAAATGGATAATGAAGAATATGAGAATATGCTGATTAAGATGAGTCATTCTGGAGATAACCCAAACAAGCTATTAAAGAAGAATTTATCTGCTGAGTATAAGTTCTTGGCTGATGTAGTCGGCAAAGTGTTGTTGGGCAAACACACTGCCCACAATTACATCACCAGACACTAGTTCATGGTGATGAGTGCTCTGGTAGAGAAGAAAGCAGTAAACTGGGGAAAACTGCTATTTGACTTAATCAAAAAGAAAAACAATAAGAAGGAAGTGTGTTTTGGACGGATTCTGGGAATCGTCTTTCACGAAAAAGCTCTGGAACATCTGGTCTCCACGACAGTGTTTATCAATGCCTCCAAAAGGCTTACCTCTGCCCTGTTTGGCAGATGGGAGAGGAAGATCACCAAGCCATCCAAGGCTTCATCCTCCTCAAGAACTTCTGAGAGCACCAGGGCCGTAACAGCCGCTCCTCCACCACCAAAAGAAGTTCCCTCCGCCACCACCATTCCTTCTCCTCCTCTACCTCAACAACAACAACCACAACAACCATAACATCAAATTCATCTACCCACACCAACTCCATCACCAGTTCAATCTCCAGTTCCTACTTCACCAACTAACCAACAACATCAACCCACACCAGCATCAACCCCAGTTCCATCTCCTGAGCACATCACTCCACCTCAATCTCCACTTCCACCTCATTTAAATGACACACACCCTGACACATTTATCTCATCTCACACCTTAAATCTACTGTTTCCTCCACCATCTCCACATCAGGAACCCATCTCCTCCCCCACACCAACAGTTCCCCTTTCTACAACTGTAACTCACTCTATTCTCATCCCTCCACTCACTCAAACTGACATTCCCTCTATTGTACCTGACTACACACATACAGATATGTCCAGTGCATTCTCTGTCTGTTCAAATTGTGGTCATCACACTTCATACTCCTTCACTGCTCCAGAATCTCTCTATCTCAACTTTTCTGATATTGTTAAAGACCTTCTTGCATTCATCTCTCTCACCCTTAATAAGCTTCTAATTGATGCCCTAGCTCCCCTTACTGCTTCCATCACATCACTTTCTTCCAAAATTGCTGCTTTGACCCCTGTCCCTTCTTCTGGGGGACTGGCTTCCAGACCCCCTGAAACCAGTCAGTGGGAGATGCTCTGTGATGAAGAAGCTCCAGTGGTGACAGCAGTAGCAGAAGCAGCAGCAGAAGCAGCAGAAGCAGCAACAGATTCGATAATGTCTGATGATTCTTCAGAAGACATAGTTATCCCTGCTGATATAATAGATTTAATTGACTCTGATACAGATATGGATGAGTCAGTTATAGGTGAAATAAAAACTGTTGGTGATTGTATTATCAATCACAAAGTTAATCTGAATTCTTTATTAGATTCATTCAATCTTGTTTACAGAAATAATCTACCCAATTTTGATGTACAGTTATCCAAAGCTATAGTTCCATATACTGCACCAATAAGCCCCACAGTTGCCAAGCAACTTAAGGCTAGTTTTGCAGTAACAAAGACACCAGTTGTATCATCCCCTTCCAAGGATAGTTCTTCTTCAGAAGCTATTTCAGATCCAACATAGAAAAATGGATGACAGTCCCCTCCCTGATTTAGTTGAAATCATCATGGCTGACATTGAAGAAGAAAATAAATTACTGTCTGAAAAAGTTGCTGAAACAGTTGCTCCAGAAATTGATCTTCCAGAATCTTCAATGGCTCCTCCAGCAGAAAAGCATATATCAAAAGATATTCTCAAGGATCTTGATGATTTATATGATAATCCTCAAGGATCTTCTGATGATGAAGATGAGCATGATGATTCTGATGATGATAGTTATGCTGCCAAGAAGAAAGTCTCAAAGAAGAGAAAGGTTGTTCACATTGCTGCTCTCAAATCAAATCCTACACATGATACACCATATTATATCCTACAGAAAATCACTCTATATCCTGGGATGACAGCTTGGATGTGGCTTTCAAAGAATGAACAAAAAGCCAGAAAGAAAAGCAGGAGATACTCCCCACCTCCTCCTCAAAGGAACTAGAGAGGTCCTCCTCCTTCTCCACCTGTTGCTGGTGCTTCAGGAAGCAGTTCTCAGAGGTCTACCTCCTATACTCAAACTTATCAAAGACATCAAGCTAGATCCTCAAGATATCAAGAAAGCAGCCAGCAGAGGTATTCCTCCAGCAGACATCAACAACATCAACATCAACAACATCAGCAATAGCAACATCAACAACAGCAACAGCAACAACAAGCTCCTGAAACAGAAAAAGCTGACAGCCCTAAAAGGCCAGAGTCTCCACCTATTCCCTTTGTGGATCCTGAAACTGAGACAACTTCTAGAATGGCTAGGTTCCAGGAACTTGTTTGATTATCAATGAACAATAAAGCTAAAGCTGAAGGAAAAGATCAATCTCAATACTCAACAATGTCTACATACAGAAAAGAAGAGTTAAAAAAGGGATGAAAAGGCTAAAAGATTCTTTAATGTAGATGCTTACATGAATCTACATCCAGAGGCTGTTGTGCTCAGAGCTACCTCTCTTAATATAATTGGAGCTGCTGATATGACAATGTCCAAGAGGCAAGCAGCTAATCCAAATAGAGAAATCAGATTTACACAGCCCTCTGAGAAAGAGAAAGATGACAAGCAAAAAGAAAAGCTGAAGAAGAAGAAATGATACATTTTGTTTAGTTTCTGTTTGTCTGAACTCTTTATTTATTTACTGTCACAAAGCTATTGTGTAAATATCTGCTGAATGTTTCAATTTTTCTGCCAGATATATTTTTTCCTGCTTTGTGAATGTTTTTATTTCATTTGTATTAGTGACCTCACTCAAATAGGGGGAGATTGTTGGATCCCTAGTTGGATTTGGGCTAGGTTCACTAACTAGGATGATTGACCAACCATGTACAGCCAGGGTTATGTCTGTGTCCTAGAGTTTAGGCTAAGTCCTTAGATGCAACCTTACATGGACCAGCCAACAGAAGACAGCAGAAGACTCAAGACTTAGAAGAAAATCAAGTTCAGAAAATGAGTTCGACGTTCGTCGAATTCAGTTCGACGAACTCAGACTCAATTCTCTGAGTTGAGCTCGACGATATTCGAGCTCAGGTCGACGAACTCTGGAAGTTCAACTCCAACACATTATGTCCAGAATACCTTCTCTGAACTCAGGTCCACAAAGATAGATTGTCAGCTCGACGAACTTGGACCACAGAATTGGGAAGCTTTTCACAGAAAGCAGTTAGCTGATCTCAGGTCGACGAACTTGGTTCTCAGGTCGACAAACAAACTTTCTCTGGTCGACGAACATGATTTCTCAGCTCGACGAACGTTGATCTCAGGTCGACGAAATCTGTTCTCTGGTCGACGATTTTTGTGAAGCTCCAGACTTAGTATTTCCCTTAATTTATGTCCTTATTCCATATTATTTAGCAATATTTTTCTGAGTAATTAATGCATATATTCTCTGAATATAGCCGTTAGTGGCAGCATTGATTATGGTCTTCATCAGGTTAAATACTTGCTTAATTAATTGGGACAGTTGGGGAAATTCATTAATGAAAATATTCTCTCCAGCCGTATTTCATTTTCCAGACAGTCAGCATTAAATGCAATGGAATTCAAAATTCAAAGAAGAATACGACTGAAGATATAAAAGAGATTTTTCTCTTCAGAAGGACATAGAGCTCTCAGTACACAGAGAAGATTTACAGAAACACTCAAGATCATCTGCTTCTCTGTATTGAAAACATTTTGTTTTCTCCTTGACCTTACTGAATAAGAAGAAGAACAACACATACAAATCAAGAGTCTTCTTCAATCTTCAACTCCAGGAGCTTTCAAGGACAACATATTCATATCAGTCAGAACTTCCTGGATCATCATTTTCAAGTCAAGGATGAAGACTGAAGACCTACACCATGTGCAAGACTACAAGTGATATTGAAAGGAGTTCTTGACAACAACAAATCCACTAGTCTTCTCTGTTGAATAGAGAAAGAGAAGACATCATCAATCTCTCTCCCCCCTCTGTATAAAAGGTTTATTAATTCCCTTCAAAAGTTTATTTTGGTTTTTGAGCACCTGATCAAAAGCTCAAAGGTGGCAGTCATCTGATCAAAACCTGCTAGTGGATTCCTACCAGGATGGTAGAAGAGTGGATGTACCCAGGTTGTGGAACCACTATAAAATTTCTTGTGTTATCTGGTTGCCCTTTTTCTTGTTGTTCTTGCTGTGGCTGTGATAGATTAGGCTAGCTGTGCTGTGTTAGATTAGATTGACTTAGATTGCTTTTGCTTTCTGTTAATCTTGGTATCTCACTTTTTCATTACTCCGATAATATTTTAAACAGCAAAAAGATTCTAGATTACTCTATTCACCCCCCCCCCCCTCTAGAGTAAATCAGGTCTATCCCCATCTTTCACCTGGGCTGCAGCGTGGAGGTCTCACCACACACTCGGAAGATCTTTAGAGCACTTCCCCTCCCAAGCCAAAAGCTAAGCTGGGCACCTTGGAGGGCTTATGCAGCCAGACCAAAATAACCCAAGGAGGAAGAAGCCAAGAATGAACTGGATCCCCTCCAAAGGTGCCCACATGGTCTATTTATAGAATTTCAGGACTTGGTCTGCCAACAGCGTAATTCCGTTGTTCCATTCTGCTATATGCAGCCCAATTGGGTCTGCCAACAACGTAACTCCGTTGTTCTGAGAGGCTATTTGCAAACCTTCAAGGGCAACTAGGTAATTTCACCTTTGGACCCCACTGGGCGAGTGGCCAATGAAGGCACCACTCGCCTGAAGAAGCAAATGCTGGGGTGAGACAAGCATTCCCCCCTCCCCCCTGACAGCTCCACAAAGGGCGAGTGCGGGATCCTCTTGCCTTACGCCTGATTTGGCGAGAGGCTTTCCTCCTAACCTTGACCAGCCTCAGCCTGAGGATCCTTGGCTTCGCGGGGGGGTGGGGGGGGGGGGGGGGGGGCGGTGCACTCAGCGAATACGAGGTTGTACAGCTATGGTGGTTAGGAGGTTCCTAAATGGGATGCTACTATAGGAACCACATTCGTAGGGTTCGTTCAGGCCAGGGGGTGGCTAGCTGCTAGTGGGAGAGGGATTAAAGTGGTTGGTTATTGCAATTTAGAGTTAGGAGGGGGATTGGGCTGAAGGAGGAGGGTCGACAGGATGGGGGGAATGAAAGGTAGTGGACGGATGTTATGAATTAGAGCAAGGAAGTGGGTTTTAGTGGGCTGAATGATTGATTTAGTTGTTGCAAATGATGATTTCGGGTTCAACTGATGGTGTAAGGGATGGGGAAGTGGAAACTAGGGTTTCTATACAAGGAACGCAAGATAGCATATCAAGGAGTCGACACCTTGGGTTTCGTGGAGTCAGCGTCATGAGAAATCACCGTATTTTAGGGAATAATGTCTTCAAAATCTGTAATATCTCAAGATGGATATCCCTACATCTTATTTAAACTAAAACATGACTTAGTGCAACCATCTCAGTCATGTATGATTGATCATACAAGATGGTTGTCTGATCTCACTAAATAAAATACAAAATAAAACAAATACATGAAAATATTGAAACGTCGATTCTGACGCAACCGAGTACTCAGATCATCCATCGGGCACCATGAAATATGGCAGGTGACAAATCATCCCCGCAAGGGCCGAAAACTAGTGGTAGACCATCTCGTCAATCCCCATCACAACCTCCCCTTCATCTGCAATTTACAACTTTAATAAGGACTTCAGAAACTACAACAACACGACACATTCTGGAAGACACAACAACTACTCTGGTTCATGAGGTTGAGATGACATCAGATAGATCTACATCTTGACATATGCTACGCTGGAGAAGACGCTCAATCACCGATGATACTTCGGTTCTATTTGGCTCGGCTACAATGTTGGGAGAGTTGTGGTGTTTTATTGTGGTGGGAAAATGAGATGTTGGGTAAAGTTGTGGGAAATTTGATGAAACTGGTTGGAGGAACTCCATTTGCAATGTTGTTTGAAACACAGAAATATTTTTAGATGTTTGAGAGAACAGTTGTGTCGTGGTTATGCATAGAAATACAAAAGTTTTAAAATGTCAAAAAATGTCATAAGAATCAATGCATACCCCTATATGAATCAAAAATATTGTCTAAAATAATATGACTATCATCCTCGGATAAACCAAGAATACCAACAGGATAAAAAAACTTAGAACGTTGTTCAAATCTAAACAACACATCAATTTATTCGGGTCCAGAAAAGAATTTTGAATGATCTGAACAACCCATCAATTTGGAAGGTCTAAACAACTCATCAATTTTGAAAGATATGAACTAGTACTTTTATTGGTGACTTCAACTTAATTTAACAATTATAACAAGCATTAAGAACTAGCAACAACCAAACAATTCAAAACAGAGTCAGAGACTTGCTTCAGATTGTTGCATATGACTTCACCACGGGTGAGGTACGTTGTGATACCTTGTCCGTTGTAGTTGCCACACATTCTCTGATGTTGCTTGGATTTCCACAGATGAGCATGCGCTACTTACCCCCAGGTTACGCCAAGAGAATGACTATCTTCACTCACTGGAGATGAGTGTTTTCAAGTAGGGGGAATTGATGGACGTCGTTGTGACCCGCCACCCGTTCGGACAATACAAGTCCACGGATGCATACAGATGGATGTTTCGAGTCATTTTCATATATTACTTTGTTTATTTCGAGTTGTATTTGCACCCGATCGGCTCAAACGATATGAGTTGTCCGATTCAAAACCCTTATTTATGTATTGTTTTATTTAAGCGTGCAGGGGCCGGCTGGTGGGAGATCGAGGGTTTTCTACGTGAAAATGTAAACCGTTGGTCTCCTCGGTGCGACTTTGCGTTCCTGCTCCTTGGTGTGACTCCAAGGCGATGACAACCACCTCTCCAGCTACCTTACCATCATCGTAAGTCCCACTCCCTCCATTTTCGACCTCCAAGCCATCGCCTTTCTTATTCCTTTTTCCCCTAGCCGCCCAACTATGATTTCCTCCGCCCAGTTCATGATTTTCGCCTCTGTCCGACCATTGCCGCCCAGAACATGTCAATCTGCAATCCGTCGATAGTCCTACTTCCCCTTCGGTCCATTCAAACCGCCGCACCTCCATTCGATGCCTTTCCCATGTCTGTTTACAGCCTTCCTGGCGTATTCTCTCCTCCCCTTGTCACTTATCTCGTTGCTACTTCTACAACAGCCCGCAGATTCCCATGTCCCCCACATTATCCTGTTGTCCATTACCGTTATAAACCCTTCCCAACACCCCTTATACACCCACCTCTACACAGCACCCTTCATCCACACCAAGCCCACCACTAAACCGCCATTCCACCCAGACCGCCAAGTCGCCGGCCATACAACCCCACTACAACCCTCCAATAGCCCAAAATCCCCTTTCGCTATTGCACCCAGCCACCACATGCATATGTAAGTAAATAGTTTGGAGTTTCATTTTCTAACAGTGCTTATTCAGACTACATTCCATTTGATGTGACATCATATGTGTTGTTATTGTGGCATCGTTGGATTTGTAAGACCTATTATGTGCACGCTTAAAAATACTTGCACCTCAATTATTTTGTGTATTTAAATTTACTCTCAATTAAATTCTATGCTAGCAAAAGTGTGTATGCTTAGCATTTATCTTAATTATTTATTTATTATGAAATTAAATCGAACTATCCTTTGCATTTGCACCTGCATTTAAATTGGCAGTTTATTGGATTGTGTGCATCCATTCATATCACTCTAAGGTTGATCGTAGCTTCATTCGCATACATCGTATGCCAGCTTGCATTGGATTTAGGGTTATGGCATTGGTCTTTCGTCACCTATAGATTCATCCTGTGTCAGGGACCCTAGACACTTGGTGAAAGGAAAAACTACACATGTCGATTCTGTGTGTCTCACCCTAAGAAGATGTCAAAGTTTATGATTGTTGAATGCCTACCATTGCCTTCACGCCCTCTACTGCCACCCTAACCTCCTTCAGCAGCGTATCCCATCGCATTATCTCCAGCCACGCATCATAACCCATTTAGCTCTATTCATATACAAAGTACCCCCTAGCTTGTTGAACACCCAACCAACTAGTCGTCGTAGCAGTGCAAGTATCCTAAACCATCTACAGAGCTCACAACCCATCTCCCACCCTGCATCCGGTCAAACGCTTCTATAGTCAGGTGGTCTTGACCTATCAAAAACACTATGGCCTCCTCCACCCCTTCTCAAACACCACTCAACACCCTTCTGAAGCTCCTCTCCACCAAAAGGCAAAAATGCATTCCCTCTGACACCGCAGCCAACCCTATCTCATTCTGTCTCTGATCCTCACCCCACCTCCATCTAAATTAGTCAGTTTTATAGTTTTTATTCATTTCCTTCAAATTATATGGCGTTTAAGTATTATTTTGTGATATTCAGTTCTATTGTGTCTATTTTTCATCAAATGTGTAATATCAATTCGCTTTATGTTTAATTTCAATGCATTTTCATTAAATTGCAATTAGTTCCTCTAACTACAAATTGAAATCTTTGTGATCAATTATCCAACACATAATGCAATCAGATAACAGATAGTATTGCATGATGAATTAAATAGTTGCATCGCATAATTATTTGGAAATATGTTAGTTCTGGTCATTAATTGCCTGTCTTCCTGCATCCATATGCACTGTCAGGTCCGTCAGTCCCTATAGTCTTGTCTTGCGTCGGGAGGCATATAGGAGGTATTTAGCTCCAGATAATTCTCGGAATAGTTGCTAAGGTCGTATAGGTGACTTAGTGATTGCAACTCAATAACCAGAACATCAATTTCGAATATTAACAAAAAAACTAATTAAAAAATAGTCTGCTAACATGCAAACACAAAAAAAAATTTGTTGGGAGCTGATTGATAACTAAAACAAAAGGAAAGTGAGAGTATTTATCTCCAAAACAAGAACGTCAATTAAGGGGAATCCAAATTCACCATGCTAAGCCATGATAGAGCAAGCCTAATAGAAAATGAAAAAAAAAACTAAAATGGAACAGTTGATTGTGTTGGAATTATAGAGTCAATGTCAGTCTATTAGAGACTTTAGGTGTATTGGGATTTAGTCCCACATTGTTGTTTCATGGTTTTGAGTCCATGTATGCCATTTAAATACACCCTTTTGTGGGATGAATAATGCACTTGTTATTTTCTTCTTTTATTTCCAACATGGTATCAGAGTTAAGTAAAAAAATTTCTCTTCATGTGTGAATCCCTAATCCCGTGAGCCGGATCTTCTTTTCTCGCTTCCGCTTCTCCGTTTCGACCCCCGTTGTCATGCGCTGCTAAAGCCAACAATGAGCGGCTCTCCCCCTGCTCCCGCCGACAGAATCCTCGTCTGATTCTGGATACGGGAGCAGAGATCTCCTCCAGTGCGTCCTGTACCTATTCTTCCAGCTTCTTTGTGCGATCCAGCAACCTATCTCCTTTTTGTCGAGAGATCAAGCCGATCCAGTTGATTCGTCGATTGCTACTCTCGTTCGATGTCATTCCAGTAGACGGAGCTTGATCTCATCATGTGCGTCCCTGTCCAATATTGATCATGCCGACGACGGCTTCCCCTACTAATCCAGTCCTCTGTCGTTCTCCTATGTCGATCGTTTTTCCTGGAGCAGATCTCACCAGTCCCGCCTGCTCAAGCCTTTCATCAATGATCCGTCTGACCCAGATCTGCTCCAAATCTGGCCATCAATTCCTCCAGCTGCTGCGACTGATGTCTTTTGCCGATCCATCAGCTGTTGATGCCGCTTGCTGGTATCATTTCCTACAGTTATTTTCATCTTGCAGTTTTTTCCTGCTCGGTTGTTCCCCATGACAGTTCTCTGTTGCTGAGATGGAGCATCCACGTCTCTATGGAGCTGATCCCATCCCTAGCATTACCTTCCGGCCTTCCTTTCAAAGATCTCCTGCAGATCCAACCACTGCCTCCCATTCTACGGACTCCGGCAACTGCCTATGGTGTTTTTTTATTCCATTCATTGCTACCCCGTCCGGGGTGTTGATCTCTTGCTAATGATGATGCCCCGTACTGATTTGGTCTTTTTATCTATTTTTTGTGCTTTAAATTTTTTTTGCTAGATTATTGTTAGTGTTTGTTATGTGTGTTGTTGTTATGCCTATATGCACGTGTTTACCACGTGAGTGAGTGTTTGGGTCAAAGGCGACTCAGATGATCTTTCCCGACCTTTCGGCTTCGTTCCACACGACCTCTAGGTATGTCGTTTGTTGTTATGTGTCTCCCCATATTTCTTTCAATTGGTCGTGTGTTGGGACACGACTGATGTTGGTGTTTTAGTACCTCAGTGGGTTGTGTCGTGTGGGACCATATCGTGCGGGACTGTGTCGTGTGGGACCGCCCTTTGTGCGGATTATCCCCGACAGATTATCATCAGATGCTCGTTTGATGATGTGCTCCACTTCTTTCATTCTCTTTTGCATGTTGTGTGTGTAGGTGATGTTAGTTGATCGATTTTCAGCAAGTCCACATCATTTGTGGGTCCTGCATCGTGTGTGGGTTAGCGTCGTGTGTGGCTGGGTCACAGGTTTGATTCCCCGGTTAAAAATTTTATTGTTTAACTAATTGCAAATTGGAGTTAACAGACTTTTGATTCACTTGCATCGCATTAGAATCAGGTTGACCATAGATTCAATTGTGTCTATTACATGCTTGGCTACATTCATATAAAATTATGGCACCAACGGTACCAATAGATTGTACAGCGTCAATGATTCTGCGCAAGAGATTTGGGGTGACGTTTATCAGTGTTTATTTGCTTCATTTAGCTAACTTCACGTCATGGTTTAGCATTAGGTTTTTGTTGCAAAGTAAGTGCACAACGTTTGGCTTTATTTAACTTCAGGCATTCCACTTACAGAGAACTTTAAAATTTTAGGAATACTTCTGCTCAAGAAGAAGTCTTACATAAAGGAAAAAAGAATTTAGCAATGAAATACAATGAACTTCAAGGCAGGTTTTTATTCATAAATTTAACCAAACAGCCTCACCTGTTGGAGTCTCTCATGAGTTAAAACAAACTGACTTCTTTCCCAATCTACATGGGGTGCCAGTGGATTTCTAGCAGGTGGTGATGTCAAATGTCCCACTTTTAGGAAGGGTAAAGGTATCTGCAAATAAATTATATTCAGTATTCGAAGGAAGAGAAATTCTATCATTGCATAAATCGTAAACTCTAAATGATTTCAAACCTCTTTACATGAACTTAATTTGAAGGGGTAATTTAGGAGTACGCTTCTTTCAAGGAAGAACGAATAATAGAAGACAAACTAACTAATAAGAACATAAAAGAGAGAAGAATGCAGATAAATTTGTAATCGAAATAAAGAGAATAGAGCTCAACTAAATTTTGTTGGTTAGTTATGAAACTCAATAAAAAATAGAGAATTATAAGAAGCACCTAATTACTGAGCTTTTCATTATTGGTTCAAGTGTAAACTTAAGGAGTCAAAAAGAATCATAACCGAAAAACTTTACTTAAAAGTGTATCCCTTTGTTTCTCTACAATAAATTCTGAACATAAGTTTCTTGAAGAAAAAAGGGAGCATGTCATCAAAACTTGGCGAAACAAAAGTGGGAAAAAGGTCAGATACTGAATATGAAAATCTCTTGATTATCATGTTTGTATTGAAAGTTTAAGTCCAAACAGGCACCTGTGGTCGTACAGCACGAGATGAAGAAGTGCTTCGCTTGATCAATTACAACCGTATTTTTGTCATGATCTTTATATTAAATTGCGTAAATTTTCAATAAAGGATACTTCACTAATCCATTTTATAAGAAATCCACGTGTTCATGATGTGGATTAGTCGTAGGATCGATAGTGGATATCGGTCCTCTACTCGTCGGGACCCGCTTATATGTACGGGTGGGAAACATTGAATGGATCAGTGATTCGAGGCCGCGAACGCATTCGAAGCGTCAATTTCCTGTTTTATATAAAAAAATTGGACTTTATCTAGTAATATTTGGACACCGGGTGTAACAGTCAATCACAGTCGTTCAAGCAGAGTGCTCTAGCCCTATTTTATTATAAATAAGGGGTCATGTCAGTCATTGTGGGCATTCTTAGCCTTGTATAAAAAATCCAAAGTTAGCAATCATATTGTGGTGCAACGCCGTGAGATTCTGGGGTGCAAGTCCCGATTAGTTTCCTTATTTTCATCCCTCAACCCACTCTCATAATCGTGGAATCGGGGATCTTGGGACAATTTTTTAACTACTTGAATAAGCTTCTCAAAAAAACAATGGTCCCCCACTCCATAAACGAGAATACAAGCAAGGCCTTCTACACCTTACTCGATGTAGTAAATTCATTGTGAATCTCGATTCTTAAACGGTTATGGAGGAGATCAAAATTCCCTTCCATGGGGTAAGAGTTAAAGCACTGAAGGATCTCGTAAGTAATTTCATGGTGATGATTTCTCGGAGCATGCATAAACTGCCATGAACTACAACGTCAAAAGTCATGGATGAGTACCCAATAAAGAGATAATAAGTTAAAAGCATCCATGTTTTCTTCAAGGAGA
Source organism: Platanthera guangdongensis (assembly GCA_039583875.1). NCBI lineage: Eukaryota > Viridiplantae > Streptophyta > Magnoliopsida > Asparagales > Orchidaceae > Platanthera > Platanthera guangdongensis. The sequence goes on from CM077153.1 coordinate 233,658,958, forward strand.
TCAAGGATATACTTTCTCCGAGAAATGAATGTTGATGCGGAGCAGAGACGAGCACGAGCTTTGGGCCCGTTCGGGGCTGATTTGGCGACTTACCATATATGGCGTGCTAGGATCGACGATCGAACTCCGCGGTTGCATCTGGCACGTCGCCGCGAGTCAAAAACATATATTAGTTTATTTTTTTTAGTTTATTTTTTTTAGTTTATTTTCATGTATTTAGTGGTCAATCCCACCGGCCGATCATAGTTGTTGATGGTGAAGCCCTAATTTGTTCTCTTCTTATAAATATTGGTCTAAGTGGCTGAACCAAGGCATTGCAGATTTTGGAGACATTGAATCCTGGAATCCCGTGATCCCTCCCCGGTGCCGACGTAGTGAAACCATAGGTGACGACTCCTAGGCCTTCAAACTCCTCCCCAAGGTAATCCCTACCCCCATCTTCATTTTCCACGCCTCAAACCATCGTTTCACCTGTTGCAGCCCGCCATTCCACCCCCCGGAAAACAGCCGGCCAGCTGCCCCTTTTCCGCCGCCCAACCCGCCTCCTCCCCTCAAACCCGCCGCCTCTCCACCACCGCTACAGGGCCGCCTTCTGTCCCCTCCCCACTGCTGGCCGACCAACCCTCATCTCTTACCAAATCCGGCCACCCCAAGGGCCTCTTTGCCCTTGCCGACTACCCCCACATATCGTCTCTGTGGATCCACCATCCTAATAGCCAAAAAATTCTAGATCAGTCCAGATCTAGGATTATAGCCACCCAATCCATTATTTTCACCGCACAAACTTTTCATTTTTTCCCGGATCCGACCCTAAATAGCGGATCTACCCACACCCCGGCCCGGATCTACTTATTCGTGGCCGCATCCACCATTTTATTGTCAATTCGCACAGTTCTCCGCTGAGGGCAGCCACCGTCACCGTCGTCTCGCCACCGGTTCCATCTCTGATCGCCGATCTACACATCCGGCCCTCCAAATCTTCAGTGTTTCGGTTCAGCCCTTTACTTTGTGAGCGTTTGTATTATTGTACTATTTGATTCACATTTGCATTTGGTAATTCATCATATCTTGATGCGATTTCTGTTCGTGGAAAATTATTTTTGTGCACTAATAACTTGCGGGAGGGAGCATTCGTCGCGCGCTTTGCTTTGGCCCTCCGAGCGGAGGAAAGTCATTCCAATTGCCTAAATAAATAATTGCTTTTCTATTCAAATATCTATGTGGTGCTAAAACTTACATTGCTTAAATTATTTGTCAAATACCGGTCATTGCATTACATGTAGAGTTGGATTAGCGTGCCACCCTGACACGATCACCTAGCGTTGTAGGTTTTGTGCACCACTAGCCCACCCCTACATAATTTTGGTATCAGAGGGCAAAGTTAGGTCATTTGCATGCTTTGTATTGGTAGGTCATATAGAGTCTTTAGGTTCATCCATAACTAATTATTGTCGTTGATCCTCTCTTCACTTTGGGGATTCTGAGTCCGCCTATACCCAATCTCATAGAGCGACTTCAGAGAAATCCTCACGTTATCATGATGATTATTATCGTCTGCGGCACACCACTTCTCGAGATCGTGTCGACTCACCGACACAACCTCACTATGCCAGAGACGATCAGTATGATGATTGTCGTCGTTCATATCCTTGCACGCGAGCGGATCGTGTTCATCCTTCGACTCGACTCGAGTACCTTAGGGATGACTATTATGAGGATCGTCACTTTGAGAGAGATCTTGAGGGTCAGTTTTGTACAGTTTCTCATTCCTTTGACGGCTCATCGAGTCTCGAGTCTTTCAGTTATTGGCTCGTGGATATTAACTATTATCTTGATCATTTTGAGTTATTCGGTGAGCGTCGCGTTAAGTTTGTGAAACTTAGACTTTTAGATCAGGCAAGGGCATATTGGGCTAGCGTTGAGAGGACCCGCGAGCGAGATCGTCTTCGTTGCATTACTAGTTGGATGGACATGAAGCGTACATTGTGTCAGAGGTATCTACCTTCATCATATCAGAGTCGCTTGCTCGACCAATTATTTTCCCTTCAACAAGAATTCATGTCTGACGCTGAGTACAGGGATTGCTTTGATGAGTTGGTAGTGAGGAGCGATATCCGAGAGGAGTCAGCCATGACCACTTGTAGATTCTGGTCTGTGCTTCGATCTAACATTCGTACTAAGGTGGTTTATCTTAGCTCGAAGTCCCTCAAACAGACGTATCAGCTTGCCCTTCATTACGAACAATCTTTGAGATCTGCCAGAATTGGTCGGTTGGACCCTCACCTTGACCTCCGCAGTATGAGTCCTTCTCATACTGAGGTCACCACGATGTCTACCACTGTCCTACCACCCACGACGGAAGAGATACCTGATACAGATTGCTCTCACCCCAGCGAGATGCTTAGCCCCGTGTGTGACCTATCTCTTGTTTCTGACCCGTCTCTTGTGACTCCGACGGAGGGTGAGCCTGAGCGACCTATTGAGTATGCAGTGTTGTGCCCCTCACCCACACCACCACTTTTGTCATGTCCGGGGTTGATAGACACTCATACCCTAGACTCATGTCTTGACACCGCACCCGCAGACCCATTCTTGAGCGTAGGTATATGTCAATTTTCCCTTGGCATTACCCTGAGCCACGTTACGATCGAGAGCTCAGAGCTTGGTGTTGATCTCGTAGTGGCTATGTCACCCATGCACAGGGACACTACCCCTTTCGATTGTACTCATCGGGAGGACCTTGACCTTAGTGACGAGCCACCTGTTGAGCCTCCTGATGATCCGCCACATCTTGGTGAGGTTGAGACTCAAGTGAGCCACTCAGGTATGACGCCTCTTTCATTATCATCTTTGTCCTTGCCCCAGAGAAGGGACCTTGGGTGGAGCATGACATATGTAGGACCTACCTTGAGTCCAATTGAGTATACTCATATTGTGAGGACCTATCTTATGACGCCTCAAACTTTGGATGAATTTTAGGACACGCCACCCGCTGAGCCACCAGATGAGTTTTTTCTTGTCCGGGACGCTCACCATATTTTAGAGTCACGACTTCTAGTCGGTGTACACGATTTTCACTCAGGTGGTTGTCTCCTACGTGATGACTTTTCTTACACACCTCTTGGGGACCCCCCTGATGTGCTACGTTCCCCAAGAAACATTTGGCTCTTTACGAGCCCGTATTTGAGTATAGTTGTCTCTCATGGTCATCTGAGCAATCGTCACACACGGGATGAGTTTGTCTATACTCCACCGAAAGAACCTCTTGATAGGCCACCCCATTTTAGAGACATCTCAAACATTATTAGATTTTCCTGTAAGAAGTGTACCGTGTCTACCGTGTTGTCTTTGCATCATTTGCATTACCTGCATGAGTCTGCTGAGTATTTTACACGACATTTGCATGAGTTGCATGAGTCGGTTTGGCGACGAATAATAACAAGCAATGAAAATTATAAAGCTCATGCAGATAAGCGAAGGCGAGAACAAATATTTAATGAAGTCAAAAGGTTAATGGTACGAATCTGCCCCGAGAGGCTCCCTTCGGGGCCTGCCAAGAAGTTAGGCGCTAGGCGAATGGGTCTGTACTATGTTATTAGTCGCATTGGGACAAATGCCTACCGGCTCGATATTCCGGCTAGTATGGAAATTCACCTGGTGTTTAATGTTGAGGATCTGACTCCATAATACGAACCTCACGAGTATGTGGACCCGAGCAGTGGAGATACCCAGCCACCCCCACTCCCACTGTCGTTACCTTACCACCATCATACGTCACCACCGTCTAGTGGTCACTCCAGTCCACCCACTGTTAACACTCACCCACAAGGGGACTCGTCTTCTCTGGTTTAACCACCGACACCACCGATCGCACTGGGACCCACCTTTCAAGAGATGAGAGCATCACAGAGTTCAGATTCCACCAGCTTGTTCCTACTTCAGATGGGTCGCGTTGTCGCTACTGGGTACATTGGCGGGGCTGCCCCGATGCAGTTGACTCTAGGATACTTGCAGCAGAGATTGATCGATTCGCCCCTGGACTTCGACTTCAGCACGACCGTCTCCATTCAGCAGAGAGGACAGCTTTTCAGTCAGGGGGAGTTGATGGGCGAGGACACTCTTCCGTCGACGACACTTGGATGACTCCCGGCGGACCTCTTCGAGTTGTACCTGGCATTCATCGAGAGAATTTTGATCTCAATTCATCGGGAGATGAATCCTTTCAAGCCGGGGAGATTGATGCGGAGCGGAGACGGTACGAGCGTTGGGCCCGTTCGGGGTTGATTTAGCGACTTACCATATATGGTGTGCCCAGATCGACGATCGGACTCCGCGGTTACGTCTGGCACGTCGCCGCGAGTCAAAAACATATATTAGTTTATTTTTTATAGTTTATTTTCATATATTTAGCGGCCGATCTCACCGGCCAATCATAGTCGTTGATGGTGAAGCCCTGATTTGTTCTCTTCTTATAAATATTGGTCTAAGTGGCTGAACCAAGGCATTGCAGATTTTGGAGACATTTAATCCCGGAATCCCGCGATCCCTCCTCGGTGCCGACGTCGTGGAACCCTAGGTGACGACTCCTATGCATTCAAACTCCTCCCCAAGGTAATCCCTACCCCCATCTTCATTTTCCACGCTTCAAACCATCGTTTCACCCACTGCAGCCCTCCATTCCAGCCCCCGGAAAACAGTCGGCCTGCTGCCCTTTTCCGCCGCCCAACCCGCCTCCTCCCCTCAAACCCCCCGCCTCTCCACCGCCGCTACAGGGCCACCTCCACCTCTTGTCCCTCCCAACTGCTAGCCGACCAACCCTCATCTCTTACCAAATCCGGCCACCCCAAGGGCCTCTTTGCCCTAGCCGACTACCCCCACATATCCCCTCCGTGGATCCACCATCCTAATAGCCCAAAAATTCTAGATCAGTCCAGATCTAGAATTATAGCCACCCGATCCGTTATTTTCACCGCACAAACTTTCAATTTTTGCCTGGATCCGACCTTAAATAGCGGATCTACCCACCCCCGGTCTGGATCTACTTATTTGTGGCCGCATCCACCATTTTATTGTCCGTTCGCACCGTTCTCCGCTGAGGGCAGCCACCGTCACCGTCACCTCGCCACCAGTTCCATAACAGATACTTTGGTGTTCATATTGGTTTCGATGGCAGTGGTTTGTTCAGCCAATTTTGTCAGAGTGATGGAATGTAGTTCCATCAAATTCTCATTCAGTTTTTTCTGATTTTTTAGAACAATGTCTTGCTTGTCAACCAGATCATCTACTTCAATTTTAGTGTTTTGTTGTTGTTTGACAATATATACCACAGCATTGCCTCCCTTATGGAAGCAGTCTGTCATTTCTTTCTTAAGCAAATTTACCTCAAATTTTATAGATTTGATGTCCTGTGCCAGACTGAACTGCAACTCCTTATGGCTTTCATCCACATACTTTTCGAGTGCAAGTCTTTGTTCATCAAGTTTGACTTGCAGCTGTACTAACAGAGAACTAAAATCCATTGTAGGAGCAGTAGATGAGGATCCAGCCTTTAAGACTTTCTTATAACCTGAACTCTTCTTTTTTAGCTCCATGATTTTTCTTTTCTTAAGTACTAAGGTTGCTTCCTCATTTTCAGAGTCAGATGATATCTCAAGTTCCACTATAATGCCTGAAACATCTATATCTAGTCTTGGGGCTTGGTCTGGCGCCTCCTTCTCAACCCTTGTAGCAGTGGGTACATCAGCATAAATATCTTCCTTGTATACCTCTTCTTGCTCCCCCTTGAAGTCAGTCTCTAATTTTTGGATTACATCAGTCTCAGGATCCTGAGGTTTCTCTAGCAGATCAGGAATATGCACATCCTGTGCCTCTTTTTCAGAAGGGTCAACAGCTGTGTTGATGTCATGAACCACTTCCATTACAGTGAGGTTTTCAGTCTCACTGTCTAGCTGGACTTCATTGACAGTTTCCCCAGGGACTGATATCTCTTGATTATCTGTCAGATGGACAGTCTCCCCCTGGATCTGAGCCTCAGTTCCAGGTGTGTGAGTTGGAGACATCCTGAGTAGTTCAGTGTTATCTTCATTAGAACTGAATTCAATTCTTTCTTCTGAGTCACTTGAGGACTTCTCAGCTTGCACTGTATCTTTCTTTGATTTTGGGACTTGTTTGGACTTTTTCTTTGGTGCAGTGTCTTCCTTGGACAATACTTTGTCCCACCTAGACAAGATTCTTATATTCATTCTCCTCATGTGATTAATCTTTGAGCCAACGATCTGGTTTAGCTCCCTAGGTATGCTGATAGCCAGATACAGACTTAAGATTCTGCCTAGATTTGGCTTCTTAATACCTTCCTTAATCTTGTTAAAAATTACAGCACTCCATTCAGTCTTCACCTGGAAGATGAGTTTTGTCATGAGGCTGAACATTTAGGAAGAGATCCTATCATGCCCCCCAGTTTTGCAGAGAACTACCTTCCCAATAATCTCTGACAGAAACTTCCCTTTGGAGTTCATCCCTTTCCTAGTTATGGATGATCCAATGTTTGTGGTTGAGGGCAACCCACACCATTTGAGGGCTTCTCCAGTCAGTGTAGAATCAATCTTCGTTTCTTCTTTAATCTTTGGTAGTTGAAGGTATTTGCTCAAATTTTTGAGGGTTATTTTCACTGTTTCTCCGTGAACAATTGATTGAATCTTGTTCCCCTTTGAATTCAATGTAGCGTTGGAATAGAATTCTAGAACTTCATTCTTCCAAATTCTTGTTGGTTCTGAAACCATATAATCCAGTCCTGCTTCCTGGATTAGGTCCACAATCGTCTTGATATCTTGATCAGCATTATTGAATGCTCCCCGAACTAGCTCATAACCTTCGTTAATGTTGTTGTCCATCTTGGGCGCCATTGGAGATGAGAGAAGTGCAAGTTGAAGAGAGAGAAGAATAATTTCTTGTCGACACTGATGGTTTAGTCTCGAGATTTCTGAGAGTGTAGTCGACAAGGTCTCATTTCCTCATATTTATACTTTTCTAAATAGGGAAGGTCAAAACGCGGGCTGAAATTAGAGTTTCGTATGTCGACACAATTTTGATTGTATCGACACAGACTGCTACAGTCTCGACAGAGAGTTTAGAGTCTCGACAACTCTATGTGTCGACACTAATTTCTGTGTGTCGATACAGAAGACTTTATGTGTTGACACCAACATCTGAATGTCAACAACTCTGTGTCGACACTAATTTCTGTGTGTCGACACAGACTACTTTATGTGTCGAAACATAACCTACTTAGTCATATGTTGAGTATAATTTTTCTTAATCTACCATCCTATTCCAAGTTCAACATGCCTAATTCAATTTTAAAATAATTGAATTTACTTTCATTTAGAGGTTTAGTGAATATGTTAGCTATTTGTGTATCAGTAGAAATAAACTCTAGACTTATGTCCTCTTTCCCAACATGTTCTCTAATAAAATGATATCTAATTTTAATGTGTTTTGTTCTGATATGTGAAACAGAGTTTCTAGCAATTGATATAACACTAGTAGAATCACAATATAATGAAGTTCTACTTATCTTGATGTCATAATCTTCAAGTTGATGTTGTATCCATAGCAACTGAGCACAACAACTTCCAGCTGCAATATATTCTGACTCTGTTGTGTATATAACAACACTTGTCTGTTTTTTGCTGTTCCATGACACCAATCTTACACCTAGGAATTGACATGTACCTGTGGTAGTTTCCTGTCTTTTTTACAGTCTGCAAAGTCTGCATTTGAAAAATCTGTTAGCAGAAAATCTCTATTCCTAGGATACCACAGACCAAGATCTATTGTGCCCTTAAGATATCTTAAAATTCTCTTTGCAGCAGAATAATGAGACTCTTTAGGGCATGTCTGGTATCTAGCACAGACACATGTAACATACATGATGTCAGGCCTACTTGCAGTCAAGTATATTAAGGAGTCAATTATCCCTCTATACAAAGACTCATCAACAGGTTTCCCTGTCTCATCTTTGCCTAAAGGCATATTTGACCCCATTGGAGTTTTCATGGTGGAAGCAGTCTTCATGCCATATTTTTTAATCAACTCCCTGGTGAACTTAGACTGTGATATGGACAAGTCATCATCAGTCTGTCTTACTTGAAGTCCCAAGAAGAACTTTAGCTCACCCATACTGCTCATCTCAAACTTCTCTTGCATAAGTTTGGCAAACTTCCTGCAAACGTTGTTCTCAGTAGATCCAAAGATTATGTCATCAACAGATATCTGGACTAGGATGATCTTGTCTTTTGATTCCCTCAGGATTAGGGTCTTGTCTATTTTCCCCTTGAGAAATTGTTCTCAATGAGTAAAGTAGACAATGTCTCATACCATGCTCTAGGGGTTTGTTTCAACCCATATAGAGCTTTCTTAAATCTATAGACATGATCAAGAAAGTGAGGATCTACAAAACCTGATGGCTGGTTCATATATATTTTCTCTTTTAGATCTTAATTCAGGAATGCTGACTTGACATCCATTTGAAAGAACTTGAATTCTTTATAGGCCGCATAGACAAGGAATAGTCTTATTGCTTCCAGCCTTGCTACTGGGGCAAATGTCTCGTCAAAGTTTATTCCTTCTTCCTGTTTGTAGCTTTTTGTCATCAATCTGGCCTTGTTCTTGACAATAACGTCATTTTCATCTAACTTATTCCTATAGATCCACTTGATCCTTATCACATTATGTCTCTTAGGTCTGAGAACCAGTTTCCAAACTTTGCATCTCTTGAATAGGTTCAGCTCTTGCTGCATAACACCAATCCAGAATGAATCTTGGATAGCCTCTTCAAACTTCTTTGGTTCCATTTGAGACAAAGCTTGAACACAGTGTTGAGTCAAGCACTTGCTTCTGGTCATTACATCATGACTTGCATCACCAATGATTTGATGAGTTGCATGATCTCTTAAATGTCTCATAGCTAGAAGCAATCTTTCTTCAGCTTGCTGATCCTCAATGTCTTCAGCTGGTTGTTCTTCATTCTCAGCTTGTAAGTCTTAAGCTCCCCCTGGACAACATCCATCATCTTCAATCTCTTGGCCTACTGGTTTATCTTTCCTGATGGTCAGATTGTTTATTTTATCTTTTAAATATGCAGGACTACAAGAAGTGTTTGACAGCTCACAGTTAATTAACTTACACTCATCAAAGACAACATGAACAGATTCTTCTACAACTTGTGTAGTCAAGTTATAGATCTTATATGCTCTACTATTGTTGTTGTACCCAACAAATATCCTTTCTTGGGACTTAACAACAAACTAAGCCAAATGAGACTTACTATTGTTTAGTACATAACACTTGCTATCAAAGATCCTAAAATATGATAAATTTGATTTTTTGTCTTTCAGAATCTCATTGGGAATCTTTTTGTGGCTTTTGGTGATGGAAGCTCTATTGAGAACATGACAAGCAGTATTTACTGCCTCTGCCCAGAAATATTCTGGGAGAGAAATGTCATTTAACAAGCTCCTACCTGCCTCAATTAGAGTTCTATTCTTCCTTTCAACAATTCCATTTTGCTGAGAAGTTATAGGTGAAGAGAATTCTTGATGAATCTCAAGCCTTTCACAGAACTTTGTCATGCATTCAGACTGAAACTCAGCCCCATGATCACTTCTAATCTTGATCACAGAACTATTAAATTCATTCTGAATTTGCTTGACAAAAGTCTGGAAGATATCTGAGTTTTCAGATTTTCTCCTTAGAAAGAATACCCAAGCAAATCTGAAAAAGTAATCAACCACCACAAGGGTATAGACTTTCCTACCTAAACTATGAACTAACATAGGATCAAATAGATACATATGCAGGAGGTATAAACATCTCACTGTGTCTTTGGTATCAAGACTTTGGAAGGAAGACCTGGTCTGTTTGCCCTTTTGACAAGCTGAGCAAATTCCCTCCTTAATGCACTTAACTTCATGACCATTCCTCACCAACTCTTCACTAAACATTCTACCAATGGTCTTGTAGTTCAGGTGAGCTAGCCTATTGTACCATTTGACACAATGAAAAACTTTCTCATCTACAACTAGGCATATAGGAGTGTCCTCACTCTCACACTCAAAGTCTAGACAGTAAACATTTTCTCTTCTAGTGTTTGTCAAGATAACCCCTTGGTCACTTGACCTTCTAATTTGACACTCATCCTTGAGCAAAGAAATGTCATAGCCCAGATCACATAGTTGACTTATGCTTATAAGGTTATGTTTCAAACCTTTCACATAAGCTAATTGTGTAATATTTATTATGTCATTAGTTATCTTACCCAAATCTTTAGGTACCCCTTTTTCTGAGCCCCCAAAGATAACTTTGGGACCATTCTTAATAGGAGTGTATTCCTTTAACATGCTCCTTGTTCTAGTCATGTGCCTGGAACATCCACTGTCCAAGTATCATGTAGGGGTATGACCACTTGGACTTACCTGCAACAAACATATTATCTAACCTTAGGACCCCAAATTTGATTGGATCCTAGGTGCAAGTTAGACTTAAACTGAACATGCCTACCTGCAGTTCTTTTGACAGGTAAGCCACCATTACTTCTCTGGACACTCTCATTGTGTCAGCAATCTATGACATAGTGGCCCACTTTGCCATAACACCAACACTCATGCACATTGTACCTTCTTTTAAGAACTGGTTTCATAGCAATGTTATTTGCAGCTCTCAAACCAACTGGTACATCAGCTTTTTTCTTAAGTCTTTCAGTTAAGGATTGCTTAGGGACATGTCTGACAGCAGAAGTACTTGAGATATCTTGAACCCAATCTGCAGTTGCCTTCTTTTCAGAATGCATACTCCTGATAGCTTCAGATATTCATAAGTCTGTTTTGCTAACAGACTTTCCCTTAGCTTGTAAATGGGCTGACAGACCTTATGAGTCAGCTGCTACCTTGTTCTCGAGTGTTGGGGCTGGTACATCAAACACAAATGGTCCATTATGAGCCCTTTGAGTTTTCTCATGGGCTGCCAATAGGCACTAGCACCCTTGACATTTCTACCGCCTTGCTCACAGTGACCATAAATACTATCATGGTCATACATGTTAGAAGGTTGAATCACTTTTTTTAAAAGAAATTGGAGGCTTGGATGCAAGTGGCTGAACTGGTGTTTTGCCTTTCCTGTTGGAATTAGCAGCTTTTGATCTTCCTTTTAAAGCTAAACCCTTCTTACCCTTATGGGAAGAGAAGAAATCTATCAAAGGTAACACAGAACTAGGTTTTGAGAACTTGGCACTAGCTCCCTCTCCTTTTGGAGTCTACTTTCAAGATTCCTAATATGATTATTCTTGAAAGTAATGGTATCCAACTGAATAACAGTTATGTTTTCCAATTTACTAATCTCTTTTAACTTCAGATTCAGCACTTTTGCTGAGTCTGAAGCAGCCAACTTCAGAGTGACATTCTCCTTTGCCAGTTGTTTGGCTAAAAGCCTTATTTCCTTAAAAGCTTTCAGGAGCTCTCCATAATCATCAATCAGTTGATTGATGTCTCCTTCAGATTCAGAGCCACCTTCATCTCTTGATGAAGCTGCTTTTGACTCTGGGCTAGTAACATAATCTGACACTGAAGGTGAAGACTATACCTTAGTAGGACCAACCTGCTCCTGGCTAAGTCCATCCTCAGATATAGTCATCAGCCCTATGCATTGCCTGTCTTCTGCTTTATTGATATCATCCAGCAACTGCAAGAATTCTGTTTCTACAGAATTTTCCTCAGTTGAGAACAACCCAATGTAGTCCTCATCATCCTCTTCATATTCTGACTCTGATGAAGAAGAGTTAGTCCAGTTTTTCTGCTTCTTGGCCACAAAGGATTTCTCTTTCTTGCTTTTATGCTGGTGTTTCTTTTTCTCACCAGACTCTTTTCTTTTGACAGGACAGTCTGTTATAACATGTCATGCCTTGCTGCAACAATAACAAACAATTTTAGTAGAAGTTTGTTTACAAGGTTTAGAACCATATCTTTCCTCTTTAGAGGTTTTCTTATTTCCCTTGTAGATGTCATCCTTGGAGTAAGAAGAAGAGGAAGGCATTCTCCTCCAGTTTTGTTTCTTCAGGAACCTCTGAAATTGCCTAGAAAAGACAACAAGCTCTTCATCAGAATTATGGTCATCTGTTGTGCTTGTGTCTGAACTTTCTGAATCAGTCTCACCAACTTTTCTGGGAGGAGGAGTCTTTCTCCTGCCCTTCTTTGTAGCTTCAACTTTGAAAGTCACAGACTTATCTTTGCCATAAGACCTGCTGCTCTTTTCCTCTTCCTTTCGGGCAATTAGCTGCATTTCATAAGACAGCAATTTTCCAAACAAGGTTGATGGAGGAGTATCTGCAAGTCTGGCCACTTCTCTGATAGCACAGACCTTGGTATCTCAATCCTTGGTTAATGATCTGAGAAACTTGTCATTCAGTTCATAAGTACTGAAGACTCTTTCATATGTCATCTACTCATTGACAATTCTGAAGAACTTTTCATAGCATATATCTATGCTATCTGTCTTGGCTTGTCTGAAACTCTTATATTCTTGATTGAGCATAGATTTCTTATCCTCTCTTACTTCTTCTGTCCCCTCCATGTAGACAATCAAAGTGTCCCACATTTCCTTTGAAGTTATGCAGTGAACTAAATTCTGAAATGTAGAATCATCTATGACACTAACAATTATGTTCTATGCCTCTTGTGCAAAGTGGCTAAGATGATCTCAATTTTGGTCATCTCAGAATAACTCTTTGGAGTTTTCAAATTTGCATCTAGAACAGATGTCTTCATAGGGATGAAAGGCCCTTCTTGAACTGTGATGTAAATTTTTGTATCAGATGCCTCTATGAATAATCTGACCCTCTCTTTCCATATGCCAAAGGTTTCTTTTCTACAATTGGGAAGTTTCATGGATCCAAGTTTTTTGTGATTTTCACATGAACCCATCTTGACTATCTTATTACTGACTTGGAGATACACTCAAACTGTTAAGTCTAAATTTGAGTAACCTGTCTCTGATACCACTTGAAAAAATTGGTTTCAAGATCGTCTAAAACCTAGAGGGGGGGTGAATAAGTTCAATTCCAATTCAACTTAGGCAATTAATAAATTAATCTCAGCACAGTTATAAATTTTACAGCTACCACAGCACGCAATCATCCAATCACAGCATACACACAGATTTATAGTGGTTCCCCAAATGATGGGTACATCCACTTTCCCTCTTCGCCTATCTAGCAGTACACTAGATTCGGCCAAACTTCCTTTCACCTTCTCAGATCCTCAGACCTTACAACTCAGAATCCAAACTGGTTCCTACAGCTCAGACTTCAACAAGTCCTACACCTCAGGCTCTTCCCAAGAACCCTACCTCAGAGTGAATCAACACTCCTACCACTCAGGCAATCAAGCTCTACCTCAGCCCTTATCATCAGTCCTACATCTCAGAGAACTTAATCTTCTACCTCAGGCAAACAGCCCTACCTCAGCCTTTATAATTACAGGCTTACAACTCGGAGATTGAAATCTCTTAAGATTAAATCTTCTTGAGAAGTTGGTGTATACCCAGCTTCTTCCCCCTTACAGAATTAAATCTACAAACACTGACAGATCTGATGAGATGCTATCTCCTTCTCTGATTTAGAATCAAAATCTTCTTGCTGTATAGAATTCTTTGAATTCTTCTTGGAGTATTCATCCTTCTTCTTGATTTTCCTCTATATTTTCTCTCTGTCTCTCTATTATTCTTTTTCTCTGATAGCTCAGCTCTATTTATAGATCACATCAGAGGCAACCGACTCATCCGGTAGTTGACTGACATCTGAGAGTTCTGACATGTCTAACAGCCTTGACGATTCTGACAGACGTCAATTCTTCAGTCTTGAGATTTGACACTTAAGAGTTATTTAACTCAGCTGAATGTGTCGAGACATAAGGATAGTATGTGTCGACACAGATATTTGAATAGAAAAACAATTATTTATTTAGGCAATTGGAATGACTTTCCTCCGCTCGGAGGGCCAAAGCAAAACGCGCGGCGAATGCTCCCTCCTGCAAGTTATTAGTGCACAAAAACAAATTTCCACGAACAGAAATCGCAGAAAGATATGATAAATTTCCAAATGCAAATGTGAATCAAATAGTACAATAATACAAATGCGCACAAAGTAGATGGCTGAACCGAGGCACTGAAGATTTGGAGGGCCGGATGTGTAGATCGGCGATCAGAGATAGAAGCACGGATCAAACTGGATTTGGCAACAGTTGTTACTGCTATCAAAACTTCTGAGTTTACAATTTCAGCTCAAGTAAAGAAGTTTAAAGACTATTATACAACTGAGAACTATCATATTACAGATCAAATAAGTTTTCAGTAGAATGATCTCAGAGATCATATTCATAGAGAAGTCATAAAGGGGGAGAAGGTATTAGTTCAGGCTAGCTCTGAACATGCAATATGGGTATCTAACAGTATCAGAGCTACCTTGGGATATCCACCCTTATGAGATGATAACAATACTGCAGAATCTGAATGTCAACCTGCATTCTTGGAGGAGATGCAATATGAAGTAGCTCAAGTCATATATCCCCCTTCTGAGTTTGAAGAAATTCAACAGGCAGTCCAGAATATGTACATCCCTCCACTGGAAAAATTGCCAATAATTTCTGAGGAAGTGGACATGGCTGATTCAGCTTTACTTAAAAATCAAGATACTCAGTTATCCAAGAAAAGATTCAGAGAACAGACTGAGGCTAGGACTGATTTTGAGAAATGGAGTCCAACCATCAGAAGCATCATCTTAACTGCATGGAATGCAGTTGCTGAAAATCAATATGATAAGGGTAAGTGGTACTCCAAAAAGGAATGGGATAAATATCTTGCACAACAAGAAACAATCTACAAATTCAGGAGGACTTGAATGCTAGAAGAATCTTTGCAAACTTCATAGAGCCTTGCAAGTACTTCCCAAAACCATTCCATTACTTTGAAAGACAAAAGTTGAAAGCTGCTCAACTTAAGGCCAAAGACATCAAGGGTAAGAAGTTTGTTACAGATATTGAAGCTGAAGTCAAAGCTATTATTCAGACAGGCAAAGGGATTGTCATCAAGGAACCAGATCAACCTTAACTTTAGATTGACTAGGTTCTAGAAGAACTATGTAGACCTTTTGTTGTTCTTATAAAAACATAAACCTTGTAATCTTACTTTGGTTATATGATAAAGAAATTCTTGGTTGACAGCAGTTTATATATCTATGTCTCTGAGTTGCATGGTTTCTTTATGATATTTCATTTTGAATATTTGTGTGTAACATACTATTTTTGCTTATGAATAACCCTGTTTGAAATGTCTGTATACATCATGTTTATTACTTTTGTTATATTGGTGTATATCATTTACTAAGGGTTATGACTTCTCCAAATAGGGGAAGATTGTTGGGTATATTATAAATTGTGTATCAGATTTGGAAAAGTCTCACCTGACTCAATGATATACATCAGGTTGTATTTGATGGTGTATTGAGTTTGTTTGTGCAGACAGAAGAATGCAGAAATTATTCTAAGTACAAAAGTGTTGAGACACTTATTTAGTGTCGACACATTTGAAGGAGTTGTGTCGAGACAAGAAGCAAGTCTGTGTCGACACACAGGACTTGTGTCGACATCCAGAGTTTAAGTCGACATCAACTGTATCGACACTCATAACTTGTGTCGACACACTTAGACCTTGTTGTATTGACAATTGTAAAGAAGCAACTATGTTGACATCCAGGACTAGGGTCGACATTTGGAGAAGCTGTGTTGACACACAGGACTTGTGTCGACACATTCTAAAACAGCTGTGTCGAGAACTTGATGAAGATATGTGTCGACACACAGGACTTGTGTCGACTTACAGAGTTTGAGTCTACATCAGTGGTGTAGACAGTTTCTGAAGTATGTGACACATTCTACAAAGGCAATTTTGAGACTGAATGAAGAGCTATGTCAACAATTTCTGAAGTTTGTTGACAACACCAAAGGAAGTGCGTCGACACCCAGGTAATTGTGTGGACATATACTTCATCTGTGTCGACACATACTATTCTTATGTCTCGACACATTCAGCTGAGTTAAATAACTCTTAAGTGTCAAATCTCAAGACTAAAGAATTGACGTCTGTCAGAATAGTCAAGGCTGTTAGACATGTCAGAACTGTCAGATGTCAGTCAACTACCGGATCAGCTGGTTGCCTCTGATGTGATCTATAAATAGAGTTGAGCTATTAGAGAAAAAGAACAATAGCGAGACAGAGAGAAAATATAGAGGAAAACCAAGAAGGAGGAATACTTTAAGAAGAATTCACAGAATTCTATACAGCAAGAAGATTTTGATTCTAAATCAGAGAATGGGATAGCATCTAATCAGATCTGTCAGTGTCTGCAGATTTAATTCTGCAAGGAGGAAGAAGCTGGGTCTACACCAACTTCTCAAGAAAATTCAAACTAGTTTCTCTCTTTCAAGAAGCTTTTAATAAACTAAGTCAGGTTGAATCAGATTCATTACAACAAATATCAGGAGAAAGCGGATCTGTCAAGATTTGATCAAGATTCCCTCACTACTCTCTCTATCTGGGTGAAGGAAGAAAATAATTATGTATACAATTTTCTGTAAGATCTATTTTTAGATTTGAGTGTAAGAGATTTCAATCTCTGAGTTGTAAGCCTGTAATTATAAAGGCTGAGGTAGGGTTGTTTGCCTGAGGTAGGAGATTAAGTTCTCTGAACTGTAGGTCTGGTGATAAGAGCTGAGGTAGGGCTTGATTGCCTGAGTGGTAGGAGTGTGGATTCACTTTGAGGTAGGGTTCTTGGGAAGAGCCTGAGGTGTAGGACTTGTTGAAGTCTGAGCTGTAGGAACCAGTTTGGGTACTGAGTTGTAAGATCTGAAAATCTGAGAAGGTGGAAGGAAGTTTGGCCGAATCTAGTGTACTGCTAGATAGGCGAAGGGGGAAAGTGCATGTACCCATCATTTGGGGAACCACTATAAATCTGTGTGTATGCTGTGATTGGATGATTGTGTGATGTGGTAGCTGTAAAATTTATAATTGTACTGAGATTAATTTATTAACTGCCTAAGTTGAATTGTAATTGAACCTATTCACCCCCCCCTCTAGGTGTTTACACAATCTTGAAACCAATTCTTTCAAAAACTTACATTGCTTAAATTATTTGTCAAATACCGGTCATTGCATTACATGTAGAGTTGGATTACCGTGTTACCCTGACACGATCACCTAGCGTTGTAGGTTTTGTGCACCACTAGCCTACCCTTACATCAAATGTTCTGCTATTTGTTCTCACTATCTCAATACATAAAAAATGTTCAGAGGCTCAAGATAGTTTACCTCGAAATTCTTTTTCAAGATGGGCTTTTAAGAAAGTCATCTCTTCGTGATCATCCCCGAGGATAATGTTTGAAAGAATTGGTTTCAAGAATGTCTAAACACCTAGAGGAGGGTGAATAGGTTCAATTCCAATTCACTAAGGCAGTTAATAAAGTAATCACATCACAGTTATAAATTCTACAGCTACCACAGTACACAATAATCCAATCACAGCATACACACAGATTTATAATGGTTCCCCAAATGATGAGTACATCCACTTTCCTCATTCGCCTATCTAGCAGTACAATAGATTCGGCCAAACTTCCTTCCACCTTCTCAGATACTTAGATCTTACAACTCAGAACCCAAACTGTTTCCTACAGCTCAGACTTCAACAAGTCATACACCTCAGGCTCTTCGCAAGAACCCTACCTCAGAGTGAATCCACACTCCTACAACTCAGGCAATCAAGCCCTACCTCAACCTTTATCACCAGGCCTACAGCTCAGAGAACTTAATCTCCTACCTCAGACAAATAGCCATACCTCAGCCCTCATCACCAGGCCTACAGCTCAAAGAACTTAATCTCCTACCTCAGGAAAACAGCCCTACCTCAGTATTTATAATTACAGGCTTACAACTCAGAGATTGAAATCTCTTACACTCAGATCTAAAATAGATCTTACAGAAAATTGATTAAGAGTATGTTTATTCCTTCACGCAGATAGAGAGAGAGGTGAGGGAATCTTGATCAGATCTTGATGGATCCGCTTTCTCATAATCTTTGCTGTAATGAATCTGATTCAACCTGACTTAGCTTATTCAAAACTTCTTAAAAGATAGAACCTAGGTTGAATCTTCTTGTTGTATATAATTCAGTGAATTCTTCTTGCAGTGATTACTCCTTATTTTTTTCTCTTGATTTCTTATCTTTTATTCTGTGATAAATCAACTCTATTTATAGATCTCGTCAGAGGCAACCGGCTGATCCGGTAGTTAACTGACATCTGACAGTTCTGACATATCTGACAGCTTTGACGATTCTGACAGACGTCAATTCTTAAGACTTGAGATTTGTCACTTAGAGTTATTTAACTCACCTGAATGTGTCGCGATATAAGGATAGTATGTGTCGACACAGATGAAGTATGTGTCGACACAATTACCCGGGTGTCGACACGCTTCCTTTGGTGTTGTCGACAAACTTCAGAAACTGTCGACATAGCTCTTCATTCAGTCTCAACACTGTCTTTATAGAATGTGTCGACATACTTCAGAAACTGTCGATACAACTGATGTACACTCAAACTCTGTAAGTCGACACAAGTCCTGTGTGTCGAAACAACCCTTCTACTAATGTCAGCACTTCAAATCTAAGTGTGTCGACACTAGTCCTGAGTGTCGATATAGTTGATGTCGACTCAAACTCTGGGTGTCGACACAAGTCCTGTGTGTCGACACAGACTTGTTTCTTGTCTCGACACAGCTCCTTCAAAGGTGTCGACACTAAATAAGTGTCTCGACACTTTTGTACTTAGAATAATTTCTGCAATCTTTAGCCTGCACAAGTAAACTCAAAATACCATCAAATACAAACTGACATATATCATTGAGTTATGTGAGACTCCCCCAAATCTGGTACACAATTTACAATGTACCTAACAATCTCCCCATATTTGGAGAAGTCATAACTCGTACTCAATGATATACACCAATATAACAAAAGTAATAAGCATGATGTATTCAGACATTTCAAACAGAGTAATTCAAGAGCAGATCTAGCATGTTACACACAAATATTCAAAATGAAATATCATAAGAAAACCATGCAACTCAGAGACATAGATATATAAACTATTGTCAGCAAGAATTTTTTATCATATAACCAAAGTAAGATTACAAGATTTATGTTTTTACAAGAACAACAAAAGATCTACATAGTTCTTCTAGAACCTAGTCAATCTAAAGTTAAGGTTGATCTGGTTCCTTGATGACAATCCCTTTGCCTGTCTGAATAGTAGCTTTGACTTCAGCTTCAGTATCAGTAACAGGCTTCTTACCCTTGATGTCTTTGGCCTTAAGTTGAGCAGCTTTCAGCTTTTGCCTTTCAAAGTAATGGAATGATTTTGGGAAGTACTTGCAAGGCTCTATGGAGTTTGCATGGATTCTTCCAGCCTTCAAGTCCTTCCTGAATTTGTAGATTGTTTCTTGTTGTGCAAGATATTTATCTCATTCCTGTTTGGAGCACCACTTACCCCTGTCATATTGATTTTCAGCAACTGCATTCCATGCAGTTAAGATGACGCTTCTGGAGGTTGGTCTTCATTTCTCAAAATCAGGCCTAGCCTCAGCCTGTTCTCTGAATCTTTATTTGGATAACTGGGTCTTTTGCTCTTTAAGTTAAGTTGAATCAGTCATGTCCACTTCCTCAGAAATTACTGGCAATTTTTCCAGTGGAGGGTCGTACATATGCTGGACTGTCTATTGAATTTCTTCAAACTCAGAATGGGGATATATGACTTGAGCTACTTCATGTTGCATCACCTCCAAGAATGCAGGTTGGCATCCAGATTCTACAGCATTGTTATCATCACATAAGGGTGGATATCCCAAGTTAGCTCTGACACTGTTAGATACCCATTTTACATGTTCAGAGCTAGCCTGAACTAATACCCTCTCCCCCTTTATGACTTCCCTATGAATATGATCTCTGAGATCATTCTTTTGAAACCTTATTTGATTTGTAATATGATAGTTCCCAGTTATATAGTAGTCTTTAAACTTCTTTATTTGAGTTGAAATCGCAGACTCAGAAGTTTTGATAGCAGTATCAATTGTTGACAAATCCAGCTTAATTTGTGCTTCTATAACATATACTTTGGTGTTCATGTGTGTTTCTATGGCAGTGGTTCGTTCAGCCAATTTTGTCAGAGTGATGAAATGTAGTTCCATCAAATTCTCATTCAGTCTTTTCTGATTTTCTAGAACAATGTCTTGCTTGACAACCAGATCATCTACTTCAGTTTTAGTGTTTTGTTACTGTTTGGCAATATATACCACAGCATTGTCTCACTTATGGAAGCAGTCTGTTATTTCTTTCTTAAGCAAATTTACTTCAAATCTTATAGATTAGATGTCATGTGCCTGACTGAACTGCAACTCCTTGTGGCTTTCATCCACATACTTTTCTAGTGCAAGTCTTTGCTCATCAAGTTTGACTTGCAGCTGTACTAACAGAGAACTAAAATCCATTGTAGGAGCAGTAGATGAGGATCCAGACTTTAAGGCTTTCTTATAACCTGAACTCTTCTTTCTTAGCTCCATGATTTTTCTTTTCTTAAGTACTGAGGCTGCTTCCTCATTTTCAGAATCAGATGATATCTCAAATTCCGATGTAGTGTCTGGAACATCTATATCTAGTCTTGGGGCTAGGTCTGACACCTCCTCAACGCTTGCAGCAGTGTGTACATCAGCAGAAATATCTTCCTTGTGTACCTCTTCTTGCTCCCCCTGGAAGACAGTCTCTAATTCTTGGATTACATCAGTCTCAAGAGCCTGAGGTTTCTCTGGCAGATCAGGAATATGCACATCCTCTGCCTTTCTTTCAGAAGGGTCGACAGTTGTGTTGATGTCATGAACCACTTCCATTACAGAAAGGTTTGCAGTCTCACTGTCTAGCTGGGCTTCATTGACAGTTTCCCCAGGTACTGATATCTCTTGATTATCTGTCAGAAGGACAGTCTCCTGCTGGATTTGAGCTTCAGTTCTAGGTGTGTGAGTTGGAGACTTCCTGGGTAGTTCAGTGTTATCTTTATCAGAACTAAATTCAACTCTTTCTTTTGAGTCACTGGAGGACTCCTCAGCTTACACTGTATCTTTCTTTGATTTTGGGGCCTGTTTGGACTTCTGCTTTGGTGCAGGGTCTTCCTTGGAGAATACTCTGTCCCACCTAGACAAGATTCTTATATTCATTCTCCTCGTGTGATTAATCTTTGAGCCAACAATCTGGTTTAGCACCTCAGGTATGCTGGCAGCCAGATACAAACTAATTATTCTCCGTAGATTTGGTTTTTTAATACTTTCCTTAATCTTGTTAAAGATAATAGTACTCCAGTTAGTCTTCACCTTGAAGATGATTCTGGTCATTATGATGAACATGTAGGACGAGATCCTATCATGCCCTCCAGTTTTGCAGAGAACTACCTTCCCAATAATCTCTGACAGAAACTTCCATTTGGAGTTCATCCCTTTCCTAGTCATGGATGATCCAATGTTTATGGTTGAGGGCAGCACACACCATTTGAGGGCTTCGGCAGTCAGTGTAGAATCACTGTTTCTTCTTTAATCCTTGGTAGTTGAAGGGATTTGCTCAGATTTTTTATGGTTATTTTTACTGTTTCTCCGTGAACAGTTGATTGAATCTTGTTTCCCTTTGAATTCAATGTAGCGTTGAAATAGAATTCTAGAACTTCTTACAAATTCTTGTTGGTTCTGAAACCATATAATCCAGAAAGTAATCACAGCACAGTTATAAATTCTACATGTAGCACAGTACACAATAATCCAATCACAGCATACACACAGATTTATAGTGGTTCTCAAAATGATGGGTACATCCACTTTCCTCCTTCGCCTATCTAGCAGTACACTAGATTTGGGCAAACTTCCTTTCACCTTCTCAGATCCTCAGATCTTGCACCTCAGAACCCAAATTGGTTCCTACAGCTCACACTTAAACAAGTGCTACAACTCAGGCTCTTCCTAAGAACCCTACCTCAGAGTGAATCCACACTCCTACCACTCAGGCAATCAAGCCCTACCTCAACCCTTATCACCAGGCCTACAGCTCAGAGAACTTAATCTCCTACCTCATGCAAACAGCCCTACCTCAGCTCTTATCACCGGCCCTACAGCTCAGAGAACTTAATCTTCTACCTCAGGTAAACAACCCTATCTCAGCCTTTATAATTACAGGCTTACAAACTCAGAGATTGAAATCTCTTACACTCAGATCTAAAATAGATCTTAAGAAAATTGATTAATAGTATGGTTCTTCCTTCACCCAGATAGAGAGAGAGAGAGGTGAGGGAATCTTGATCAGATCTTGATGCATCCGCTTTCTCCTGATCTTTGCTGTAATGAATCTTATTCAACCTGACTTAGCTTATTTAAAGCTTCTTGAAAGAGAGAACCTAGGTTGAATCTTTTTGTTGTATATAATTCAGTGAATTCTTCTTGGAGTGATTTCTCCTTATTTTTTCTCTTGATTTCTTATCTTTTATTCTGTGATAGATCAGCTCTATTTATAGATCTCGTCAGAGGCAACCGGCTGATCCGGTAGTTAACTGACATCTGACAGTTCTGACATATCTGACAGCGTTGACGATTCTGATAGACGTCAATTCTTCAGACTTGAGATTTGGCACTTATAGTTATTTAACTCAGCTGAATGTGTCGCGACATAAGGATAGTATGTGTCGACACAGATGAAGTATGTGTCAACACAATTACCCGAGTGTCGACACACTTCCTTTGGTGTTGTCGACAAACTTCAGAAACTGTCGACATAGCTCTTCATTCAGTCTCAACACTGTCTTTTTAGAATGTGTCGACATACTTCGGAAACTGTCGACACAACTGATGTAGACTCAAACTCTGTAAGTCGACACTAGTCCTGTGTGTCGACATAACCCTTCTACTAATGTCAGCACTTCAAATCTAAGTGTGTCGACACTAGTCCTGAGTGTCGACACAGTTGATGTCGACTCAAACTCTGGGTGTCGACACAAGTCTTGTGTGTCGACACAGACTTGCTTCTTGTCTCGACACAACTCCTTCAAAGGTGTCGACACTAAATAAGTGTCTCGACACTTTTGTACTTAGAATAATTTCTGCAATCTTTAGTCTGCACAAGTAAACTCAAAATGTCATCAAAAACAAACTGACATATATCATTGAGTTATGTGAGACTTCCCCAAATCTGGTACACAATTTACAATGTACCCAACAATGTTATCATAAAAGAATAGAGTATTCATTTCCCTGCCTTTGTGATTAATGAAGAGAGTGAAATCATCTTCTCTTTTGAAATATCCAAAAGTCGTGTTGTATCGAGTCGTGTCGTAGTGTTTAAGTGTTTTAATATTTGTTGTATGTTTGCGTTATTTATAATTATGTCATCGACGCCTATATATAGGATCGATGGGGTCTTGTAAATCTAATGCAAGAAATATTAGTGAAGTTCTCTCTATCTCTCTAACTTTCCCTCTCTCTAGTTCTTCCCTCCTCCTTCAGGGTTTCGTCAGTCCCTCACCTCCGCCGGCCCTTCCCCGCGTCGGATTCTTCCTGGAATTTATCCTTGATCGTAACAAGTGGTCTGACCTGCTACACCGCCTGCCATCTCGTCGCGGATACTGGAATCGTCCGTACGATTTATGTGATTTCCGAATCGGCCAATTCCATACGGGCGGCTACAGTGTCGAATTGTCCATACAAGGACAATTCCGCGTCTCTCCTATTTTTGCACGGCTACAGGGCCGGTCGCTATTCTGCACCTCTCCCGCACCGTTGCTACCCCGCTACGCCCGACCCATCATTTCCCGCAAATCCTCCACCTGTTCCAACTCATGCGTGTCGCGAGTTCAGCAGATCCCGCGCGGGGACTCCACATCGCGACGCCTCCGCCTTCCCCGAACCGCCATTCTCCATCACAGTTAGACGCCAGAGCCCCTATTCCGCCAATCTCCCACCGGATCCGCCCTTCCAGCCGCTCTCCGGCGTCGGACCACTGCCCCGCCACCTGCGTCCTCGATACCAGCCACTACCGGACGCCGCCTTCCCTGTTTTGAGCCTCGATCTGTTGCAAGACAACTTAGGCGGCTGTTTCGCCGGTTCGCTGTCCGGATCCGTGGCCCCGCCGCGTTCTGACCCGGATCCGCTGGTCCAGCCGCATCCCAGTTTCTAATCTGCCATCTCCTCCATTCCATATCCGCGCAACCTTAACATCTGACTCCAGTGTCTGATTCCTTCCAACGCTCGCCTCCGCTGACTTGCGCTCCGCCTTTCTGCACACCAATCGGACTCAGAAGCTTGTTTTTCGCTGTCGTCTTCATCAAATCAGCCCCCCTACCGGCCGCTTCCCGCCAGATCTGCCCTTTCTACACACCAATCAGTCGGCATCATCTCCAATCTACCTCCTTGGCACCATGGTCGCCGCACAATCGGCCGCTCCTGGGCCGTTGTTCTTGCCGCCGTCGGACACCAGTCCTCGGCTGGATTTTTCACAACCTCCCATGCAGCTCCAGCCACTGTTCCATGCCGCATGCTCCTCTCTCCACGCCAAAATCGATCTTCTTCTCGCTCTCGACGGACAAGCCTTCACAACCTCCCATGCGGCTCCATGCCCTAGTTCGCTTACTCCATGGCTGCCTCCTGCACCATGCGAGACTTATCCTGTCATGCCGCCGCCAACAATCCTCTACGACACCAGCATGCCCCTCCGCCTCGCAGTCGATCCTCCCGTCAAAAGCGCATCGGCCATCGCTGTACCACCTCTCTCCACGACGGTCGTCCCTCCACCGCTTCCGCCACCTCTCCGGTCACTCGCTCTGCCGCCATCGGTAAACTAGTCGCCTCCTTTATCGGCTCTTACTCCGCCGGCCCCAGTCTTGTCGCCTCCTGCGGCCATCTCACCGCCTCCTCTCCTGAATCTTGCTTCGTCGGCCCCTGCCTTGCCGCTTCCACCGGCCACATCACCATCCTATCTGCCGCCCCATGCTCCGCTGACCACAGCAGACCAGTTCCTGTTGCCGCCCGTCGCGTCTCCGCCATCCTTGTGGTTGCTGCTCAATACCGCTCCCCCGAACTTGCGAAAGACATTGTTTTCGCCTCCTGTCTTTCCGGTGGCACAACCGCTACTCGCCAACACCGTCTCCGCTGCTACGCGCAACCTGTCCTTGTTCTGGCAGGAGGTCATTGTACCAGATGTCGTCCACCCGCTTGGTGCACGAGCTTGAGGGCAAGCTCGTTTTGAAGAACCAATGGAGTGTTACGGATCCACCATCAATTATCTTGCATTGGATCTGTCATCAGTTATCTTGCATTGGATCCGGCATCAGTTATCTTGCATTATTATTATTTATATGTTAAGTCGTGTTGTATCGAGTCGTGTCGTAGTATTTAAGTGTTATAATATTTGTTGTATATTTGTGTTATTAACAATTATGTCATCGACGCCTCTATATAGGGTTGATGGGGTCTTGTAATTCTTATACAAGAAATATTAGTGAATTTCTCTCTCTCTCTCTAACTTCCCCTCTCTCTCCAGTTCTTCCTTTTTAACCTCCTCCCTTCTAGGATTTCGTCTCTCCCTCACCTCCGCCGGCCCTTCCCCTTGTCGGATTTCTCCTGAAATTTATCCATGATCGTAACACACTATAGGAATTTTTGTAACCCATAAAGAAATTTTCAGCCTGTAAACTTTAACTTTTGAATTATTAAAAGTAAATCCAAGAGAGAGTGATGGTCCATTAATCCATGTAACGAATAAAAAAAATCCACATCAAGTTGTTGAAGGTCATTGTTATGGGCTTCGTGCCCAGTTATTATGTTGAATCTTTATATGGTGTGTAGTGGTTTTATTATGTATCATTCGTTATGTTTTATTGTATCTTAGTCCAAGTGTTTAGGAAAAGGGCTCATTGGATATTGTAATGTTACTAAAAAATATTTTAGTCTCTCTCTTCTCTTGTGTGCGATTTTGGTAACTCTCTCCTCTTGAGCAATTTCCACCTACACAGCCACGATTCCAGTTCCACAGTATCCCCTTCGCCTTCGTACACTCCTCTGACGAACACACAACAACTTGGTATCAGAGTAAGGTTCCTTCCTACTTCATCTTCAATACGCTCCGCCGGCAAAACCTAGGCACATTTCTCTGCCCTTACAATTTAAACAAGCAAGACCCGACCACCTTATGCCTTCCTCATCGGTAACCGCACAACCTAAGTTATCAAAGGCGCAAGACGCACCGAGGCGCAAAGGGCCTCTGAAGCCTAGGCGGAAGGCGCAAGGCGCGCGCCTGAGGCACGTGAGGCGCCAAAATGGGGGAAAGAGGAAATTGAGCGAATTGGACGCTCAATTCGCTGAAATTGAGCGAATTTGGCGCCCAATTCGCTGAAATTGTGCGAATTGGGCGCCCAATTCGCTGAAATTGTGCGAATTGGGCGCCCAATTTGCTGAAATTGAGCAAATTCGCGGAATTTTAGCGAATTGGGCGCCCAATTCGCGCAATTGGGCGCCCAATTCGCGGAATTTCAGCGAATTGTGCGCCCAATTCGCGCAATTTCAGCGAATTGGGCGCGCCTTTGGCGCGTCTAAGATCATGTTTTTGCTCATATCAAAAAAGGTTTTAAAAAAATACCTTGAAAGGCCCGGGCGCGCCTTTGGCGCGCCTGGGAGCCTGTAAGGCGCGCGCCTGAGGCGCGCCTAGGGCACATCGCCCGCCTCAGCTGTGCTGAGGCGCGGCGAGCTGCGCCTGGTGCTCCCGGCGCCTCAGGCGCGCGCCTGGACAACTATGCGCACAACCTACTATTCTCTGGAGCAGTTGCAGGATCCACGTTGTCTCTCATCGTCTCCAACAGCAACCACACGGGATGCATACCATCGGCGTCCTTATGCAAGTCCCTCACGCCGACAAGCAGTAGACTGGTATCATGTCGACAAGCAGTCGACCGGTATCACGTCGACAAGCAACAACCTCCAAACGCCAGACGAACCCGACCTCCAGGCGACCCGACCACCCAACACCTTCTTCATCAGCAGCCGCAGAACCTCCTCTTCTTTGAAGCAGCCGCAGGGGCCACATTGACCCTCTTCCTCTCCACCAACAGTCGGAAGGGTCGTATCCCAACGACATCCAGCGCCAAAACTTATTTCCTCACCTCCTCGTCGATCCTCCTTCGTCGAGCCGAGAGCAACAGACAAGAATTTCTTCATTCCATTTCCACCCCGCGTCCCATCACCCGCCTTCACCTGCTTCGTCTATCTTTCGTGTCGCAGAGGAGCACCCACACGATCTTTCGTCGACCGTGCAATCTTGTGCCAGAGCCGCCCAATAGTCATTTTTTATCGAGCCCACCAAGAGACAACTCTATAGTTCGGGTATTTTTTTAATTGATTGATGCTTTAATCAATTAATTAAATTCATTAAGAGAAACCAGTAGATTTCCAATATAAATTGCACAAGCTCCAGAACATGATGCACATTTACATGAGAATTGAAGCAGCAACTGTGGCCACCACAAGGTCGCCCTGGCCAACCTCGGCAAAGAATCAATCCTGGCGACTCTGATCTCTCATCTTCTGATCTCTGCATCACCCTCGGGCCTGATAACTACATCACTACAATCCATGTCGCAAATCGACTCATGCAGACCTCTCCAGACACAACATTCATCTTCCTCTCTGCAGATCTCATTGACTTTGAGCCCTGTTCCATTCATTCTGCTAGACACCTCCATCTAGCATCCTCCTCTCCAGCCATAGACTCCTATTCCGCCAACCCCTCTGGTTCCATTCCTGCCAGTGACCGCCCTCCAACCGGCTTCACCACTTCTGATCTTTGCGACTCACATTCAGTGGGCACACTTGCCCCACCTCCAACCATTATACATGACAGTCTCTCCTCAGTTAGCACCCCCACCACGCCAGATCCCTGCAACCCTTTGTGACATCTGCGAGCATGATGACGATCTACCACTCGTTGTGGTCTTCTCTACAGCGGCTCGCTACCGGAAGCTGTTTTGGCACGAAGTAAAGGCGCCTGATGATCAAATTGATCGAGCTTCAGTCGAGCTCATGGACAAGCTCGATTTGAAGGCCGGAAGAGATGTTATGCGTTTTGCGCATAGTTATTATGTTGTGTCTTTATGTGGTGTGTAGTGGTTTTATTATGTGTCCTTCATTACGTTTTATCATATCTTAGTCCAAGTGGCGGGGATTTACAAGTGTTGGGGAATTATTTACAAGGGTCGGGGATTTATATTTATGCCCTTGTATCTTCTATTTACAGGACCTCTTGGGGTCTTGTAATGTTATCAAAGAAATATTCTAGTCTCTCTTATCTTGTGTGAGACGTTGGTAGCACTTTTCTCCCAAGCAAGCCCCATCTAGGAAGTCGTGATTCCGGCTCCACAATATCCCTTGCACCTCTGGACACTCCTCTGGCGAGCACAGAACAGTCACAACCTTGGTTAGCTCCACAAAAAAGAAAGACCGTGTTCAACTTTGTTACATAAGCAAAGGCCTCTTCATAATCTACTCATTTTATTTAGGTGTTACCCACTTTGCACCCAATGTGGCATTGAATCTGAGTATTTTGCTTGAAATTTTGTTTAACCAAAATGACTCATTTACACCCCAAAACTTTGTACTATCTCATGTTTCTGATTCTTCTCAAAGGAATTCATTTTTGTAATTATTGTTCCTCTCCATTTTGGATCTCACGGTGCTTTCTTCTAATGGTTAGGTCAAGAGACAAAAGATAGAAACCATTAAAGTTTGATGTTAAGGTGAAGGAGTGGTGTAAGATCTTGAAGGGATTCCAAACCTCCCCATTCCATTCTATATAACATCAGGGTGATGATTAGATATGAGCTTGAGATAGGTATTGTTGAAATATTTATTATCTTGTGATATTTTGTAGTGATATTAATATTGTATGAGTGGGCTATATATACCCCATGTTATATGGAATAGAAGTAATTTTTCCTCCCTCATACATTTTCTAACATGGTATCAAAGCCTTAGGGTTTCCCGATTCTCTTCCGCAGCCGTCTCGCTTCCGCCCGTGCTCGCACGCCCGATCCGCCGCCGGATCGATCTCCCGTTCCGGCTCCGCCTTCTTCCGGCGTCTCCCTACCGCCGGGCCTCCTCCTCCTCCCAGGCGACTGCGCGGATCCTCTCCCGCGCGGTTTCTGGTTCCCGATCGTCGGTCGCCAGTTTCCGGCTAGTTTTTTTTTTTGCTTTCTTGCCCGGTCGGCCGCCTAGGGGGACTTCTCCTTCCTTTTTTGCCTTGTCTCTTGACACCGGAGATGCCATACTCCATTTGATGACATTTCCGGTGTCTATCCATTTCTTCATCTCCTTCCTCTTTATATGAGGTAGCCCTAGTTTCTATCTAGGCAGTTCCTCTCCTGTATCCCGGTGATCTCGATTTATATTCTTGATCAATATGCCCGGGACTGCTGGATCCCCTGCCGTCTCTTCCACTACCGGTGCTTCCCCGGCCCCTGTGACACCCAGTGGCTTCTCCCGTCCGGGACATGATCACAACACTCCTCAGATTACGACGATTCGCCTGGATGGTACAAATTATCTCCCATGGTCTCGGGCCATCACCCTTGCTTTGAAGAGCCGACGGCTGTTTGGGTATGTCATGGGTACCACTCCTACTCCTCCTTCGGATTCTCCGGATTGGGTGCAATGGGAGTCGGAGAACTCCCTCGTCATGTCATGGCTGACGAACTCCATGATTGACTCCATCGCCCGCAACTACTTGTTTCTTGATACTGCTGCTGATATTTGGCGGAGGGCCGAGGCTACTTATTCTTGCCGGGGCAATGCTCCCCAGATTTTTCAGCTCCGACGAAAGATCTTCCTTCTACGTCAAGGAGATCGTCCCCCGTCGGCCTTCTACCTCGAGTTCACTCAGTTATACCAGGAGTACGATCACTTCGACTCACTCACTTTGGTGTCACCTGAGGATGAGATTCTTTTCCGCGAGCGGGAGGATCAGAACAGAGTTTTTGAGTTCCTCCACGGCCTGCATCGGGACTTCGATCAAATCAGTGTGCAGATTCTTGGCCGCTCCCCTTTTCCCTCTCTTCCTGAAGTGTTCAGTCTGGTTCAGCAGGAATTTGATCGACGACAGGCTTGGACTCCTAATCCTTCTCCTGACAGCTCTGCCTTGGCTGCCCAAGTTGGGCCTCGCGGCCTCCGTGATTCCAGACCGAAGCCCAGTGACAAGGATCATCTGCTCTGTGACTACTGCGGGAAGTCCCGTCATACACGGGAGACGTGTTTTCGTCTTCATGGGTTTCCGGCACCCCGTGGTGGCTCCTCTTCTCGTGGCGGTCGTGGTCTTGGTCGCACTTCCGGGCGTTCTACTCCGCCTCGCTCAGCGCATCTATCCGAGGGTTTTGATGAGCTACAGCCTCCACCAGTCGTGTCTGCTCCTCCATTGACCCTATCAGCAGATGAGATTCTTGCATTCCGTCGCCTGATGCAAGGACAGTCGCCCGAGCCTCCTGCCTCCTCTTCCTCCTATGCCCATCAAGGGCCTCCAGGTGCTCATGCTGCTTCCACTCGTCCACCTACTCATTGGATCATCGACTCTGGAGCGACGGATCATATGACTGGCTCCTCCTCAGGTTTTGTGTCCTACCTCCCGTTGTCTGGTCGGGACAAGGTGAGCATCGCCGATGGATCCCTATCTCCCATTGTCGGAAAGGGTTCCATCCCGTGCTCCACCCTTACTCTTTCCTCTGTTCTTCACGTTCCAAACTTCACCCGCAATCTCCTTTCCATTAGTCATTTAACTAATTCTATGCACTGTTCGGTAACATTTTTTCCTTCTTCTTGTATCTTTCAGGACCTGAAGATGGGCACGGTGATTGGAACTGGTAAACTGGTGGATGGACTCTACGTGTTCGATTCCTCCACTCCGCTCCCTCCTCCACAGGCCTTTCATGCGGACCAGTCTGCTACTTTGGAGTCCTGGCACTGTCGGCTGGGACATCCCTCTCCCGTTTATATGAAACGTTTATTTCCTGCTTTTTCCTCTGTTGTACTTGATAAATTTCATTGTGATGCTTGTGATCGTGGGAAACATCACCGCACTTCATTTCAGCACGTTTCTTCTCCCAGTACTGCGTCTTTTCATTTGATACATAGTGATGTTTGGGGTCCCTGCCAAGTTGCGTCTATTTCCGGTTGTTGTTGGTTTGTGACATTTATTGACTGTTTTTCGCGTACCACGTGGGTTTACCTGATGCGGGCAAAAAGTGAAGTGTTCCCCTTATTCCGGCGTTTTCACAGAATGGTCTCCACCCAATTCGCAACCCCTATCAAAATTCTCCGCACCGATAATGGTCGGGAATTCATGGATTCTGCTTTCGAGCAATACTTGGCTGATCACGGGATTATCCATCAAACATCTTGTGTCTCTTCCCCTGCTCAAAATGGGATGGCCGAACACAAAAACCGCCACCTCTTGGACGTTGCCCGGTATCTCCTCCTTCACATGCATCTCCCCAAGTACTATTGGGGTGATGCTGTGCTCACCGCGGCGTATCTTATCAACCGCATGCCTTCCCGTGTCCTGGATTTCAAAACTCCTCTCACCCTGCTGGGCGTCCCACCTACTACGCTTCACCCTCGTGTCTTTGGATGTGTTTGTTTTGTCCACATCTACCACCGCTCGAAACTTGATGCTCGTGCCCACAAATGTGTGTTCATAGGATATTCTCCTACTCAGAAAGGGTATAAATGTTATGACCCTATCGGTAAAAAGGTCTTCATCACCATGGATGTCACTTTCCGTGAATCTGAGAGCTATTACGGGTCCCCACTTCAGGGGGGGTCTCCTGCTACATCGGAAGTGAGTCCCCTATCGTCGCTTGACACCGTCCATCTTCTCATACCTCCGGCATATCACCTCACTCTGCCAGCTCCCGCTAATCCCACTCCTCCGTGTGCCCCACCTGTAGAGACTCGGGTCCCTAAACCTTTACAGGTGTACTCTCATCGCCCCAAGGGTTCGAACACGCGGCCCGCCATCTGGATATCCGACCTCCCACCGGCTCCGTCGTCAGGATCCATCATCCCTGCGGAAGGTACTTCTACTCGGCATCCTCTATCTCAATTCGTATCTTACTCTTCTCTAACGGCCTCCCATGGAGTTTTTGTTGCTTCCCTGTCTTCTGTTTCTATCCCAACTTCGTGGCAGGCTGCTATTTCCGACGACCGGTGGAAATTAGCCATGATCGAAGAAATGGATGCCCTGAAAAAGAACAACACATGGGATCTGGTTCCATTACCTCCTGGAAAGAAGGTGGTCGGATGCAAATGGGTGTTTGCCGTCAAACAGAACCCCTCGGGGGTGGTGGAACGATACAAGGCACGACTGGTGGCGAGAGGCTACTCTCAGACGGAGGGCATTGATTACCAGGAGACTTTTGCTCATGTGGCCAAGATGAACTCGATCAGGATCCTAATGTCCTGTGCTGCTTGCAAAGGGTGGCAACTTTGCCAATTAGATGTGAAGAATGCCTACCTTCATGGCGATCTAGAAGAAGAGGTGTACATGGCCCTTTCTCCGGGGCTCACCCCACGTGGATCCACGGGGACAGTGTGTAAGTTGAGGAGGCCACTATATGTCCTGAAACAATCAGCCAGAGCATGGTATGGAAGATTCCACAAAGCCATGTGTGGGTTCGGGTACACCCAGAGCAATGCCGACCACACTCTGTTCTTTAGAATCAGCGAAGGGAAGTTGGTCGTCCTAATAGTTTATGTGGACGACATTATAATCACTGGAGATGACAATGTGGAGATTCAAGCCCTTAAAGAAAAATTAGCAAAAGAATTCGATGTGAAAGATTTGGGGAACCTCAAATACTTCCTTGGTATTGAAGTTGCGAGGTAAAAGCACGGCATTTTCTTATCTCAAAGGAAATATACACTCGACCTCCTTGATACTACCGGGATGAGTGGTTGTCGACCAGCCGATACCCCAATTGAGGCAAACCATAAGCTAGGCAGGGATGATGGCGAACCGGTTGGCGATGTCACGGGTTTCCAAAAGCTTGTTGGGAAATTGATCTATTTATCGCACACCCGACCTGATATTTCTTATGTTGTGGGAGTCCTCAGTCAGTTCATACACTCTCCAAAGACCCGGCATGTTGACGTTGCACATCGTATCCTCCGATACCTCAAATCCTCACCAGGGAAAGGCATTCTATTTTCCCCAAATGACGAATTGACTATTGAAGTCTATACGGATGCGGACTGGGCTGGCTCGCCATCAGATAGACGGTCCACATCGGGATATTGTTCCATGGTCGGGGGAAATTTGGTTAGCTGGAGAAGCAAGAAGCAACATGTTGTTGCTAGATCGAGTGCTGAAGCTGAGTTTAGGGTGATGGCTCATGGCATCTGTGAAGGTGTATGGATCTCAACCATCCTGGGGGAACTTGGGCTAAAGAGAAGTGAGCCGGTCAGGTTGTATTGCGATAACAAAGCGACTATCTCTATCGCTCACAATCCAGTACAGCATGATCGCACTAAGCATATTGAGATAGACAGACATTTCATCAAGGAGAATATAAATAGAGGGATGGTAGTTACCCCCATTCGTGTCGTCCGATCAACAGTTGGTTGACGTCCTCACGAAGGGTTTGAGCGTCAATATGTTTACTCATCTTATCGGCAAGTTTGGCATGGCTGACATCACACGCCCAACTTGAGGGGGGGTGTTGAAATATTTATTATCTTGTGATATTTTGTAGTGATATTAATATTGTATGAGTGGGCTATATATACCCCATGTTATATGGAATAGAAGTAATTTTTCCTCCCTCATACATTTTCCAGCTTTCTTCTAAAACTGGGTTGTTTTCCTGCTAGAGTAGACAAGTAAATCCTGTACAAGATGTTCTCGTGAAGTATTTTCTGAAGTCAAAAGAAAATCTTAATTCGCAAGGATGAAGAATAAAATAGTAAAATAAAGGGACAAAGTCACTTTAATATTGCTTTCTTCTTGACGTGAGGCAGGGAAGTAAGATGCAAACCCTCTAAATGTGACATCCATAGAGACATAAGTTTGCGGGAAGGTGGGTGATAACATTCGTATTCTTTCTGACTGGGACCGTATCATATGAACACATGTTTTAATGCTTTGGGATCAACTTTTTCACATGTGATGGAGACAGTGGCGGAACTAGGATTTCAGTTGGACCCGGGCACCGCACAAAAAACAGTAAATTACATAAGTTTTGGTTTACGAACAAAAATAATTTCATACTCCCAAAACCTTCCAAACATCAGGGTTTGATGGTTAAGATGGAGAAAGTTAGAAGTAACTGAAAAACCAAATGTGTCATGTTGACTGAAAACAAAATAATGCAAAATAAATCATAGATATCAGCAGAAATAGACCTTAACTAGATGACAAAATAAAATCGGACTCTACATTAAACAACTACAACAAAGTCAATCCCGTTCACCTTAACATAGCATCCATTTGGAAGCAGCCCTAGCGAGGATAAAGAATCATACCATACAAAACCTAGCTCGAGGGAACTCATAAGATTAGAAGGTATGCAATCTCACACCCAATCCAAAACGGGTATCCAAGCTAATATTGAAAAAGAAAATGGAAAAAATGTTCATTCCATCAACGATTTTCCATAATTTCCCTGGTTTTGTTCCAACATGGCACCCTCTAGAAGCTACTAATTGTCAACTTAATTGATTTTTGAAACTCTAATTCCACCAGATTAAACTTTTAGCATCCCCAAATTTGATATCGATGATGGAGATGGGAGAAACACTTGTCGTCTTCAGCTTCAGCGCTAGAGAGGGTTCCG
Source organism: Platanthera guangdongensis (assembly GCA_039583875.1). NCBI lineage: Eukaryota > Viridiplantae > Streptophyta > Magnoliopsida > Asparagales > Orchidaceae > Platanthera > Platanthera guangdongensis. Next base: position 233,694,000 of record CM077153.1, read on the forward strand.
TAACTTCAATGACTTTCGTCGTACATCGGCCACTCTCAGTCATGAATCTTGATTTCGTGTAGTAGGGTTTAAGAAGGACATGCAGAGAGGGTTCAGCCGTTCAGGCGTCGTGAAACGTTCTGTCGGCGGCGTGAGTTCCGTCGCTCGTCCGCGGCATGAGTTCCATCGAGGAGCTGCATGTTAGGGCAACACAGAGGCCAAAGAGGGTGGTTCAAGGCATCTGGCTTCAGGCGGAATGCTGGATTGAACGGAAAAGCGTGAATCGTGATTCACGATTTGAAAAAAAGAATACGTGGTCCATTGTTTTGCGTATTTCAAAATCCATATAGTGCGTTGGGTGTGTCTAAATTAAACTCAAATGTATTTGGTTGGATCCAAGTCAATACCTCTAATTTATTTTTCAAAAGTTTTGGGCCCGGGGGCGTGCCTGGGTGTGTCCGTGAACAGTTCCGCCCCTGGATGGAGATGAGAAAATAACAAACAAGACCCTCAGATATGTAATAGAGGCGGAAAAGGTTGTAGGATACTTTCAATGAACAAACAACAAACTCGACACTCAACTTTCTCACGGTCGACATGGGCATAGTTCCCCTAATGGGAATAAATGGGGTTGGCTTTAGTTTAACTATTTTACAAGATATTGCGTAAGACATAATTTTGATGCCTATATAACCAAAGAACTGAGATCCCAAGATGCTACCACTAATTCAATTGAGTCCCATTTCTCCTAAGCCGGATGAATGCATTAAGGTGTCAAAACCGTCTCATCAATGTGGTCAAGCAATCAGAATTAGGTCAGAGCCAAGTAATGAAGTAGGACCATGCAAAGAAGATTGTGTCATCAAGAATCGAGGTAGTAATAATGACTTGATTAATAAATTATTCTATCTGGGAGAAATGGATAGAGTTAATCGTACTATAAGATACAGAATAAAAGAAAAAAGTTACGAAGAAAACTGGAGTGTCATAAAAAATCAAAGAATCAACCTTAGTAAAAAAGAAATAGCCAAGTGAACTCAACAACACTAGAAAAAATCTCATAGAAAGCATTGAGAGAACTGATTACATGAAAGAGAGAGCAGTCAGCATGGACAACGATATGGAGATGGAGCCCCTATAAGTAGTTCGCAAAGATTTTGCCAAATGGTGAATTAATCAAAAAATATAAGTTCTCATGAAGGAATGCACTTTTAAACAACAACAACATCCACCAAAGCATTCTTTGTTGCCACTATAGTGGGGTCGGCTATATGGATCCTTTGTTGCCATTGTGCCCTATCAAATGATGTCACTCCTATCTTATCCCTGATACATTCATTCCTAATTTTATCCAGTCTTGTGTGTCCACACATCCACCAAATCATTCTCATGTTCTTAACTCTCATTTTTGATCATGTACACAATTCACTGCCCAACATTCAAAAACATAGAGCATTGTTGGTCAAATTGTAGTATGGTAAAACTTGCCTTTAAGTTTTAAAGGTACTTTACGATCACATAAGATCGCTGACGCACCTCTCCATTTCAACCAATCTGCTTGGACTCTATGTATCACATCTTTATCAACACCTCCATCTTTTTGAACTATCGATCCAAGATATTTAAAGCACTCACTGCAGGAAATATCTTGATCACCCAAATTAATAACGAAGTAATTCATCTTTATATCAATGCTAAATTTAACATTCATATACTCCGTCTTTTCCCTGCTAAACCTAAAATCATTTTTTCTAAAGTGTTTCTCCAAGATTCAAGTTTCACGTTTAAACCCTTGAGCGTCTCATCCACCAAAATGATATCATCCGCAAAAAATAAACACCAAGATATTGCTTGTTGGATATGTCTGATGAGCTCATCTAAGATAATGGTAAGGAGATAAGGGCTTAAGGCTGAACCTTGATGTAAGTCAACAATGATACGGAATTCTTTTGTTAATCCTCAAGATGTCCTCACCCTCGTCACTGTATACATATTGTAGAAGAACACGAAAATAGGATGAAAATAATAATTGTATTCTCCAATTATATAAACTACAAGTATGAGTACATATATATAGGAAAGGAGAGAGAGATTCCCACTCAAAAGATGTGGGACTAAACAAGAAAGCTAAGTGGGCTTATAAATGGGCCACACTTATTTGGGTTTTTACATCATTTCCTTTAATATTCTCTAATACTCCCCAGCAAGCTGGAGCATACAAGTCGTAAGCACCAAGCTTGGACAAGAACTGATGATACATTTGTCGTGGTAGCGCCTTGGTGAGAATGTCAGCAACTTGCCATAAGCAGGAACATGCTCTAATTCTAACTTTTTCAATTGAATCTTTTCTCGAACGAAGTGACAGTCAACTTCAATGTGTTTCGTCTTCTCATGAAACACAGGATTCTCTGCAATATGTATCGCAGCCTGACTGTCGCACAACAGAGTTGCTGGTGAAGATAGTATGACTCCCAAATCACCAAGAAAACTCTCAAGCCAGGTAAGTTCTGATACAACGGTCATTATTGCACGATACTCGGCTTCAGCAGAAGAGCGAGCAACCACAGATTGCTTCTTGATACGCCAAGTGATAAGATTTCCTCCAAAATAGGTACAGAAGTCAGTAGTGGAACATCGATCATCAAGGGAGTCTGCATAGTCCGCATCTGAATACGCAATGAGAGATAGAGAGGGGGATGACTTATATACAAGCCTTTGTCCAGGAGCAGTCTTCAAATATCTGAGGATGTGTTCGACTGCCTGGAGATGAGAGAAACGTGGAGCATGCATAAACTGACTGACCACTCCAACTGCAAATAAAATATCAGGTCTTGTAACCGTCAGATATATCAGTTTTCCTACAAGGCGCTGATAGTACTCTGGATTCGTAAGCAGAGAATCAGAGTCAGATTCATAAGCACACAACTTGTGATTAACAACCATCAGGGTTTCCGCAGGTTTGATCTTTAAGTAGCATGCATCTTGAAGAAGGTCAAAGCAGTACTTCCATTGTGAAAGGACAAGACCATCAGGTCTTCTTGCAACCTCAAGTCCAAGGAAGCACTGGAGAGTTCCCGGATCTTTAGTTTGAAAGACGGAGTTTAAGTGTTGTTTGATTTGTTGTATCTCTGTGGAGTGATCACCAGTAATCAAAAAATCATCCACATAGACCAGGATAATGACAGTCCCGGTTGATTGATGATGAGTGAAAGGAGAGAAGTAAGCCGAGCTCCGCTTAAATCCAACTTCGTGAACGGTCTTACTAAATTTGTCAAACCAAGACCGAGGAGACTGTTTGAGACGATAAATAGATTTTCAGATATGACAAACACGAGACTCACCCGTGGTCGCAAACCTGGGAGGTTGATACATGTAAACCGTCTCGAGAAGATCGCCGTTCAGAAACGCATTTTTGATATCTAGCTGACGGAGAGGCCAGTGGCGATGAACAGTTAAGGAGATCAGGACCCGAACATAGTTTATCTTGGCGATGGGAGAGAAAATTTCATCATAATCAAAACCGTGTTGTTGAGTGAACCCCGGGGACACAAGCCGGGCTTTGAGGCATTCAATTGTCCCATACAGAGCATGTTTGATTGCAAAAACTCATTTATAGCTGACACAAAACTATCTTGGAGGAAGGGGAACCATATCCCAAGTCTGGTTTGCCCAAAGAGTAGTCATTTCATCATCCATAGCCGCACGGTACCCTGGGTGTTGAACAGCCTCCTGCGCAAAGTTAGGTATAGAGAAGGAGGATAGATAGAGAAAACGTGAGGAGAGGTGGAGAGAGGCGATGCATAGACACGTAATTCGCCGGGGGATGAGCCGTAGTCGTTGATGCTGGATCGACAGGCCGCGAGATAGCACTGGTAGAAGGTAGCTGTTGGAGGGTTCCAGAGTTCAGAGTATGACGAGTGTAGACACGAAGAGGTGGTTTGGGTGGGATTAGTGTCGGGTGTGGGTGGGAAGGAGGGGCGGTAGAGAAAACGTGACGAGAATGGTAGGACGAGGGAGAGGAGCAGAAGGATAAAGGAGAAACGGTTGATCCTCAAGAAAGGTGATATCTGCCGAGACGACCACTTTGTCAGTAGTGGGAGAATAACACACATAGCTTTTTTGAGTCTGAGAGTATCCCACGAATATACATTTGCTAGCACGGGGGGCGAGCTTATCCGTGGGTGGACCAACATTATGGACGTCACAGTTGCATCCAAACACATGAGGCGTGAGGGTAAATGGGGATTTGGAAGGAAACAGGAGACTAAACGGAGTGGCAAAGTCGAGCATGGATGAGGGAATGCAATTGATGAGATGACATGTTGCAGACACATCAAAGTTTTAGTATATTGTGGGGACCTGCATTTGAATCATGAGTGACCGAGCGACATCAAGAAGATGACGATTCTTCCGCTCGACCACTCTATTCGATTGAGTCGTATACACACATGATGTTTGATGGATAATGTCAAATTCAGTGCATAGATTAGAGAATGTCCGGCTATTGTATTTGCGAGCATTATCAGTGCGAATGATTTTTAAGGGAGGGGAGAACTGAGTACGAGTTTCTGTAATAAATGCACAAAATGTGGAGGTTCGTTCAGTACGATCGCGAAGAAAGTATAATCAGGTGAGTCGAGAGTAATCATCAATAAAAGTGACAAAGAAACGATAATCAAACATACAAAGGGTTTTATATGGTCCCCAAATATCAGAGTGTACTAGAGATAGAGGAGTATCACTCTGAGTACAAGCAGGACTAAAGGAAGTACGATACTATTTGCCAAAGATACAAGATTCACAGGTAAACTCATGCAGGAAGACATCCAGAAGAGCTTTCTTGAGAATCTGGAGGGGAGCATGCCCGAGACGACGATACCAATCGACAGAGGAGACGACGGAGAGAGTAGAAGGGGGAACATCCAAGAGGTAAAGCCCATTAGACAGCCGCTCCTTTCCAATAATATTCTGCGTTTGTCGATCCTACACAACAAAGGTAGAGGGTGAGAATGTAACACAGCAATTAAGGTCCTGAGTAAGATGACTAAAAAACAGCAAGTTAAATGGTGATCCCGGAACATGAAGGGCCGAAGAGAGAGATAGTAGGTTTGAGAGGTATATCAGCAGCGTCGGACACCAGGGTGGCATCACCATTGGCCACAGTGATGAACTTGGGATGGGCAGTCAGCAAGTATTGAGGGGGTCTCTGTGAAGTAATATGGTGTGTGACATCTGAATCCACAATCCAGTGAGAGCTCTGGGAGAGACAGGACATACCTTCATTGGAAATCGACGCAATGGATCCAGATGAGCAAGTAATCACCCAATGAAGATGTTGAACTGGGTGCATAGAGCATTGATGTCATCACGGGTGAAGGAGGCAGAGGCCGTTGCGGTAGAAGTGGGAGGAGGCTCAGTTGTAGCAAAGGCAGCAAGATGTGGAGGCAGATCATGTTTGCGATAGCAGGTGGCCTCAAGGTGACCATCCCAACCGCAATAAGTGCATTTAAAGGAAGATCTCTCAGTACGTCCTCATCCCCGAGACGTGTTGCAATCCCCACGGGCCAAGGAACCTCGAGCAGAAGGAACTGGTGTAGGTTGTTGTAGAAGAAACGGAGAAAGATTCATAGGAGCATCCGGGAGCGGGGTAACCTTTAGAAGCATCGAACAAACGTCTGACAGAAAGAGAGAGTTGTAGAGGAAGAGAGAATCTGAGCCCGAACTATGTACAGATGAGAAGGAACACGAGTCATCATCATGGCAATCCCGACCGCTTCTTTCTGGGCCCGTCGGGTAACCAAATTTGTGGTAGGGGGTTGATGTTGTATTCAGGCCTTAACAAGGGTCTTGGCCTTGGCAACAAGGGAGGTCATATCACCGGGTGCACCAGAATCAAGAGTTTGAAGATCAGCGATGATGTCGAACAAGTGCTGAAGACTGTTTTGTCCAGAATTGAGAGAGTGGAGCTCATCCCACATGGCCTTAGCCATTTCATGATAGTCATCCTGTAGGGCTAGGTGTCCATCGAGTTGAGAAGTCATGACTGGACCCGACTGTCATCACGGAGCCACTCATCGGTGGGTGCAGTAGGAGTAACATGTGTCAGATGATGAAGAAGGCATTTCGTCTGCAACACATGACGAACAGAGTGCATCCATTCCGCAAAGTTCCGCTTCCCGGTGAGGGAGATTGTGGTAATTCGGAGTTCATCACGAAGTTCAAGCACGGGAGCAGCAACACGAGATGGTAGAGTGGAAGCGGCATCTGGATCCATGGAGGAGCGGACTGTGCGGTTAAGACAGACGGATAAATCCGCGGGCAAAGGAGCTAAGCTGTGCGGTTAAGACAGGTGGACTGAAGAGATGAGTTGTGGCTAGAGGTGCTCACAGCAAGTAAAGATGCGCCTAGAGAAGTCCGTAGAGGGCTAGAGGAGCTCGCAGCGGGAAGAAGAGATCACAACGAGAAGAGCAGTCAGAAGAGATGGCAGCGGATAAATCAGACCGCTAGATCGCAACGAGAAGAGCAGACCACAGCGGATAGAAGAGATCGCAGTGAATAGAAGAGCAGACCACAGCAGACAGAAGAGATCGTAGCAGATAGAAGAGATTGTCGCGAGATCGCAGCAAGAAGAGTAGACCGCTAGGAGTGCGGTTAGAGCACACAGGAGCAACGGGAAGAGCAAACTAGTAGTAGACCGAGCACAGTGATCAGGAACCAGCGGCAAACCGCAGCGGAGAGGATAGAGGCAGACCGCTGAGACCGCAGAGACAAGCGAGTAGACCACTAAGGCCGCTGCGACAAACTAAGCAGGAACTAGAGGCAGACTGCTGAGGCTGTCGCGACAAGAGAGCAGTCCGAGCAAAATTCAGCCACTAATCAGCGGCGAGAGGAGAAACGAATAGATCGTGGCGGACAGCGATCAGATCGCTGTGAGAGCACAACAGCAGCTAGCAGATCAGACCGCAGGCAAGGAAGGTCAACTGTAAGAGCGATCAACATCGAGAGGGGCCCACTTGGTAAAAGCGCAGAGAGTATAAAAGGCAGGGCAGGGAGGGAGGGGGGAAGAGAGGTAGAAGTCACGGGATAGAGGAAGAGGCGGTTAGAAAAAAACAAGTTGCTGCCCTGTGCGGGTTGAGAAGGGAAGGTCAGGCAGGCGGTTAAGAATAACCTAACCACATGGAGAGATCTTCACCTCTGATACCATGAAGAAGAAAACGGAAACAGGATGAAAATAATAATTGAATTCTCCAATTGTATAAACTACAAGTATGACTACATATATATAGGAAAGGAGAGAGGGAGATTCTCACTCAAAAGATGTGGGACTAAATAAGAAAGCTAAGTGAGCTTATAAATGGAACACTTATTTGGCCTTTTACATCATTTCCTCTAATATTCTCTAACACATATCATCAATGCGCTTTTAAAAAGTGATAAAAATTAAATATCATCAATGCTTATATTTCTAATACGAAAGATAGTAACCTTGCTAAGGATGTAGCGAGTAAAGCAAAAGCTCAAACTTTAGAATATAATAAACACAGTATTATGGGAGGAGAAAATGAGATATATAGAATAAGCAACTAAGCAAGAGAAAAGAAATTTAGAGACTTGAATTTAGTTGAAATATAAGTGAAGATAATAAAATCCGAAACAAGGATGCATACATAAGATGGAAATACTATTTTGAGAAGTTCTAAGATAGAGTTTTAAAAAAGATAATATTTCAAAAGAGAAAAACCAAGAGCCAAAAATGGTTTATTATATACTGATGAAAAAGGATATGAAACTAGTTTGAAGAAAATGTATAAAGGAGATATCCAAGATTGTATTAATTGTAGAAGAATCAATTTATGCATAAGATCAATTATGTGAATTTCAAAAAATCAGTCTAGCTTCATGTCAGGAAAATCTGCTGCGATAATGTTTTTTTTGTTTATGACAATTGAAGGAAAATTATGAGTGCAATAAAAAGATTCACATAATTTTATGGACCTTGAAAGGACACTTGACATGTAAAATGAGATTTGCTTTTGTTCGCATTAAAGAAAAAATGTGTAAGTTGAAGTTATTAAAGATGTGTAATGGAGCATTAACTAGCATTAAAAGTTGTTAGAGTGATCAAAAAAATTCCATCATAGTTTATTTAAATCTAAGATCAGCATCCAGCCAATATCAGTATGTAATAATTATGAAGATATTGAAAGCAAGATTCTTTTACATATGGCATAGCTTGAATCTATGAGGTATCTGTTAAAGAAAAAAATTAGAACAATAGATATATTGATTCGAAGATAAAGGACCTCGAATTAGCATAACTGAAGAAACCCCAAAATAGTGATTTCATTTAATTAACAAAAATGTGATTTTTTTTCAAATTATGCGGCAAAAATGAGTCTTCCACGGACAATACCATGTGACATTTGATCTAGGGCTCGTAAAACTCATGCAAGGACCTAGTCACCTAGTAATTTACCATATTCAACACCATGAAAATAATTCATCCACAAGCATATGTAAAAGAAGACAATCGGATTTTCCAAATTAACGATAAATAGATAACCAAGAGAATTAGAACAAGCAAGCTCTAAATTAGATGAACATTAAAACATAAGCATTCAATTAGACCTAACAAAATACAAACAAGGAAAAGGGAAAGGTATACCATAGGCATGCAAGCACAACACCAATCATGTCCCATTGTTCCCCAGCAGGAATGAAAGCCACGACAGTTGGAACTCTGAAATGGTGAAGGAGGGGCGCATTGGTGACAGTGAGCATCGGGAATGATAGGAAGTGGTTCGGACCTGACCGAAGTTGGTTGAAACTAGAGGAAGGGGTGCTCTAGAGGCCGATCGGAGGAGGAAGTCACAACCGATGACAAAAGGTGGATGACGGCTTAAATAGAACCAAGCCTGCTTGGTTATCAGGATCGCCATCCGAATCATAGGATCTTATGATCCTACGATCCAGGTTTTTTAAATCGATCCGAATCTTTACCTAGGATCTAAATCAGCACATCTACAACTGGGATCGCGATCCGGATCTTACGATCTTTAAGATCGTGATCCCGACCCGATTCTACCAGTTTGGTCAAAGATAACTAGAAACATGTCCAACCCTATCCCGACCCTATTCAACCGGTCCAACGCCCATAACCCATTACTTAACCTTATACCAATCCTGCCCCCATAGCCCATTACAGAATCATATCATGTTGCTTTACTGTATCTCAAGCGATGATTGTTGGCTGCAAACGGAGGCCAAGAGCGACGTCTTTGGTTGCTTTCAATCTAGACAATGTCTTCATTTTCCTTCCTTACCAGGTTTCCTTTCAAGTGGTGTCAATGACTTATTTTATATTTTTGTGTATGAGCAATCCAGTGGTTGGTAATCCATTGGTTTCTTGCTTCCTACTTTCAGACCGATGTTTTCTCTTCCTTTCTAGCGTACGAGCAATCTAGCGGTCAAAAATTCAGTATATGAGCAATTCAAGCTTCCTAATTCCATTGTAAGCAATTCAACAGTTTGGGTTTGTCTTCCTTCTTCTAGGCTTCCACCAATCAATCATTCCAGATATATTTTTATTGTCGATATTGGGTGTCATACCTGAAACAGAAAGTTAACTTAGTATGATATTATTGTTTTGATTTAGTTATTCAAAATTTTTTAATATAATTATTCACATACTCTTAAATTTATTGATTTTTTGTTAATTGAGCTTGTGAATGATACAAAATTTAATTTTAGACTTTTAGTCTTAATTTATGAATGTTGTAGGATTTTGCGATCCTCGATCCAATCTGATCCAACCTCAAAACAATCCCATCCAGGATCTCGATCCTGACAACCTTGATCCAGATGCGGGAGGGATGATAGCTCTGGAGGAGAATCGCAGGAGTGATCATCGGAGCCCTAGGGAGTTGGCGGCGGCGGAGACGCCCGACGAAGATATGTTGTCAGATGGAAGCAGTGACAGGACATGTTGCGAGAGGCGCTGGGATGTTGCGCTGAACTTCGAAAAATAGAGAGGATTTCTCTATTTTTTTATTTTTTGTTCCAGCTCAAAGCAGTCTAAGCCAGCCTCAATTGCATGTTTGCGGATGACATGGTGAAGGGTAGATGTTTCATATACAGAAACTAAAGTGATGCAGGGCCAGGAGTCCACCTGCCTAATACCCCGGAGTCCACCGGGGGTCCACCTTGGAGTCCACCAAGGGGCCTTATCAGGGACACGACCCGTACACCCCCAGCCCAACCCCGGTCCAACCATAGGGTCGATAGGTTGTCGCGGCTCAGTTGGTGAAAATAATGTCGTTGAAGGCCTCTTATTAAGGAAGATGGGGGATCGAGCCCCGACCTCAACAACCTATCAGCTTTGTGGTGGGACCGGGCATGGGTTGGTGTGTGCGGGCCGCGGCCCTGATAAGCCCCCTTGGTGGACTCATGGTGGACCCCCAGTGGACCAGCGGTGGACTCCGGGGGGCAGGCAGGTGGAATCCTGGTCCTACATCATCAAGTTTCATCCAAATCAAGAACCACAGGTGCGATATTAAATGGAACGATGTGGATATATATTAAGATATAGTCTCTCGAGTCAAGGCTGTGGATATTTATTAAGATGTATTTTCTCGAGCTAAGACCAGATAAAATAGAGAAGTTCCTTAATATAAGTGGATAAAATGGAAAATTAAATTTACGAAACCACTACAAAGATGATGTTACACAAATCTGATTGTTAAAAAGTAAAAAAAATCTTTGACATTTAAGTTGAATGTGACAAAAATGTGAATCTTAAGAAGGACGAGTGACAAAACTAGAATAGATTGATTAAAAATGATTATATTATAAAATATAAATACAGCGAGGGCAACATCTAGAAAAAAGAATATAATAAAAATAGAATTTGGGGTTCGAATATATAAAGTTAATGTCAAAGGATCGGATAGAAGAATGAGTAGTATACTCAAGATAATGTGAATAAAAGTCATTCAAACTGATTTGCGTAGTTTAGGTTTAACATTGTGAACAATACTCTACATGAAAAGTGGAAAATGAGATTCATAAGGTTGATTGTAAATAGTTGGGATAAGACTCTTGATGATGATCGAGATGACAAAGCTATATTTCCATTAGCTTGTTTTCAACTAGTGTAAGACTAAATAATTCAACACATCATGAAAATAATCTTATCCTGTTGCATTCATCTTGATTCAAGAAAATAAAGTACGAGTTGTGACACCAAGCATTTCATGTAAGTTTTTGTAACATAATTAAAATATAAACAATCCCATATCATGAAAACAAATGCCAATGTCGGATATCGCCATCAAGGATCTTTCCTAAATTTTATCAGATGTATATCTATATGTATAATATATGACATGGAATTGGGCTTAGGCTTGGTTGGGACCGGCTAGGTTTCATGTGGCTGGTCTTGTTTTTCTTAATAATGGTTTATTAAATTTGATTGGGATTAAAATCATATTAGTGCCGGCTCAGCCATGGTTTAGATAAGGTGGTGGTGAAATGAGCGGGTTAAATCGAGAAGGATCGACTCTCTCCTCATTTGATCACACCTGGCGTTTTTCTCTCGTTCTCGTCTTCTCAAAGGGCTGATCTTGCCGGGATCTCTTCCTCTCCCTCTTTCTCTCTCGATTTCTCCCAGACGGAAATAGCATCTGCAACGGCCTCTCTTCCCCTTGTCGATCTCTTTGCAGTGTGTTATCAGTGCTGGGTGTTGTTTTCTTGTGGCGGTTTGCTGTTGCTGACACTTATCGGGTTGGCTTAGTGAGGACTCTCATCCTCTTGGTAATCCCTTCAATTTCCTCTTATAACTATGGTTCTTAACACGAGGTTACTGAAGGAGCTTAGATGGGGTTGCAAGATGAGTTTAGGGTTATGGTTTTGTTTTAATTTTTAAAAATTTCCTTGAGGTACATCACATGGAAATATGGGGATAACTTCCTTATCATTGTTGGCCGGCTCATGCCGAAGGAATTATGGGTGGTATTTGTTATATAGGGTTGGAATTCCTCTTTTATGTTATGCCCCCTTCTCTGTCTTGTTCAGATTTTTAGTTACATGCTAAGGTTTCCTTTTATGATAATTTGTGCGGTTTTGTTAGCCGACTATAAGTATTTTGGGAAAATTATGGTGTTTCAAAAGAGAATATTTGGAGTATTGATTTCTTCTGGCCAATTTTTAGTAGGGTGGTTGACTGGTTGTTGGGGCTTCTGCTTGACCATAACCCATTTCTGCTGTTAATAATTATGATGGGGGAGGGGATGTTTTAATGGGGATTGCATCATCCAATTACCAATTCAGTTTTGTTTATTGTTGGTTCAGAATTGGGTTTTGGGTTTAGATTTGGCAAAGGAGAAATGCAGTTAGTTGCTCTTAAGCAAGTTAAAATAGAGTTCATTTTTTTGTACAATCAACCTAAAGTCTTGGGTTTTATTTTAATTCTCCCATTTATTTAGAGGTCCCCACCCAAAGTTTCACTCTTTAGACAACCCCTGGAAAGTTTAAATCAACATTAAGCGTCAACGTCGTAGCTATTGAAAGTTGCAACCCCCGATATAAAAGACGCCTACTGATACGATGCCTAAATACAAATATCGTGAAGGATGGACTCCCGAGATAGGCGCGACGATGACCTGGGGCATGATAAAGGGAACGAAAAGATGGCAGTGAGAACAATTTTTTTAATTTATGCTTTTCCGTACTTTTAATTACATGTGCAGATACCTTAAAATTAGAAAATATGTCCTGCATGTGCACACAAGGTTTCCTTTATATTGAATATGTTTCATATTATTTTACAACAACTTAAATCGCTAAATGTGGTTTTATACAAGAATTCAAGCATGTGATTCAACTTCTGAGACGAATAATAAATAAACAGAAAATTCCATATATATATATATATATATATATATATATGTGTGTGTGTGTGGAAACCATCCGTCATCACACATCTTCCCAAAACCCCGAGGTAGTAGGAAGGGGGGACGGGGGTACATAAACACCAAGGACCACCCGCTGCAGGTGATGTGGGACTAATCCATCCACGGAATGGCGGGGATATTCCGCCACACGGGGGGGCCCACCGGGGTCAACACCCAGACCTGGAACGCGATGGGGAAGCCCAAATATGTGGTCCCACACACACCCAATCCCGCTGGACCTTGGTTCTCAACACACCCCCGCAGCGGGATGGCTCTAATACCATGTGGAAACCATCTGTCACCACACATCTTCCAAAAACCCCGAGGTAGTAGGAAGGGGGGACGGAGGTACATAAACACCAAGGACCACCCGCTGCAAGTGATGTGGGACTAATCCATCCACGGGATGGCGGCGATATTCCGGCACACGGGGGGCCCACCGGGGTTAACACCCAGACCTGAAACGCGATGGGGAAGCCCAAATATGCGGTCCCACACACACCCAATCCCGGTGGACCTTGGTTCTCAACAATATATATATATATATATATATATATATATATATATATATATATATATATATATATATACATATATATATATATATATATATATATATACATATATAACAAACCCAAGTAATATAGTTATATAGATGCATAGATGTATAGGTGAAGTTAAGGGTAAGAATGATCACACAAGAATGTTAATGATGATCACCAAATCAGTCGGCCGAAAGACACAGACGTGTGATGAATGCACTGATTTGGTAAATGAGACCATGAGGGGTCGGGCCCAAAAACTAAAATACTGAATACGGATACTGATACCCTTAACATTACCTAAATTATGAAACAGGAATTTTACGAAAATATGAAACAAGTACGAATGTGTTAAAAAACTGATGAACATTGAAACACCTAAGTACTTAAGATGGTAAATTGATTACTATACTGATGACATACTGAATATGATGAGATATTGTTTACTGTACCATTATTTAATGTTCAATTACATGTGTACCATTTTTTATTACTGTTAAATTAGGGCAAAACATAATTATTATTCAATAGAGTGGCCCCCTATTTATAGGGAAAAATACATTGTAATCAAATATAATACGAAATACGGTCTAACACTCCCCCTCAAGTTGGGCATGTTATATTTTTCATACCCAACTTGTCAATACAAGCACAAAAAAGATTTCCCCCAAGACTCTTAGTTAGGATATCAGCTAATTGTCTCTCTAAGGGAACAAACATTATGCAGATAATCTTCTTTTCAATTTTCTCCTTAATAAAGTGTTTGTCCATCTCGATATGCGTGGTGAGGTCATGCTGGATGGGATTGTTGGCAATGTTGATTGCAGCCTTGTTGTCACAGTACAACCGGAAAAGAGTAGACTCATTCAAACTCAGGTCACACATCAAAGAGCGTATTCATAATACTTCACATATGTCATGTGTCATTGCTTTAAACTCAGCTTCAGCGCTGGATCTTGAGATGACAAATTGTTTTTTACTTCTCCAAGTGACTAAGTTTTCACCAACGAATGAGCAATATCCTGATGTAGATTGTCAATCTTCAACGGACCGAGCCCAGTCAGCATCGGTAAAAACTTCAATCTTCAAGTCTGTATTGGGAGTGAACAGGATCCCCCTTCCTGGTGAAGTCTTCAAATACCTCAAGATTCGATGAACAGCATTCAGATGTCTCATCTTTGGGGCATGCATATATTGACTAACGACTTCAATTGCATAAGATATGTTGGGACGAGCGTGGGATAGGTCGATTAATCTTCCAAAAAGGCGTTGATAGTCAGACACGTCTTCAACAGGATCATCATCATCTCTTTCAAGATTATGATTCACCTCAATAGGTGTATCAGCAGATCTATAGCCACTTATACTAGATTGTTCCAGCAAATCAATAGTGTACTTTCTCTGGTAGATAAAGATATCCCGTTTAGATTGTGCTGCCTCAATTCCCAAGAAATACTTCAGTTTCCCCAGATCCTTACTTCAAACTTCCTTGCCAAATTCACCTTCAAACCTTTTACTTTTCAATATCATCTCCTATTATGATGATATCATTAACATAGACAATGAGAGCAGTTATTAGATTTGTTCTTCATTTAATAAACAAAGTATGATCAGCATGACTTTGTTTGTATCCAAGTGAAATCATGATTTCGTGGAATCGACCAAACCAAGCCCTCGGAGATTGCTTCAAACCGTAAAGTGCCTTTTTAAAACGGCACACTTTCCCTTCAGATCCGGAAGGGGAAAAACATGGAGGTATAGACATATATATACCTCTTCATCTAAATTTCCAAGAAAGAAAGCATTTTCACGCCCAATTGGTTAAGTTCTCAACTCTTGCACGCAACACATGATAGCAAAACTCGTATGGAATTCATTTTTGCTACGGGGACAAACGTGTCTTAATAATCAATTCCAAAAGTTTGAGTATACCCCCTTGCAACCAACCTTGCTTTGAATCGTTCAACCAAACCTTCAGAGTTCTGTTTTACGGTAAACACTCACTTACAGCCGACAACCTTCTTTCCAGGTGGAAGATGAGTTAGATCCCAGGTACAATTTGTTGGAGCCGACGGTTCACATATCCTCAGTTTGATAATATAAACTCTCATGTTGTATTTGATCACATCTTGTGTTTGGTAGAGTGTGCAGGTTTACAGGTCCAAGCGATGCAAGAAGCTCTCCTCTGGCATCTACCGTCGAGCGGTAGTAGTTACCGCTGGGCAGTAGCCTGAATTTAATTGTTATGGCGCTCGGGTTACCACCGCGCCGCGCTAGTACTACCGTCCGCGCTTGCTCGAGGATTTATTTCAGTCATGCGCTCGGGAAGCTACCGCACAGGCGTTAGCTTTGTACCGCGTCGCGCTAGCCCAAGAGACGCCTGAATTACCGCCAGGTGATACCATCCTACCGTCGAGCGATACCTTTATGCCGCGCCGCGTTAGCCCACTAAACGATCGTCGAGACGGGCTCGTCGAGACGCTTGGACTACCGCCAGGCGTTACCTTCGTACCGCGCTGCGCTAGCACAGAAAAAAGGAAAATATTTGTTTTGAATATTTTTCCAATTTTGCAGGACAGCTATCAGCATCAAGCACGTGAACCCACCGCCGGGCGCTAGTCTTACCGTCGGCGGTAGCCTGTTTTTACAAAGACGTATAAAAAGCGTCTCGTTTTTTGTATTCCTTACCAAGACGAATATAGACTCAGATCTGCGATTCCTAGGGTTCAGTAGTCGTATCTGTGCTCTGTTCCGTCGTCTTCGTCAAAGGAAAAGAAAACCGTCTCCCTCCCGTTCGCGCACGAAGAACTCCGGTGAGTCAAAGACAACAACGACAACGAAGAGTTGATCGGTTGCGAGCACACAAAGATTTCAAGCACCGATCACGGATCGCTCAGCGGAGGAATCGTCTTGATTCAAACTTAAATCTTTTTATACCTTGGTTGTATTTCTTTTCTTTTCTCTGTATTCTTGTGGTGAGGGAAATCGACCGGAGAAGGTCGTCGGAATCCGGGGAGGATTCCGTGAGAAATCGACCAGGGGAAGGGACGTCTAGATCGGTAGATCTAGCGGACCTCTAAGACACTTCCTTGCGTGAATATGAAGAGCCGGCTTGAAGACTTTTCTTGGAGGGAAAGGGTGAGAGCCAACCGGTCCGAGGAGCGGGTCGGTATAAAAAACCAAAAGTCTTTCATCATTCACCGCCTCTGATCTTCGGCATCACGGAGATCAAGTTTTTGTAATCATTAAAACATTTGTCAATTTAGTTTGTAATGAAATTCATTTTTCTGTTTCTTTTCTTGTGTATGACGTTGTAATTGCTAGCGTGTGATTCTCTAAAGGGTGCATAGATCTCCAAGGAGGAAATTGCCCAGAAAAACGAGGTATGTGACCTACCGCCGCGCGTTAGCTACCTAACGCCCCGCGGTAGCTTCCAGAACTAGTTTTTCTAGATCAAAATAATTCGAATTTCCAAAAAACATCCAGAACCTTATTCACCCCCTCCTCTAAGGTTGGCCACTAGATCCAACACAATTCTTTTCCAAAGCATTCATTTCCTCAATTATAGCCTCTTTCCATTGTTGATGCCCAAGAGCCTTCTACCATGTGGATGAGATGGAGACAGAAGCGAGGGAGGAGACGAAAGCTTTGTAGGAAGAAGTTAAATCTTCATGGGAAACATAACGAGATAGTGGATGTTGGGTGCAAGATCTGATACCTTTTCGAATAGCGATGAGAAGTTCAAAAGGATCCGTTGACGGAGCTTCCATTGGTGTAGGTGGCATAGGATGAGCCTGTGCATTATCTCTGCTCCATCTGGTGTACACCTATAACTCCTTTTCTTTATAAGGAGGCTCCCCCTGATTGGGAGTCTCAGCAGTAGGTAAAGAATGTGAAGGAGGAATCGGCAAGGGGAAGGCAAGTGAGCTTACTTCACCCATATATATGTGCTCCCTCTGAAGTGAGTGCACGTAATAAGATTCAGATTCACGAAATGAGATATTCATCGCGACAAAAAACCTTTTATACAGGGGATGATAACATTTATATCCATTCTGAGTGGGAGAATAAACAATGAAAACATATTTAAGAGCCTGAGGGTCAAGCTTGGACCTACTCGGAGAGTGTATATGAGAGAAGAAGGCACAACCAAAAGTTTTAGGTGGTAGAGAGGTCAGTGTGACCCCTAAGGTAGTAAGAGGGGTTTGATGTCCCAGTACTGAAGAGGGCATGTGATTTATGAGATAGGCATCTGTAAGAATGGCATCCCCCCAGTAGTATTTTGGGAGGTTCATAGTGAAGAGTAAGCAGCGAGCCACCTCTAAGAGGTGACGGTTCTTGCATTTTGTAACTCCATTTTGAGATGGAGAGTGGACACGCGAGATTTGATGCAGAATGTCATGAGTAACAAGATAGTCCTGCAATGGAGCGTTGACATACTATCGACCATTATCACTATAGAGGATTTTAATATGGGCAGAAAATTGAGTAGAAATCATGACATAAAAATTTTGGAAGATAGAAACCACCTCATTTTTAGTTTTCATCAGATAAACCCAAGTTGTGGCAGCGAAACAATTAATAAATGTAATTAGCCAAAAACATCCAGAAATAAAGGCAATAGAGCATGACCCCCACATATCAGAATGAATAATATGAAAAAAGTTGTACTAGGTAATGACACATGATTAACAGGAGTACGATGATGTTTGGCAACAACACAGATGTCACAAACAAAATTTTTAAAACACGAAAAAGAAAAAACAGGAAATAAACGTTGCATGGTCGCAACGGAATGGCCAAGATGACGATGACAGGTAAGCAAGATGGAGGTCTGCGAAGAGTGGAGAGTTTTCGATGGTGTATCCTCAGAAGTGGAGTCAAACACGTACAAGCTATCCTTCATGCTACCAAAGCCAAACACTTGCCTTGTCTTCAGTTCCAAAAAGACACAATGAGAAGGAAAAAAGGTAACAAAGCAGTGAAGAGAATTAGTTAAATGACAAACAGAAAGTAGACTACGGGTGAACTTTAGAACATGAAGAGCAGAGGATAAAGTGAGAGAAGAATAAGAAATGGAGCCCTTCCTAGCAATGGAAGAAGGACTCATCAACAATGCTCACTTTATCCCTACCTGAATGAGGGGAATATGATACAAAACCTGAAGCAGAGCCGGTCATGTGATCGGTGGCGCCTGAATCGATAATCCATTGAGTAGAATCAGTAGAATCAGTAGAAGCGGAATTGGTACTCAAAGTACCAGTGTGCGCAAGAGCAGATGATGGCATAGGGGCATCGACAGGCTCCGTAGTAAGGTCGTGCATCAAACGAAGAAGGGCATGCATCTCTTCAACAGAGAAAGTGGACGAATGAGAAGAACCACCATCAAAAGTTTCGGTCATGTGAGCAGAGTGAGGAGATCGTCCTGGAGTCTGACCACGACCGCGACCACCACGAGAAGTCGATACACCTCGAGGACGAAAGTCATGGAGTCTATAACAAGTATCCTGAATATGATGATCCTTGCCATAATAGTCACATGTGAGGTGATCCCTATCTATCGGCTTGGGCTTGAAATCATGAGGAGTGTGGTTGCCAAACTGGGGCTGATGAGCCACTAGCGCAGATCCCACTGGAAGGTTGGATGTGGTCCAGGACAGTCGTCGATCAAACTCTTGTTAAACAATATTGTAAATCTCGGGAAGTGAGGGAATAAGAACACACCCCAAGATCAGGACTGTAATTTGATCAAAATATTTGTGCAAGTCATGTAGGAAATCAAATATCCGATTTTGATCTTCGTTATTCTTCAGCAAAAGTGCATTCGCATTGCACACCATGACGAGAGAGTCAAAATGATCGTACTCCCGATAGAGCTGGGTAAACTAAAAGTAATAGGCTGAAGGAGGACGATCCCCCAGACAGAGATTTCCAATCTTGCGGCGAAGTTGGAATATTTGGGCCGCATTCCCCTTGCGGGAATAGGTAGACTTAGCGCGCTTTCATATGTCTGCAGCAGTATCTAGGAAGAGATAATTTCGTGCAATTGATTCCTACATGGAGTTGATACGCCATAACATGACAAGGGAGTTTTTTCACTCCCATTTAGGCTAAGCAGTAGAAATCGGAGCCGGAGCAGTGGGGATGCCATTAATGTAGCCAAAGAGATGTCGACTCTTCAGGGCAAGGGTAATAGAGCGGGACCAAGCCAAATAGTTAGTGTCATCAAGGCGGATTGCAGTAAGCTGCGAATAGAGGTGATCTTGACCGGCCCGGGTAAATCCAGCGAGGGTCATGGGAGTACCGGAATCACCAATCTCCTACATGGAAACAAAAGCAACCAAACCACCAAGAAGATTGAATATGGTAGAAAAGAACAACCCGTCAAAGAGAAAAAGAGCGAACAAGCATCAATGGAGGATTATAAATCACGATCAACAGGCACAATGAAAACCCTAGATCGAAGATTTGGAGACATCCAACCGTTGGAATTTCACAAAACTTTAGAGGGAGGATAAGGAAGGCAAAGCGAAACTTTACCAAAGTTTGAGGTCAATCGGACCACCGGAGACCTGTCCGGGGAGGCATCAACGCCGACCGGCCGACATATTGTCGTGAGCCGATCAGTGCTGTAGAAGGGCCGCAGAAAGAGAGAGAGAGAGAGAGAGAGAGAGAGAGAGAAAGAGAGAGGGAGGGAGAGACGAGCGAAAGACGGCGACGGAAGCGGTGCGGTGCGGAAACCCGGCGACGGGGAGGGCGAGCGCCGATCGGAAGCGGGTTGTGGAAGTCAATAGAGGAGCTTTGATACCATGTTAAATTAGGGCAAAAGATAATTATTATTTAATAGAGAGGTCCTCTATATATAGGGGGGAAATGAAAATACATTGTAATCAAATATAACGTGAAATATGGTCTAACAATTACACAGTTCTTTACTGTTCTTTACTGATATACTGTGATACTGTCTCCTTACCACTACTCTCTACCGCTTGCACTTAATTTGTTAGCTATGTTGACTGATACTATACATATATTTATTATTAACTCTTATTTGTTTGCTTGTATAGAAGTTAAAGTGGTAAGATCTTGCTTAGTATTTGTGAAAAACTAATTCTTTATATTTCTAACACATTAGGAACTGAGCAGTAGCAAACCAGTAATCGTTGAGTACTTATCCAGAGAAAATTAGAACCATGGAGGCGATGCAGATTTCTTTTGTAGTTCTGTTTAGTCAGGTCCTAGTTAATGATTGTATTGTGTGTCAGATATATGTATTTGTAGCTTCATATTGAATAATAGGGTATTTTGTAGTAGAGAACTGGAAAACTCTAGTCATATATGTATTTTATGCTCAGTGTGGCTGTAAGCTCGTGTTGTGCATGTGAATACTCATTGTGCAATAATTAATGTGCTAAATGTTCTCTGAGATACTGTTTATGATATTACTGCATATTGTGACAGTCTACGGGCCATTATAGGAGTCATAATCAAGTTTCGCAAATGAAGATCTAATGGTCTAAAATTTATCAATTCATTTATTTGTTTTTTCTTTTAAAGTGGAGTAAGATAACAGTATTCTCATGGTAGGTAAATCAAAATAAAGTATGTATGAAACCCACTATTTCATACTTTAGCAGTTTGTCATGGGTGAGAACAGCTTCAATTTACATAAAGGCTAAAGAAGAAATATAGTAACGAAGCAGTTCCCGACAATATTTTGATCGAAATCAAGGTATGAGGAACAAATTAAGGGCGTGTTTGGTGTGGCTTATCGCAGTTTATTTGCTCCGGTGAGGTTGGACAAAAATGTCATTGTCATAGAATGTATGTTTGGTATCACAAATGTTACAAAAAAAATTAGTTTGAGGCATAAAATTTTAGTATAACAATGACATTTTTGTCCAACCTCACCTGAGCAAATAAGCCGCGCCAAACGCAACCTAAGAGATCAACTTTCGCAGTGAAAATAGATGGAGAGAGGACCCGTCGCTGAGTCATTTTAAGTTGAATTACTGAAAAAAATAGGAAATAGTGTAAAGTTTTCCAAGGCCCAAATTATTATAATTAAAAGAATAAACATTGGAGTTCTATCATTCAGAAATGAACTATGACAAAGATAAACATTTTCAATTTATACATCTATAAGAAATAAAAACTCACTTTTGGGTGCACTAGCTTCAAGGCACTACGATAGACCTGCAAACATAAGAAGAAATTACCAGACTGACCAAATGTAAGTGCTATATTAAAAACATATAATCTAACAAGTCATTTTAACTCAAAAGAATACAGTATTCAATTTAATACAGATAAATAAAGCCCCTAAAATAGTGCTGCAAATCAACTCCCAATATCCTAGAAGGGAACAAAAATGATAACATCTATATGCAAAAGAGTTTGAGTTCGACAAATTCACATCAAAATTGAAATCAAGATTCTGAATTCCATGATTAATAAGGGCACGAGTAACAAAAATGAAAGTATACCGAATAATTTGGCTTTAAAGCATAAGCAGCTGCAATATAAATAGCTGATTGGCTGTAAAGTTCCTTTGGAGACACTTCTTTTGGGTTAAATGGCCTACCAGGTCTTACAGTGTCCTCAGCTAAGCCATACTGCGAGATTATCAAAAACATAGTATCAAATTATCACTGTCATTATGCAATGGTAATGTAAAATATGGAGAAACTATTGAAGAAATTACCAGGACTGTCCCGAGATTATAAATTGCTCTATGAAAATCAAACTGGAGTCGTATAGAGGCACGAAACTGCAAAATAGAACCATAATATATACGGTATATATATAATATTGTGCCGCTAATATAAACCCTTTTCGCGCGACTGTTTTGACCATCCGATAACAGCGATCCCTTCTTCGTTCGCGGCCTTAAATACAAATTCCACTCCCGCAGATGTTCTAGGGCATCAAAGACGGTGTCGTCTACCAGTGCTGAGCTCCTCCAGATATCCTAGGGCATCAAATACGCCCCAGGTTTCACGCATCTACAACTGTCGTGTCCTCTCCCGCAGGTAATTTTTGACTTCACTACAGCTAATCATTTTCCCCATTGTTTTCCCATCCTACCCACCCCTGCTTGGCTGTAAACCACGCCTATTAATTTAAGCAAATTTTTCAATTCTACTTTTTAGGTGTTGGTAAGATGTCTATTAGTGAGAGTGATGCACATTTGTCAGACAATTATGAAAGTCAGAATGCAGAACATGTTGTTGATGCTGAGCCTTATATGGGTATGGAGTTTGATACATTAGATGAAATATACACTTTCTATAATAATTATGCTTTGGTGACGGGATTTGGAATTAGAAAATCATCTAGCAGTAAATCTCAAGTAACACAATATCGTATATGGAAGAAATTTGAATGTAATAAGGGTGGTTTGAAAAAACATGGACACCATTGACAATACAAATGTTAAACGTCATCGTGAAACAAGAACAAGATGTATGGCAAAGTTGGAAGTTCGTATAAATGCGGAAGGAAAATGGGCAGTTACTTAATTTATAAAAGAACACAATCATATCCTTGACACGCCCCAAAAAACAAAGAAATGTCGATTACACTATATATATCATAAAAATCCTATAATTAAGGATTTAATAGCACAATTGCATAGTTCTGGGATGGGCCCATCTGGATTTATATTCCGACTGAAATGAAGACAAACTGATTTGAGTCTTATACATCTCAAAAATCTGTTATTTTGCCTTATAGTCAAATTGGGTCTTTTACTAGTGTTCCAGAAATGTCTCACATATCCATTCGTGATCCATTAAAGGTGAACTAAAGGGCGTCCAAAATTGGCTTCACGAATAATTGTCGGTATCGAAACCTCACAAGCTAGCGCCAAACAAAGCACATGTGAATCTTCCGGTGAAAAAGGCCATTCTGTCACTACATGTCCAAACAAAATAATTGGTTAGTATGGACTATGGATGTTGCCAACTTGTGACAGAAGATCTTCTATTTATGTGCATGTTGGTTTCCTGGATTTCTGCTACCTTCATTGAGTTATATCTAATGCCTAAAAGTTTTGATGATTGTAACTTGCAGCTTATAACTGAGATATTCCATGAAATTATTCATGCACTTCAGTTTTTGCTTCTATTCATTTTAAATGATTGTATCTTTGAATCTGCAGCTGTCATCTTCCCAATCTATTTCCAATACTTATATATATATAGTGAAATTTTATATAGAGAAATGGTTCTCTGAAACCTTACACAGAGAACCGCGAGATTGACCCCCAACTGTATCTTATTTCAAAAGTGATCAACATGAAAGTTGTAGATCTCGACTTCAACTTTCAAGTTGATCACTTTTTGATTTGAAACCATTTAGGGCACCGATTTGGGCCCCGAAAAAAGTCACGCCGAACCCGGACGTCCATACATATGTTCGGCGTAACTTTTTTCGGGCTCCAAATGGGGGGCCTAAACGGCTTCAAATCAAAAAGTGATCAACATGAAAGTTGTAAATCTCATCGAGATCTACAACTTTCATGTTGGCCACCTTTTGAAATAAGATACATTTGGGGGCATCTCTCTCTCTCTCTCTCTCTCTCTCTCTCTCTCTCTCTCTCTCTCTCTATATATATATATATATATATATATATATATATATATATATATATATATACATATAAAATATAGCAATCTTTATGAAAGACATTCCATGCATGTTTAAGGTGATTTCATGCATCCACATGACATTTGTACCTTACTTATAGCCATCCGCACAATCTTTTGTTTCTCCCGAATAGGAACTATAACACTAAGTTCCTGCAACAGAGGACTAAGAGCTGAATGTTATCGTTACCTGCAACCGAGAGAATCAAAAGAAATCATAAAATACCCACCTGAAGAGCAAGTCCCCAATTGTTAAGGGCCTACAAAAATAAATAAGTAAAATTAAATTCTAATGCGAGTCAAACAAAGTAAACTACTTAAATACCTTGACATAAAGCTTACCTGAGGGCTGTTCCAGTTAAGCTGAACAGCCTTCTCATAATTTTTTGTAGCCTGAGAAATGAAAACGACAACAAATTAAAGAGGCGTGCATACAGTTGAGAAATTGAATATCTCAAATCTAAAGAATAAATATTAAGTGATAGCTCAATATACACACACAAAGGAGAACCCAAATCAATTTTAAAGCTGGAACTAAAAACAATAAAAAGAATATGAGCTTTTATAGTGGGCCTTTGCAGTGGGCTTCAGACTTTTAATCCAACTTTCCTTCTAAGAGTGGGAGTACATGTCAATCATTCTAAGCTTTGATATATTATTGGTGAAGATATCACAACTCAAACTCTTGGTAAAGATATTTGTCGGCCGATCTTGGGATCGGACGAACAGTGTGCAGAAGTTGACTTTCTTCAGGTGATCCTTGATGAAATATCTATCAATTTCAACATGTTTTATTATATCATGTTTGTTAATAATAGTCCCACACCGTCAATCCGCTCTGGTCTGATCTGTTTATATGTCAAGGCAACCCTCACCTGTTGAGCCGGTTTTTCAGGTTGAGTTATGTCAAATCTAACATGGTATCAGAGCCAGGTTGCATTTAGCCGCGGACTGCCCATTCTCTGTCCGCCCGGTCTCCTGCGGACTGCCCCTTCTCTGTCCGCCCGGTCTCGTGCGGACTGCCCCTTCTCTGTCCGCCCGGTCTCGTGCGGACTGCCTTCTGCATCCGCTCCGGTCTCGTGCGGACTGCTCTTCTGATTCCGCTCCTCTTCTCTCCCTCCGTGGTTCCACCCTCCCCAGGCTTCTTATAGCCATCTTCTGCTCTGTCTCGTGGGGCCCACCTCTCTCCATCCGCTCCGGACGATCTTCCTGTCCGCTGCGGGCTCTGCTTGTATCCGCTCGAGCCTTCTTGCTCGCGGACTGCTCTCTCTTGTCCGCTGCGGGCTCCGCTTGTATCCGCTCGAGCCTCCTTGCTCGCGGACTGCTCCCTCTTGTCCGCTGCGGGCTCCGCTTGTATCCGCTCGAGCCTCTTTGCTCGCGGACTGCTCCCTTTAGCTTCCCTCTCTCTCGCTCGCTGCGAGCTCTACTTGTTTCCGCTCGAGCCTCTGCTCGCGGACTCTCTCTAGTTCGCCACGACCTCTTGCGGACTGCTCCTGTCCGCTGCTGCGACCTGCTCCCTCTAGCTCGCTCCTTTTTTTGTCCGCTCGAGCCTCTGCTCGCAGACTCTCTCTAGCTCGCCGCGACCTCTTGCGGACTGCCCCTGTCCGCTGCTGCGACCTGCCCCAGTTAGCCGCGGCCTCTGTCGCGGACTGCCTCAGTTCGCCGCGACCTCTGTCGCGGACTGCTCCTGTTCGCCGCGGCCTCTCTTTACTCGCCGCGACCTCCAGACCGCCGCGACCTCCAGCCGCCGCGACAGCCAGACCGCTGCGGGTTGTTCTCTCCGAGCCTTGCTGCTCTTCAGTCGCCATGTCCTCCAGCGACTCGACTACCGCTCAACCCCCTGCCAACCACGTGGCTCCTCTCGAACTCCGGGATGAGCTTCGGATTACTACCATTTCTCTCTCTGGCAAGGCTAATTTCATTCCCTGGGTCCACTCTGTCCGCCGGGTCTTACAGGCCAAGGGCCTTGCCCGTCACCTTACCCAGGGACCACCAACTCCGTCTACTGATGATTGGCTCCGCAATGACGGCCGTGTCCAGACCTGGATCCTGAACTCGGTCGAGGGTGAGCCGTACCAGATGATCATGTACCATGAGACTGCTAAAGCCATGTGGGATGAACTTCATTCGCTGTACTCCGGCAAGGACAGCCTTCAACACCTTTTCGACATCCTCACTGATCTTCAAGCCTTGGATGTTGGCAAAGCTCTGGACATGACCTCCTTCGTGGCCCGTGCTAAAACTCTCACGGAAGCCTGGATTCAGCACCAGCCCGCGACTACTGATCTCACTGCCCAACGTGCCCAGAAGGAGGCTGTTTGTATTGCTATGATTATGGCTCGCGTCCCGCCACACCTACATAGTATTCGGGCCCAGGTTCTGGCTTCACCCGCTACCCCTTCTTTCTCTGATGTCTGCTCGATGTTACTTCGCGTACCACCTCCTCCGGAGGCTCCTGCACCACCCTCGCCGGCCCTTCTTCAGCAGGCCCTTCCTCCTCTACTCCCACAACCCTCCTTTCCTCGGGGTGGCCGTACGGGCTCCCGTGGGCGGGGCCGTGGTGGCCGCGGACGGCCCAAGTGCACCTACTGCGGCCGGGATGGCCATACTGAAGCCGTTTGCCACAAGAAACATGGCTACCCCCCTCGCCCGCCTACTGCTGCTGTTACCGATAGCTCTCCTCCGACTGGTACGGATCTTGAGGCTCTTCGCCTACAGCTGCAACAACTCCAGGGGCTCCTCAACCCCCCTTCTGCTTCCCATGCCTCCACCTCCCATGCAGGTATTGTCTCCACCTCCGCTACAGGTACTGCCTGTCTCTCTTCCAGCTCTCGCTGGATCCTGGACTCGGGAGCCACCCACCACATTACTTCCATGCGGCCACCCCGGTTCTCTGCTGCTGCTCACCCCCCGTCTATTACTGTGGCCAATGGTGCGCTTGTCCCGGTCTCCGGCTGCGCGGACCTCCTCCTTCCCCCCTCTCTCTCTCTACGCTCCGTTCTTTATGTGCCGGCCTCGCCTTTTAATTTACTCTCTGTTGGTCGTCTTACTACTGATATGAATTGCTTTATCACCTTCACCTCTTCTGGTTTTTTGATACAGGATCAGCAGACGCGGATTACCATTGGTAGGGGTCGGCTGCAGAACGGGCTTTACCTCCTCGATGTCTCTCCCACATCCCTTTCCTCCGTTTCCTCGACTGATTGGCATTGTCGGCTTGGGCATGCCCCTCTACCTATCCTCCAGAAGGCGCTTCCAGACATTTCTCTTCCTACTTTTCAATGTGATTCTTGTATTATTGGCAAACAGCCTCGCTCTTCTTTTCCAGCACATTGTACTAGGAGCTCAGCTCCCTTTGATTTAATACATTCTGATATTTGGGGCCCCTATAAAGTTCCTAGCATTTCTGGTTATCGTTATTTTATAACATTTATTGATGATTACTCTCGTACTACTTGGTTGTATCTCCTGCATGATCGCTCTGAGCTTCCGCGTGTCTTTCAGGCGTTTGTGTTAGAGACTCGTACGCAATTCTCTACCACCATTAAAACTTTCCGCTCTGATAATGCTCGGGAATACACTAGCCACGAGTTTGCCACTCTCTGCGCAAACTTCGGTATTGTTCACCAGACCTCTTGTCCCTACACCCCTCAACAAAACGGGGTCGCTGAACGCAAGAACCGCCACTTGCTCGATGTGGCTCGCTCTCTCATGCTTCACATGCACGTTCCCAAAGTCTTCTGGAACTTTGCGGTGTCCACAGCCTGTTTTCTTATCAACCGTCTCCCCTCTCCCGTTCTCCACAACGCTACCCCCTTCAGCCTTCTTTTTCCCTCCACACCCGCCTTCCCCCTCACCCCCCGGGTTTTCGGTTGTACCTGCTTTGTCCATAAACTGGGCCCCACTCTTGACAAACTGGATCCCCGTGCGGCCAAACACATTTTTGTCGGCTACTCCCGTACCCAAAAGGGCTATGTTTGCTACTCTCCGCTCACCCGGAAGGTCTCTGTTTCGGCTGATGTTACTTTCCGGGAGGATCAACCCTTCTTCCCTCCTCCTTTGCCACCACTTCTACCACCACCTACTACAACACCCTCCCTTCCCCGGCCGGTGATCCACGTCCACTCCCCTCCCACCATCCCTCCGCCTCCTCCCACCATTGACCCTCCTCGACCCCCGGTTATCCGGGTCTATGCTCGTCGCCCTCTTCCTCCCGTTGCTCCTCTGCAGTCGGCTTCGACCTCGGCTTCTCCGTGTTCTGCTGCTCCGGTGTCGGCCTCTACCGCTCATCCAATGGCGGACTATGTTTCTCTCCATCGCCTCTCTCCACCTCTACAGGCCTTGGCTACTTCGCTCTCCTCGGTCTCTATTCCTACTTCTGTCCAGGACGCTCTTCAACATCCTGGGTGGCGTGCGGCCATGGAAGAAGAGATGGCTGCTCTTTGGGCCAACCAGACTTGGACCCTGGTGCCCCTTCCTCCCGGCCAGAAACCCGTTGGGTGCAAATGGGTTTTCGTCATTAAACATGCTCCTGATGGGACCATTGATCGCCTCAAAGCTCGGTTGGTTGCTCGTGGCTTCACCCAGCAACCAGGGCTGGACTATGACGAGACTTTCTCTCCGGTCGCTAAGCTTAACACGGTCCGCATTCTCCTCTCTGTGGCTGTCCATCGCCAGTGGCCCTTGTTTCAACTCGACGTCAAGAACGCTTTCCTGAACGGCGACCTTCAGGAAACGGTTTACATGCAACAACCTCCCGGGTTTGAGACCACGGGGAGTCACGGGTTTGTCACCTTCTCAAATCTCTATATGGTCTCAAACAATCCCCTCGGGCATGGTTCGACAAGTTCAGCAAAGCTCTCCGGGACGTTGGCTTCACTCGCAGCTCGGCTGACTTCTCATTGTTTACTCGTCACCAGGCCACTGGTACGGTTCTCCTGTTGGTATATGTCGACGACATCATTATTACTGGCAGTGACTTGGACGGCATACAGGCCGTTAAGCTACATCTGAGCTCCGTCTTCCAAACTAAAGATCTGGGTCCTCTTCGGTACTTCCTCGGTCTGGAAGTGGCCAGACGGTCAGATGGCTTGGTTCTCTCTCAGCGCAAATATTGCCTGGATCTCCTTCATGATGCAGGCTACTCTGGTTGCAAACCTGTTAACACTCCCATGGATGCAAATCACAAAATATGTGCTCAGGGCTCAGATTCTGATTCGCTTCTACCAAATCCAGAATATTACCGTCGCCTAGTTGGGAAGCTTATCTACCTAACAGTTACAAGACCTGATATATCTTTCGCTGTGGGACTTGTGAGTCGCTATATGCACTCTCCTCGAAGCTCTCATCTCCAGGCTGTGGAACGCATTCTCAGATATCTTAAGACAGCTCCTGGCCAAGGACTTGTATACAAAACCTCATCCTCCAGTCCTACTCTAGTGGCATACTCTGATGCCGACTACGCTGGCTCCCTCGACGATCGACGATCTACTAGCGGGTTTTGTACCTATTTTGGAGGACATCTGATTACTTGGCGAAGCAAGAAACAAGCAGTGGTTGCTCGATCCTCAGCAGAAGCAGAATATCGGGCAATGGCTGCTGTGGTCTCTGAACTCACATGGATTGAGAGTCTCCTTACCGACCTTGGAGTTAAACTACCTTCACCAGCTCTCCTCCTTTGTGACAGTCAAGCTGCCATACATATTGCCAAAAACCCGGTCTTCCATGAAAGAACGAAGCATATTGAGGTAGATTGTCATTTCATCCGAGAGAAAGTCCACATGAAGAAGATCGAGCTCAAGCACGTTCCGGGTACTGAACAGGTTGCTGACATCCTCACCAAAGCTCTTCCTAGTACCCTCTTCTATCAGTGCCTATCCAAGCTTGGCGCATACGACTTGTACGCTCCAGCTTGCGGGGGAGTATTAGAAAAGCCCATGTAAAAGGCCCATTTAATGGCCTATTTTTCTTCCTCCTTCTTTAGTCCCACATCATGTATAGGATTTATTCTTCTCTCTTCTCTCCTATATATTTGTATTCTCTCCTTGTATTTACATACTGAAATAATACATACAAGCTTTGGGCTCTTCCAACAAGGTCATTATTAGGTTTTTTCATATAGAGCATGTAGTATCTGTCATGTTTCATTTGCATCATTTGCATCAATTGCATGAGTCTGTTAAGTCATTTCTTAATCATTTGCATGAGTCTGTTGTGTTGTCTGTTCATCGTTTACATGTGTGTCATGAGTCAGTTCGACGGAGAATCCATAATGATGATAAATTTTGTAAGTCACGTGTGGATGTTCACTGGCAATATAAGCTACTTCATGAAGGCGAGCATGCGATGATGAGAATCTGCGCTGTGAGGCTCCATGCAAGGCTGTTGCAAGAATCAGAAAAAACTCGCGGGAATCAAAAGAGCTCGTTGGACGAGGACCCGCGCGGGAAGATAAGGATTCACAGCAGGGAAGATGAAACTCTTGGCAAGGGCATCTAGCAGGAGTTTGCAGGAATAAGTTAAATTCGACGGAATCGGTCAGGTTCGCAAGTAGAGATTGCGATCATTCTATAGATGGCTCGCGGGTAGCGTTGGTTGGGCAGCTTAGAGGCCAAGGGGGAATCCATAAAGGAGATATTTCTGCCAAAAATACAGGAGCAGGTGAAAAACTAGGAGCTACAGTGTCCGCGGGAACTAGATATGTGTTCGCGATAAGGTCCGCGATGGGCAAAAAAGGAAAAGTAAAAAAACCACCTTACTCTGATACCAAATTGAGGCATGGATATTATATCCAATCTAAAGAAAAAATACTGCATGACACCTCTATATACACACAAGGAGGAGAACCTAAACTACTATTAGAGGTGTGGGACTAAAAACAATAAAAAATCGTTGGTCTTTATCATGCGCCTTTACAATGGGCTTTAGACTTCTAATTCAACTCATACAAATACAGGCAAATCCACATAATGCAGATCAAATTTGTGTAAAACACACTCAGAAAAGGAGATACAAAGGAAGCAACATAAAATATCATATAACACCAAAGAAAAGGAAAGATAAAGAGAAGAACAAATATACCACATCAATTTTTGAAGTTGTATTTCCAAAAAGTATGTTGTATCATATCTAGACAACACATACACCTCATGTTTAATTTCAAAAAGCTTGTAAATTATCCTCTCTCCATTCCACTACACAGTCTCTCCATCTCCCGACCAAAAAACACATGCATGTACAGCACTTCCTCATCTAGGAGGTCGGGAGTTCAAGCCCCAACCTCAATAACCCACCATTAGAATTAGCGGTTGCGGCCAATCAGATCCGTGGAGATGGGTTGCAGTCACTGTTCTGCGGACCTGTGGCGTGCCCACAACAGACCGGGGTGTTACATAAAAAAAGTACATTTTTATAACGGTCTCCCCAGCAGACAGCTCGAAAGGACAACCGTTGGCACCCCCACCACATAGCTCGAAAGGGTCAACCTCAACTGGTCTACAGACCGTACACCCCAACCACTCTCCATGGACTGCCTCACTCGGCGCATCTGCCCACCGGTGGATTGTTAGAGCCCGCAACTTCCTTTTGATGGGGAAAATAATATAGTTAAGTGGGCAGCATAGGGACTTCCTAGGAGGTCACCCATCCCGCTGCTAATCTCGTCCAAGCACGCTTAACTATAGAGTATCTCCACACATCATCACCAATTGAGCTAGCGATAAGGATCAGTTTAGAGATCCCTTATCTAGGAGGTATGGGGTTCAGGCCTCGGCTTCAATAACCCGCCATTGGAATTAACGGTTGCGGCCAATCAGATCCGTGGAGAGGGGACGGACACGTCTCCACGCACTATATGTCCAACTAGAAGTATAACGACATGAGGAGCAAGCTACTTGATTTCATTGCAAGCAACCATACTCCCCTACCTATGAATGCCCCATGAAGGAGTTATGAGCCATGGTTGTCAAAGGCCTGGATGACATTGGCAGGGAGGACTTTGAGGCCCTCGAGATAAAGGGAGAACTTCCAAACAAAGACACGGAAACAACAACAAGGGTAACCCAACGATTGTAGTCGTACTAGATGTGCAAATGGGGCGTCCAATGTTGAGGTCATGTTGGATGACTGGGAGGATTTTTACACTCGGTCTTGTGATACACCCTTGAGGAGAAGGCATATTTCTTGGATGACGACATTGTTACTGAGCCCACCGGAGAACGACAGAACCTTCCACGTGCATGAGACCTCATACATGTGGACTCGGGCCCCTTAGTTATTAAAGGTGCAAGGCGCACCAAGGGGCAAAGGGGTCTTGGAGCCTATGCGCAAGGCTCAAGGCGCAGGCGCGCGCCTGACGAAGGCAAGGCGCAACCACATCTATTTTAAATAATCAACATCAAACATCATTTCAGCTTCTTTATCAAATTTTTCATCTAGTCTACAAATTAATCATTCACTACTATCATTTATATCTCTTAAAAAATAGAATCAATGTGGTCACTTATATAATATCTAAGTCTCAACGCACAATTAACTTTCACAAACACTAAATAAATAAAAAATTGAGTTATTGTATTATTTTTTTCTTAATTTTTTAAGAAAAAAATTACTACAAAAATTTCACTCAGATGCGTCGTTTATATTCTAAATGCGCAAATAAGGAGCACAGAAGCGCAAGCCTCTGAGTCTGGTAAGCCTGGAGCCTTTAATAACATAGTGAGGCCCGAGTGTCGTTGGTTAGTTAACTACATGTTATTTATAATTTTCCTTTTAGACGACGCGCAGTAATTGGTTTGTCGTAGTTAGTGAGTAGATGTTGTAATTTCCTTTTTCCTCTTGCTTTGCAATCAAATTTATAGGTGAAGGAAAACATGTGGAAATACCTTAGATGTAAATTGAAAGGATTGGGGCTCCATACAGGCTATCAAGAGAGGTGCTCTTGATGGATTTTCCCCATCACATTTTCCACACCCTTGACAAATATCAACATAAGATAGTGAAGTCACAAAAGCACAATAACAAGAAGAAAAAACAAAGTATAATATGGGTTGATAGGTCATGCGAGTGTGACATGACTTACGAAATGCTAGTGTGAAATCATCAGTGGATGTGGAAATATGAGTAACATTACTCAAAGGAGTGATTGAGGCATGCATGTGCTCAAAGGTGTTGATGCACATACTAATACATATTGGGAGGACTCCTCAAACAGAATCTAAATCAAGACAAAAGGAATTTAATTTCATAAAAAATACGAAGATGGTAATTGGGGCAAGGTTCGGTGTTGGGGTTGATTATATAGTTAGATATGACTACAACTACATGTGAGTTGATATGCCTAAAGAAACTAACTACTTACCAAACTTGATTTTCCTTCGGTAAAAAACTATAAAGTTCTTGTATGATAATCAGGTTTCGATGAATGTGTATCATTCTTGTATTTCATGGGAGGATAACACATTATGATTGACTGTCACTTCGTCTCATAAAAGATCAAGTCAAAAGAGATTATCACACTCTTGTTAGTTCAAATGTCTAGTTGATCGACCTTATTACAGAAGGTTGGGAGGTACCAGGGTTAGTGATACTTGTAAGAAATTGGGCTTCTATGATAAATACTCATCAGCTTGAAAGAGAATCTTGTTAATCTCAAAACTCAAAATTAAATTTCCAGTGAGAAACCCTGATAGTGACTAAAGGGAAAAAAATGGTATAGACAATACTCAATTTGTTGAAATTATACTACATGCCTTAACAAAAGATAAGGTAGTCGAATTACGAATCAAAGTGGTGTCATCTTGCATGACGCAAGCTACCGAGAGAACACCAAGTAGAAAATCCTTGCCATCCAGCACCAGCATAAATCTATCATCATCTAGGAAGCACCGGTACGGGTACGGGTACCGGGTACGATACGTATCCGGTACGGCGGTACGGCAAATTTTAAAAAACAAGGATACGGGTACGGTAGGATACGTTGTATTAAATATAATAATTATATATTTATATATCACAAATGCAATTATATAACATGAACATTCAAAATTTAACATGAAGTTCTTTAACATAAACATAAACATTTGCCAAAACATCTATGAATTTCAGGATAAGTTCTTAAATAATTGTCAACATAAACATAAACATGAAGTTCATAAACATAAATGTAAACATTTAAAATTGAAGTTCTTAAACATAAACATAAACATTTAAAATTTAAAGATGCTCATCACTCATTTTCTTCAGCTTCCTCCGTATTGTTGGAGATCAAAGCATCTTCAATTTCTGGCTCATCTAAAGACAAGTTGGCGATCGTAAGCATGCCAACTCCATCAAATGGATTTGCCCAAGCATCTCCTCCTATATCCCACATCTTACTCCTTCCTTGATTGTAGAGTTCATTTCTCCTCGATAATAGGCGTAGATTGCTATGCACATACACCAAATCGTCAGCTCTTTGTGGTAGAATTTTATTTCTTCTTAATGAGTGAATGAATGAGTATGTGCTCCAATTTCTTTCACAGCAGGAAGATGAAGAAGGTTGTCCTAAAAGCTTCAAAGCAATCTTTTGTAATTTTGGTGCTGAAGTTCCATAGTAACTCCACCAATCTTTGGGCAATATCAGAGACTATGTATAAGAGACACATAAGCCCAGAGTGGGGCATTATCATCCTTGTTTGCGTCATCAGAAATAAATCTACTCGTTACTGATGTAGACGTCGAACCAGTGACACTATTGAGAGTGTGTGATTGAGACATAACTGACATAATAAAAAGTGTAGTTATTAGAGCATTCCTCCCCTTTCCATAGCATCCAGGAAGACTGAATCAGTCCAGAAA
The DNA here is from genome assembly GCA_039583875.1 of Platanthera guangdongensis. NCBI lineage: Eukaryota > Viridiplantae > Streptophyta > Magnoliopsida > Asparagales > Orchidaceae > Platanthera > Platanthera guangdongensis. The sequence goes on from CM077153.1 coordinate 233,728,956, forward strand.
TCTGGACTGAAGTCCAGAATTCCTGGACTGAATCAGTCCAGAATTCCTGGACTCCAGAATCTGGACTGAATCAGTCCAGATTTCTGGAATGATTCAGTGCAGGAATTCTGGACTGATTCAGTCCAGAATTCTGGACTGATTCAGTCCAGAATTCTGGACTGATTCAGTCCAGAAATCTTGGACTGAATCAGTCCAGATTTCTGGACTGAATCAGTCCAGAAATCTGGACTGAATCAGTCCAGAAATCTGGACTGAATCAGTCCAGAATTCCTGGACTGAATCAGTCCAGAAATTCTGGACTGATTCAGTCCAGGAATTCTGGACTGATTCAGTCCAGAAATATCTGGACTGAATCAGTCCAGAATTCCTGGACTGAATCAGTCCAGAAATCTGGACTGATTCAGTCCAGGAAAATAGACAGCAACTACATGAATAAATCCAGCAAAGACTACATGAAGAAATCCAGCAAAGAAGAAATCCAGCAACTACATGAATAAATCCAGCAAAGAAGAAATCCAGCAACTACCAGCAACTACCAGCAACTAGAAGAAGAAATCCAGCAACTACCAGCAACTAGAAGAAGAAATCCAGCAACTACCAGCAACTACCAGCAAAAAGAAGAAGAAATCCAGCAACTACCAGCAACTACCAGCAAAAAGAAGAAGAAATCCAGCAACTACCAGCAACTACCAGCAAAAAGAAGAAGAAATCCAGCAAAAAGAAGAAGAAATCCAGCAAAGAAGAAGAAATCCAGCAAAGAAGAAGAAATCCAGCAACTAGAAGAAGAAATCCAGCAACTAGAAGAAGAAGCTACCTGCCTGCTGCGGGCCTGCGGGAGACGGACTGCTGCGGGCCTGCGGGAGACGGAGCGCCTGCGGGAGACGGAGCGCCTGCGGGAGACGGAGCGCGAGAGCCCTGCTGCGGGAGACGGAGCGCGAGAGCCCTGCTGCGGGAGACGAGCGACGGGATAATAAAATCCCTAGAACCGCGAATCCCCTAAAACGGCGAATCGAGCCGTTCGGTACGCGTACCCGTACCGGAAACGTACCCGGTACGGGTACGGCTCTATTTTGGGCGTATCCGTGCTTCGTCGACATGCATACTCCCATCAAAGCCGAACAGGTAGTCTCTTAAGCCGAATGCCCCCATCACAAGCTAATTTGGACCTATCGAAGTTTTATTAAAGCATATGAGGACTCTCTATTCGAAGAAGATCGCTTAGAAACCGAAACACGAGATTACATAATTTACATAAATTTTGAAAAGGATTTATTCCATCCCTGAAGTCTTTTCATGATCCCGATACAAGGCTCACATCATATTTGCATAAAAACAGAGATAAATATTTTATACACAGCGACGGTTTCAAAGGACCATACAACAACCAAGTTTTGCTTGATCAACAAAGTCTTGACAGTGAAATTCCCAGCAAGTCAGCGACTAAAGAATCCCAAGAGCACTCACCGTACCTGCGTTTGGTCGATGGAATAAGGCACTCCAAGTTTCAAACACGTAATTTGCAAAACCATTTGCGCCCCTAGTTTCTGAACGGCGCTATTCACTTTGTTTTATTAATAAAGATGCTTTACAGGGTCCTTTTTCTTTTTAGGCACTGCCAGGGTCTCTCTGGGAAAAACTATGGATTGATCCTAGAGGGTACAAGCCTAGATGGAATCCCTGAGTGATGGTGTCTTATGAGTGGAGTGGATGCTTTTTTTGCTTTTTGGCCTTTTAGCTTTTCTTCTCTTTTTTGAGTGCACTTGATATGAGTGGATTTGGCAGGTGGAATCTCTTCATTTACATAAGCAACCTCTCCCTTTATAAAAAGGGCCAAGGTGAAGGGGCACTAAGTACAAGAAAGAGGAAGTATTGTCAGAAGGGTAAGGCGTGTTGCGAAGGGGCTCAGCCTATAAATGTCCAGTAGTACTAAATCTATTTTCAATTCAACTCTATAAGTATTATCTCCCCTCCATTTTCTTTTTAATGATTCATGAGTAGTCTACTTCCCCTCCTATAAAAGAGAAAAGGACCTGAACACTCGTTCTACAACCAGAGATGATCAACGGGTGTGTGCTCATGACAACACATCAGTGAATTAAGCTCTCACGGGGGCACCTTGAGAACAAGTACAGGCATGTAGGAGGTGCGGGGAAAAGTACCGCGGCTGAAGGGCAGCTACCGATTTGTAATTCATAAGTTATGTCTATGCATGACCTGGAGTACTGAGATATATAAAGAGTAGTAGTAAGAAATCGTGGAAACATTTTAAGATCAAGATGACCCTCCTACAGATCATCCTTAGAATGTGGGAGGACAAAGCACGTTCCAAGAATCCTTGAAGTGGAGAAGAATTCCCAATTATGATTGAATAAAAATAGAATTCCAAATTATAATTGAATGAGAATAAATAAGATGAAAAAATAGAACCATAGAATGCAAATAGGATCTGATGTTCCTACCTAATAGCCAATCGGGTTGCTAGAGTTGTGGAGTAAGAGATAATGCACTAATACATTGTTACCCTCGCACATTTATCAGAGGAGCCACCCCTCGCCAGGACAATCTGGACACGCATTTGGAAACCTCCATGATTACGATTTGTAATTGATTTGTATTAATTACTTAATCAATATTAATCATTTAACATTTTTAGATTAACTAATTACTTAAATGAATTTGTATTGCCTTGTATGTTTCCCTCCCTCATCTATATAAGGGGAAGGAGTTTTAGGTGTTGGATATCTACAATGTTTTAGGATTTTAGGCTCTCATTTTGAGAGAGGGATTATTGGATGACCCAGCCTCCTTGGTCTTGGCCGGAGTTCGCTAGGGATTGTATTTGTGGTGCTTCTCATTAATGCAATATTATCTTGTTCGTGCATCCTCTCTGTTCATAACAATGGTCTGACCTGCCGCCCCCGTCCGCTTGTTCCAAGCCGCTGGGGATCGAGCCACGATGGAAACCCGCCTCACCGCCAACCTCGTATGTGCGCGCCTTGATCGACAATCTGTTATGCTCGCTGACATCCTCGCCATGGGGCATTGCATCCACGCCAAGCTCGATCAACTCGACGAGCTCGATCGAATCCCTCCAGCGGTACATCCTGTTCTTTCGCTGCCCGCGCCATCACCGACCTCCGTAGCACCTCAAATACGGGTCGACGACATCGCCCCCAGCTCCACGGCTTCGTCCCTCGCAGCGCCTGTGTGGTTCTACGATCAGCCGCTCCTTCTGCCCGCCCGTTGCGACTTCCGACTTCTCTCACCCGATGCGGCATCCAGCTTCGTTGCTGACGGGACTGGACGCGAACGACTTCTTCCATCGGCGTGCCTCCCCGCCGCCCGCACCTCCAGCGTCGTTGGGGATCCTTCGTACGTCGTCGTCCGCCAGATCCATCCCGCGCCATTTCCTGCAGCGGCAGCGCGCGACCACTACGAGCCCACTGAAGCCTGCTTCCCTGCGTTTCGGCCAGGACGCTTTTGTCATCTGCGCCTCTGTCTTCTCCCTCTCTGCGCTCATTATCTCTGCACTCCTGCCCCCAAATCCCATCCAGCCGCCCCAACCCCATCTTTTTCCCTGCCACGCCTTTTTCTATTCCTAGAACCACGCCTCCCCAAATTCATTTCCCTCACTTCTTTTTACACCCACCGTAGCCCCCACAAAAAAACAAATCACTGCACAACCTCTCTCTTTATTTTTCTCACAGCCAAACCCCCTCTCTCCACCTTTTACTAGTTGTCCTCCCCCTTACTCTTTGGATTCCACTTTAACCTCACATTTAATTTTTAATTCTCATCATTTTGCCTTCCATCCGCACCCCAGCCACAAATTATTTGTCCCTCCCATTCATAAAGCCCCCGACAAAAAATTAAACCTCGGTCTTGAGGGCAAGGCCGATTTTCAAGATCGACGTAATGTTACCCTCGCACATTTGTCAGAGGAGTCACCCCTCACCAGGACCACCGGGGCGCGCATTTGGAAATCGCCATGATTACGAAGTGTAATTAATTTGTATTAATTGATTAATTAATATTAATCATTTAATATTAATTAGATCACTTAAATGAATTTTTATTTCCTCGTATGTTTCTCTCCCTCATCTATATAAGGGGAAGGAGTTTTAGGTGTTGGATATCTTGAATGTTTTAGGGTTTTTAGCTCTCATTTTGAGAGAGGGATCATTGGAGGACCCAACCTCTTTGGTCTTGGTCGGAGTTGGCTCCGGATTGAATCTGTGGTGCTTCCCATTAATGCAATAGTGTCTTGTTCTTGTTTGTGCATCCTCTCTATTTGTAACATAAACCCCTCTAAAATTGGTATCAGAACCAGATTAACAAAAATATAAACCCCCAAAAATTTGACTACTTAAATTTAGAAATCTTCCAAAAATTTAGTAGCACGGTCGAAGTTAACAGTGAGGAGTGGTCGTCAGAGCCCTAAGGGACGTCGTCTGGCGATTGTGAGCCCGACGAGGTCGTCTGGGAGTGGAAAGGGGATCACCGCGACTGGGAACGAGAGGGATTTTGGTTGGACATCTAAAAAATAGAGAGGTTTTTTTATTTTTGTCCAAGCTACCGAATAAGAGTGGGAGTCTGCTATTATAAAAAGGTTTCCTTTTTTAGGTTGAGGTTATCAGAGTAGGAATTTTTAAGATATGCCTTATTTCTTTAGCAAAAGATTTAATTTTTTGACTTTAGGATATTGAGAAATTGAATGGAACTTTTATTTCAGGGATAATTCTTAAAATTAAAGATATAATATTTTATTTCTTTATTTCCATGATTTTTATGAAATTTTTTTTATTTCATAACTTGACCTAATTATCATTTTACTTAATTTGACGGACCTTTTACTCAGAGCCTTACAAAGAGATCTCTCCAATAAGTCATAAGAGCATGCGGGAGTGAGATATGCGTTGCAAACACATATACAAGAGCGCAAATAACGCGTGAACATAAAAATACAAATTGCGTGAAAACATGCGCTTCCATAAAAAAGCGACAGAAATAAGAATGTATGAAAAATGAAATAATGCACCAGCCCTCTTCTCCAGACACAGCTTACACCGGCTCCAAACTCCGCGCCAAATATTTCGTCGGTCATTCTCCATTAGTACATTCGATGATTGATACTCAGTTGGCGCCGCCACATTAGATCATTGTGGTTCACTTTTTGCAGGTTCCTCTGTCTCCCTCGAGCGTCTACACCCACGAGGCACCCTTAACGCGACTCCAGATATTACTTCCGGCAACCTCTTTGTTACGGTCATACCTCCCAGATTGGGCAGGACCGGGCTGGACCCCAGGAGTCCTAGGGTTTAAGATTTAGAGATAACACTTTCCCTAGCAGGCATACACATCAGGCTGCCTTGATTCGACCATTATGCAAGGAACTCCCCGGCCGCAGTATCACCATCATTCGCATCAGCCGTGAATAGGATAGAGCCTCTCCTTCCAATGACATCATCTCTGGCGGCATGTGTGCTGGTGCGAAATCAGGGAATTGGATACGCATCCTTGCAAGTTTCTTTGCTCTTCTACGAGCTTAAGGACAAAATCAAAGTGAAGGAAGGTTGGAAATTTATGGTCCTACTACCCATTATTATTTAGCCTTGTGCATGTTCTATTGTGTCGTTCTTTAGAGTCGTTAGTAAAAGGTCTTCACTTGCATGTTCGTATCGACGCATCTCACGCCTTGTGGTTGTTACGTCTTATGTGTCATGTTGAGTCGTTAGTGTCTTTGGATACTTTTTTTATGCTTGGCATATTTATGGTCCATGTCATTAGGTCACGTAACTTTTATTTAAAGGTACCCTGGTCTAGAAAACTAGCAAGGAATGAAAGAGTCTTAAACCTCTCTCTCACTCTTTTTCCCTCTTCTCCAAATTAGGATTAGGGTTAAGCAAGACTACTCTCTTCCTCCTTCCTTCAGTTGAGCTCGACTCTCGCATCGCATTCTCCATAGATTGAGCACGGCTTCCTTGTATATCCACCATCACATGTGAAGTAAGATTGATGCGCTATAGATTAGCTCGTACCAATCTCCTGCAATAGGTATTCTATATCAATTAAAATCCATACTGTCACTACACCAAATATGTAGACCTCCTGTTGGTTGTTCATGAGGTACAGTATCTAGGTGTGCCCATAGAGACCAAGCTTGCACTTGTGGGGGGTGTGATGCTCGCATTGGTTGACCTTCACTAGAAATTTTTAATCTCTAGATATCGAGAGGTATTTATAATCCTCATACTAAGATTAAAAAAAATTAAATATACTCCTGTTGGAATATGTTAGAGGAACGGGTTATATGTTGTTACTGTATTCTAATTTGTATACCCATATATATATATGGGAGCCTCCAATGTTATGAATGAAGCAATTATTCTTTTCCCTCATCATGGTATCAGAGGGAGGTTTTGTTTAGGTTTTTCCGGATCCCGCAGCAGCTCCCGCACAGCGCCGACCCGCCTCCCCAACTCCCGCGTCGCCCGTCGCCGACTCCCGCGTTGCCCTTCGCCCACTCCCGTGTCGCCCGTCGGCGACTCCCGCGTCGCGTCGCCCGTCGCTGACTCCCCCGTCTCCCGTCTCACTTTTCTCCTTCGTCTTCTTCATTCGTGCTCTAGGGACGCCGACTCTATGGATTCTTAATTCTCCCGATGTCGGCGGTCCCTTCGTCTTCTTCCCTCTTTTTATGAGGGTGGTTCTCCTTCAACATCCTTGGTGATTTTGTTTTTGTGCGTCCTCGATTTCTATTTGGGGTTTCCTTATGACGGGAAGTGAGTCCTCTACCACCATGCCTTCCGGTGGAGTGGCCTCTCCTACTCCGGTTTCTGTTGGATCTTATTGTGTCCACTCAGATCAGGGTACTCCTCAAATCACCACTATGAAATTAGATGGTTCCAACTACCTCCTGTGGGCTTGCTCCATCTCTCTTGCTCTCAAAAGTCGTCGGTTATTTGGCCATGTCAGTGGCACAGTGAAGGCTCCTGCGTATGACTCTCCTGAGTGGCTTCAGTGAGAGTCTAACAACTCTCTGGTGATTTCTTGGCTACTTAACTCTATGACGGAGTCCATTTCACAAAACTATCTGTTCTTGGATACCACAGCGGATATTTGGAAGCGTGCAGAGACTACATATTCTGATCGAGGCAATGTTGCTCAGATCTACCAACTTCGTCATCGGTTGCTCCTCCTGCGGCAGGGTGATCGACCCCCCTTGGTCTACTACTCGGAGTTCACCCAACTCTATCAGGAGTATGATCATTTGATTATGTGATCCTGTTGTCTCCTGAAGATGAGGTGCTTGCCCGAGCACGAGAAGAACGCAATCGCATTTTTGAGTTCTTACACGGCTTACATCGGGATTTTGATCCGATCAGCATTGAGATTCTTGGTCGCTCTTCTCTACCTTTTCTGCCCGTGGTGTACATCCTTGTCCAACAGGAATTCAATCGCCACCTGAGTCTGCTTCCAGACTCTACCGCCGTGGGATCTACCCTTGTCTCTCTTTCTCAGCCTGAGACTCGTCCTGCTCCGACACTAGATTGAGGACTGCGGAGAAAAATCACTTAGTTTGTGATTATTACGAGAAGGCCCGCCATACTAAAGATACTTGTTTCAAGCTTCATGGTTTTCCTTCTCGAGGCGGCCCTGCCTCTCGTGGTGGCCAGGGAGGTGGTCGCTCTCAGCACAGGCCTCCTCTGCCCAGATCAGCCCACTTGTCGGACACTAGGGAGGACATTACTGCTCCTCACACTCTGGATTCCACTACAGCCCCCCTGGCTCTTTCAGCTGAAGAAATTCTGGCGTTCCGCCGGATGATGCTTGGACCTCCAGCGGAGCTGTCCGGTTCTGCCTCCTCTTCCTATGCTCATCAGGGACCTGCAGGTGCTCACTCGGCATCCTCCCACCTCTCCTCTCATTGGATCATTGATTCTGGGGCTACAGACCACATGACCGGATCAGCCACTGGTTTTGTGTCTTACACACCTCTGTCGGGCAGGGACAGAGTGAGCATTATTGATGGATCGCTATCTTCCATCGCTGGGAAAGGATCCATTTCATGCTCTTCTCTTACCCTTTCCTCCGCTCTTCATCTTCCTGCTTTCACCCACAATCTCCTCTCTATTAGTCACCTAACAAACTCTATGAATTGCTCAATGACTTTTTTCCTATCTCTTATGTTTTTCAGGACCTGAAGACGGGGACGGTGATTGGCTCTGGTAGACTGTGCAACAGGCTCTATGTGTTTGACCCCTCTGCTTCCACTTCATCCAGCATCGCTCGGCCTCCCAACATTCTTCTTGCTGCTCGTCCAACTGAGTTGGATTCCTGGCATTGTCGGCTAGGACATCCTCTTGTCGCTATTATGAAGTTGTTGCTTCCTTCTATGTCTTCTACTTTGTTTAATGTTTTCATTGTGATGTGTGTGAACTGGCTAAATATTATCGTAATACTCTTCCACATATGTCCCCACGTAGCACAGTTCCGTTTGCAGTTATTCATACTGATGTTTGGGGTCCTAGCCCTACTGTTTCTATTCTTGGTTGCTCGTGGTTTGTTTCTTTCATTAAATGTTACTCTCGTTGTACTTGAGTTTACTTAATGAAGCATAAAAGTGAGGTGTTCTCTATTTTTCAGCGCTTTCACAAGGTGGTCACAACTCAATATGGTGCTCTCGTTAAAATCTTACGCAAATATATTGACGCTCATTTTGACAAATACTTAAGTGACCTATATATCATTCATCAAAACTCATGTGTGTACACCCCTGCTCAGAATTGGGTGGCTGAGCGTAAGAATAGGCACCTCCTTGAGGTGGTTAGGTGTTTTCTCCTTCAGATGCATCTCCCGAAGTATTACTGGGGTGATGTTGTTCTCACCACGTCCTACCTCATCAATCGTCTTCCTACACGGGTCCTCGGGTTTCAGACCCCTCTCACCACTCTAGGGGTCCGTCCTACCTCTCTCTCTCCTCGTGTATTTGGTTGTGTCTGCTTTGACCACACCCAGCCTAAGACAAAAATTGATCCACGCGCCCAGAAGTGTGTGTTTATTGGCTACTCTCCTACCCAGAACAGCTATAGGTGCTTCCACCTATTTACCAAGCAAGTATTTGTTCCCATGGATGTCACCTTTCGGGATTCTGAAGCTTATTATGGGAACTCACTTCAGTGGGAGAGTACAGCTACAGAAGTGAGTTCCCCTCCTTCTGTTCCTCTGTTTATTCCTCTGTCTATGTTGCCTCCTCCAATTCCGGTCACCCCACTATCATCTCTTGTTCCTACTCCTCTGATGCCTCCTCCTATTTTGCAGGTCTACACTCGACGTAGAAGGGGCACAAACACTCAGTCTCTTGCTATTCAACCTGGGCCATCATCTGATCCATCGTCAGCTATTAACAAAGGTAGTTTTGCATCTACTTTACATCCTCTTTCTCACTTTGTGACTTATTGATGCGGCACAGGCGTCACAGCTGCCCGCCACCCTGGATTCCCACCAGGGGGCTCACCTGGAGTCAGCACCAGGCGGCTTTCATCAGGGTCGCTGCCCGTACACCCCAACCAGCTCTCCGCCATGGAATCACCATCATGCGGCAGGTTGTTGAGGCCAGGGCTCGATCCCCTGACCTCTTAGATAAGAGGCCTTCACCAGCGCTCTCATCACCAACTGAGCCGCGGATCAGTTGGTGATGAGAGCGCTGGTGAAGGCCTCTTATCTAGGAGGTCAGGGGATCGAGCCCCGGCCTCAACAACCTGCCGCATGGTGGTGATTCCATGGCAGAGAGCTGGTTGGGGTGTACGGGCCGCGACCCTGATGAAAGCCGTCTGCTGCTGACTCCAGGTGGGCCCCCTGGTGGGACTCCAAGGTGGCGGGCAGCTGTGACGCCTATGCCGCATCATAAAAGTGCACCCGCAATGTTTGTTGTCTTTATTAGTATCTTGTGGAAGTCTACCAGGTTTTTGGGCGTCTGCGGTGTATGGTGGAGAGTATGAGACTCCCTCGCAGTTAGACGGATTTTATATTCATGAGGGTGTGTCCACGAGTGACCACCTCGCCCGTGTTTTTGGGTAGAGTCGACCACAGGTGCCTAATAAAGGTTTTGTATTTCTTCCTTGTGAATTATTCATGTAGTCACCTTATGGCCTCGTGCGTCCGGTGTACTCTTGTTGAACGTGACGAATCACGTAAGAGTTCTTTTCTTGTTGATGCCTCGTTTTCTTTTGTACTCTATTTCAGTGTTTTTGGTCTTGGGTTGGTACCCCTTTTGACCTTTGTTTATTTTGGCTTACTAATTTTTTGTCACCATTTGTACCTTCTTGCTGAGGTGTTCTGTCTTTGGAATGCCTCAGGTTCAGAGCAGTAGCAGATAGCAGAGCTAGTTTTGGAGTTTCTGGGCGGCAGTGTTGGCCGTGGTTGTTACCTCATCTCAGCGAGGTAGATTGTTGTTTTTTTTGTTACTGGTTCATACTTGCTATTCTGTAGGTGGGTTCGTGTCAGTTTGTTGGCGCCCACAGAATTATTATTTTTAGATACTTGCTAGCTGCTTATTTCTCTATATGTGGATGTGGATTACTTGCTCTCTGGGAGGATTTATGCTAGGAACGCATGTTAGGTATTTTTAAGAATAAAATCTACTACTATTACTTCATGCACTGCATCATTTAAAAACTCTACTTGTTATATTTAACGACCGTAAAAGTTATCCGTGCTACTATTATAAATTTAGAGTCTTGCACAGCATGAGTCGTCCTTGGGGACGTTTATACTCATGTAGCATTTTTGAGTCAATCTAAATAAGTATTTTTCCACAACGTATAATTATATTTTGATTCGTGGACTAGATGAGCCACTAAGCCGAGGGATACGGCTAACTACTGCACTTAAACTGATTTTTCCCTTAAAATAACTTAAAGAATCTTTCTTTGTGATTAAGTATGTGTCGTCATGAGCGTCCGCAGTTATCCCCTGCTGATGTGGCATCATGACGCGCATTTTCCCTTACTCTGATAAGTTATTAATGCGGTAAAAATGCGGGTTGTGACAGTTGGTATCACTTTTATGATGCGGCACAGGCGTCACACCTGCCCGCCACCCTGGAGTCCCACCAGGGGGCCCATCTGGAGTCAGCACCAGGCGGCTTTCATCAGGGTCGCGGCCCGTACACCCCAACCAGCTCTCCGTCATGGAATCACCACCATGCGGCAGGTTGTTGAGGCCGCCGCTCGATCCCCTGACCTTCTAGATAAGAGACCTTCACCAACGGATCAGTTGGTGATGAGAGCGCTGGTGAAGGCCTCTTATCTTGGAGGTCCGGGGATCGAGCCCCGGCCTCAACAACCTGCCGCATGGTGGTGACTCCATGATGGAGAGCTGGTTGGGGTGTACGGGTCGCGGCCCTGATGAAAGCCACCTGGTGCTGACTCCAGGTGGGCCCCCTGGTGGGACTCCCGGGTGGCGGGCAGGTGTGACACCTGTCCCGCATCACTTATGACTCAATGTCTCCTTCACATAGAGTATTTGTCACCTCCTTGGCCTCCATTTCTATTCCTCAGTCCTGGAAGGAAGCATTTGAGCATAGTGAGTGGAAGAAGCCATGCTAGAAGAAATGGGAGCCATTGACAAGAACAATACTTGGGAGCTGGTCCAACTCCCTAAGGGGAAAATTGTTGCGGGATGCAAGTGGGTTTTCTCTATGAAGCAAAACTCTCAAGGTCTTATAGAGCGATACAAAGCCAGGTTGGTGGCGAGAGGATATACGCAGATAACGGACATTGACTATCAGGAGACATTTGCACCAGTGGCAAAAATGAACTCCATCGGGATCTTGCTTTCATGTGTCGTGTGTAAAGGGTGGAGTCTCCTCCAGTTGGATGTGAAGAACACATTTCTCCATGGTGACCTAGAGCAGGAAGTCTACATGTCCTTACCTCCTGGTGTTAGGCAAGAAGGATCGGCAGGGAAAGTTTGCAGGTTGAAGAAAGCTCTATATAGCTTGAAACAATCTCACCGTACGTGGTTCGGGAGATTTCATAGGGTCATGATCTCTTTCGGGTACAAACAGAGCAATGTTGATAACACCTTTCTGAAACATAATGAGGGTAAGGTGGCTTCTCTCATTGTCTATGTGGATGATATAGTAATAACCGGCGATGATACCGAAGCGGTTGAACATCTGAAATCCAAATTGTCTCAGGAATTTGAATTGAAGGATCTTGGCCCCCTCAAGTATTTTCTGGGCATCGAGATGGTTAGATCCAAGCATTGGATCTTTATATCTCAAAGGAAGTATGTTCTAGATTTGCTTGAGACGACTGGAATGCTCAGGTGCAGACCAGCTGATACCCCAATCGAGGTCAATCACAAACTTGGAAGAGATGGAGAAGTCGTTGATGACGTACCTGGCTTCCAACGATTGGCGGGAAAGCTTGTCTATCTCTCTCACACTCGACCAGACATATCTTATGTTGTGAGGGTCCTTAGTCAGTACATGCACTCATCTAGATCACATCACCTGGATGCTGCATACAGAGTTCTGAGATACCTCAAATCCAGTCTTGGCAAGGGAATTTCGTTCTCGCCCAATGAGGCATTGACCATAGAGGTCTATACGGATGCGGACTGGGCAGGATCAGTTGATGACTGGATGTCAACATCAGAATATTGTTCCCTTGTTGGGGGTAATTTGGCAACCTGTAGAAGCAAGAAACAATATGTTGTTGTCAGATCCAGCACAGAGGTAGAATTTTGTGCTATGGCACAAGGGCTATGTGAAGGGTTGTGGATACAGACGATCATGAAGGACCTTGGCGTGAGGTGTGACGGTCCAATCAGGATCTATTGCGATAATAAGGCTGCGATCGGCATTACCTACAATCTGGTACAACACGATCGCACCAAGAACGTGGAGATCGACAGACACTTCATCAACAAAAATATTGTTAAGGGGATTGTGAGTACCCTGTTTGTTCCATCAAACCAGCAGCTTGCAGATGTGCTTACACAAAGGGCTGAGTCTGAACTCGTTTGACAGAATACTGGGCAAGTTGGGCATGACAGACATTACACGCCCAACTTGAGGGGGAGTTTTGGAATATGTTAGAATAACGGGTTGTATGTTGTTACTGTATTATCATTTGTACACCCATATATATATATATATGGGAGCCTCTAATGTTATGAATGAAGCAATTATTCTTTTCCCTCAACAACTCCAAGTGGATAATAACATTTGATGATATTAAATAAATAGAGTTCCATTGTTATCTCAACAAAAAGATCCTATAAAACAATTTCATAATCTTGTAGACCACCTATTGTACCAAACATCAATAAACACAATCTTGATCCATATATTTCAACATTTTCCAAAGAAGAGGCACTTGGAGAAGTAACAATAGTAAGAATATTAAATTGTGATTCATACGATAAGCAATGTCGGTAAAAAGTAAATGCACATGGTGATATTACAGAAATCATAGCACGCATCTACAATTGGCAAATATTTACCTGCTTCCACAACTCTTCAGCCTCTAATGTTCGGCCTCGTATTTTTGCTCGGTCAGAGATAGCAATAGCCCAATTGTAAAATGCCTAACAAAAATGATAAATTTTATAATATTAAAGAGAATTTCCACTGGCATAAGATCTATTAAAAAGCAAAGGCAACGTATAAGAGAATGAACAAACAAAGCTGAACTTACTGGCCAAGCTAAATAAAGACAATCTGGTTTAAACCAGCTAGTTAGAAGCATAGAGACTAATTAACATGATAAGAGTTAAATAAAAATACAAAAAATACCATACAATAGGTGTTAAAAGTCAAGCTAAAACGAAAATAACTTATTCTTCTGCCCCCGTGCTGGAACTGAAGTTGTTGAATCGTTCTGCTTCTCACATCACGTCGTCAACCTGTTATGCAGCTCTCATCATCGACGACACCGACCCGTCTCGTCTCATCCCATCATGGATCATCAATGTTTGTGCTCTCGTCATCTACGAAGTTTCGTCAAATATGCATCTCTCTGCAGCTAAGGATCATCATGCCTTCTCATCACACGTGCTCCTCAAGGCAAGTCGAGGGATTGGCATATGTTGTTGTTAGATTTACTTGTCTTTATTTTTTTATCTTTATTGTATTCCCTTATATATACGAGGGAACCCTCCTTTTATTTCAATTAATCAATATTCACTCACTCGGTTGACATGGTATCAGAGGGAAACACTAATCCCGCTCCACATCGTTCCTCCAGCCTCCTGCCGGTTGTTGTCGCTCCGCGTCGTTCCGTCCCCGCAAGCCACCACCGCTCCGCGTCGTCTCTTCCCCGCAAGCCACCACCGCTCCGCGTCATTTCTTCCCCGCAAGCCACCTCCGATCCACATCGTTTCGTCCCCGCAAGCCCCGCCCCGTCTCAGCTCTCCGCTTCTTCCTCTTCAGCGGCGACCGACTCCTCTTCAGCGGCAGCCGTCTCCGGCGTTTCCTCTTCTTCTTCGGTGGCTCTTCATTTCCCGCTCCCTCTTCGGCCAGCAGCATTTCTTTCTCCCTCTCCCGCCAGCGGCGGCCAGCGTACTCAGCCTTCTCATTGCTGTTTGAGTCCTTCGACGCCGAATCGATGGAGGGATCGTTTCTCCGGCGTCTATTTCCCCTCCATGTAGGGATGTCTCTTGCCCTCTTGGCGTGACTGCTCTCCTCTGAGCTTCTCCTCTTTCTATGAGTGAGATCTCCCTCCGTTGGCAGCCCGATGTTGCTCGCCTATGATGTCGGTGAGTGGTGAAACTCCGGATATTCCCTCCGTTGGGAGTGCTCCTCTCGATTATGTGCCTCAAGTTGGATCTCTTTATGTCTTCCATGATCACAGGACCCCTCAGATTACTACTATTCGGTTGGATGGAACAAATTATCTTTCGTGGGCTCGTTCTGTTACTTTGCCCCACAAGAGCCGCCGTCTGTTTGGTTATCTTAGCGGTACTACTGGGGCACCTCCGCCTACCTCTCCAGATTGGCCACAATGGGACTCCGAGAATTCTTTGGTTATGTCTTGGCTGACCAACTCCATGCAGGAGTCTATTTTCTGCAACTATCTTTTCTTGGACACTGCGGACGACATTTGGAAACGCGCTGAAATTACCTATTCCTGTCGCGGCAATTGCGGCTCAGATCTTTCAATTACAGCGACGTCTCTTTCTTTTACGTCAAGGGGATCGTCCTCCAGCTGCCTACTACTTAGAGTTTACCAAGCTTTACCAGGAGTATGATCATTTGGATTATCTTACTCTCGTCTCTCCTGACGATGAGGTGATGGTCCGTGCCCGGGAGCAGCGCAACCGGTTTTTTGAGTTCCTCCATGGCCTCCATCGTAACCATGATCTCATCGGTGTTCAGATTCTTGGCTGCTCTCCTTTGTCGTCCTTACTTGAGGTGTACAATTTGGTTCAGCAAGAATATGATCGCCGGCAGATTCGTCTTCCTGACACTGTCGTTGATGGCTCTGCTCTTGCTGCTCGGTTCCGTTGTGGGGGCCGCTCTTTCCGTGACTCTAGGGCCATGTTTGTGGACAAGGATAATTTGACGTGCAACTATTGTGGAAAAGCCCGTCATACTTGGGACACCTGCTTTAAGCTTCATGGCTCCTGCTACACCTGAGGTTCCTTCTTCTCTTTCTGCTGAGGAGATTCTCGCCTTCCGCCGCTTTATGCTTGGACACTCCTCTGAGCCAGCTAGCTCCTCATTTTCCCATCAGGGAGTTCCAGGTGCTCACTCTACCGCCGCCTACTCTCCCTCCCAATAGATCATTGATTCTGGTGCCACCGACCACATGGCTGGTTCCTCGACAGGTTTTGTGTCTTATACTCCTTTGTCTGGTAGGGAAAGGGTCCATTCCTTGCTCCTCCCTCACCCTCTCTTTGGTGCTTAATGTGCCGAAATTTACTCGGAACCTGCTTTCCATTAATCATATCACTAATTCTATGAATTGCCCTGTGACTTTTTGCCCTCCTCGTGTGTTTTTCAGGACCTGAAAACGGTGACGGTGATTGGCTCTGGTAAACTGCGGGAAGGCCTCTACCTGTTTGACCCCGCCTACTCGCCCTCTGTTTTGAAGGCTCTTTCTGCTGCTCAGCCCTCTGTGGACTCATGGCACTGTCGTTTAGGTCATCCTTCTTTATCTACTATACATCTTTTATTTCCAAATATGTTCAATGTATCTTTGAAAACTTTTGCTTATGATGTGTGTGCTCGAGCTAAACATCATCGTACTTCTCTTACTCATGTATCTACTCCTAGTGTTTTTCCTTTTGATATGGTTCATACTGATGTTTGGGGTCCTTGCCCTATTGCCTCTATTTTTGGTTCTCACTAGTTTGTTACATTTATCAGTTGTTTTTCTCGTTATACGCGGGTGTACTTGATGAAACACAAAAAAAAGGTTTTTTCTTTATTTCAGCGTTTCCACAAAATGGTAGCTACTCAGTTTAATGCTACCATCATGATATTGCACAGTGATAATGGTCTAGAGTATGTTGATTCCCCTTTGAGCGGTATCTTAGTGATCAGGGCATTATCCATCAGACTACTTGTGTCTATGCCCCTGCTCAGAATGGGGTTGTCGAGCGCAAAAATCGCCATCTTTTAGAGGTAACTCGTTGTCTTCGCCTAAAGATGCACCTTCCTAAGTATTTTTGGGGTGATGCGGTTCTCACCGTGGCATACCTCATTAATCGTTTACTAACTCGTGTTCTTGGAAACCAATCTCCTCTCCAAGCCCTCTTTATCTCTCCCTCGCCTCTTCTTCCCCAGATATTTGAATGTGTGTTTTGTCCATGTGCATCCTTCGTCCAAACTTGATCCTCGTGCCCTCAAGTGTGTCTTTATTGGGTATTCTCCTACCCAGAAAGGATACAAGTGCTTCCATCCAGCCTCCTGAAAGACCTTTGTTACTATGGATGTTACTTTTTGTGAGTCTGACTCCTACTATGAGCCTTCACTTCAGGGGGAGTCCTCACGTCAGGGGGAGTCTCATCCATTGGAAGTGAGTTCTCTTCCTCTTCCTATTCATCCTACTGTGGTTATTACCGTGCATGTTCTTCCTCCTATCACCACTTCTGTTCTCCCTTCTGTGGTTGCTCCCCCTTTACAGGTGTATACTCGGCGAAAAAGGGATCCAGGTACATCGGCATCCTCCAGGCTACCTGCTCCAACATTGGACCCTTCTTTGGGCCCTCAAGGTACCTCTACCCAACATCCGATGTCTCACTATGTGTCTTACAACTCATTATCTCCATCACATAAACTTTTTATTGCATCCCTTTCCTCTGTTTCTATCCCCTCAACTTGGTAGGATGTTATTGCTCATCCAAAGTGGCAGGATGTTATGCGTGAGGAGATGCTAGCCCTGAAAAAGAATTGCACTTGGGATTTGGTCCCCTTGCCATCGGGTAAGTCTGTGGTTGGAAGTAAATGGGTGTTTTCCTTCAAGTAGAACTCGGAAGGTGTTGTTGAGCGGTACAAGGCCGGGTTGGTTGCTAGGGGCTACACCCAGACCACGGGAATTGACTACCAAGAAACATTTGCCCATGTGGCAAAGATGAATTCCATAAGAGTCTTACTCTCATGTGTTGTCGGCAAAGGGTGGCCTCTGACTCAGTTGGATGTGAAAAATGCATTCCTCCATGGGGACCTGAAAGAAGAGGTCTACATGTTGTTACCGCCTGATCTTACTCTGGCAGGATTTGGGGGAAAGATATGCAAGTTGAAGAAAGCTTTATAAGGCCTAAAACAGTCTCCTCGGGCCTGGTTTGGGAGATTTCATAGGGCTATGGTTGTTTTTGGTTACTCCCAGAGCAATGTTGGTCCCACTTTATTAGTAAGGCGCAAAAATGGGAGGCTTACGGCCCTTATTGTTTATCTGAATGATATCATTATCACGGGTGGTGATACCGAAGAAATTCAGTCTCTGAAACAAAGATTGGCGAAGGAGTTTGAGGTAAAAGACCTAGAAAATCTAAAATATTTCCTAGGAATTGAGGTCGCTCGATCAAAGCATGGTATATTCATATCCCAGAGAAAGTATATTCTTGACTTGCTTCAGTCATGGGGATTGAGTGGGTGTAGATCTATAGACAACCCAATTGAAGTCAATCACGGATTGGGTAGAGATGGCAGGGAAGTGGTTGTAGATATTGCTGGATTTCAGAGACTAGTTGGCCGCCTAATCTACTTATCTCACACTCGTTGGGATATTTCATATGCGGTGGGTGTCATCAGTCAGTTCATGCATGCACTCAGAGCTCGTCATGTTGACCTGCATATCGTATTTTTTTGGTATCTCAAGTCATTTCCTGGAAGGGGTATCTTGTTCTCCCCTGGCAAATAATTGACTATTGAAGTCTACACTGATGCCGATTGGGCCAGTTCAATTGATGACAGGAGGTCCACCTCTGGTTATAGCTCTTTAGTTGGCGGTAATTTGGTAACGTGGAGGAGTAAAAAACATGTGGTTGCTAGGTCAACTGCAGAGGCAGAATTTAGAGCTATGACTCATGGGATCTGCGAAGGATTGTGGATTAAATCCTTGTTGAACAAACTTGGCATGGGAAGTGAAGATCCCATAAGACTCTACTGCGATAGCAAAGCCGTCATTAGCATTGCTCACAATCTCGTCCAACATGACCGCACAAAGCATGTTGAGGTTGATCGTCACTTCATCAAAGAGAATATTGAAAGAGGAGTTGTGAGCACAACATTTGTCCCTTCGGATCAACAGCTTGCAGAAGCGCTCGTCAAGGGTTTAAGTCAGACTGCGTTCGAAAAATTATGTGCAAATTGGGCATGCAAAATATCACTCGCCCAACTTGAGGGGGAGTGTTAGATTTACTTGTTTTTATTTCTTTTTACCTTTATTGTATTCCCTTATATATATATATATGAGGGAACTCTCCTTTTATCTCAATTAATCACTATTCACTCAATCGGTTAACAGTTGTCTTTGGTGCTGGAGCAATAGACGGACACAGAAGTATCAAGATCCTGAAAGGCAGCATCTATGTAGCACGGGGAAGGAAATGGAATACGGGATACGATACGAAACAGCTACAGGAGACATTATTTTTCAAAAAATAAGGATACAAGAAACGTTTTTTAAATTTTTTTAATTATTTTAATATAAGTATAAATTAATATATAAATAAGACGACAAACAAGTATGAGTACAAATATATGAGGACAAACCTTGTATATACTTCTTGAATGCAAAAAAAACAAGTATGAGTACAAATATATAAGAGAGAGGAAAGAAAGACCCAGATATAAAAATAATGTAGGACTAAACACTAAATCCTACATGGGTCATGTTAATGGGCCAATACATTATTTTTCCTAGTATTCTCTAACACTTCCCCGCAAGCTGAAGCGTACAAGTCGTACGCACCAAGCTTGGACAAGAACTGATAGTAAAGAGGTCGTGATAAGGCCTTGGTGAGGATGTCAGCAACTTGCTGAGCAGCAGGAAGCCAGGAACATGTGTTAACTCTATCTTCTCCAACTGAACCTTCTCCCAAATGAAATGACAGTCAACATCAATAAGTTTTGTCCGTTCATGGAAGACCGGATTCTAGGCAATGTGTATATCAGCTTGATTGTCGCAAAATAAAGTGGCAGGTGAGGAGAGCTTGACTCCTAGATCATCAAGGAGACCTTCAAGCCATATGACCTCAGACACAACTGCTTTCATTGATCGATACTTTGCCTCAGCAGATGAGCGAGCAATCACGGATTGTTTCTTGATGCGCCATGTAATAAGATGTCCTCCAAAGTAAGTGCAGTATCCACTTGTACAACCACGGTCATCCAAAGAGCCGGTATAATCAGCATCAGAGTATGCAATCAGAGATAAGGGAGATTAAGAGGGCTTGTATACAAGTCCTTGTGCAGTCTTCAAGTATCGAAGAATACGCTCGACTGCCTGAAGATGAGAGATACATGGCTTATGCATGAATCGACTGACAACTCCAACAGCAAATGATATACCAATTCTAGTAATAGTGAGATATATCAGCTTTCCCACAAGATGACGATAATACTTTGGATTCGGAAGGAGCAAATCAGAGTCTGAGGCATGAGCACAAAGCCTGTGATTGATATCCATGGGAGTGTCATCAGGCTTGCATCCAGAATAACCTGCATCATGAAGTAAGTCAAGACAGTACTTTCTCTAAGATAACACAAGCCCATCAGTTCTCCGAGCCACTTCGAGACCAAGAAAATATTGAAGGCTTCCCAGGTCCTCTGTTTGAAACACAGTTGTCAGATGTTATTTGATCATTTATATTCCTGAAAGATCATCTCCTGTAATCAGAATATCATCCACATATACCAAAAGAATCACTGTGTTTGTTGGACGATGACGAGTGAACAGAGAGAAGTTGGTCGAACTCTGAGTGAACCCAACAGCACTAACGGTCTTACTAAATTTATCAAACCTTACCCGAGGAGACTCTTTGAGACCATAAAGAGACTTCTTCAGACAACAGACTCCCCCGTGGTCTCAAACCCAGGAGGTTGCTGCATATAAACGGTCTCCTGTAAATCGTCATTAAGAAAAGCATTTTTGAGTCTTTAACATCCAGGTGGTGCAATGGCCAATGGCGGTAAACAGCGAGGGAGATCAACACACGAACAGTATTAAGTTTAGTGACTGGAGAAAAGTCTCATCATAATCCAGACCTTGTTATTGAGTGAAACTGCGAGCTACTAAACGAGCTTTCAAACGGTGAACTGTCCCATCCGGACCCTGTTTGACGACAAACACCCACTTACATCCCACACAAGTTTGTTCAGGAGGAAGAGGGACCAGATCCCAAATATGATTTGTCCAAAGAGCAGACATTTCCTCGTCCATAACCACCCGCCACCCGGAATGTTGGAGAGCCTCCTGCACAGAATTAAGAGTGGTAATAGAGGATAAAGAAAGAACACTTTGTCGGAGTTCCAGAGAGAGACGGTGTAAAGAGACACAGTTCTTCATCGGGTGAGCAGTGGAACATGTTGTCGGATCTGCAGGCTGCAATACATTATTGTAGGAGGGCATCTCCTGTAGGGTAGTAGACGAAGAAGGACGTCGATTATACACATGGATGATAGGTGGTTTGGGTGGGATTGGTGTGGGAAGGAGGGGTGGGTTTGGTGTTATTGGCGTGGGAAGGAGAAGTGGAAGGTTTGAATGAACAGGGATAGCAGGTCGCGGAAGAGGTGGCGGAAGTGGAGAATCAGCTGCTTGAGAGTAATATGGTTGATCTTTGAGAAAGGTGACATCAGCAGAAGTAACAAACTTGCGATCCTTGGGAGAAAAGCAAATGTACCCCTTCCGAGTCCGAGAGTAATCCACAAATATATATTTAGTGCCACGTGGATCAAGTTTGTCAGTGGACGGGCCAAAATGATGAACAAAGCACACGCAGCCAAACACGCGAGGGGTGATGGAAAACAGAGGTTTGGAGGGAAAAAGAAGATTAAAGGAAACCGCAAAATTGAGAATAGAGGAAGACATGTGGTTAATAAGAGTGCAGACGGTAGAAACCGCAAAATTTTAATACTGTTTGGGAACATTCATTTGACTCATAAGAGAGCGGGTGACCTTAAGCAGGTGGCGATTCTTGCGTTCAGCAATGTCATTTTGTTGGGGGTTATAGGCACACGAAGTTTGATGGATGATCACAAACTCAGCACATAGGTGTGCAGAGGCATGACTAGTGTATTCACATGCATTATCGATGCAGAGAGTTTTAATTGTAGTGGAAAACTCGTTCCGAGTTTCAATGGAAAAGGTACGGAATACACCAGGCAATTCAGAACGGTCACGAAGGAGATACAGCCAGGTCACCTGAGAGTAGTCAGCTACAAATGTGACAAAGTAACGATATCCAAAAACACTAGCAATTTTGTAGGGTCCCCAAATATCTGAGTGTACTGGATCAAAGGGAGCAGGACTCCGAGTAGTATGTGGTGAGAACGTAGACCGATGATGTTTCCTATAGATACAAAACTCACATGTGAACTCTTGGAGGAAAACTTCGGGGAGAGATTTTCTGAGTATGTTCAGAGGAGCGTGACCAAGACGTCGATGCCAAGCAACAGAGCTAATAGAGGACAACACCGTTGGAGGAGAGGGGTCAAGGATATAGATACCATTCGATAGATGCCCTTTTCTGATGATAGACTGTGTCTTGCGATCCTGCACAGCACACGAGTTGGAAGAAAAAATTACAACACAATCAAGATCAGTAGTGAGACGACCAATAGAGAGAAGGTTGAAAGGAGAGCCTGAAACATGTAGGACAGAGCGAAGAGTGATGGAGGGAGTAATGTGAATGTCTATCGCGCCAAAAAACGGGAATGGTGTCCCCACTAGCAACAGTGATGAACTTGGGATGCACAGAGTCCAAATATTGTGATAGTTTTCGTGAGGTAATGTGGTGAGAGGCCCCGAAATCCAGAATTCAGAATGAGCTATGAGCAAGACAGGAGGTACCACCATCGGAAATAGACACCACAGAGCCCGGAGGACAACTGATCATCTTGCAAGAAACAGTCTACAGCAATCACGGTGACAACGCACCAGCGGCAAGAAAGGACACGACCAGCGCGATAAGAAACAGTCTGCAGCGGTCACGAGCAGCGATTAAGCGACAGTCTGTAGTGAGAAAGTAGGAGGCAGCTACAGTCGAGAGGCAACAAAGCTCTCGATGAAGAAACAGGTTGCAGCAGTTACGAGTAGAGGCTAAGAGACAGTCCGCAGCGGTAACAGTGGCAACGCACCAGCGACAAGAATGGTCACGACCAGCGCGATAAGAAAACAAGCTCCCAACGGAGAGAAGAGAGACCGAGCAACAGAACACCAGCGGAAAGAAGAGAGCCCGTGGCGGATAGAAACAATCTGCGGCGGTAAGAAGGCAACCCACAGCAGCCAAGTAAAGCAGAACAACGGCAAAGCAGAGCCGCGAGTTGAGCACAAGCCTGAGACGCAGCGGGAAGAAGAGGCCCGCAGTGGTTAGAGGAACGGCGGCTAGAATACTGAGCTGGCAGCGACCAAAAGAAGAAGAGACCAGCAAACAGGCACTTTGACCGTGCGGTTAGGAGCAGACCGCAACAAGAATAGCAGAGTAAACAATAAGCCGTAGGCAGTGCGCGCAAACATCCAAGTCGAGCGGAGAAGTACGTAGCACCGGGCAGACGGTAAGGGAAGAGCAGCAAGGCAGTCCAGCTGGCAAGAAGACCATGCACAAGAAGCCTAAGCGACACGAAGACCGCGCGGCAAGAAACTAGGCCGCAGCGAGAAAGTCTCCTTGCGACAAGAGCGGTGCGACAAGGAGCCTGCGTGGTAAGAAGCGAGTCCGCAGTGGGAAAGTGGTTGGCACGGCAAGAAGAGAGAGAAGACCGAGAAGTTGTCCTGCAATAAGAAATCAGCACGACAAGAATAGAGAGAAGGCCGCAGCGGACAGAACCAAGTCGCAGCGGGAAGGAGAAGGCCGCCGCGAATAGAAAAAGAGTCCAGACGGTTATATTTTAACCACAGGAAAAGAAGCAATCCGCGACAAGCAGAGATCAACTCCCGGGAAGAATGGAAGCCGCAGTGGGTAGCAAACATTCCGCAGCGGTTAAAAAACTAACCACATGGAAGGGGGTCTACTAGTTAGAGAGAGGAAGACTATAAAAGGAGCGTAGAGGGGAAAGAAGAGGTGGATCCACGAAAGAGAAGAAAGAGGCGGTTAGAAAGAAGGAAACCGCAAAAGCAATAAGGTCAAGCAGAAGCACAAGCCGAGCGGTTAGAAAATGGAGAAGCCGCAAGAGGCGGTCAGGCCGACACACAAGCCGCCCGGGTAACCGGAAGATTGGGCGGTTAGAAAAAAACAGGTCGGACCGTTTCCTCTGATACCATGTAGAAAAGTGGTTCAAACCTTGTATATACTTCTTGAATGCAAAAAAAATAAGTATGAGTACAAATATATAGGAGAGAGGAGAGAAAGACTCAGCTATACAAATAATGTGGGACTAAACACTAAATCCTACATGGGTCATGTTAATGCGTCAATACATTATTTTTCCTAGTATTCTCTAACAATAAGTATTAATTAATATAAAAATAAGACGACTAACAAACTAAGTGTATATATCTTGAATTGTAATAAAAAAAATTTAATAAGACAATAACATAGGTCATACATATGATAAGTTCTAAATAATGTGTTATGCATTGTTTGACCATGTTTAGAGATAGTATGCAAGTCAATTATAATGTGTTATGCAATGCAATTGTCCTATTTACAACTGAAATCAAACTAATACTAGATTGATTGATTGACCATGTGGAGACATTTTGTGTGGGTATAACATGATAAAGTTGCCAAGAATAACAACTACACAAATATATCATGAAGTTACAGCAATAGACTGTTTTTATAGGAATAAATCTTGGGTATCTTTCCAAAAAAAACAAGATATTGGAAATGACAAAGATCAAAACCCGGAAGAAGAGGAAGAAGAAGAGGAAGAAGAAGAAGAAGAAGAAGAAGAGGAAGAAGAAGAGGAAGAAGAGGAAAAGGAGGAAGAAGAAGAGGAAGAAGAAGAGGAGGAGGAGGCGTAGGAGGAGGAGGAAGAGGAGGAAGAAGAAGAGGAAGAAGAAGAGGAAGAGCATACGAGTAGTGCGGGATCGAGAGCAGGGAGCGGGATCTAGAGTTGCAGAGGAGCGGCAACAAGAGAATGGAGGGCTTCGACGGGGGTGATGTCGGAGAGCTTCGTGCAGAGACCTCTCCTCTCGACGGTGGCGTGATGCGGGAGAACTACGGGCACACGATGAATCGCGTAAACCTAAAGCTAAGCCGTGAAATGAATAAGCAACGGGATTTTTACGTCACGGGAATCGCGTATCCCGCAAAATGAGTTTCCTAGAGTTTCGGAAATGCGTTTCCAGGTGTTTCCCGTATCTGATACGCGTTCGAGCCGATACATAAAGTATTTTTAAGTATTTGTGCTTCGTATGGTGGCATCAGAAGATCTAGAATAGACTCCTGAAGTACTGGCTATGGAAGCAAGTTCTCTTGAAGCAGGTTTCAAACAATGTCCAAACTTTGTCTCCATAGGATTCATTTGGAGGAGGTTCCTACTTGCTGCCAAGGGTAATTCTTTGTGTGAAGATTGGTACTTTGCACGTTGTTTCTCTTCCGGGTTCCTGTTTCTGTTTGGTGTTTGAATGCTGTTTGAACTGTCATTTGCAAGTTGTTTGGACTGCATTTGCTTTGTTTTTATCTTCTAATTTCCCATTATATGACGTTAGCAATGTATATTACATGTATTTGTTAATTTTTGATATAGGGTTCATTTGGAGGAGGTTCCTACTTGCTGCCAAGGGTAATTCTTTGTGTGAAGATTGGTACTTTGCACGTTGTTTCTCTTCCAGGTTCCTGTTTCTGTTTGGTGTTTGAATGCTGTTTGAACTGTCATTTGCAAGTTGTTTGGACTGCATTTGCTTTGTTTTTATCTTCTAATTTCCCATTATATGACGTTAGCAATGTATATTACATGTATTTGTTAATTTTTGATATAGGGGCCTAGTTTGAGTAAATGACATGTTTCTGGGCCGTTTGGAAGTGATCAGGACTAGTTTAAGGATTTTGCACAAAGTACACGGTTTTACACCGCAGGCTCCCCTTCCTCGTTTTGTTTAAGAGTTTTCCTATAACCACGCAAGATCGTGCGCTACCTTGTGCATGCCTGTGACCTTCTGCGAGTCAACGAACGTCGATTAGGCATGCGTCGACTGGCAAAGCGCATGACCGTGCGACCCCCGCGCACGACCGTGAGCGACCAAATCCCAATTTTGGCATGAAAAACCAAGTTGTCTTCCATTTGTGTGTTTCCTCACGCAAGACTGTGTGCCCGCCAAGGTTGTCAGGATCGCGATCCATATCATAGGATCTTACGATCCTACGATCCAGATTTTGTAAATCGATCCTGATTTTGTAAAGCGATGCTCGATCCAACCCTACTATCAGATCCGATCCTACCTCGAAACGATCTCATCTAGGATCTTGATCCTGACAACCTTGGTGCCCGCGCACGGGCATATACTCATAAACTCTTTATGATAATGTGATTGTGCGCTATCCAGGTCAAATCCAAAATAAGACTAGAAAATTGAGTAATGTATTCTACCTGTGCGCTTCTTCACGCACAAACGAGTTATGTTAACATTTTTTGATCGTCGAGATGGTGTGCATATAGCGGCACAACCATGCACCCCATGGCGTACGATCGTGCACATTACTCTCACACCCCCATCATCTTATTTTTCAAGGGTGCAGTTTTTCCTGCCAAATGCTTTATTGACAGCGCACGACCAGACGCACGATCATGCGCGACCATCTGCCACAAAGTATAAATAGTTTTTTCCAGGTTTTAGGAAGGACTTTTTCCATTTTTCTTCTTGGTCTTTCGTCCTAGTCCAAAGGGACTTTACTCAAACCACATTAGAGATTCATGAAAGGGATTCCAAGAGCTCAAGGACGCAAGAAGGCATAAAGAAGGAGACATCGATGCAGGGGCACGTGGAGAGAAATGGGTAACTTAGGAGGTTGGTGATAGCTCCACCCTCACCCCGAATGGTAGTCGAAGCTTGCAAGAGACGTCGTTTTTACCTAATCTTATGGCTATAAGCTAATGTGAACTTTTCTTGCATTGTATGAATCATACTTCTTCATGCTTTTCACATTAATGAAGATTTGTGTGTTTTACAGACAGTGACAAAAAAGTTTAATTTCTACTTTCCTACTAATGTGGCCTGGTGGGGTCCTATCTTTCGTCCAAATTACCATTCCCTGAATGAGAGAATTCGGGAAGTTATAGTCAAACTAAACTGGTTGATTCTAAGGTGGGTGATAAGCAGCTCTATCCATATCAAGCATACCATCTCTTCTCACGAAATCCAACACATCTCAAAAATGCAATATGTGTGGCCTGCCTCAAAGGCCAATAAAAAGTAGGACCCTCTTCCTTCTATGTCCTCTAACTATTGGTCGAGTTGCTTCACTCCTCTACCGCCCCGTGGGAACCCTAGATCCATGCCTAGTTTTCTACCTAGGATCTCCACCTCTGTATGTTCTTCCCCTCATGTCCATCGATCCCTTAACAAAAGAGAATTCATTGCTCCAAGAGTTTTGTCCATCTTCACCTTTGCCTGGATACGGATTATTTTGATTACCTCGATTAGATTGAAGCCAACGACAAAATTTATCTTTTTCAGATTGTAAAGGAAACGGGATCTCTTCCAGTACAACAAACACAAGCTCGTTCACTAGCAACTTACCATTTGTTTTTGTCATTGTCAATCAATTTTTTTTTTCATTTTCATACTGAAAACTATTGCAAAACTCGAGAGAACGTCATCTCTCCAACTCTCTTTAAAACAAATCCCAATTCATAGTATGTCCTTGACATCCTGCAAAAGAGCCTTCAGAAGATGCTTCACCATACACGACATAAGAGTTGTCTCTTTCTAATAACAGTCCAACCGGGTCAATTATGTTACCTAGCTCTAATGCAGTACGACTTCAAATAGCGAAGTGAGACATCCACAAATGCAACAACGATTTTGAACAAGTTGAATACCGTCTATTCATAGTTCGCAAAATTGAATATTGTGGTTGGATGGGTTTTCCTTTTTCGCTCTGGTGCTTGATTGTGTTCTAGAAATAGTTTGGAGAACTCTCATAAACCAAAGTTCGATTCGTTTATCTAGCAATTAACGTGGGAATTTTTGGTATCTTCGCTTTACGCTTCCTGCAGATACGATAACTCGCTCACACACTTTAATTAATTCGACCGGTACACTATCATAGCACTTCCTTCAGGATTTGCACCGTGCGATTTATGTGCAGTCATAATGCTTTTAAATTATATGGTAGAAAAAATTCAAATATTGATTTCTCCAATGGAGTCACAAATCAAATTAAATGACAGAAATTCTTCTTTCGATCAAATTTTTACGGATCTTTATTGGCAATTGGACGAGACTTGGATTTATTACTGGCTCGAAACCAGTACCTACTGAGAAGGATCCTATGTATGAAAAATGGGAAGGTGAAAACTTGACGGTGATCAATTGACTTATGAACTCTATGAAACCTAATATTGCTAATCAGTTCTTGTTTTGTTGGATTACTAAAGAAACGTGAGACTTAGTTTAGAGGAGCCCTTCAAAAATGAAAAAACTTTAGAGAATCTAATAACTTCAAATTGAGCTACCTTATATGGCTAATATGAGTAACG
The DNA here is from genome assembly GCA_039583875.1 of Platanthera guangdongensis. Taxonomy (NCBI): domain Eukaryota; kingdom Viridiplantae; phylum Streptophyta; class Magnoliopsida; order Asparagales; family Orchidaceae; genus Platanthera; species Platanthera guangdongensis. The sequence goes on from CM077153.1 coordinate 233,757,274, forward strand.
TTGAAGAATAATGCAGCAAACTTAACCATAAGTGAGAGGAAATTGACTAATACTCTGATATTCAATCCGATGGGGACTACTGGAAAGAACTTATTGATGCGGTTTACGGCAAGTGTACCGGTCGCACAATTAATATAAAATGGGCGAATTTTCCCAAGTATCGATCTCTCAAGTAACACAGTAAGGTGAAGTTAATTTTGAGGAGGACTTGAGATTGAAGTCTTTAGGTCGGTGTTTACGAAGGGGGTTTTGATTGTTTGCGAAAAAAGAAAGTAAAACACTAATAAACTACTCTTATGCAATGCTTCTATGCAATCCTTCGCCAGGCGGATGGAAAACTACACGTGCCGCTATGCACCGAATCGCTAGGCGGATGGACGAGTAGGCTCGCAGATGAGGTGGTGAGAACGGCGGGATGAGTGTCGTGAGCACCTCTTCGCAACGCACGCCACTAGCAATTGCTAGTGCGGCACTGTGTGGTGGAGGATGGAAAAGAGCGCACCTCAAGCAAATAACGTGAGTATAAAATCACATAGACATGATTGTACACAAACATATATCAAATTAAGTACACATCATCAAATATAAAGGGATCAAACTACACTATCAACAACAAAAGAAGAAGAGAGCGTGAAATCGACCGGATCCGAAGTCTTGCTGAGGCTTCACGGAAGGAATCGCTGGGTTGTCAATCCGCGTCCTAGCTCGGTCCTCAACTGCGTCCGGGGTAGAGGAGGTTGTCACTAACTCCCAATGGACTCATCTTCTTCGTGTCATGATCCGGTGGAGGATGACACAAACTCCTCCGAGCTTGATGATGAAAGTTCGGTCAAACCCTTCTTGAAGCTCAAGGATGAAGGAGGGGGCCGAGAGGAAGCTCCGGCTTGAATTTGGCGTTGAAACCTTGCCTGGTGCCCCTCCCAACGGTAGAGGAAGAAGGAGATCGGCGGAACCCTCCACGGAGACGAAAACGGCGGAGAAAAAGTCCTCCCCTTGAATTAGGGCGGAACATGCGTATTTATAGATTGCAGAAATTATAATGCACACGATCAGTGGCGCACGATCAGTGGTCGTGTGCACTGTGTCCTGTGATAGTGTGTATTGGCATGGCAGAACCTGGTAAAAAATGGAATCAATGCACACGATCAGTGGAGCACGATCAGTGGAGCACGACCAGTGGTCGTGCGCTAAGGAATCCACTGAACGTGCGCGTGTAAAAATGCACGATCAGTGGCCCTTAGGCATAAACGGGCCTCAAACCAACCCAGAGCACCCACACAACCCCTGTACCTGCAGGAAAAACTAACCACTGATATGCGCAGACATTCCAGACGATCACAATAAGAAGTACAATCAATAAAAGTAACAAAAATACACAACCACGGGTCTATAAGTGCACTTCCTATGGAAATAAAGATTAAATGAAATATATACGATAACGAACTAAAAGTGAAGTGCTAGTGAAAGAAAACTAGCCCAGATGAGTCCGAAAATCAGTATATAAATAGGACTCATCACTTATGCAAAGAACAGTCTTTGAATTGTTTTTTATTATTCCTACCGAGCTAGAGTTTCAAAGAGTTCAAATGTTAGGGAGGAATTATGTTGCTGATTTAGAGACTACTGCTCATTACATGTAGGAAGAAGTTGATCGTATAAATTCTCTCTACACTGGTATGAGTATGGGTGATGCGGGACGGCGCGTATGGTTTGCGTGTCTGTCGGCTTTTCTAATAAACCCTAAATGTGTGCAACGGATAATGATTTTATTACAAAGATTTGAGCGGGTGTTGCGCAGACTTTATGAAATTAAAAAAACTTAGATTTTGTAAAGTACAAAAATAACTACTTTGTTTAAAATGAATTTTCTAAAAAAATGGTTCAATTCTAAATCCGGGGAAAGAAGGTTCGCAACTTTCGTTTTTCCCCTTTGTCGTAGCAAACCGAAAATTGTGAACTCCAAATACATTTACGTTTGGAATTTGCGACGTAGCGTTTGCTGACAAAATTCGGGCAAAAACTCAACAATGAATCTAATTATCCTAAGAAAAAATTTAGACACACGCAAAGGAGGGGGAAGAATCAAGTTACTCACGGAAAGTGACGTCTTTCCGTATTCGAAATCGATGGCAATCCGGCAAGTAACTCCACGTCACCTTCGACCTCCCACTCAAAAGTCGGCCGTTATCGCACACGGGAACCACAAATAAATCGCCCACTCACACACAAAGTGGCTCCACGGAATCTCAATCACTCAACGGTGTAAGAGAGTCACACACTAAATAACCTAAAACTCATTCTCTCACACGAAAGTGGTTCCACGTAATATCTAACACAAGAACTAAAATTCAGTCACTATTCACAAGGTGGATCCACGAAATCTCAACGCACAAGAGTAAAATTTCACTCAACTATCGTTCTCACAGCAACATTGAACAAGAACAATAAAGTTAATGTTACTGTTCATCCACTATTAACAATCGAATTCAAAAGCGGTATCTCATCTCCTTCTACAACTCTCAGATAGGAATAAAAAAAATGCAAGCAGCAACTTCAATAATTGAACTATAACAGAACGCAAATTTCTATGAACAACTATTAATCGTCTTCCCTAAGCCAACAGGGAAACTCTTCAACATTTCAACAGGAAAAGCTACAAACAGGCACCTCACGATACTCTTACAGAAACCAATAACAGTAAGCAAACGTATACTTTCAATATTCAACATTCAACCCTCTAACACAGGAAATTTATCACATTTATACTAATCAAAGAAAAACCGTCTGAACCTTCACAGGACGGCCATGGATGGGCCGATCTTGAACGTGGAGTGGAAACGGTCGAGAGGAGGGCTCGTGCAGACGGTGGAAGTGGGCGGAAATCCCACTGGAGCAGAACGTGGGCGGAAGCCTTGGCGCAGGGGTTGCGTACAGCGGCATTGTCAGGATTCAGTGGCTAAGCCCTAAACGTGCCTGTGCAGCTCGAGATCGGGAGAAGGAGGTCCAGACAAGTTCTCCTTAATCTGCACATGGGCCGGTTCACTTAACACAATATATATATATAAGTATATATATATGGATATATATAAGTATATATATATGGATATATATAAGTATATCTGTATATATATATGGATATAAATAAGTATATATATATGGATATATATATATATTACAACATTTAAAAATAAAATACAAATACACGAATTTGCAAAATATTAAAAGTGCACAAATAAAATTCAAAATTCAGGGTCGATAGAGGTCCGAGCGGGTGCGGCGTCGGGCACTTTTGCGTTGACCTGATCGGGACTAGTCTCCACCAACGGGATAAAATAAATTCGCTCTCAAGGTTGAACGTAAGAAGTGGAACACCAAAAATCTCAACAACCAAAGTTAATCACCACCCAAAAGACATGGGATAAGAGGCAGATGAAGCATCCATAGATTGGAAAGAAAGGACATGGGAAAGATAAAAATAGGTACCTGCACCTAATTAATCCCACAAGAATGGATAAGAGATACTAATGCGAGATATGTTTGACCTCACACAGCTTTGTATGGTACTATAGACATTCAGCGGAGAGGTTTCCATGGAGGAGACAACCATCAGGGGGGCTAGGGGCAGTTCAACCCTCCAGGCTGGAGGCAGGGTCAGAGGCCTCATCTCCCCGATCAACATCAGGCTATGGCGATAGCCCAGGGGAGGAGAGGCTAGCAGAGAAGAAGGCGTGAAGTTTGGGTGGAGTTGCCCTATTGCGACTTTCACCAAGAAGAGGGTCATGCCACGGCCACATGCCCGGAGTTCCTCGAGATGAGGGGAAACAGGGAGCAGCAGCAGCAACCCCGCCGGGAGGTGCGGATTGAGGAGGTCCTGCCCAGGGGAGAGGAGGACAGGTGCGAGAACCGGGCTGATGTCGGAGCCCGGGGAGGGATCGGGGTGATCCACGGGGGGTGGGGGTCGAGGTCGCTCGGAAGGCGAGCCTTCACACCTTGTGCATGCCCGTGAGCTTCTGCGAGTCGACAAACGTCGATTAGGCATGCATCAACTGGCAAAGCGCATGACCGTGCGCCACCCGCGCACGACCGTGAGTGACTGAATCCCAATTTTGGCATGAAAAACCAAATTGTCTTCCATTTGTTCATTTCCTCACGCAAGACTGTGTGCAACGACGTTTATTAATGATAGATCTCGCTTAACTTGCATTTTTCTTGTGAAGAAGAAGATGAAGTTTGTGACATATTTAAATTATTTCATTGATATGCGAAAACTCGGTTTGGAGTGAAAAAATTAAAAAATGGAGTAAATATGGCTGAGAATTAACTTGCAGTGATCTTCAATAGATTTTGGGAGAAAATGTGATTATTTTTCAAAGGTCTTGGCCAGGAACACCTCAACAGAATGGAGCAGATGAAAGGAAGAATTGTCATGTTATTGAGACCACTAGATGTCTATTACATCTATTCAATCTTCCTCCAAATGTATACGGGTGCATTGTATTTGTGTATATTGTTGGACCTTGCAAAGATAAATTGAGGCCCCAAAACTATTAAATGTGTGTATGCAGGATATGTGGTGGAGACCAGCCCAGATCGGGTCGTCGCAAAAGTGCCCGACGACTCACCCGACCGGATCTTTATCGGCCTTGAGTCGGCATATCACGTTGTGTTATGATATAATGTGTACGTTTTGTGTGAATGAAATATATATATATATACATTTATAAATATATATATATATAACGTTTTTTAAATATTATTTATATATATATATATATAAGACATGATCGGGTATATATATATATATATATATATATATATATATATATATATATATATATATGTATACTTAGTCATTAGGTTAGGTCAAGTGCACATCAGCAAAGACCCGCATTGTTCCTCTTTCCCCCGGTCCGCCCGACGCCGACTTTCCATCTCGCGATCCAGAGCCGCGGGAGTCCTAACTGGCGGAAGCTCCAGCCCCACGAAGCTCCCGCATCGTCAGGTTCTTCAACCGCCTCCCCGATCTACACGTTTCCGCCCCCTCCAGAGCCCGCAACCGTCGATCCAGCCTCATGGCCCGACCGCGACTGACCCGCTTCGCCGCAACTGCCGGGGCTGAACTTCCACGATTCTACTCCACCATCGTGAGGAGGAAGTTCCCTGCTATTCGTTTATGGTGATTTCCCGTTTCCTTGTAACCCTATAAATAGGGATTTCTGTAATTTGCTTTTGGTTGTTGATGATTAAGATTGAGGATGTTGTGTGATATTTGATTTCCGATTTGTTTTTTTCCAGTTGATGAATATTGCGAATGTCTGTTGTTTGCATTTCGTTCCTGTTGTTGTTTGGGAAGAAGCTGAACAATGTTTTTCTCTAGTCGATGCTACGACTGTAGGTTTAAATACATGAAATCGATTGCTGCCTTTTTTTCTTTCTCTCAGATCTGTGAGTTTGTTGCTTGTGTTACCTCCGTTTGAGAATTGCTGGAGACCCTGCTACTTGCTACTAGTGTGAATCCTGAGTTTAGCAGATGAACAGTTCTGGAAAATCATCTGGCCTTTGCTGTTTCGGTCAGAATGGTTGACTATTGTAGCTCTGGTTTAGGATTTTGTATAAGTTGATTAAGGGATTGCTGTATGTGGGCTTCCCGTTAGGTACAGAACTGGGTGAGTTTGCTGGGCTTGATATTTTCTATTGATGTTTTGAGAGTAAGGATGAACAGTGAACCGTATTTGAGGGTACTGTTCAAATCTTCCTTCTTGGTAGCATAGGAGATTGAAATTGTAGACAGTAGTGAGAGTAGATTAATTACACTGCTTAGAGATTTCGTGGATCCACTGATTGTGAGGGTGAGTAAACTTGAATCCGTGTGTTTGATATTTCGGGGAACCACTTCGAGCGTGAAGTGCGAGTGAATTTTAGGCGTGTTTATTTTGTGGCTCCATACTTTGTTGAGTGATTCCGTGGAACCACCTCGTGTGAGGGAGTGTTTAATTTCCTTGGTGCCCGTATTCGAAGGCGGCCGACCTGGAGTGGAGATCGAAGGTGACGAGGAACTTCTCGCGTGATCGCCATCGATTCGGATACGGAAAGACGATTCTTTCCGTGGGTAATTTGCTTCTATCCCTTTCTTTGCGTGTGTCTTCATTTTCTCTTAGGACTTATTAGACTCATTGCTGGGTTTTTCGCCAAATTTTGTCAGCAAACGCTACGTCGAGAACTCCAAACGGGAACGTATTTGGAGTTCACGATTTCCGTTTTGGCTGCAGCAAAGGGAACGGAACGAAGTTGCGAGTTTCCTTCCCTGGATTTAAATTGAACCCTCAATTTAAGAAATCTTTTCTTTTAAGCAAAATAGTCTTTCTCGTGTTTGATAAAATGTTTTTTTAGGGCTCATAAATTCGCGCAACCTCCGCTTCAATTACTCGTTAAAATCATATTTCGTTGCATACAATTAGGGTTTCCTAGAAATAGCCGACAGGTGCGTAAACCCTACGCACCGTCCTGCATCAATTTGGTATCAGAGGAAGGTTCCAAAAATTTTCTAAGTTTTGGGATCCGCCCTGTGTAGAATAGAAACCCACATAGCTTTTAAATATATTTTCAAAAAAAAAAAAGAGATTATTTTTTTTATCATCATTGCATTTATTTACTTACTTGCATGCATTTGCGTAGTGGTAGGTTAGTGAGTATGAGTTCACAACACCACAATTCACCACCTGAACACCTCCACGAGGTAAACCCGGAGATGCGTCGAGTTGAACATGGTGAACCGAGTCGAGCGATCGAAGGGAATGAACCACCCCCGTGGTTTGTACCTTTTGCCTACCAAATGGCAACGATGACCGAAAGTGTTTACCAAATGAGAGAAGGGCTAGCAAACCTTAGTGTCAGGGTGAATAGCTTAGAAGTACCACCTCGAGCGTCAATGCCACCTTTAGCTAGAGATGAGCATTCAGTGCGACCCCATTATGAGGCTCCCCCACCTTATGGAGAGAGGTCTGCACTTAGGAGAAACCCTCTTTTCGAGGAGGAGATTAGAAATCCCATAGATAGATATGAGTCTGAGTATAATCAGGGTAGGAATTTCCAGAGAAATTTTCCTGAAACCCCACGTGAGCCTTTCCTAGGTACGCGAGATCATTATCAGGAGAGACCCTATAATGACATAGCTAGAGAAGAACGTCCACGAGACCATCGTAGGCCTATACCAGCCATGCATCGTGATGATCGACCAAGAGATTGGTATCGACCGCCACCCCCACGACGTCGAGACCATTGTGATCCTTACGACGATGAGTACGACTATCCTCCCCGGGATAGGCGACCGGATCTTACACGTGTAGTAAAGTTAGAGCCGCCACTTTATGATGGATCTATGGATCCCAAAGTCTTTTCAGACTGGGTTATAGACATCGAGACCTACTTTGATTGGTATCGTATGACGGAAGATCAGAAGGTTCAGTTTGCCAAGATGAGGTTATCTGGGCGAGCGAAAATCTTTTGGATAGGTGAGGAACGTATTATAGAGAGGAATGGACGCCCTCCCATTACCCACTGGGCCCACATGAAAGCCATATTGGAGGAGCAGTACATTCCCCAGCACTACCAGACCCGTCTACGAGACGAGCTGACATCTCTACGTCAAGGGTCCAAATCAGTTTCTGATTATTTAGCTGAGATGAAGGATCTTATGATTAGGTGCAACGTAGTCGAACACCCACGAGATACATTATCTAAATTTAAGTGTGGACTGCGATCTGAGATTCGCGATGAGTTGATTCGATATGGTCACTATTCCTTCGCTGAGACTGTACTATCGCCATCGATATAGAGGAGCATCAGAAGAGGACCTCCCGGTTCAAACCTCAAAACAAAACAAACACTCCTTATAAGAAAGATGAATGGAAAGGTAAGGAGAGTGCCTCAAAACCCACCTCGACCTTTACGAGAGATCCTAAAGGAAAAGCTCATCTGTGACCCATTCACAGATCCGATGTTATGAGTGCCAGCAGATGGTCCATATATCTAGGGATTGTCCTAAGAGGAGAGGCACGCTAGTTATTCATGAGGTGACTGAGGAGGATGAGCCTATAGAAGAAGTTGGAGTCGAGAGGGACTCACACATTTTGAATGATGAAGTGTACGGTACGTCTAGTGATGAGGAGATAGATCCCGGCATCCTAGTGGTGAGATGTATGTTATCTACACCAAAGGAATCAGCCGATTATTGGCGGACGAACATCTTCCAACCTTACTTCAAGGCAGGGGAGAAAGTGTGTCGTTTAGTAGTAGATAGCGGGAGTTGTATGAATGTGATAGCTGAGACAGCATTAGCCCGCATGGGACTCACTGCTGAGCCGCACCCTTCCCCATTCCAGGTAGCTTGGGTTACCAAGACTACCGTATCTGTGGCTAGGAGATGTTTAGTACCCATCACTATCGGTCCATATACCGATAAGATTTGGTGTGATGTTATGCCTATGGATGTGTGTCACGTATTACTAGGGAGACCTTGGTTGTATGACCGAGATGTACTCATACATGGCAGGTCCAACACGTGCTCCTTTCTACTAGACGGAAAGAGAGTAGTGTTGAACCCGGTGCGACCCACGGCACCAACATCCCGCACGAGTAGTAGTGCGAAAGAATCTCTTCCTCCCACTGAAAGGAAGAAGACTCTTAGCATTATACGAGGCACTGATTTCCATCGAGAGAGCTTCGATGGTGGATTTATTTATGCCTTAGTAGTTCTACAGGCCTCTGACGTACTAGAGAGGTACGAGTCTATTCCTATACCTGCTAGGAGACTCTTAGAGGGATTCCAGGATATACACCCTGAGGAGCTTCCGGCTGAATTACCTCCCATGAGATGTATTCAGCATGCGATAGATCTCGTTCCTGGAGCTTCCCTCCCACATTTACCGCATTACCGATTGAATCCTGCCGCCCATGAGGAGCTGCAGAAGCAGATCGGAGAGTTACTTGATAGAGGCTTTATCCGTCATAGCCTTAGTCCATGTGCGGTGTCTGCCCTCCTTGCCCCGAAAAAGGATGGTACTTGGCGTATGTGCGTTGACAGTCGTGCTGTCAACAAGATTACTGTGAAATACCGGTTCCCAATACCTCGACTGGATGACATGTTGGACATGTTGACTGGGGCCACGATCTTTTCTAAGATCGACCTTCGTAGTGGTTATCACCAGATTCGCATTCGCGAAGGAGACGAGTGGAAGACTGCCTTCAAATCGAAGGATGGCCTTTATGAGTGGCTTGTGATGCCCTTTGGGTTATCCAATGTCCCTAGTACTTTCGCTCGGATGATGACCCAGGTCTTTAGACCCTATATTGGGAAGTTCGTAGTGGTTTATTTCGACGACATTTTGATATATAGTCGGACTGAGGATGATCACTTGATTCACCTACATATCATTTTTGAGCTCCTGCGAGCCGAACGACTGTATATCAACTTGAAGAAGTGTGTTTTTTTGGCTGAGTCCGTCATCTTTCTTGGATATATAGTGAGCTCCGCTGGCATCACTATGAATCCCGAGAAAGTTCGAGCGATTCGTGAGTGGCCGACCCCTCAGAACATTCACGATGTCCGTAGCTTTCACGGACTAGCCACATTTTATCGTCGATTCATTAAGAACTTCAGTACGATAATGGCACCCATTACTGAATGTACGAAGAAGGGAAGTTTTCAGTGGACATCATCGGCAGCTAGAGCCTTTGAGATTATCAAGGATAAGATGTCCACTGCACCTGTTTTGAGACTCCCTGATTTCAGTCAGGTATTCGAGGTATCTTGTGATGCCTCAGGAGTTGGGATAGGAGGTGTACTTAGTCAAGAGGGTCACCCCGTGGGATTTTTCAGTGAAAAGCTCTCCGGCCCGAAGCTGAATTATTCCAACTATGAGCGCGAGTTCTATGCGATTGTACAGACGTTACGTCATTGGAGGCACTATTTGTTACCTAAGGAGTTTGTCCTCCACTCTGATCATCAGGCGTTACGTTATATCAATTCGCAACAGAAGTTGAACCCTCGACAGGCTAAGTGGGTATCTTATTTACAAGAATACACCTTCGTTCTCAAACACTGTAAAGGAACGGAGAATAGGGTTGCCGACGCCCTCAGTCGAGTCACCCTTGTATTATCACAGATGCGTACTCAGGTGATAGGATTTGAGCGTGTCAAGGATGATTATTCTAGTTGTCCTGATTTTAGCGGTATCTATGATGCGATACGTTCAGATCCTCATCACGATGAGACTGATTATCTGATTCGTGACGGATATTTGTTTCGTGGGACCCGTCTGTGTATTCCCCGCACCTCGTTACGAAATTTCATTTTATGGGAATTACATGGCGGAGGCTTAGGTGGACACTTTGGACGCGATAAGACGATAGCCTTAGTAGAAGAGTGCTTCTATTGGCCCGGGATGAAGCGGGTTATCGCTCAGATTGTCAGTAGCTGCCGCACTTGTCAGGTAGCGAAGGGCAATAAACAACCCGCTGGATTATATACACCTTTACCGGTCCCCAGTATTCCTTGGGACGATGTTAGCATGGATTTTGTGCTTGGGTTGCCGCGCACTTTTAGGAAACACGATTCCATACTTGTTGTGGTTGATCGGTTCTCTAAAATGGCGTACTTCATCCCGTGTAACAAAACCGATGACGCCTCTCATATAGCCCGTATTTATTATAAAGAGGTTGTCGCACACCGAGGAATACCCAAGACTATCGTTACCCATCGAGACGTTAAGTTCACCAGCTATTTTTGGAAGTCACTCTGGAGACTTTTAGGTACTAAACTTCTATTTTCGACCGCTTATCATCCGCAGACAGACGGTCAAACTGAAGTTGTAAATAGAAGTTTAGGAAATTTATTGCGATGTTTGGTAGGAGATCACCAGGAAAATTGGGATCTAATTCTTCCACACGCCCAGTTAGCGTACAACAATTCGAAGAATAGATCCACGGGTTTATCACCTAATGAGGTTGTTCATGGTCACACTGCACGAGTGTCATTAGATTTAGCACCACTACCACACACCTTTAGGACTAGCCAGTTTGCACATGAGTATGCATTGCATCTGCATGACTTGCATAAAGAAATTGAGCGGAAGTTGCATAGTACTTATGATTTTTACGCAACTCAAGCAAACAAGCACAAGAGAGCTACTAGTTTTAAAGAGGATGACTTAGTGATGGTTCGGCTAAATCCAGAACGGTTACCATCGGAAACCGTAAAGAAGCTAGCTGACCGTAGAACTGGACCCTTTAGAGTGGTGAAACGGATTGGGCAGAATGCGTATGAACTTGAGATGCCTTCCGTTTGGGGAGCAAATCCTGTTTTTAACGTAGCCGATCTGACTTTATTTCACGATTACCTGCATGAGTCTGTAGATTTTCCATTGTCTTCTCCTCCAATTGATTCTTCTGGGTTGGTGAGTGAGAGTGAGGAGCCACATTCAGGACATACCGATACTCATTTCGCTACTGACACGTCCACTGCAGTTTCTCCCATTTTCACTGACAGCTTACAGGTCGAGCATGAGATACCAGATGAGTCTACTTTACCAGTTCCCAGAGCTACTGATCGACTTCCGCGACAGATTTTAGTTCTCGAGCAGATATTGGATGACGAGACAGTGACCACTACTGATGGTGGTTTTCAGAGATACTTGGTTCGTTGGCATGGCAGACCAGAGACCGAGACCAGTTGGATCTTGGCCGAGGAATTACAGCGCATGGATGCAGATCTTCTACAACAATACCGCTCGGAGCACTCACCAGAGATGAGTGATTTCGAGAGGGGGAGAGTTGGTGGAGACCAGCCCAGATCGGGTCGTCGCAAAAGTGCCCGACGACGCACCCGACCGGATCTTTATCGGCCTTGAGTCGGCATATCACGTTGTGTTATGATATAATGTGTGTACGTTTTGTGTGAATGAAATATATATATATATATACATTTATAAATATATATATATATAACGTTTTTTTAAATATTATTTAATATATATATATATATAAGAGATGATCGGGTATATATATATGTATACTTAGTCATTAGGTTAGGTCAAGTGCAGATCAGCAAAGACCCGCACTGTTCCTCTTTCCCCCGGTCCGCCCGACGCCGACTTTCCATCTCGCGATCCAGAGCCGCAGGAGTCCTAACTGGCGGAAGCTCCAGCCCCACGAAGCTCCCGCATCGTCAGGTTCTTCAACCGCCTCCCCGATCTACACGTTTCCGCCCCCTCCAGAGCCCGCAACCGTCGATCCAGCCTCATGGCCCGACCGCGACTGACCCCGCTTCGCCGCAACTGCCGGGGCTGAACTTCCACGATTCTACTCCACCATCGTGAGGAGGAAGTTCCCTGCTATTCGTTTATGGTGATTTCCCGTTTCCTTGTAACCCTATAAATAGGGATTTCTGTAATTTGCTTTTGGTTGTTGATGATTAAGATTGAGGATGTTGTGTGATATTTGATTTCCGATTTGTTTTTTTCCAGTTGATGAATATTGCGAATGTCTGTTGTTTGCATTTCGTTCCTGTTGTTGTTTGGGAAGAAGCTGAACAGTGTTTTTCTCTAGTCGATGCTACGACTGTAGGTTTAAATACATGAAATCGATTGCTGCCTTTTTTTTCTTTCTCTCAGATCTGTGAGTTTGTTGCTTGTGTTGCCTCCGTTTGAGAATTGCTGGAGACCCTGCTACTTGCTACTAGTGTGAATCCTGAGTTTAGCAGATGAACAGTTCTGGAAAATCGTGTGGCCTTTGCTGTTTCGGTCAGAATGGTTGACTATTGTAGCTCTGGTTTAGGATTTTGTATAAGTTGATTAAGGGATTGATGTATGTGGGCTTCCCGTTAGGTACAGAACTGGGTGAGTTTGCTGGGCTTGATATTTTCTATTGATGTTTTGAGAGTAAGGATGAACAGTGAACCGTATTTGAGGGTACTGTTCAAATCTTCCTTCTTGGTAGCATAGGAGATTGAAATTGTAGACAGTAGTGAGAGTAGATTAATTACACTGCTTAGAGATTTCGTGGATCCACTGATTGTGAGGGTGAGTAAACTTGAATCCGTGTGTTTGATATTTCGGGGAACCACTTCGAGCGTGAAGTGCGAGTGAATTTTAGGCGTGTTTATTTTGTGGCTCCATAATTTGTTGAGTGATTCCGTGGAACCACCTCGTGTGAGGGAGTGTTTAATTTCTTTGGTGCCCGTATTCGAAGGCGGCCGACCTGGAGTGGAGATCGAAGGTGACGAGGAACTTCTCGCGTGATCGCCATCGATTTCGGATACGGAAAGACGATTCTTTCCGTGGGTAATTTGCTTCTATCCCTTTCTTTGCGTGTGTCTTCATTTTCTCTTAGGACTTATTAGACTCATTGCTGGGTTTTTCGCCAAATTTTGTCAGCAAACGCTACGTCGAGAACTCCAAACGGGAACGTATTTGGAGTTCACGATTTCCGTTTTGGCTGCAGCAAAGGGAACGGAACGAAGTTGCGAGTTTCCTTCCCTGGATTTAAATTGAACCCTCAATTTAAGAAATCTTTTCTTTTAAGCAAAATAGTCTTTCTCGTGTTTGATAAAATGTTTTTTTAGGGCTCATAAATTCGCGCAACCTCCGCTTCAATTACTCGTTAAAATCATATTTCGTTGCATACAATTAGGGTTTCCTAGAAATAGCCGACAGGTGCGTAAACCCTACGCACCGTCCTGCATCAATATGTTACCAACCAAAAAGGATACAAATGTTAGTGACCACGTCTATATCGAAGAATTGTCTCCAAATATGTCAAATTCTTTGAACATATTCCTTTTTTACTTTAAAGAAGGAAAGAATATCAAGTTCTAAGCAGAAAAAGGAACTAAGAATGATTATATTATGCCTCTCGTGCTTGCTCTTCTGGATGTCCTCCCTACTACAGTGATTTGAGAGCCAAACGGTAAAGAAAGTGAAACGCCTGACATGTTTGTCTATAATTGAAGGAGAAAACCAAGTTTACCAGAGAAAATGAAACAAAAGTTCAGATCAGGTTGTTAACACTCATGATTCATTATCCATTCTCACTTCACCAAATCCAGATAATAGGCGATTCTTTGAAATAAGTCCAATGTGCTCCAGATTCATAGTGAGCGTACTAGATACCATATTAAAAAAATATATTGGATATCATTCTATATTTTCATTCATTGAAACCTTATATTGCTTTTATTTCTTTGATATTATTTCTAATAACTTTTCAGATGCTTCATTTAATCCTGATTAGAGGAGAGTCATGGATTTTGAAATGAAAGCACTTCAAATGTAGAATACTTCAGATATCATTCATATTCCCAAGGGGCATCATATTGTGGGGTGTAAATGGGTATATACTAATAAATATCAAAAAGGTGGCAACTTTGATCATTATAAAGCATGTCTAGTTGTCAAAGGATTCACCCGGGCTGATAGCATCAATTTTCAAGACAATTTTGTTCATATCACTAAACTCAATACAGCGCATTCTCTTCTATCACTGCTCCAAAGACTTGACAATGACATCAACTAGATGTGAAAATATGTTCATGCATGGTGATTTGAGAGAAGAAATATATATATGACTACTACTATTGGAATACAAGTGCCTAAAGTGGTGGAAACCACGTTACTGTTGGAGAACACGGTGAGGCGGGACTTCGTGGGCTTGCTTGGTTGGAGCGGAACAACCCGTTATGGAAGCCGCGGGCCGCGTAATTAATTTTACTTAAGTCTATTTATGTCGTAATGTTCTATATTCTGTGTGGTTCTATTTTATAATGTAATGTGTTGTGTGGACGTTTGTACCCGCACTCCTCATAGTATAAGAGGAGTTGGATGTGTTGTGTAATTCACTTTTGGATGAAATTAAGCAATTCTCCTGTCAAACTCTACCCTCCGCTCTCCCCTTTTCCGTGAGAAAAATTCCAGACCGGAAGGTCTTCGCCGCTCCTACGCCAGTTGGTATCAGAGGGATCGCGCTCGACTCCTACACTTGATCGCCATCGCTCTGTCTCTCTCCGCTCCAAGCGCATCCATCACTCCTCCATCGCTTTTCTCATCCCGTTCCTGTTTTCTCCGCCCGGTGGTGCTGTCGTTTCTCTCGTTTCTTTACTTTCTCCAGTATAGCGGAGGATCCACGGGAAAACGCCGAACTCTGGGCAGCTATTGATGGCATCACCACTCAGATGGCAACACTCTCCGCCACTCTGGCTGGTGTACACCCCACACGCAACCAGCATCGACGCCCATTCGACGCCGCGGAACCTGGAGATCGCTTCATCGAGCAACAGTACTGGCGCATGCGGAATCGTCTGCTGCCACCTCGTCGGGCTGGCCCTGAGCGTACATCTATACCATCTGACTCTAATTCCGGAGAAGAGTTACCCGAGGCAGCCTTTCCGCAGCTGTGTGGTGAACAGCAACCGTACTAATCACAAGGGTTCGGGCTGAGAGCTGATATTCCCCAATTTCATGGTAATTTGGGCACTGAAGATTTCCTTGATTGGATATCGGAGGATGAACATTTTTTTGAGATGGTCGAGGTAAAAGACCAACGACAGGTGAAAATGGTTGCTTGTTGTCTTAAATCTGGTGTGTCCATTTGGAGGGATCAGCTGCAGCTCAATAGAAGCCGTCAGGGTAAGGCCCCGGTGCGGACCTGATCCAAAATAAAGAAATTATTGCTGAATAGATTTCTTCCTCCCGACTACGGTCAACATCAATTCCAATATTATCAAAGTTGCTCCCAAGGTTCTCGCACTATGACCGAATACTTGGCTAGATAAGCCGTCTGGCGGACCGCAATGCTTTGACTGAAACGGATGGACAGCGAGTCACCCGGTTCCTGCATGGGCTCCGGCCATCCCTACGGGAGAAAATTGGACTTCACGTGTTGCGCACTGTCGAGGAAGCATATAACATGGCTCTCAAGGCCGAGAAATTGGCGAAAGCCGCTAACCGTTCAAGGGGGGCGTTCATGGGGGAACTCCTCAAACACCGGCACCTGGGACACTTCTGGCAAGGAATCTACCGACCGGATGCCCTCCTCCTCCTCCTCGTCTAAAAGACGGAGTCCCGATCTTGACCCCAAGGCCACTGTTGTCCCACATAAGACCCCACCAGGCCACAGTTTAAAATGTCAACAACTAGGCCATTTCGCCTCTCAGTGCCCGCAACTCTGTCAACATGTACATATCATGGGGCAGGACGGCGAGGTGATGGAGGACCTTGGGAGGCGGATGAAGTGGTAGACGGGTATGTGAAGGAGACTTTGTTGCTTGTGTGGTTCATCGTTTGTTACTTGCACCGCGCCTAGACGAGCATGTTCAATGCTGCAACGTATTCAAAATCCACTGCACAATCAAGGGTAAAATTTGTGATCTACTGATCAACAATCGAAGCTGTGAAAACTTTGTTGCGACCCGGCTGGTCTCCTACTTGCAGCTACTTACCGAGCCACACCCTCACCCGTATTCTATCGGGTGGATTCAGCGGGGACCATCTGTTCGTGGGACGCATTGCTGCCACTATCCTGTTATTGGGAAGAACTATCGGGCGGACGTTTGGTGTGATGTCATGGAGATGGACGCGAGCCACCTCCTTTTGGGGCGATCGTGGTATTATGACACTGATGTGACCTACAAAGGCCGTGAGAATACATACTTGACTTGGGCCGCCAAGAAGATTCAGATTGTCGCTCGGATCGGGAGCAAACCCAAGTCTACCCCTCCCCTCGGAACAGGGAATAGCTTTTTGGTGACGCACGCAGATCCTAATATTTTTGAGCAAGACATGGTGGAGGCGCATGAGGTTGTGGCCCTCGTTCCTTACGGGATATACACCATCGATGAGCAAGCGGCGGCCGATGTCGCCCTGACGTGCAGGACCTGTTGAAAGAATTCAAGGCCATTGTCTCTGAGGACCTCCCCGACCATCCCCCTCTGTTGTGGGACATCCAAAACCAAATTGACTTGATTCCCGGAGCTAGTCTCCCAAATCTTCCCCAGTTTCGCATGAGCCCCAAGGAACACCAAATACTACGCAAGAAAGTCGAAGAGCTTTTAAAGAAATGCTTTATTTGTGAAAGTCTTAGCCATTGCGGTGTCCCAGCACTTCTGGTACCGAAGAAGGATGGCTCCTGGAGGATGTGTGTGGGCAGTCGTGCAATTAATAGGATTACCATCAAGTATTGATTTCTGATACCTCGTCTTGATGATATGTTGAACATGCTTGACGACTCTCACATTTTTTCAAAGATTGACCTCCGAAGCGGGTATCACCAAATCAGGATCCACCCAGGGGATGAATGGAAGACCGTCGTCAAGACGTCGGACTGTCTGTTCAAGTGGAAGGTAATGTCATTTGAATTATCTAACGCCCCCAGAACTTTTATGCGTTTGATGACACATGTATTACGCTCATTCTTGAGAAAGTTCGTTGTGATCTACTTTGATGGCATCTTGGTCTTCAGCAAAAATAGGGCGGCACACCTTTCTCATTTGCGCGCCGTTTTGAGGGTTTTGGAAGAGAATCAGCTATTTGTACATCTACAGAAGTGCACGTTTCTGGCACCTCGACTGAGCTTCTTGGGCTTCATTGTGGGTACGGACGGCATTCAGGTCGATGGCGAGAAGGTCCAGGCCATTATAGAATGGC
This sequence comes from Platanthera guangdongensis, assembly GCA_039583875.1. NCBI lineage: Eukaryota > Viridiplantae > Streptophyta > Magnoliopsida > Asparagales > Orchidaceae > Platanthera > Platanthera guangdongensis. The sequence continues at coordinate 233,774,967 of CM077153.1, forward strand.
CAACTCCAAAAACTCTTACGGAGCTTCGCTCATTCCATGGCTTGGCTAGGTTCTACCGTCGTTTTATCCGTGACTTTAGCACCATCACAGCACTGATAACTGATTGCCTCAAGAAAAGGAGGTTTGTGTGGGGCGACGAAGCCGAACACTCATTTGAAATGATCAAGCACAAACTCAGCTCTGCTCCCGTGCTGGCCCTGCCGAGTTTTGACAAACTTTTCGAATTTCAATGTGATTCCAGCGGTATTGGCATTGGTGCTGTCCTGTCCCATGAGAAGAGGCCCTTAGCTTTTTTCAGTGAAAAACTAAGCGACGCCGGGCGGAAATGGTCAGTCTATGACCAAGAATTTTACGTCGTCATCTGATCCTAAAGCACTGGGAGCATTACCTCTTACACAAGGAGTTCATTTTGTACACGGATCATTAGACCCTCAAATATATCAATAGCCAAAAGTGAATGGATGGAATGCATGTCTGATGGACTTCTTATCTCCAAAGGTTTCCTTACGTCATTCATCACAAACTGGGGAATAGCAATATTGTCGCTGACGCCCTCAGTCGACGAAGCTGCTTATTGGCTACTCTTCACCACGAGATCATCGGTTTTGACACTCGTCGAACTTTATGCTGAAGATGACGATTTCAAGGACATTTGGCACGCCTGTTTATTGGGTGGTTCCCATGAAGTCTTCCTCATTCTAGATGGCTTCTTACTAAAGGATAATCGCTTATGTATTCCCCGTACCTTCTTAAGGGAAAAACTCATCCGAGATTTGCATGGAGGCGGTTTGATAGGCCACTTGGGTCGTGACAAAACTCTGACAAGCATACAGGAGTGCTATTTTTGGCCCCAGCTGAAGAAAGACGGCAATTTCGTCTGGAAATGTTGTGTGCCAACAGTACAAGGGGCAAGCACAAAACACGGGCCTTTATACGCCGCTCCCTGTTCCCTCTAGCATTTCGGAAGACCTATCCATGGATTTTGTCTTGGGGTTACCGCGCACCCAACGCAGTGTGGACTCGGAGTTCGTCGTAGTGGATCGTTTCTCCAAAATGGCTCATTTTCTTCTCTGTTGCAAGACGTCGGATGCATCTCACATTGCACGCTTATTTTTTGTGAAGTGATGTGTTGCATGGTGTCCCCACCTCCATCACGTCCGACCGTGATCCCAAATTTCTCAGCCACTTCTAGCAAATGTTATGGAAGATGTTTGACACGTCCCTCAGTTCAGTAGCACCGTCCATCCACAAACGAACGACCAAACGAATGTCATGAACAAGACCTTGGGGAATCTTATCCGGTGTATTTTCCAAGACTGCCCTAAAGAATGGGATAGCGCTCTCGCTCAGGTTAAATTTGCTTATAATAATGTGGTACACAGCTCAATGGGTCGTACCCCTTTCTCTATTGTGTACACCAAGGCACCCTAACATGCTCTTGACTTGGCTCGCATTCCAAGTCAAGAGCATGTCAGGGTGCCTATTTTTGGCCCCAGCTGAAGAAAGACGGCAATTTCGTCTGGAAATGTTGTGTGCCAACAGTACAAGGGGCAAGCACAAAACACGGGCCTTTATACGCCGCTCCCTGTTCCCTCTAGCATTTCGGAAGACCTATCCATGGATTTTGTCTTGGGGTTACCGCGCACCCAACGCAGTGTGGGCTCGGAGTTCGTCGTAGTGGATCGCTTCTCCAAAATGGCTCATTTTCTTCTCTGTTGCAAGACGTCGGATGCATCTCACATTGCACGCTTATTTTTTGTGAAGTGGTGTGTTGCATGGTGTCCCCACCTCCATCACGTCCGACCGTGATCCCAAATTTCTCAGCCACTTCTAGCAAATGTTATGGAAGATGTTTGACACGTCCCTCAGTTCAGTAGCACCGCCCATCCACAAACGAACGACCAAACGAATGTCATGAACAAGACCTTGGGGAATCTTATCCAGTGTATTTTCCAAGACTGCCCTAAAGAATGGGATAGCGCTCTCGCTCAGGTTAAATTTGCTTATAATAATGTGGTACACAGCTCAATGGGTCGTACCCCTTTCTCTATTGTGTACACCAAGGCACCCTGACATGCTCTTGACTTGGCTCGCATTCCAACTGCCCCGCAATCCGCGGCCCAGCATGCTGGGGAAGTCCAAGATATCTAAGCAGAGACTGGGCAGAAAATCATTCAGTCAAACGCCAAGTACAAGGCCATAGCCGACAAGCATCGTCTAGAAAAGGTGTTTGAAGTAGGGGATTTGGTAAATGTATTCCTCCGCAAGGAGCGACTTCCCGTGGGAACCTATCACAAATTGATGCCGAAAAAGTATGGCCCGTTCCCGGCGGTGGGTAAAATTAACAACAATGCCTACGTGGTCGATCTTCCGCCGGAACTCAGTATCTCCAGGAATTTTAATGTAAGCGGCATGTCCGCATTCCATCCGAACGTCCCTCTTTATCCTGAGCACTCGGGGTCGAGTGCTTCTCAAGTGGAGGCGACTGATGGAGACCACGTTACTACTGGAGAACACGGTGAGGCGGGACTTTGTGGGCTTGCTTGGTTGGAGCGGAACGACCCGTTATGGGAGTCGCGGGTCGCGTAATTAATTTTACTTAATTATATTTATGTTGTAATGTTCTAATTTCGGCGTGGTTCTATTTTATAATGTAATGTGTTGTGTGGACGTTTGTACCCCCACTCCTCATAGTATAAGAGGAGCCGGTTGTGTTGTGTAATTCACTTTTTGATGAAATTAAGCAGTTCTTCTGTCCGGAAACCTACCTGCCGCTCTTCCCTTTTCCGTGAGAAAAGTTCCAGACCGGAAGGTCTTCGCCGCTCCTACGCCATAAAGGGCATGTGTGTCTTCTTAAGAAATTTTTGTATGGCCTAAAATAATATCTCTGGGACTAGTTTGAGAAGTTGAGTAACAAACTCATAAGCATGAAATTCACTAGTAGTACATATGATAACTCGGTTTTTATTCATGGGGTAATTAGTTGTACTACAATCTTGATTATCTATGCGAATGATATTATTATTAAAGAGACTGATGAACACATGACCCAAGTTAAATGGGAGTTAGCTTTTGGCCTTCGAGATTAAAGAGTGAGGCCTACACAAGTACTTCCTTGGAATTAACATAGCTAGATCTACAAGGAATGCCATGATTTCTTAATAGAAATTCCCTCTATATTCTTACTGAAACTAGTTATCTTATATTCAAACCTATAGATAGTCTTGTTAATCTTAACTACAACACTCATAAAGATGATTCTTCTGCTCTTGAAAAGAAATTAACCTTCCAAAGACCTGCTGTGAAGTTAACATACTTAACTATAACCGGGCAAGATATTTTTCCTTTGGAGTTGGACTTATTAGTCAATACATGAACAACCCTAAAGTGCATCACTATGAAATTGCTCCTAGAATTTTCAAATCATCTTAAAAATGACCCAAGAAAAGGAATCATAAATCAAAATCATGATCACCTTGAGGTTCATGGATATTGTGATGCAGATTCACAAATTTTCATCTGATCGTAGATCTACTAGTGGATATGTCATCTTTGTTGGAGGAAACTTCGCTTTTTGGAAAGGAAAAAAAGAGAATGTAATTGCTCGATCGTGTGTCGAAGCAGAATATAAGGTTATTTCCCTTACTATTTGTGAGTTGATCTAGATCAAATCTACCTTGGAGGAATTGGGATTCAGTGTCCAAAAAGCCATAAAGTTGCATTATGATAATCAAGTTGCTATTCACATCACTTCAAATCATGTCTTTCACGAGCGAATCAAACATATAGAGATTGATTGTCATTCCGTGCAAGTGAAAATTTAGACCAAAATCATCTCGACTGCCTTTATTCTTACGGGTTCCCAATTGACCAACATGTTTACCAAAGCAGTGTCTGGAAAAGTCTTCATCGGAGCTCTCTCGTGCTTGAAATTGTAGATGCGTATGGAGTTTGCTTAAGTGGGAGGTTAAAAATCAAGCTAACTTAATGTTATCGGATGGTGACCGTATCATAACTAGTGGCTAGGGTTTCTTTCATATAAACAGATACATCTTGAGGAGATACCAGAGCTGAAGCAACGGCGCAGAGGATTGTAACCTGAAGGTATGCTGTTATGGACGGTGTTACGGACTGTTCACGCGTATTATGTTACGAGATGTTACGGACTTCGTATTATGTTACGAGTTGTTATGAGATGTTATTGCATATTATTTTATCCTTATTTATTATGTTTGTCTTATTAGAGTTGTAAGTCTATATAAAGGCATGGGTATTGTATGTGTTGGATATGAAATGAAGTTCTAGTTCTTTATCCCTTGTAGTGAGATAATTGGTGGCTCTCTCCTCCAACGAGCAACCCCGCCTAGGCAGCCGCGGTTCCGGCTCCACGGTATCTCCGTCATCGTCATCTCCACTTCCGTCCACCATTCCGACGAGTTAGCCTGTTACGGAAGTAGGCCCATAACAACTTTGTTATCAGAGGCATCTTGGTCCTATTTTTCGCCGACGCACATCAAACAACCACCCTGAGTGCCACAGCGAACACAGCCCTGCTCATTCTGTCGCCAAAGCCACCGCCGCAAAGACACAGTGCACTCCTCTGCCACCGTCTCCGCAGACAGCGTCCAGAACAGCCGCCCCCGTCGAGCTCGTGAGCCAAACCACCTCCGACAATCAAGCGACGCACGCCGAGGTCCTTCCTCACTACCATCGTCTCCGCAAACAGCGTCCAGAACAGCCGCCCCCGTCGAGCTCGTACGCCGCACCACCTCCGTCAATCCAACGACGCACGCCGAGGTTGTGAGCGATGTCGCGCCTTTCTGCGCCCTACTGTTGCGTCGAGGCCAACGGGTGTGGCCCTGACATTTTCCGCCAATCCAGCGACGCACACCGCCCTGCATTCATTCCTCCTCGAGCCCTGGCAGAAACTCCGACAGTTTTTAAGCGTTCCTCGGCTCATTTCGAGCCCCGCGCCTCCCATCCCTAGCATACAAAGAAGAAAAAAAATCTGTCTCTCTTTGTTTGGTTTCATCGAGCCCACCCCGCCCATACCTCCAGCTATTAAATTTCCTTTACTCCTGTGGACCCACAACTATTCTCTTCCCCACTCTTATTTATTTAGCAGTTGCCTTCTAATTCCATCCGCTATTAAAATTCCCCGCCCCCATTTCTAAATTCCCTCATCCCTAGTGACTACTCAGCCCTTCTCTTTTGGTGCAATTAATTGTGTCAATATTGGGCGTCACCGCGGCGCTCGCGGTCACTCTCAGTCATCTGAGTCGACGCACTTCGACCACCCGATCACCCGCTCCTCTTCTCGCTCCTCATCCCACAGTATGGGCGACACGTCGGACCAACTAAGTCAGGTTATGACCATCCTGCAGACCGTCATGGCGCAACAAGTGGCGCGCGCTGCCAACGCGGACCGTCATCAGGAGGCCATTATTGCGCTCTCCAAGCTCATCGATGATCTGTCTACTGCCCCCACACACGATCATGCCAGCAGCAGTCCGGCACAACCACTTCTCTGCACTCCCCGCCTCTAACCGTTCACGAGCCGCCGTCGCCAGTACTCGCGCACCCCGACGCAATAATTGTACCACGTTATACGAGATTGGAATTTCCAACCTATGATGGGAAAATGGATCCCTTTAGTTGGCTCACCAAGTGCGAGCAATTCTTCGGCCGCCAGCAAACTCCGGCAGCAGATCGGATCCATTTAGCATCTTTCCACATGCTCGACTCTGTTGTTTTATGGGCTTCTCGACTTCTCACCGACCGGCTGAATCTGATTTGGGACGACTTCAAGCGACTCTGCAACTTGCGTTTCGGACCTCCTATCCGCAGTAACTCCCTCGGCGCACTCACATCTCTCCGTCAAATTGGTACCGTGGACAAGTACCTGGAACAATTTCAGCTTCTCTTAGCGCATGTCCCTCTTGCCCCGGATATGCAGGTTGACATTTTCACCGCGGGACTTCGCGAGCGACTGCGACTGGATGTTGAGTTTGAGGCCCCTCCAGACTTAGTGACTGCTATGAGTCTGGCGCGGCTCTGCGATTGTCGCCTCGAGCTAGCACACGATGCTTACCCTCCCCCCACCAACATTGTCCCACAGGGCCGGACGAGGGTCCTCCAACTCCACCGATCCGCCGATTATCTCGTGATGAGATGTTGCAACGATGCGCCCAGGGACTATGTTTTAATTACGACGAGTAGTACACTCGCGGTCACAGGTGCACCCGGCTCTTCTACCTACATGTCGAGAACTCTGACGACGAGGGCAACGGATAGAGTTTGTGGGCAAACTCTTTTTGGGGAATGGATGAGATATTACGGACGGTGTTACGGACTGTTCACGCGTATTATGTTACGAGATGTTACGGAATTCGTATTATGTTACGAGTTGTTATGAGATGTTACTGGGTATTATTTTATCCCTATTTATTATGTTTGTCTTATTAGAGTTGTAAGTCTATATAAAGGCATGGGTATTGTATGTGTTGGATATGAAATGAAGTTTTAGTTCCTTGTCCCTTGTAGTGAGATAATGGTGGCTCTCTCATCCAACGAGCAACCCCGCCTAGGCAGCCGCGGTTCCGGCTCCACAGTATCTCCGTCATCGTCATCTCCACTTCTGGCCACCATTCCGACGAGTTATCCTATTACGGAAGTAGGCCCGTAACATATTCCTCATTTCAAACAATAAGATATTAGATATGAACTACACCATGAAAAGGAATTACCACTCATTCATTCACAGAGAACATGAGAATCCTTGTGTCACTGTTACGAGCCGGATATTGTGGGGGAAGGAGACGGAGATACATGGGGGTAAACCCTAAAATGAGAGAGGAGATGAGAAGAACTAGAGAGAGAGAGAGAAGCTTGAGAGAGAAAGAGAAACTTGCTTAATACTTTTTTATATCCATTACATGACCTCAAGGGTCTATTATATAGAATCTAGATGGCACATGTGTAAATTCCTGATACCATGAAACTAAGCGAAATAATAAAAACACATAAATACTGCATGACTAGATTTGGCTCATACGATATTAAAACACCTAATACACTTAATAAAATAAAACTCTTAATACTAGATAACCAACGGCGTGAGCTCCATAACACTCCACCTGTCCTTGACATCGAGCTTGACCCCAAGCTCGAACTCCACCTGGATGGTTGGATCATCTGGAAGCTTGATCTCCCGCTAAAATAATGTCTGATCGGGTGTAGCGGCGTTGTCGGCAAGTAGCGTTGGTGGCGATAAGACGCGCGGCGAAAGGAATGGCTTCCGCACGGTCGGTGGAGCGATGGTGAGCAGCAGCAACAGGGAGGGCGGAGAGACGACGGCCGGTAGCAGAAACGGGTATGTTGGGGTCACCGGAGCATGGGTCGGCAGAAGAGGCGGCGCTGTGGCCGATGGGAGCGACAAGGCGGGGGTCGGCAGAAAAAGAGCCGGGAGAGGAGGCGGTGAGATGGCCAGAGGAGATGGCAATGTCGGGGCCGGCGGAGGAAGAGCTGGTAGAGGAGGTAGCGGTATGACTGGCAGCGGAGGAGCGGGTGACCGGATAGGAGGCGGCAACGGTGGAAGGGCGACCATCGTGGAGAGAGGTTGTACATCGCCGGCGAGTGGTGGCGGCGACGGCGGCGGATACGGCGATGACGGCAGTGGCGGCGACTGCATGAGTCGAGTTGACAGTGATGGCGTTGACGACGGCGGTGGCGGCGGTGATGTGGCCGGAGGGGGTGGCAATGCCGGGGTTGGCGGAGTAAGAGCCGATAGCGGCAGCGGCAGCGGCGGCGGTGGACGTGGCGACGATGGCGGCGGCGGAGGTGGCGACGACTGCAGTGCGTCATGAACGACGGAGGACGGTGGTGGCTCCATCATTGGAGGAGGAGGCGGCGAGTCCAGCGCCGGTGGTGGTGGTGACAGAAAAACCATCAACGAGTCGCGAGACATGCGGAGGGCATCGAGCTTGAGGTCGAGCTGAGCATCGACGTGGCCGAGTCGAGCCTCCCGATGATCAATACGACGGTTCAGCTTGGCGAGGGTGGCGAGGAGCTCAATGCAATCGACAACGCTAAGCAACATGACGGAATGTGTAGTAATTAGGAGAAGAAATGTGACGGGGAATTAATCAGGATTGATTAATTAAGGAGGGAAAATGAGATATGGTTGAGAGGTAAAAGAAAAGCGTGTTGTTATGAGAATGTGTGGGAGAGAGTGTTGCTACGGAATAATTAATTAAAAAAAGAAAGTAAAATGTAAAAGAAAACAAAAAGGAGGAGGAAAACAGGCGTGATTGGAGGAAAAAAGAAAATAAAAAGAAATGGGGTGGAGTGATGGTGGTGGGGTTTAGGGAAAATAAATAAAACGTAATAAAAGAGAGGAGGCGTGGAGGAGGTAAGGGGTGGATGTTTAGAATAAAGAGAATGATGGTGGTGGGGTCCACAGAAAGTGAAAAAAAGTGTGTTGGAGAGGTTGCGTGCAAGAGGAGGTATTGGGAGGGATTTTTAAAGAAAAGAAAATAAAATAAATGGGATGGGGACAAGACAGGTGGTTGATACCGTAAGAAGGAAAAAAAGGGTGTGATGTACAGGGCTCGATGAAGAGCTGCCGTGCGGGGCTCGATAAATCCTTTGCTGTGCTGGAGGCCGCCGTCTGCGGCGATTCTGCAGGTGAGGGCGGATAATATCGAGAGGGGCGCTAGTGTTGGCGGCTAGAGGTAGAGCGGAGGGTGCGCGGGTGTTGTCGGCAGTGAGGTTTGCTGGCGCCAGGGAAGGGAGAGCAGCTACGCGCCCGAAGCTCGCGGGTTTGCTGCGGCTCAGGGTTACGGAAGACCGCGTGGAGTGATTCCGTCTTGAGTTACTGAAACAGTCGGTGCTGGAGTTCCGTGGAGGTGGACGTTGAGTGGAATGGCGTGCGTCGGGGGAGGAGGATCGAGCCTCTGATAACAAGTTGTTACGAGCGGGATATTGTGGGGGAAGGAGGCGGAGATACAAGGGGGTAAACCCTAAAATGAGAGAGGAGATGAGAAAAACTAGAGAGAGAAAGAGAGAAGCTTGAGAGAGAAAGAGAAACATGCTTAATACTTTTTCCTATCCATTACAAGACCCCAAGGGTCTATTATATAGAATTTAAATGGCACAAGTGTAAATCCTGATACCATGAAACTAAGCGAAATGATAAAAACACATAAAGGCTGCATGACTTGACTTGACTCATACGATGTTAAAACACCTAATACACTTAATAAAATAAAACTCCTAATACTAGATAACCAACAGCATGAGCTCCAAAACGACTCACCTTAATGTTCATTAGTTACCACTTACCAGCAGTTGTTTTGATTCACTTCAAGAAATTCTATTAACTCTACAAAAAAACTCACTTATGACCATTGAAAAGCTATTTTGAAACTCAAGGCATCTCTAAGACTCTAATACTCATTTACATCTGACCCATCATCACTGTTTTAGGATAAATCGAATGTATCTCGATTTTGTATTCGGTTCTTAGAAGGGGAACGCAGACCTAGTGGTGCCGCCTTAATGGAGTTCAACTCCCTGTGTATCTTGATTTTGTATTTCCGTAACGAATTTGGGGACTGATCCTTCTTCCTTTCGGCTCCCACTCGACTAAAACTCTTTTCACATGGTTTTAAGGTAGAATGTTGCGACCCAGGAGAAACCACCTACCTCAACCTCATTGAAAGGGTTATTAGAGAGAAGCCTAACTACTTGCATTTAACCAAGAATTCTCGATCACATAACAAGAAAAACAAGCTAGTCCAAAAAACTTCTTGAACATAATCAAGCTTTTAAGGTAGAATGCTGAAAGAAATTTAAGTTCCATGAAGGAATTTTTTGAAGCCACCGAGAGTTTTTTGAAGGAAGTCAAGGATAACTGCACTAAGCATCCACAAGTACAAAAATTGCAGCTTAAAATGGCATAGTCACAACAGAAAATTAGGTAAAATTGCATAGTTCTTCCTATTAGAAGATTGTTATACATATGTCCAGTAAGTAAAGAAAGAACATCATCCAGGCACATCCACAAGTTAAACATGTGTATCACATACAAGAAGTCAGGTGATAGATTAGAGGAGAGGGCTAAATGTGAGTAAGAAGAAAGGGGAGGTGGGATTACACATACATCATGAAGCGTGGGGCAAAGTAGTGTTGCTTGCTCGTATTTTTTACAGGCTTCCTCCAGTAATGCATCTTTTGAAGGATCAGTTGAGTCTGAAGCAACAATGTCTGCACTCTCCTGCAAGCATTTCAATAATTTAGGAAAAGAAAATCTGACAATTCTACACATGAAGGATTCCTAAACAAATAAATAATAATGTCCTCTTGATAAGAATATTTGGATAACAATAAGCAATTAAGCATCACGGCTATGCATAAGAATACCTGAAGAACCAGAGCCCAGTTGTAATAAGCATCATGGTCATTTGGATTTTTTTCAATTGCATCAGCATACCTAAAATAAGAGGTGCAAAAAACTCAAATGCTAGAAATCAATAAATAAAGGATTAAATAGAACAATGCGATTCAAGTGTGCCCATGAATTTCAAACATTGATTTTTTTTAATGAAAAACAATATCCAAATATTATAAAATACTCTTCCAATAGCATTGTTTTTGGCATTATCCATATGAATATGTTATGGGCTTCTCCCGTAATAGCAGTGGTGTCACCGGAGGATGTTCGTAGGCAGGGATGATGGTAGCGAAGGATACGGTGGAGCTGGAACCACGGCTGTCTAGACAGGGTGTGCTCGGGAGGAGAGAGCTACCACAATCTTATAAATAAAGACAATGAAAAGAGAATAGTTTCTTGCTTCCATTACAAAATCCAAAGGGTCGTTTAAATAAGAGAGATACAATGGTATAAATGTAAATGTCTGATACTAAGAAAAAATACAATAAAAACTAATGGAATTAAAATAAACCCTACACACTGCATACTAGCTAAGAACGAAGCCCATAACATCTCTCTCGTCCTGCAAAAAGAGCTTGACCTCAAGCTTAAAAGAGATCAATGACGGCGCCACCTTCATCTGACTCTCTCATCATCAGAGTCCTCAACATAGAGATAAAACAGTCTTTTGCATTGATGTCTGCGAGTATACTACTCATCGCAATTATAACATAACCCTCGTGCGCGCCGGTCATATATTTTTGTACGAGACAGTCGACGGATTTGCGGGGTTTGGGTTCCCTCAGCACGTCCATCTGGAATCTCTGTGCCAGTTGAGATGTAGGCCTCCTATGCTAGCTGAATTCGACGGTCGCACAATCTGGCTAAACAAATAGCAATTACCAAGTCCTATGGAGCCTCGAATTTGACATCCAAGCGTAGGAGATCGTGAAGCCTGACTGTAAAGATTGTGACCTGCACCTCAGGTGGGATCGTGACGTGAGCCAGAAAAATTTGAAATTGTACTAGATATTCATCAATCGGTCCTATCTGACGTAATGTTGTGAGGGCACCAAGGGGGTTACTGTGATTCGACGGGCCAAAGAGCAGGTTGCAGGCGCACTTAAATACGCGTCGGATCATTCAAGAATTACCTGCATGCAAACGGGCGAACCATAACCGAGTGATATCAAATGGGATCATCATACAACAACAACACTCAAGCCGTTATCCCACTATAGTGGGGTCGGCTATATGGATCCTTTCTCGCCATTGTGCCCTATCTTGTGTCATAATCTCAATAATTCCTAAGTACGCTATGTATTTCCTTATAGTTTCATTCCAAATATTTATTGGTCTACCCCTCCCTCGTTTAACATGCCTAGTGACTAGACTCTCACAATGCCTAACAGATGCTTCTAATGGTCTCCTTTGTATGTGTCCAAACCATCTTAGTCGAGCTTCTCGCATCTTCTATGCAATTGGTGTTGCTCATGTCTTATCCCCGATACATTCATTTCTAATTTTATCCAGTCTCGTGTGTCCACACATCCACCTAAGCATTCTCATCTCCGCGAACTCCCATTTTTGCTCATGTACACAATTCACTGCCGAGCACTCAGAACCATAGAGCATTGCTGGTCTAATCGCAGTACGGTATAACTTGTCCTTAAGTTTTAATGGTACTTTACGATCACACAAGATCCCTGACGCGCCTCTCCACTTCAACCAACCCGCTTGGATTATGTGTCACATCTTTATCAATACCTCTGTCTTCTTGAACTATCGATCCAAGATATTTAAAACTGTAGAAAATAGAATGGAAATGAAAGGTGCAATTATATTCTTTCACATAGGGGCAATATATAAGACTTACATCAAGACACCCATCACCGATAGGCGGTGTGGGACTAAACTCAACAATACTAAAATACTCAACATTAATAACTCTAACACTCCCCTTCAAGCTGAAGGGGGACCCTACAGCTTGAACACAACATAAAACGGAAGGTATAAGAAGGTTGACAACGTGTGACAAAACAACAGCCACCGAGGCCCAACCGCGTGTCACCGGGGATACTTCAACCGGGCAAGAGCCACACGACGTTGGTCCGCAAACCGACCATGACAACGCTGGATACACTCGGAGCGGAAACTCGGTCAACCACGAAAGACCAAACCAATCATACCAAATTCAAATAAAATAACGAGAAGACACAAACAGCATACGAGATCGACCTGGGGGCCATGTGTGATTGAGGCAGGAGTCGGGAAAGAGGCATCCGAGTCGCCGTTATCACAAACACTCCCCCTCACGTGGATCATGTGCAAGAAGACATAGGTTATACCTAGGGGCCGGGTGTGACTAAGGCAGGAGTCGGGAAAGAAGCATCTGAGTCGCCGATATCACAAACACTCCCCCTCACGTGGAATACGTGCATGAAGGTATAGACTACGCCTGGAGGCCGTGACGTACACTCCCCCTCACGTAGATCACGTGCAAGAAGGAGGAAATCATAGAGACGCAATACAACAACCCAACAACAACTTGTAAATAAAAAAAACAACAACAACAACATCAAATAACTAAGGGGCCGGAGAAGATGAGCAGCAGCCGCAGACGGAGAAGACGCAGCTGCAGCAGCAGCGGGCCGGATAAGCAGCGGCAGACGGAGAAGAAGCGACTGCAACAGCAGCTGAGCAGCAACGACACGGAGAGGAAGCAGCACAAGCGCAGCAGGCCGGAGAAGAAGCAGCTGCAGCGCAGCAATCCAGAGAAGAAGCAGCTGCAGCGCAGCAGGCCGGAGAAGAAACAGCTGCAGCGCAACAATCCAGAGAAGAAGCAGCTGCAGCGCAGCAGGCCGGAGAAGAAGCAGCTACGGAGAAAAGCCGTCGGAGCCGGCGATTTCGTAGAAGAGAGCCGACGGGAACGTCGTTGTTGTCGCAGATGCACAGGAACCAGACGACGAAGACTGCGGGAGAAGCAAACGACGGGATCGTCGTCGAGGAGCAGCGAAGCCATCAAGAGAAGGAGAGATAGGCGTCGACGTCGTCGATGTCGCACAGGAAGCAGTCGACGTCGATGTCGAAGACGGAAGCCGGAGAAGCCCTCGACGTCGCAGGCAGAAGCAGTCCAGGGCAGCGACGGCGGAATCGAAGCCGCTCCTGTCGACGGGATTCATAATCGACTCCGTCAACAAGAGCGGAAGCGGTCGACGTGAGCCCTAGCAGGGCGCGGGAGAAGAAATCACGGGACGGGAGGGATTTAGGTCGGGACGGGAGCGGGGGGGAAATATCAGCTGATCGGGAAAAAATTTTGTTTAGGTCTCAGATCATTAGCTCTGATACCATGTAGAAAATAGAATGGAAATGAAAGGTGCAATTATATTCTTCCACATAGGGGCAATATATAAGACTTACATCAAGACACTCATCACCGATAGGCGGTGTGGGACTAAACTCAACAATACTAAAATACTCAACATTAATAACTCTAACAAAAACATTCAGTACGGGAAATATCTTGATCACCCAACTTAATAACGAAACCATCCGTCCTTTTGCACTGCTAAATTTAAGCTCCATATACTCTTTCTTTGTCCTGCACAACCTAAAACCCTTCTCGAGTCAGAAAAATCAGAAATTGTTCTAGAAATTCTTCAATTGGCCCAGTCTAACGTAATGTTGTGAGGGCGCCAAGGGGGTTGCTGCGAATTGAGGAGCCAAAGTGCAGGTTGCAGGCCCACTTAAAGTCGCGTCAGATCATTCAAGGATTAACCTCCTACAAATAGGCGAACCATAGCTGGGCAATATCAAGCATGTGCTAGGAGGCCAGACTTAATAATTTTGTCACTGGTGTCTGCTAATTACTAAAAAAATTGTTCGCATATGATGAGCCGGTCTAAAGGATCGTCCTTCTCATCATAAGCTAGGAATGCCATCTTGGTGTAACGGGGCATAATGTTGCCTTCAGCTGGTGCCATGGCTAGGGTATCAGGTCAAAGAAGCAGTGGTGGAGGTGCATGACTACTGCAAGCTTGACAGTAGGTGGCGTAGTAACAACCGGAATGACGGCTGTCAAATCATTAAGCTTGTGGGTGAGTGTGGTCATATCCTCCTGACGACGTCCTTCGGTGTACTTAAGGCATACTTTTATGGATGTCATCAATGTTTATATCAAGTCTCCAATAGTATCCATTAAAGTGGGTGACTCCCTCATAGCGAGTATTATTGTCGCAGATAAATCGATAGTAGCACGAGATAAAGAGCGGGTGGCTAGACAGTTGGATTCCTATAAGACATGTGGTTGTGAGTTGTCGCGAGAGATACGGCGTTTCCCTAAGATGATTCCAAAAAGGAATACCTCTTCTCTCTTTTATATAATAAATTGGATGCATGTGGCTCAATTAGGAGGCGTGAGGATTGTTGCGCTAGTGGTGGGCTCGAGAAAAGGCGCAGGCTAGGCGTGATGACTGTTGCGTTGTTGATGGGCTCGAGAAAGAGACCATGGTGCTTGCTTTTTTGCGTGGACTCGGTGGACAGAAGGACGAGCGGGTCCCTCAATACCTCTTGGCACTCGGCCAACGGAGAAGGAAGCGTGGGATTTAGGAAAGAATGAAGCGTGTGAGTGGGAATGCGGATGGTCGAGGAGAAATAATCGGTGACCATGAAGCCGGCGCACGTCGGAGTGTGGTGAGGATCGATTCTTGATGGAGACGACAGGGATTCGAAGTGAAGATGGAAGATGGACGGTCTTTGACGATCAAATCGAAATCGACGAGGGAGCCAGATGCGTCGTCTACTGCAGAGGACAAGGGAGAAGAGACAGGTGCTCGTTTTGGGTTGAAATAGAGACTTCAGTGGTTACAAGCGCGCTTTAAGGTGAAATTTATGGGCTTTAGGGCTTCTTATGTCTTACTGACATGATGTCCTTCCGGAGAGAGCTGGATTGCGGAAGACATGAAAACAATGTCGGAGAATGCTCTGATATCAAACTTGTTATGGGCTTCTCCCATAACAACGGCAGCGTCGTCGGAGAATGGACGGAAGTGAAGATGACGGTGACGAAGGATATGGCGGGGCCGGAATTGCGGCTGCTTGGGCGGAGTGTGCTCGAGAGGAGAAAGTTGCCACAATCTCATAAACAAAGACAAGGAAACGAGAATATTTTCTTGCCTCCATTATAAGACCCAAGGGGGCCTTTAAATAAGAAAGAGAGATGGGCATAAATGAAAATCCCTGATGTTAAGATAAAATACGTTAAAACCTAATGTACTCGTAATAAACCCCTAAACATCACATAAAGTTGCAACATAATAGTTGGGCATAAAGGCCATAACAAAATACCATATTAACACTACAAATTTGTCGTGCATGGAAAATAAACCAAGCTATTTGTAGAGATAAAGAGAATACTTCCTCGGGTGGATTTATTTCTGATCTTACCTCTCATTATTTAATTAAATAAGTCTGTTAATTTTTTTTATTTAATTATGTTATAAAAAGATCATCGTTTGTTGCAAATATTAAACTTCAAATCACCATAATTTGTGTTAGGCAATTCGACGCAAAGCGAATCTATAGGCGGCGGGAAAAATCGGTGACCTAAATCTACATGCTATGCAAATCCGACGATCAAAACACAATTAGATAATAAATTTCAAACATCCCACGCAAATAACTCAAGGCAAGACAATAATTTATTTAAGCGAGGCAATCTTAGGCTTTCCTCCACGTGGAGGGCCAAAGCAAGAGCGCGCGGCGAATAAATCTTGCAAATCACGATGAGTATCTAACAAACCACAATACAATATATCCAAACAAATATCGCATCCAGTCCAATACAAAATGCTGAAAATAATAATCCAGTGCAACGAAATCTCAACAAATAGTGGGTTGACCAAGGCACTGAAGAATCCGGAGTCGGAGATGTGTGTACGACAATCCAAGGTGGAACCAAAGGCATGGAAAAACAATATAGGTGGCTGTCCTCGACGGTGAATCTGATGCAACCCGCGTCACATCGTTTATTTTATTATTGCGCCTGTTATTTTTGTAGCGCATGTCTTGGTGTGTTTGACTTATTTATGTTGTGTGAGTTGTATTGCACGTATTATAAGCGCTTGGGTATTATATTTTGTACCGCGCATGATGTTCGCGCCGTTTTGTTTGGCTCGTTGGTGTGACCGGCCAACGAGACCCTAAATGCATAGGTCCGGTAATTTAGGGAAAGATTAGTTTAGGGCAAGCTTGAATTAATTAACTATTTTATTTAAATGTCCCCTATCCCTAATAGTTGGCCCCGCCGTAAAATTTCCCTCCACATTTCCTTCAGATTAACACTATTGTATTTCTTCCATCATTTAAAATCTCATGTTTCATCTTCATGAAATCTGTCAATAGCCAAAATACCCTAATGATATGTTATAAAAGAACCTGCCTAACTCCCATTGAAGCAGCTGGGAAATGAATTAACCGAACCGTTTATGGTTTCGGTTGATTTCTCCCAGCGCCGACCCTAACCCCGCATTTCTCTCCCGTCCAGCGCCGTCAAAGCCTACCAGCGGTCTTCCCTCCCGACCAGTGCCAACGAGTTATTCCTGCCTGAAGCCGCTCCCTCCAGTGAACTTCATCCCCGACGGCAAGCTTCCAGAGCCACTGCACCTCTCCTTCAGTCGAAGTTCGCACATGTCGACTCCGGAAGCCCGACGCCGTTTTTCTCCAGGTCGTTTCCTCCCCGTCCAGCTCCGACACCATCTCTGGAAGCCTCATCTACCTCCTACGTCGGCCCTGCTGTATCTCTAAGGCTCCAGCCAACTCTCCTGAGCATACCTAGGCTCCGGCGACCACATCTCCTCTGTCCAGCCGCTGATTCCCTCTCTTCCAACCAGGCAGCTGTCGCCTGTGCCATTTTTTGGCCGGCCTCCAGTGCTCTTGCCATCAACTGCCGGCAGCCCCTTGGAGATTCACGATCCACTGTTACTACCTCTTCACTTTGTGGTACACCTTGCCCTCCTAGCTCCCAAACACTAATTATTTTGTGCTTATGATATTTAAATGAATAGTAATTACGATGAGCTTGCCCTAGTTAATTCAATCTTCTAAATATCGTCATTACATACCCGTGTTGCCACTCTCCTGAATGCTATGCTTGTGGAATCGTGATTTCGTAACGATAATATGCACGTGCAGTAGCTGAAGCTTTGCGTTCGCGAACGACGCTTAGGGTTGTTTTATTCGTTAGAAATATCCCGCGAAGTTCCCGCGCGTCACAATTATTTCAAAGATTACAATTTTATATTTCAAAACTACAACCCTAGTTTTTAGATCACATCAGAATCGGACCGAAAATACATAGATTCGGCCACGTAGAAGTTGTGGAGGGTGGATAGGATGCGGTGGAGGCTAAGGGGTTGGGCGGCTGCTGTAAAAGGCCGTCGGACTGGAGCAAGGCTACAAACAGTGGATCAGGAGGGAAAACACCTGGGAGGAAGAGGGCCAGGTGGTTTGTTGGAAGAGGAAACAATCGGCCGGTTGTAGGGCTGGAAAACATTGGAGCAGCTACGGGCTTGAAGGGCGGCGGATTGCAGGCAAACAGGGGGGAGGGTTCACAGGAGGGAAACTATAGGGCGTGAACAATGTATTTCATTAATCAAAGGTGAAATGAGAAGGGGATTTTTTGGACAGAAACTGCGGCTGATTTTGGAGACTGTAGGGGGCTGTGGGAGGGAGTTTGGAAGGGGAAAAGGAGCCTAGGGTTAGGGGATACCTTGGGGAGGGAGATACAAGTCTAGCAGTCGTCACCTAGAGTTCCACGGAGTCAGCATCGTGGGATGATCGAGGGAATCAAGGAATTCTCTTCTCCAAATTCTGCAATGCCTTCAAAACTAGCCCCTACTTATCTATTTATAAGAAAACAAAGACTAGAGCAACCCACTTTCAACGACTATGATTGTCCAGAGGCGGGGCCACTCAAAATACAATAAAATAAACCGAAAATAACAAAGTAGCATATGGTTTTGACTCTCGAAGAGGATCCAGACACATCCACGGAGTCGGATTAGCGATCCGATCAAGTCTTCCTGCGTGAATACACTAACATGGGTACCGCTTTGTGGCGAACCTCTCCTCTCTCCTGGTGCACGACCTAATGGATCCCCATCACAATTAAATCCTAATAGGTTAATGGTTTATTTTGAATATAGTCTTAAAGGACGAGATGAGGACAATGAAAACTATCACATAAGTCATCTTAAAAATCCTCAAGTGAAAACCAAACGAGATGATTTCAATGAAGGCACGGAGTTGGAGGCGCAATTCGCGTCGCGGAGGAGGGTTGTTGCCGACTCGACATCGAGACAAGCTGAAGTTGGATTGAGAAAAAAGGAAGGTTAAAAATTTGATCGAACTCGTAGGAGACAATTTCGACCTTGGCTCAAAATTAGCGTCCACTTCTATGTTATTTTTAAATTGATTTTTTTATTAACACCGTGAATGACTATTTTACAATAAAAATATGTCTATGCGATAAAATTGAAGTTTAGAAGACTTATTTTGCATTTTGCAATAAAAATGTATTTAATTAATATAAGTACATGTGAGACGGTTATATTTTGCAGTTTTGCATAACAAGGTCACGCCAGTACGCATAGATACACACAATCCACACATAAAAACATGAACGGATGCAGCCTATGTCTCTTCTTCGCGCATATTTATGTTATTTCCTGCATTTTTCTTTGTAGCGCGTGTCTTTGCGCACATTTTATTTTCCGTGCATGTACTTTGTTTTATTTCGTGCACATCACCCACGCTCGTTGTACAGCTTATTGAGGTGATCGTCCAATAAGTCATTAAATAAAAAAATCTGTCAAATCAGGTGGCACGTTAATTAAGGCAAGCTTGCTAAAAAAGAAGAATGAGATATATAAGTATTCACCAATTATGAAAATATGTAGTTATGAATGAAAAGAGAAATTACCTAAAAAAAGATTTTAAAAGAAAAACAAAGATATTAATTTCTTTCTTTAAGGAAATTAACTATCTTAGATCTATAGTTCAAAAAAAAGGAGGTATTGATAAAGATGTGACACATAGAATCCAAGCGGGTTAATTGAAGTGGAGAGGCGCGTCCGGGATCTTATGTGATCGTAAAGTACCACTAAAACTTAAGCGCAAGTTTTACCGTACTGCAATTAGACCCGCGATGCTCTATGGTTTTGAGTGTTGGCAGTGAATTGTGTACATGAGCAAAAAATGGGAGTTGCGGAGATGAGAATGCTTAGGTGGATGTGTGGACACGCGAGATTGGATAAAATTATGAATGAAAGTATCAGGGATAAGACAAGGGTAGCACCAATTGCAGAGAAAATGCGAGAAGCTCCTCTAAGATGGTTTGGACACGTACAAAGGAGACCATTAGAGGCACCTATTAGGCGTTTTGACAGTCTAGTCACTAGGCATGTTAAACGAGGGAGGGGTAGACCAATAAAGACTTGGAATGAAACTGTAAGGAAAGACATGATGTATTTAAGCATTAGTGAGATTATGACAAAAGATAGGGCACAATGGCGACAAAAGATCCATATAGCTGACCCCACCATAGTGGGATAAAGGCTTGAGTGTTGTTATTGTAAGGCAATTAACTCCTAAGAAATTTAATGGGAATAACCAGCCTCTTCACTAAAAAAAGCAACAATTATTTTCACTTTACTATCAAAGACGGGCCAGCCCTCAAATCATATTATTACCTTTAATAAGTTATTTCAGCCCTATTAAAAAACCTCCTCCCCTTCCCACTAAAGGAGCTGGGAAAATAATCGGGACAGAGACATCTCTCTGTTCCCGATAATCTAGCCTGCTCTTTCTGCTTCCCGTCGTCTGGCTTCTTCCACCCTCACATGACGCCCTACGTGCTCCCAGCCACCGGCCCCTCTTCGTCCATCCAGCTCGCCGCCGACAAGGCCCTTCCGGCCCGACGAAGACCTCTACCCGGCAGTCGTCTACGTCGCGGGTTTATCCCGACATCACCCTGCCGTCCAGCGTCGTCCAGGAGAATGACGAGCCTTGCATCGACAAAGGCTTCGTCCTGCCCCTCCGATCGTCGTCGACTCCAGCAATCTACTATGACGACCTAGTTCCTTCTGTTTGGTTCCGCTCAGAGATCGATCTGACATCCTCTACCGCTCGTCACAACCTGCTCGTGTCTAGAGTCATGGGTCGTAGTTTGGTCCCAGTTGGATTTGTTTTTGTTGTTCACCTATGGTATACTTTGATACTCATCTCCTTGCTCGACCCGTGTTAGCATCATGATATATTTTTATTTATTTGATCTTAAATTGCAGAGCAAGCTTGCCACTAATTAATTTGAAACTCATTTGTCGTCAACTTAAAAATGCCCTTCATATTTTGTTCATGTGCTTCATGTGCTTGTGGAAGAGTTTCTCCATGTTAATTATATTCGAATGTTAGGTGTATTTACATGCTTACATAATTGGGGTCGATTGTCACTTATCGTTTGCTCAAGAACATCACGCTAGTGTTATATATTTGAAAGAGAAATCAAATTTATTATTTTAAAATCGTCTCAAGGTGTCTGCTCTACATCAATTTGGTATCAGAGCTAGGTTGGCTTCGCCCCTAACACGAATCAACGATCCAGATTTCAAAATTAATAAAATTAAAAGAAAAGAAAAAAAATCTCTTTTTTATTTTCAAAAAAAAATTATTGAATTTATTTCTAGTTCAGTTTGGTATCAGGGGCGCTCTCAAGGCCTTGATAAAGGAGGTGTCGGGTTCGATCCGGGCCTCAACAACCTGCCCCTTTCAATAGTGGTCAAAGCCCCGCTGAGGGTTAATCTCGCATCCTGGGAGCTACCAAACATCCGACCTGACCGGACTGCAGTCCAAGCATTCCAACCAAATCTCCCCCGGGCTAAGCCTCATTGGGACTTTGACCACTGTTGAAAGGGGTAGGTTATTGAGACCGGAATCAAAACCAGAACCTCCTTTAGCAAGGCTTTGAGAGAGCTCCTGATAAGCTCAGTTGTGTATCAAGAGCTCTCTCAAGGCCATGATAAAGGAGGTTTCAGGTTCGATCCCCGACCTCAACAACATATTCCTTTCAACAGTGGTCAAAGTCCCGATGAGGGTTAGCCTAGGGGTGATTTGGTTGGGATGCCGACTACAGTCCGGTCGGGTCGGATGTTTGGCCACCATGCCCCCGTTGTAACACCCTAATCAAGTTTAACAGGAATCAGCAGTCCAGCCGGGTCCGCGATAACAAGTAAACTAAGTAACGGTATATAAACTGATATAAAGCGGGTAAAAGTAATGAAAGTGCTAAAAAAGGACTTACAGCAGAATAGTGAAGTAATTCTAAAGTTAAAAGTGTACCTTGTCAAGCTGAATTCACAGAGCCAACTAAAACTGAAAATATATCACTAAGAGACTGAATTACCGTCAAACTGAAATATCTGATATATCAAAAACATGGGTGAAATACAACAAATACAAATGTCTGTAAATAAAAGCAAAGTACAACAACAATGGTACAACTGAACAAACTGACGACTGAATACTGAGCTGTCTATCCTAAGCGAATCCCCTGACCTGAGCCTCCTGTAAAAACAAGTTTCAAATGGGTCAGGCCCACTGAAGAGTAAGAAAAACTACTCTCTCCAGCAACATTTAAAGAAAAACATTTTAGGTGAGTAATACTTGAAATTAAATGTTGTATAATTATTCTAATATTAAACGTGACACTTGAAATCATGGTCTGACATGAATTCAACTTATCGTGTGATCTAACACATTCTTTTTTATCTGTATAAATCGTTGATTTCTGAAGTTTTGAAGTTATACCTGTTGTAAGTTTCAGCCTGTTTCAGTGACACCTTATTAACTCATGTCACTAAGGACGACTGTGCACAACTAGAAACTGCATTCTGAGGGGCAAGCTTGATGGTGCCCTGAACTGAGTGTCCCTCAAATGGAACACAGACTCCTATCTGAGAAGTTCCATATCTGAAACAAGGGTCATCGATCCTGAACTTGAAATACGAGTGGTGGCCTACTGGCCCCGTAAATACGGTGGTGTACCTCCACCAGGATCGCGAGGGTAATCCTTGCTCGCCACTTTTTCCTGAATTTCACTTAGACTGATGTTCAGTGAGTCTAACACGGAATGGGACTCTAGTTAAATACATTGGGCTTGGGATTCTCATGATACTGACTCTGCTAAATTAAGCTTAAGCGTATCTGTTCTGCCCCCGGACAGAGCCCGGCTATTTGGGTGTCAATACACGCAAAGGCGGAAGGAAACCGAACGCGAAAACAGGGCTGAACCAACCGGTTCAGCCCCCTCTTCCTCTGTTTGAAGATCGGCGGTATGGGGGCCAAACCAGACTGGTTCAGCCCCCATATGGGGAGGGGCCGGCCGGCCCCTCTCAACCCCGGGCATAAATACCTCGGGGTGGCTATCTTGGGGGACAAGCAAGATTATTCCAAGGTATTCTCTCTTCTCTTCCACTCAACCCTAATTCTCTAGTTCTTCTCCTTTAGATCTTTCTCTCCCCCTTCTTCTTCATATCATTTGGTATCAGAGTCTCTTTTCTCCACCACGGTGACTACTCGAACGCACGACGAAATCGGCTGCTTGGAAACCCTAGAATAAAATCTGATGGGGTTGACGGATTTGGTGGCCGTCATCGAGGAAAACGTGAAAGCATCCACGCAAAGGCTAGAAGAACGGATCGACACCCGAATGGAGGAGATCATGACGTTGTTGGAACAAAATCGGAAGGGTAAGGCCGTATCGGAAGAGGAACCGGGCGGATCTTCCATTCCACGAGTCGATCTGCATCGGAGCGGCAGGAACGCGAGGCAAAGGACGGCGGAAGGCTCGGCCAGGGAGCGAGATTGGGGCGCGGGACTCGCAGCAGGGGGCGGACCTAGCCACGGAGGCGGAATCGGCGCAGGCGGGTTCGGCGTAGGCGGGATCGAGGCAGGCGGGTTCGGCGCAAGCGGGTGCGGCGCAGGCGGGTACGGCGCAAGCGGGGTCGGCGAGGGGTGGACAACGGCTTGGGTCCAGGCGGCGGGTTTGGCGCTAGAGGCGGCACGGGGCCGATTCCCCCATATGGAGGGGGGAAGGCCTGTTGCCTCACCCGGCCGGAAAGGAGCAGCCCGTGGGGTTCGGGGGAGGCGTGCAGTGGGGTGGTCAAGGTGTTCCAGCGGCGGGGCCGTTTTGTCAAGGGTTTCTGGGCATGCCTTCTGAACTCGAGGAACCAAGAAGGCCGGCGGAGTATGGACAGGAGGCGGGGTGGCGTGGATAGGCCGGTCCGCGGCCGTACATGCCGCCAAAGTTGACGCTGATGAATTTTCCCCAAATTCAATGAGGGTGGCGCCCTGGAGTGACTGCAGAAGGCGAAACTATTTTTCAGTTATCAGGAGATCCCCGAAGGGCAGTGGGTGCAGTTAGCATCATTCCACCTGGAGGATGATGTTTTCCAGTCGGTGCAGTGGTTCCTGAGGGGCAAGGACTACGTGCCCTGGACCGACTTTGTGGATGGATTCACCACTCGTTTTGGGTCATTGGAGTACGAAGACTTTGAGGCACTCCTACAGAAGTTGCGCCAGAAGGGTACAGTGATGGAGCACCGAACAAGATTCGAGAAGTTGGCTAACCGAGTACAGTGGGAAGAGAAGACATTACTCAGTTGTTTTGTGTCGGGCCTCAAGGATTATTTGCGGGATGAGATCCAGTCCTATATGCTCCGCGGCTTGAACCATGTGATCAGTTTATCTCGGATACAGGAGGAACGCTACAACAGGCAACGCTCCCGCAGCACAGCACGTACTACTACCACCACGGTGGTGGCGAGAAGGGAATCCCAGGGTCCAAGCAAGCCGGTTGTCACTCGGCTGACTTGGCCGGAACTTCAGGCGCGAAAGGAAAAAGGATTGTGCTTCAACTGTGATGAGAAGTTCGCTACGGGGCACAAATGTCAAAAAGTCCAGGTGTTCATGCTACATGAGGCCGAGGAGGAGGTGGACATGGTCCCCGAGCCGGACTTGATAGATGAGTCGGCGGTGACTGAGTTTGGAGTATCGATACAGGCGATGGAGGGCTGCAACGCCCCCCTCACTATGTGCATGGCGGGCAAGGTCCGACGGGAACGTGTGACGATTCTGATAGATAGTGGGAATACCCACAACTTTGTCCATCCTGAGGTGGCGCGCCGAGTGGGACACGTGATCGATCGAGGTGCTTCTTTTCAGGTTATGGTGGCCGATGGGAGCAAGATACAGTGTGAGGGGGTGATGAAGCAGGTGGAGCTCAACATACAAGGCTACACGGGTCATACAGATGTTTATCTTCTTCTCATCCGAGGGTCAGGCATGGTGCTTGGGGTACATTGGCTGCGACGGCTATGGCGAGTCACCTTTGATTAGGACGACATGACTATGGAGTTCTTGTAGCATGGGAAGCAGTTTTGTATGAAGGGCCTAAAATCCTCTCTGGTGAAGGAGGTCTCCGTCCGAAGCCTACGACGTATTGGAGAAGAAGGCAACATGATGGCAGTGCTTTTGGGGGTGAAGTCGGCCGACGTTGGGCCATATGAGGTACCCGTCCAGATGCAGTCTCTCCTAGAACAGTACGCTGGCATTTTCCTGGAGCCCCGCACTCTCCCACCACCGCGCTTTTGAGATCATCAGATCGTCCTCAAGGCGGGGGTGGAGCCCACCAACATCCGGCCCTATCGATACCCGCACATGCAGAAGCCTGAGATCGAGCGCAGTGTTCGGGAGATGCTAGATGCGGGGATCATCCGCCCCAGTACGAGCTCATTTTCTGCCCCGATCATTTCGGTCAAGAAGGAGGGTTCGTGGCGGTTCTGCGTAGACTACCGCGCGCTGAACAGTGTCACTGTAAAGGACAAATTTTATATTCCCTTGATTGAAGAATTATTGGACGAACTGCACGGCGCACAGCGGTTCACCAAGCTGGACTTGCGGTCCGGTTACTATCAGATCCTTATGCGAGAGGGAGACATCCACAAAACAGCTTTCTGGACACACGACGGCCACTATGAGTTCCTAGTAATGGCCAACGGGCTGACCGGTGGGCCGTCCACCTTTCAGGCCAACATGAACGATATTTTTCGTCTGCTCCTTCGCCGTTTTGTGTTGATCTTCTTTGATGACATTCTCATATACAGTCCCAGTTGGTAGGAGCACTTAGCTCATGTGGAAGAAGTCTTCTCCATCCTCCGCCAGAACCAGCCCTACGCCAAACGGTCCAAGTACTCCTTCGGTCAGGAGGAGGTGGAATACTTGGGACATTTAGTCTCGGCTCAGGGCGTCAAGGCCGACCCCCGGAAGATTGAGAGTATGTTGTCCTGGCCACGGCCCCAGACTGTACGGGCACTACGGGGCTTTTTTGTCCTCACCGAATACTACCGTCGCTTTGTGAGGTACTACGACAAGATTGTCCGACCACTTACCCAGTTGTTGCAGAAGGACGCCTTCCTCTGGCAGGATGAGGCGGAGGAGGCCTTCCAAGCACTCAAGAAGGCCATGACGACTACGCCGGTCTTAGCGCTTCCCGATTTCACCAAGGAGTTTGTAGTGGAGACTGATGATTCTGGAGTTGGGCTCGGTGTTGTATTGATGTAGGAGGGGCGGCCCATAGCCTTCTACAGCATGGCGTTGGCTCCTCGAACGTTGGGGTTGTCCACCTACAAGGAGGAAATGTTGGCAATCATTCATGCGGTGGCCATGTGGCGGCCATACTTGTTGGAAAGACATTTCAAGATCCGGACGGACCATCAGAATCTAAAATATTTCTTGGAACAGCAGGTCTCTTCTCCTCTCCAACAGAAGTGGGTGACCAAACTTCTAGGGTATGATTATGAGATCGTCTACCGGCACGGGAAGGACATCGGGTTGTTGATGCTTTGTCCCGCTTACCTGAGGGCGCCCTCGCTCAGATTACTACACCATTGCTTGACTCCATTGACGAGATACAGGACGAGGTACGGCGTGATTCCGAGTTGCGACCAATTGTGGAGGCTCTTCGACAGGCACAGGAGACAACTCTGGGCTACCATCTTCAAAATGACAGGATGTTCTATCAAGGCCGCGTGCTCATTCCTTCGAAGTCTGCCTAGAGGGCAGTTATGATGCATGAGTTCCACTCCTCTCCGACGGGTGGTCATGTCGGTGTTCTTCGCACTCTCCAGCGGGCACAGGCCAATGTTTTTTGGAAGGGGGTGCGTCGTGACATCCAGTTGTTAGTTCAGCAGTGTGAGACTTGCCAGCACCAGAAGTATGAATCCACGTCACCAGCCGGTTTGCTCACACCTTTGGAGATTCCTCACCAGATTTGGGATATTGTTTCCATGGACTTCATTGATGGGCTGCCCAAGTCTCAGGGCAAGTCAGTCGTCATGGTGGTGGTCGATAAGTTGTCCAAGTGCGGGCATTTCATAACGCTGAGCCATCCTTACACCGGCGAATCTGTCGCCACTCTTTTTGCCTGCGAGATTGGTCCGGCTTCATGGCATACCACGGGAGATCATCTTGGACCGTGACACGACGTTCGTCGGCAACTTTTGGAAGGAGCTCTTTCGCTTACAAGGGACCTCTTTATGTTTCAGCACAGCTCACCACCCCAGACAAACAGGCAGACAGAGGTCCTCAATCGAGGCGTGGAAACATACCTGCGTTGCTACGTTATGGATGAGCCCCGCACTTGGACGAGTTGGTTGCATTGGGCCGAGTACTGCTACAGCACGTCCTACCACTTTGCTAGCAAGATGACTCCGTTCGAGGTCGTGTACGGTCGTCCTCCTCCTTCCTTGAGCAGTTATGAGGCCGGCAGTGCGGTGTTGGCCGTCGTTGCTCGTGCACTTCGTGATCATGATCGCACACTCGCCGCTTTGCGCGAGAATCTTTGGATAGCACAGGACCGCATGAAGGCGCGGGCTGACAAGCATCGGAAGGAGCGGGAGTTCCAGGTGAGGGATGAGGTATTTCTCAAGCTCCGCCCCTACAAGTAGTTGTCCGTGGCCCAGCGGTGAAACCAGAAGCTGGCACCTCGTTATTATGGTCCCTTCCGGATTATCCGGCGAGTGGACCCTATTGCTTACACGTTGGTGTTGCCCGAAGGATCGAGGATACATCCGACCTTTCATGTCTCCATGTTGAAGCAGAAGATCGGTGACTTTGTTCGAGCCAGTCCTCTCCTGCCCGAGGCCACAAGCACGGGCGAGCTGTGTCCGATACCTGAGGAGATTCTGATGATCAAATGGAAACACCGCGGCGCTGAGTACCGTCCTGAGCTACGAGTCAAGTGGAAGAATATGACCGCGGCACACAACACATGGGTGGACTTGCTAGAGTTTTGGGAGCTTTACCCTGATTACCACCTTGGGGGCAAGCTGGTTCTTGATGGGGAAGGGAATGTTACGCCCCCGGACGGAGCCCGGTTATTTGTGCGTCAATACACGCGAAGGAGGAAGGAAACCGAAGGCGACAACGGGGCCGAATCAACCGGTTCAGCCCCCTCTCCCTCTGTTTGAAGACCGGCGGTATGGGGACCGAACCAGACCAATTCAGCACCCATATGGGGAGGGGCCGGCCGGCCCCTCTCAACCCCGGGTATAAATACCCAGGGGTGGCTCTCTTGGGGGACAAGCAAGATTATTCCAAGGTATTCTCTCTTCTCTTCCACTCAACCCTAATTCTCTAGTTCTTCTCCTTTAGATCTTTCTCTCCCCCTTCTTCCAATCAGTATCCTACCCCCTTTGACCTGGTTCTAATTATAGGAACTTGTAAATCTAAGTGCATATACCAATATTTTTAATACACGAATTAAAATAATCTGAACTGCTAGACTAAAAGGAGTCGAATTTCTTACCGTTATGCTTCGACGTTCGTACACGCGTCGAAGCGACGTGGAGTTTCTTCCCAAAAGATCTGACCACTAAGAAATTCTCCAATTCTTGGCTCCAACAACCACCAAAAACCTAAAATCCAAACGGAAATCTAAACTTAGGCGTTTTCCCCCCTTTAGGGTTTTGGTAGAAATTCCACATAATATAAACAAACAACTAATTATTGAGGAAAAGAACGCAAACAAGAGCTTTACCTCAAACTAACAGCGACTAAACCCCAAAATAGGTGGTTGATTTCTGATCGGGAAAGTCTTAGTTTCTAATCCTAATTTGGGGCAAAAGAAACGTAGGATAATCATAGTTGGATATCAAACATGACGATTTACACAAGATATGGAAGAATGAAGATGAACCATACTCACCGGAACCAAAACAGTGATTTCAGAAAAATCTTCCCACCGGTTAGGGTTGAAGATTCACCCCTTATAGTGCTAGGGGAGAAAGAGGAGGCCGGCTAGGGCTGCTGAGGAGGGAGGAGAAGTGGATGCTGGCCTCCGTCACCGGATTCCGGCGAGAACTGGCCGACGACGTTGCTTCCCGAAAACGCGTCAGTGAGCGGTTACAGGAACGGGGTGCGGGAAGAGGGAAACAGTGGAAATAAGCGGCCGCACGACTAAGGCGTTAAGCGAGCTATTAAGGGGGGAATGGGCGGCTTCATCTACGGTTTTTATTAACCATAAACCGGCTATTGGAGGATGGCTCCTATTTTTTTTTATCAACAATGATTTCATTACTATTTGACTTAAGCTCATGAGGACGAATCTTCTAACAAAGTATAACGCGCAAGCACAAATGAATCGCCGCGACTACTTCGAAATATTAACAATTACATGCTGACACACTAATAACTGCTCGGCATCCCAAAAAAATAATTAAAACTGATTAATTACCTCCACACATCGTTGGCTCGTCTAAAAATGTGCGCGATCAGGCCCTGAAATTTAATTTAACGCGACGTCAAAAATCAAGGATGTTACACCCGCCCCTACAAAATTACCCCCAGGCTAACCCTCATCGGGACTTTGACCACTGTTGAAAGGGGTAGGTTGTTGAGGCTGAGGATTAAACCCGGAACCTCCTTTATCAAGGCCTTAAGAGAGCATCTGATACCCAACTGAGCCGCAGTCCGGTCGAGTCGGATGTTTGGCCACCATGCCCCCGCCCTTCAACAAAAGATGCATCATTTGTTGGGGCAAGGGCATGGTGGCCAAACATCTGACCTGACCGGACTGCGGCTCAGTTGGGTATCAGGAGCTCTCTTAAGGCCTTGATAAAGGAGGTTTCGGGTTTGATCCCCGGCCTCAACAACCTACTCCTTTCAACAGTGGTCAAAGTCCCGATGAGGGTTATCCCGGGGGTGAATCTGTAGAAGGGCGGGGGCATGGTGGCCAAACATCCGACCCGACCGGACTGTAGTCCAAGCATCCCAACCAAATCACCCCCAGGCTAACCCTCATCGGGACTTTGACAACTGTTGAAAGGAGTACGTTGTTGAGGTCAGGGATCGAACCCGAAACCTTTTTTATCAAGCCCTTGAGAGAGCTCTTGATACACAACTGAGCTTATCAGGAGCTCTCTCAAGGCCTTGATAAAGGAGGTTTCGGTTTTGATCCCCGACCTCAACAACCTACCTCTTTCAACAGTGGTCAAAGTCCCAATGAGGGTTAGCTCGGGGGAGATTTGGTTGGGATGCTTGGACTACAGTCCGGTCGGGTCGGGTTAATTGGCCACCACGCCCCCGCCCTTCAACAAAAGTTGCACCGATGTACACAACCTTGAAACGACAATGTGCAAACAATATTTATTTTCATATTGTCTCAACTACGTATCAACTATTGGAACCCGGGCTTCGAAATATTAATAGTCCTCTTTTTAGACTCGACGTTTCCCCCACGAGTACATTGGCCTCACTTGTTTCCACTAAAGCATGCCCTTCAGACCACGAGGTTCTTCCTGAGCCCCAACTCCAGGAAGAAGAGCTTCTTCCTCATCATCCCCTAATCCCGATTGAAATGGTGCTTCCACGTGATCACACTGAATCACAGTCTCTAGTTACCAAGGCAGTTCTAGAGGCTCCGCTCCAGGAAGAACTTACTAGTGGTGTGTCACTCACCCCGGATGACACAATTGTGACTCACTTCTCCTGGAGTTGTCTAGTGATGAGTCCCTCATCTTAGGTGGCATAGACTCGATCTATGTATGTCTTGGTTCTCCTATCCCACTATAACCACCAACCCTTGAGGCCACAGATTCTAAATGTGATGAGCACTTGCCCTTGACATTAGAGTCACCACATATATTAATTTTATATTTGGAGATCGTAATTTTAAATCACTACATTATCCTATGAATATAAACTTGTCCGGCGAACTTTATTGTCAAATTATCAATTTTTTTATTAAATCATTGTTATAAAATTAGAACGAACTTGGAAATTTTTAAATAATAAATTCGGGATTAATTTTAAATTGTGTAACGTTAGTCAGATTTAATCGAAAATATGTTAGGCATAGTTGATATTGGTCTAGTAGACGCTCATATGTGTCTGATAAGAGAGTGTATGATGTGATGTGATTTAATAATTTCACAGGTCGAGCCTGCTTGCTTCCTACCTTGTTCCTTTGATCCCCACTCTCACCAACTTTATGATACTCGTCTCTTTGATGCTCTGGTTTTTTTCAATCATTTAAATGTCATGCATAAAATTATGATTAATAGTTTGCGAGCATATTCGAAAACCTATAATCCCATGATTGATTTTATCACCAGGAATTATATCTTTCCGAATGAGATGGGTTTCCAGCATTTTTCAGGAAAGAAAGTTTTCCTAGAGGTCATGAGCTGCAGCTCCTTGCCACCACCCAGAGCATGACAGTAGCGGAGCAGGTCCAGATTGACGATTGGAGTATCTTATCACATGCTACATTACACTCTCGACGGGGTCGAGGTCTTTCAACCCCTGCAGAATTGATGCAACCTGCGTCGCTTCTTCCCGCATATTTATGTTATTTCCCGCAATTTTCTTTATAGCGCATGTCTTCGCGCATATTTTATTTTTCGTGCATGTAATTTGTTTTATTTCGCGCACATCGCCCGCACTCGTTGTATGGCTTATTGAGGTGATGGTCCGGTAACTCCTTAAATAAAAAGATCCGACAAATTAGGCGGCACGTTAATTAAGGCAAGCATGCTCAAAAAAAGAATGAGATATATAATTACTCGCTCATTAAGAAAATATACAGTTATGGATGAAAAGGGAAATTTCCTAAAATCAATTTTAAAAGAAATACAAAGATATTAATCTCTTTCTTTAAGACAATTAACTCTTAAGGAATTTAATAGGATGGTTGGCCTCCTCTAAAAAAGCAACAATTCTTTTCACTTTACTATCAAGGACGGGCCAGCCCGCAAATCATACTATTTCCTTTAATAAGTTATTCCAGCCCTATGAAAAAACCTCATCCTCCTCCGGGTAAAGGAGCAGGGGAAATAATCGGGACAGAGACATCTCTCTGTTCCCGATAATCCAGCCCGCCCTTTCTGATTCCAGCCGTCTGGCTTCTTCCTCCCTCACGTGATGCCCTGTAGTGCTCCAAGATGCCGGCCCCTCTTCGTCCATCCAGTTTGCCGCCAACAAGGCCCTTCCGGCCCGACGAAGACCTCTGCCCGGCAGTCGTCTATGCAGTGGGTTCCTCCCAACATCACCCTGTCGTCCAGCGTCGTCCAGCGTTGTCCAAGAGAACGGCGAGCCCTGCATCGACGAAAGCTTTCGCCTGCCCCTCCGGTCGTCATCGACTCCAGCAATCTACTTTGACGACCTAGTTCCTTCTGTATGGTTCTGCCCAAAGATCGATCTGACATCTTCTACCGCCCGTCTCTACCGCCCAGTGTCTACAGTCATGGGTCGTAGTTTGGTCCCAATTGGATTTGTTGTTGTTCACCTATGGTATCGATACTCATCTCCTTGCTCGACCTTTAGCATTATGATATGTTTTTATTTATTTGATCTTAAATTGCAGAGCAAACTTTCCCCTAATTAATTTGAAATTCATTTTTGTTAACTTAAAAACGTCCATCATCTTTTGTTCATGTGTTTGTGGAAGAGTTTCTCCATGTTGTTAATTATGTTCGAATGTTAGGTTTATATGCGTGTTTACATAATTGGGGTCGATTGTCACTTACCGCTTGCTCAAGAACGTCATGCTAGTGTTACATATTTTAAAGAGAAATCAAAGTTATTATATTAAAATCGTCTTGAGGAGTCCGGTCTACATCATGAACACAGGAATGCACATCATACAAAACAGAATAAGTGAAGAACACACACATATATAGTAAAACATAAACACTCTTGCACAACACAGTCAGTCATGGCAATCGGCATAACTGCACAGGGGTCGGGCCAAAGATCTAAAACTAAAGAAAGGAAGAAGTAGAACACACGCACGCACATAAGATTAAGAGATGTGGAGGGAAATTATTCACAGAGCAACCGCTCAAGCCATTAGGTCTACAACAAGATCTAGGGGTGAAGAACCAATTGAGAAGTGAAGAAATACAAGTCCATATTCCAGAAGGACCAAAACCAGCACACCATCGATGCTCAATTGATCAAGCCACCTGCCATTGTCGCGGTCTTGCAGAGAAATTAAGATAAGGTTATAAGGAGGATCAATAGAATAGAGGAGGAAGTCTAATTCCAAGAGGCCAAGGCCGGCTAGCCACCGGGATAAGAGAGAGAGGAGAGAGCATGTGGGAGAGTGTTACCGACTTGCCACGTATCGCTATAGGACTTCGGGCTACAACTAGGCTTTTTAAGGATATTGGATGCCAAATGTTGGAGCGCTGAAGCGGGACGAGATGTGGGAAATGGAATCGCAGAATCGGGATGGAGTTAGGAGCCTAGGGCAGAGATAAAAACTGAGTTTAATAACTAATAAGTTATGTTAATTATCTAATAAATAATAATAATAATAACTTGTTTAAAATAGATCTGTAATTAAGTTATATTTGTTGTGTTTGTATTTCTTGTAAAGAGGCTTTTTGGTCTTTATGCCCCCCTCATATAAGTGTATATATCCTCATGTGTTTAATGAGAAAAGCAGCTATTTGCATTTCCTACATGATATCATAGTGTTTCTCGTAGGAATTGAGTGCCCTAGCCGATGACCCGCTGCCTTCATTGCAGTGCTCGACGAGATCGAGGAGGCGCCTTTCATGTCGTTCACTTCCATCATTGCAATCCTCGACGGCGAAAAATCGACCTTCTGCGGTCCACGGCGAAGAGGAACTCTGAGTTTGATTCCATCTATGTGCAGGTTTTAGGGAAGGAAAAGTTGAATAAAATGGGAGAAAATAATTGGGGTCTTTATTCTTCCTCAAAGGGGCTATTTATAATGTTACAACGAGGTGACACGTCATCAATCCGTGTACACCTTAATTCCTAAGTAGGAATCGCACTATTTAGGATACAAAAATATTCTCTGAATATTCTCTAATTAAATATTGTACGAATATTCAACTCTCCCCCTCAAGTTGGGAATATATATTGATCATTCCCAACTTGTCAATATTATCCTTGAAGTTGTCACTGCTTAGCCCCTTGGTAAAGACATCGGCAAGTTGATCAAATGAGTTTACAAATGGAGTGCAGATATTTCCCTTGTCAAGGTGGTTTCTAATGAAGTGTCTATCAACTTCCACGTGTTTGGTCCTGTCATGCTGAACTGGATTGTGTGCAATACTAATGGCAGCGTTGTTGTCACAGTAGATAGTAATAGGATTGTCCCCTTGAAGGCCCATATCTCGAAGAATAGCTTTCAGCCACAGTCCCTCGCAAACTCCTTGTATCATAGCTCTATACTCTGCTTCGGCACTTGATCGGGCAACCGCATTCTGCTTCTTGCTTTTCCATGAAACTAGGTTGCCTCCTACAAAAGTGCAATACCCAGTGGTATACTTTCTATCATCTTGACTACCAGCCCAATCAGCATTAGTAAATACTTCAACCTTTAGTGATTGGTTGTTTTTGAAAAGAATTCCACGTCCTGGTGCCTTTTTTAGATACCTTAACACCCTGAAGGCCGCCTGCTGATGACGAATCGAAGGAGAGTGCATACATCTACTTAGAACACCCACCGCATATGTAATGTCAGGTCGTGTATGAGACAAGTATATGAGTCGTCCAACCAAGCGTTGAGATTTTGAGGCATCAACCTTTTCTCCACCAGTATCTGCATCAATTCTGTGATTAGCCTCAATAGGGGTGTCCACGGGGGCACACCCAAGCATCCCAGTTTCTTCAAGAAGATCCAAAGTGTACTTTCTTTGGGAGATGAAGATCCCTTGTTGAGATCTTGCGACTTCAATTCCCAAGAAATACCTCAGCTTTCCAAGATCTTTAACTTCAAATTCTCTGCTTAGTTGTTCTTTCAAGTGGATGATCTCCTCCAAGTAATCCCCAGTAATGATGATGTCATCCACATATACAATAAGGATAGAGATCAGGTTACCCTTCCTCTTGATAAAGAGAGTGTGATCAGCTTGGATTTGAATGTATCCAAGTTTCAGCATGAACCTGTAGAACCGTCTAAACCATGCCCTCAGCGACTGTTTCAAGCCGTACAAGGCTTTTAGAACACGACATACCTTTCTTTCGGACCCTTTGATAACAAGGCCAGGGGGAATGTCCATGTAAACTTCCTCTTCCAGATCACCGTTCAAAAAAGCATTCTTGATGTCGAACTGAAGAAGATCCCATCTTCGACTCGCAGCACAAGAGAAAAGTATATGGATTGTGTTCATCTTTGCAACAGGGGCAAAAGTATCTTGGTAGTCAATACCCTGAGCTTGTGTATAGCCCTAAGCCACCAAACGGGCTTTGTACCGTTCCACTATACCATTTTGGTTTTGTTTGACTGTGAAGACCCAACGGGACCCAACGGCACGCAATTCCTCCTCCATTGCCTGTTTCCACTCAGGTACCTGAACAGCCTCCTGCCATGTCTTAGGGATCATAATAGATGAAAGAGATGAGATAAAAGCTTTATGGGTCGGAGAGAGGTGAGAATAACAGATGTAGTTGGCAATAGGGTGTTTGGTGCTACCCTGTTTACCTAGAAGCCTGGCAAGAGTAATATGAAGATCATCATCGGAATCTGATGTGGAGACGGTCACCGGTACTGGAGAAACATCCTCAGTCTGTACTTGCTCGACATTTTTGGGACGGCGAGAGTAAGTGTATAATATAGGTGGAGCGAAAGTGGAAGCAGCGGGAGAAGAAAGAGGAGAAGTGGCAACAATAGGAAGGGGAGACTCGGTGGTCTCGTCACTGGTAGTAGAGATCTCCCCCTGACGAGGACCAAAGTAGGACTCCCCCTCACGAAAGGTAACATCCATCGTGCAATAGTAGCGACGAGTCGGAGGATGATAACACTGATACCCTTTGGTGGTAGAGGAGTATCCAACGAAAACACATCGGAGAGAACGCGCATCCAGTTTATCACGATGCGGCGTATGCACATGGACAAAGCAAACGGAGCCAAAGATATGTGGAGGAAGATGAGAAGTGTGGACTACGTGGTTTTTTGCAAGATGTGAGAGGGGCGTATCAAAGGAGAGAGCACGAGACGGAAGACGATTAATGAGATGCGCGGTCGTGAGGACGACATCACTCCAGTAGGATTTGGGAAGGTGCATTGCAAGGAGTAAACACCGAGCCACTTCCAGCAAGTGTCGATTCTTCCGCTCAGCCACCCCATTTTGGGTAGAAGTATGAACACACGTGGTTTGATGTAAGATGCCATGATCGGCAAGATAGGCTCTGAATGCACCCCGGTCATCATACTCCCCACCATTATCACTACGAAGCACACGAATTTTCCCGCCAAATTGTTGGGAGACCATTTTATGAAATTTTTGAAAACGGAAAAAAACATCACTTTTTTGTTTCAGCAGATATATCCACGTAGTGCGTGAGTGACAATCAATAAATGTAACAAACCATTTATAGCCAGATAAGGATGTGACCCTGGATGGTCCCCAAATATCAGAATGAATAACATCAAATGGGTGTAAACTAGGAACAGAAAGATGACTAGTTTTTTGACGAACATGCTTAGACTGCTCACAAGCATCACAAGAAAAAGACTAAATTACATGATTAAAGGCAGAAAACAGTTTAGTAAGATATAAAGGGGAGGGATGACCAAGGCGTTGATGCCAGCGTCGGACGTCATGGATAGTAGGAGTTTTGGTGGATGATAGAGCACTGGGAGAAGTTTGGTTTAGCAAGTACAGTCCGCCAATATTTCTACCACTGCCAAGTGTCCGCCTCGTAGCCAGATCCTGAAAAACACAAACATCAGGAAAAAAGGTTACAGAACAGTTCAGCGAAGTAGTCAAGTGACTAATAGAAAACAAATTGCGAGGAAAAGACGGGACATGTAAAACAGAGGATAGGGATAGGTCGGGAGAACAAGTGACAGTCTTTTTACCAGCAATGGTTGAGAGGGTGCCATTAGCAGCAATAACCTTATCTCGACCAGAAAGAGGGGTATACGAGGTAAAACCTGAGGCAGAGTCAGTCATGTGGTCCGTCGCACCGGAGTCGATAATCCACTCGGAGGGGGTGGAAGACAGAGCATGAGCATTGGACAGACCTGAAGTAGCAACAGCAGCATGAGAGGCAGCAGTAGAAGACTCTGTGTGGGAGCGCAACATACGTCGGAAGGCCTCCAACTCAGTCGCAGACAAACCATCAAAGGTGTCCTCCAGAAGCTCAGTAGAGTGCGCAGAAGACTGAACACGGTCACCAGAAGAACGGCCACCTCCACAATATCAACCTCTACCACGAGTACCAGAACCTCGGCCGGCTGGTGCAAGGTGCGGATGCACGCGAAAGCAGGAGTCTTTGATATGGCCTTTTTTTCCGCAGTGACTGCAAACAGGAGGGGGGACGCGGGAAATCCCAGTGAACGCAGAGTGGTCAGTAGTAGAGCCAAGAGTGCGGCGACGGTTCTCATCACTGAGGAGCATGTCGAAGGCCTCCCGAAGATAAGGAAGAGGCTCGCGGTGAAAGACATGCAGGCGAACAGCGTCAAACTCCATGTTGAGCCCCATAAGGAACACGTGAACACGGAAGCGATCTTTATCTTTCTGGAGGGTCTTTGCATCAGCAGTACAAGCAGCAGTGAAAGTGTTGAAGAAGTCCAACTCCTGATAAAGACGCTCAAACTCAGAGTAGTATGCGGCAACGGTCATCGTACCCTGCTTTAGCTCAAGAACATGGCGAGTGAGCTCATAGA
Organism: Platanthera guangdongensis; assembly: GCA_039583875.1. NCBI lineage: Eukaryota > Viridiplantae > Streptophyta > Magnoliopsida > Asparagales > Orchidaceae > Platanthera > Platanthera guangdongensis. Next base: position 233,812,661 of record CM077153.1, read on the forward strand.
CTTGCATCGAACTGCCTGCCTGAGAGTAGGTATCATGGGCCCGGATCCAGATATCATAGGCGGAATCCAACAACATATAATTGTGATGCACCTGAGGGGACATCGAATGAAGTAACTACGAGACCACCAGAGAATTGTCCGCATCCCATTTTTTCCATGAGGGATCGGTACGCGGGGGCTCAGTCGTGGTACCATCAATAAGTCCATATAACTGGTGACTGCGAATAGCATGTTGGGCTGCCCTGGACCATTCCAGGTAATTCGTGTCATCCAAGGCAACTGTGGTAATCTTCAATGAGCCAGATGGGCCATGACTCCGGGATGGATCGACAGTCGAGCCGGCATGAGCGCCGGTCAGAGGAGCCGAGATTCCGGGAAGAGTACCGGATTGGAAAGCCGGGGAGACAACAGATTGATCATCCATCAAGGTGAAACACAGATCTGAACAAGCAGACGAACGAATGGTACACCCTTCGAGTGTCCCTTAGATCATGACGCCGGATGGAACACCGGAGGGCGAGAGCACGACGTGTCCGGCTGCATCCATGGTATTCAAAAACGGACGGGACACCGGAGACATGGGAGAAGAAGGTAGAAATCCCTAGGGGTCCGAGATTCCGGCGAGAGCCGGCCGTTCAGGCCATCGCCGGGACCAGGCGACACTGTCGACCCCGCGGGAACAGGCGACGGAACCCGCGAAATATGTGAACCCGCAGGATTCCGCCGTAAGGGCTGCGTCCGCCGCTAGGATTGCGTCCGACGTCGGCGTCAGGTAAAAAGAGGGGGCTCGGTCGACGGAAGCCGGCGACGCAGGAGCGACACAGTCGAGCGGGATTTGACGGAAGGGCGCGGGATTCAACCTCCCTCTGATACCAAGTTGAATAAAATGGGAGAAAATAATTGGGGTCTTTATTCTTCCTCAAAGGGGTTATTTATAATGTTACAACGAGGTGGCACGTCATCAATCCGTGTGCACCAATAATTCCTAAGTAGGAATCGCACTATTTAGGATACAAAAATATTCTCTGAATATTCTCTAATTAAATATTGTACGAATATTCAACTGGAAAGACTTCAAACCATATCTGAAGTATTTTATACTGTTATAGGTGAAGGGAGTCGTAGGGCAGTTATGATAGATGACATGCCCAACAACATGCAGGCCCTTGCTGCAATTAAGAATACTAAATCCAGTAACATTGTTCCATCTCATGCTCTCCAATCAAATGGGGACGACCGTTGGTGCACCTGCTGCAAAAAATTTGGGCACTTTAAGGAAAATTGATTTAAACTACGGCCCCATTTAGGAGGGCTTTTTACCTCTTTTCCATTTCAAGGAAAACGCCACCGCACCGTTTTAGCTGTTCGTTTTTGCCACCAATGGAAAAAGGAGTTGCTTGAAAAGGCATTTTAAGGACTTTTTAGAAAAGCATTCTTGCGCTCCTTTTACCATGTTCCTGCCACCCTCGACCGCTCGCAATTTTCATTCAACCCGATGAGCTCGACTTCCCCAGATCATCTGGTTCCCAATTGTTCAACAATACTTCACTCCCGATTTCCCCAACGGCATCATCGCAGCTGGTTATCCTTCCCGATCTCAAAGCTACAGGTATTATTTAGCCATCTTCATTCTTTTCTCCTTTGTATGTCTTTTGCAGATCATCACCTTCGCCAAATCTTCTTCCCAAACCTCCAGATTTGGTTCTCTTTTTTGCATCTGGTTCTCCTTCGCAGGTCATCTCCTTCGCCGCTTCTTCTTCCCAAACCTCCAGATCTGGGTTTTTTTTTTGAATCTGGTTCTCCTTCGTAGGTCATCTCCTTCGCCACATCTTCCCAAACCTCCAGATCTGGTTCTCTTTATCGTAGATCCGGCTCTCTTTATGGCAAATCTTGTTCTCTTTATCGCATTTTTGCTCCATGTTTCTCCTCCACATTAGGCCCTTTTGTTCCTTCATGAGCACAAATCTGTCTATAGTATACCGATTTTCTGTAGGTTGTTGTCCACCGATTAATTGCTTTTTCGAAATGAATTTCCAACAATCATTCTATAGTCAATGTTGAATTTGAATATTCAAAATAATAAAAATATAAACTTGGTGTCTCATTGGAGTGATGAAAATCCATTCCAGAATTTTCATTACTGGAAATTCCTTAAGATTTGGATTTCTTCCCCCTAAAAACCATGACAACGTCTAGTCATTGTGATCTGATATATATGAATCATCATCTTCATAATGAATTGCATGTTAGGAAATGTCATGAATACATGATTTCATTACCTATTAATGAACAATTGTTTGGAAATGTCATGAATATGCGATCTAGAATCATTGTGATGATTTTATTAATTTTTTGTTAAACTCAGTCCTGCATAATGGGTAAACATAGAGAAAGGGGTAATTCTGCAACCTGAGAAATGAATAATGTGATAATTTTTTGTGACTTATGCATAAAAGAAATTGAGTTGGGAAACAGACTAGCAACTCATTTTAGTAAAGAGGGATGGAATAATCTGATGAATAAGTATCGTGAACGGACGGAAAAATCATATGATCAAAAACAAATGAAAAATAAATGGGACCAGCTAAAAAGAGAATGGAAAATTTGGCGAGAGTTGAAAGTTGAAAGGGGGAGAAACTGGTTTGGGTTGGAATCCCTCATGAAAAACTATCGACGCTTCTGATGAATGGTGGGACAAAAGACTGAAGGTAATTTAACACTTTTGACATTGTTCTCGCTATTACTTTTTGAGTTAATTATATTATCATTAATTGATATATATGATGAGCACAATTATGATAGGCTTTTTACTATCATAATTGTAATCATGTCCACTATTTTCTACCTCCCCATGCAGTGATTTCGCGAGAATAGTTATAAATTTGCTTTATCATGAGTAGAAGAGCACAGATTAGGAGTTCCTATTATTTCATGTATTAAGCTGTCTATTTATTCCTTTTTTTTTCTAATGCAAGTATTGTTAACCAGTGGAGCTAGAAGTCTTGGAGCAAACAGAGGAGTTCACGGTTTCGACTTGGCTGATGATAGGATAAGATTGGGGAGCACACGGGTAGACACACGCCCGTGTCCCCTACCCGTGTCCTAACCGAGATGGAGCAGAAGAACTGGAGGAAACAGACAGAGCACTACACGGGTGGGAACACGCCCGTGTGCCCACCCGTGTCCTTTTCGGCATAAATCCAACTTCGGCTGCCAACCAACCCGTGTGCGAAGAACACGAAGAACAACACGGTCGTGTCCGTACTCGTGTCATCCGACATGGACCACTACCAGACACGCATGTTCGTGTGGAACTGCCCTAGAATCGTCAACACGGCATGTGACACGGCCGTGTTGGAACCCGTGTCCGACCCTGTTTGCTAGGAGACTATAAAAAACATGTAGAAAAATTAGATGGGACTTTTTGGATCATTCTCATTGGAAGAACTTCTGGAGCACGAAAGTGGAGCATCCAAGAGAAGGAGGATTTGAAGGAGATTTTTGTATGCGTTTAATCTTTCATGTATCTTTCTTAATATCTTTTTTCTCTTGCTGATTCAACTTCATTTATCTTTTATTTTGCATGAAACTTTAATTTGAACAATTTGGTAATCATGTATCTTATTGTTTTCATCAAACTTATGGTATTTTATTCGTATGTAGGCTTAGAAACAAAGAGATTTATCATATTTATGAATTGCTTATTTGTTTTACATAAATTGCAAATTTCTAAAATGAGAAATTGGATGTTTGTGATGATATTTATATGTTCATATTTTGGTGTTAGCTCTCTTTATATTTCAAATTTCATGATCGAGAGATATGTTGTTTGGATAATTGGAATACGAATAAATGGATTCATGGTATTTTAGAGATAGGATTTCATGAATTTATGTAGTATATAGGGTGCTTCATTTAATGCAAATTTGAGTGTTGTAAATTGTTCGAGAGAAAATTTACGCAACTTAGGTTTAGATTTTGAATTGCTCGAGAGAGAATTCGATAGATGTTTACCCTTTACAATACAACGAATTTGATAGCCTTATTATTTCATGATTACATAGAATTGAGTTAATGAATGAGTATTTTCATGTGAAGGCTCATAGTCTTTCGGCTTTGTATCATCTGTAATCCTCCAATGTTTATTTATCCAAGTAGTCATAGTTAGGTTAATTTAGGTTAAAAATTAGTTTTAATTATAGGTATGATAATAAAGTGAGGGTGAGTACGAGTACTTGAAAGGACCCTGGGGAATACGACATGAGATGTAGAATTCTCCTATACTATGATAGATAGGTGCACTTGCCTGAAAGCTAAATCAATCTAGCTTATGTCAATCTACATAGTTTATACTAGAATATAGAATTAATCCGCATCAAGTTATTACTTGTTACAAAAAGAATCATCAATATACTATGGTGTAGTGTTAAATAGACAAAAGTCCTTACATATTAGACATTCTATAAAAGTATGTCATAGGAATTGTGACTGACTTAAGTTTGAAAGTTGGAATATATGTACGCTAACAGAGAAAACGATGGAAGTAGTAGATACGATGATTAGGAGAAGGATAAATATTTTATGCCTACAAGATACTAGATGGGTGGGTGAGAAAACTAAATTTTTAGATAATTCAGATTTTAAATTATAGTACACAAGAAAAAATAAACAAGTTGTGGACTATGTATTATTGTAGATACTAATAAATGATGAAGTTATTAGAGTAAGTAAAAAATGTGATAGAATTTTAGCTCTTAAATTGGTCATAAGAAAGAAAATTATTAACGTGATCAGTGTTTACGCGGCACAAGTAGAATTAAGTGAAGTTATTAAAGTGCAATTTTGGAAAAACTTACGTGATTTAGAAAGGGAAATCTCACAAAAATAGAAGAATTTCATAGGAGGAGACTTAAATGAGCATATAGGAAAAGAAAGTGTAGATTATACAGTCGTTCATGGAAAATTTGAATATGCAGAAAGAAATGAAAAATGACGAACTATTTTAGACTTTGTTATACCACATAAGCTAATTGTGACAAATACGTTTTTCATAAAGAGGGAAAAACATTTAATTATATTTAAAAACGAACCAAATAAGTCACAAATTGATTATTTTATGATACACAAAATGGATAAAATGATTTGTAAATATTAGAGTTTGGCGGTTTGGCGGACTGGTCTGGGCGGCTTGTTGTTCGGGCGGTTTGTCCCTTCGGTCTGGTTGTGTGGCGGCTTGATAGGAGGCAACGGTTATGCCTGGCGGCTTGTCTTGGCAGATTGGCAGTCTGGTTGTTTAGCAGGGCTTGGCAATTTAGTAGTCGGCTTCCCGCAGAGCTTTCCAATCTCGGAGGACTTGCAGATGTGGTCTGAGAGCTACCTGCAACTGCGGTCTGATGGATATCCGCAGCAGAGGTCTAGTGGCAACCCGCAGTTGCGGTCTGGAGGAATGAAGTGGCGGTCTGGCGGCCTGCGGTGGCGGTCTGGAGGCTTAAGTCTATTGTCGCTGGGTGATCTCAGTTTTGTATAGTGTTGTGGTTTGACACCGTCAAACCGCATAGGATGTGCGGTTTGTATTTAATCTCACATCGCTTATTGTATTCTCCTCTCTCCCTAATTTTCTATAAATAAGGGGGCATACCTTTGTATTATTTACTTTTTTGGAGCAATAAAATTTATTTTTTATTTAGCTCTTTTTTACATGATATCAGAGCGAACCGATCGTTTGCTCCAATTTCATCGCGATTTGTTTTTCTAACCACTTCCGGTCTTCTTCCCGCCCTGCCCTCCATTGCTAGTCGTTTCTCCTGCGACTTGTTCTGTCTTTGTGTTCTATTCAGTTCGCGCGGCTTCGCTGGTGTTCGCGCATCCCTCCTTCCCTTCCTGTGCTCTTGCGGGCTGTTGTGGTAGCGCGGGTTGTTTTCTCTTCTCGTGTGGGTTATTTTCTCTACTCGTGCGGTCTATTCCTCTTCCCTGTTTGCTTCTTTTTGGGTGTCAAGTTCCCCTGCCTTGTCCTCTTTCTGCGACCAATTCTTTTCCGTCTTCTTACTCAATCGTGCGGTTTGAGTCTCTTTGTCGGCCTTCTTTCCTTGGCCGCGTTCTTTTTATGACCTGTTCTTTTTCGGCTTGCGCTCTACTCGGTGTCTTTTGCGACTTCTTCTCTTAACTGCTTGATCGTGCGGTTTGTTTATTCGCACGGTCTTTTTGCCTTTCTTGCTGGCTTATGTCTAACCGTGCGGTTAGCTTTTTCTCTATCTGGTTTCTCTCTCCATGAGGTCGGTTTCTCTGGTGTCTAACCGTGCTCTTTTGGCCTCTTCCGATAAGTGGCTTATTGACTCTGGTGTCACTTGTCACTTAACCGGCAATTCTCGTTTGTTCTCCTGCTTGAATACGCAGAAATGGGTATCTCCTGTCGTTATTGCAGATGGAATTTCTTCTCTTGTGCATGGTGTTGGCATTGTGCACTTCACTCCGTCTTTGTATCTCGAGAACACTCTATGTTCACACTTTTTCGTGCAATTTGCTGTCTGTTCATGCTCTTTGCATACAGTTGCACTGCACGGTTACTTTTACTGTCACTACTTGTTTTTTCTGGGATTCCGTCTCAAAGGAAATGATTGATACTGGAACTGCGAGTGGTAGCCTTTTTTTTCTTGACAATGTTGTTGCTCTTTCTGTTTCTTCCCTTCAACAATAACATCGTCGTCTTGGACATCCTCTTTCTCGCCTCATCTACCAACTTCTCTCAGATCTTCCTCAAGAGAATTCCTCTTTGAATTGTGAAGCATGTCAGCTTGGTAAACATCATCGTTCTTCTTTCCCAGCACGGACGGGACGTAGTTCTTCGCGTCCTTTTGAACTAGGTCACTCTAACATCTGGGCTCCCTCTCCTACTGCTACTGTTGGTAGAGGTAGTTTTTACTTTGTTACCTTCATTGATGATTTCTCCAGGTGTACTTGGTTGTATTTCTTGAAAGAACGTTCGGACCTTTACTCTGTGTTTACCACCTTTTATCATGAGATCTCCACACAGTTTAATGTGTATATTCAGGTTCTTCGTACTGATAATGCCAAGAAATATATCAGCCGTCAATTTTCCGAATTTTGTGCGAACTACAGCTTGATTCATCAAACTACTTGCACATATACCTCTCAACAGAATAGCGTTGTTGAACGCAAGAATCGTCATCTTCTGGATGTTGCTCGCAGTCTTTTCTTACAAGTGAATGTTTCCCGGTCTTATTGGGGTCATGTTGTTCTTCTCTCTTGCTATCTCATAAATCGTATTCTCTTGTGTGTTCTTCAGGGCAAGACTTCATTCTCTGTTTTGTATCCCGGGGCCGAGTCATTTTCTTTACCTCTTGGAGTTTTTTTTTGTGCGGCGTTTGTTCACATACCTTCTCTTTCGTGACAAACTTTCTCCTCGGTCTGTTAAATGCATATTCTTTGGTTATTATCCCACTCAGAAGGAATATCGTTGTTTTGTTCCTCTTCTCTGCAAATAATACGCCTCTGCTGATGTCACCTTTTTTGAGGATACACCGTATTTTTCTACTACTTCTTCTATTTTGCACTCTGATACTTCCTCTTTAATGCCTATTATTTTGGCACCTCTGCCGGCACCAGTTCTTTTTACATCTGTTCCCGTTGCACCGTCTCTTTCTCTCGAGACTGATTCTTTGCCCTTGGAGCCTTTAGTGTCTATTCTTGGGTCTCTTACTCTTCTGACAGTGGATCTGCTCCTACGGACAAGAGTGATCTTGATCTTCCCATTGCCCTGCAGAAGGGCATCCGACAATGCACTAAACATCCTATTGATGTTGTTGTCTCATATGCTCAGCTTTCCCCGGTTGGTAAGCGTTTTGCTCTTATTATATCTTCTACAGTCATCCCGGCTACGTGTCAAAAGGCTCTTGTCATTCCGCAGTGGAAAGCCGTTATGGATGAAGAAATGAAAACTTTAACTGAGAGGGGTACTTGGACCCTTGTTCTCACACCTCTAGGCACAGATGTAGTTGGTTGTCAATGGGTCTTTGTTGTCAAATATCTTCTAGATGGTTCTATTGACCGCTATAAGGGGAGGCTTGTTGCCAAACGATTTACTTAAACGTATGGTGTAGACTTCTTTGATACTTTTTCCTCCGTTGCTCGCATCAGCATTATACGTGTTCTTTTCTCTGTCGCGGTTAGTAAAGACTAGGAGATGTCTCAGTTAGATGTGAAAAATGTATTTCTCTGTAGTGATTTGCAGGAAGTGGTTTGCATAGAGCAACCTCCTGGGTATGTTGCTCCGGGGGAGTCTCAGGTATGCAAGCTTCGGAAGGCGATTTAGGGTTTAAAGCAGAGTCCACAAGCTTGCTTTGACAAATTTAGTGGCGTTGTTTCTCTTATTGGGTTCAATCGAAGTTCTGCTGATCATTCACTGTTTATACGCAAGACTACTAAAGGCCTTGTGCTTCTTGTTGTCTATGTGGATGATAGTTTTCTTGTTGGTGATGATAAAGAAGACATTGATCTGGCAAAACGGCATCTTCGACAATAGTTTATTACTAAGGATATGTGAACTCCAAAATACTTTCTGGTAATTGAGATTTCACGAAAGTGCAACTCTGTGGTTCTTTCGCAGCGAAAGTATGTGCTAGATCTCTTAAAGGAAACTGGTCTTCTTGGCACAAGACCTGCTCGTTGTCCGATGATTGTTGGGGATGATAAGTGGTGGACTGAAGATTCTCTTCTACCAGATTGTACTATGTACAGGCGACTTGTAGGCAAATTCATCTATCTGACTGTTACCAGACCAGATATCTGTTATACAGTTGGGAAGGTCAGTCAATTTATGCAAACTCCTACAGAGTGTCATCTGAGTTCTGCCATGAAAATTCTGGAGTATGTGAAAAGATCTCCAGGAAAGGGTTTGTTGTTTCAGAAGCATAATCATTTGAAGATTGAAGTGTATTCTGATGTCAACTATGCTGATAACAAAGAAGATAGGAAGTCTACATCAGGTTTTGCACCTTTGTAAGAGGAAATCTTGTTAGCTGGAAAAGCAAGAAACAGTCGGTGGTTTCAAGGTCAAGTGCTGAAGCTGAGTATATGAGCATGGCTTCAACATTTGCGAGTTAAAATAGTTACGAGCGTTTATGCTTGACTTGGGAGAAGTCTATGATCATCATCTTCCTATGTTCTGTGATAACAAATCCGTTATTTATATATCAAAGAATTTTGTCTTCCATGAGAGGAGAAAGCATATTGAAGTTGATTGTTATTACATTAGAGAAGAGGTGTTGAAGAATCAAATTTGCACTTTATTTGTCACTTCTGATAAAAAACTGGCAGACATCTTCACGAAACCAGTTTCCTCTTATCTTTCAGATGTTTGTAGCAAGCTGGGCATGGTTGACATATATGCTCCAGCTTGAGGGGAAGTGTTAGAGTTTGACGGTTTGGCGGACTGGTCTCGGCGTCTTATAGTTCGGGCGGTCTGGCGGTTTGTCCATGCGGTCCGGTTGTGTGGCGGTTTGATAGGAGGCAGCGGTTATGCCTGGCGGCTTGTCTTGGCAGATTGGCGGTCTGGCTGTTTAGCAGGGCTTGGCGGTTTAGTAGTCGGCTTCCCGCAGAGCTTTCCAGTCTCGGAGGACTTCTTGCAGATGCGGTCTGAGAGTTACCCGCAACTGCAGTTTGATGGATATCCGCAGCAGCGGTCTGGTGGCAACCCGCAGTTGCGCTCTGGCGGCCTGCAGTGGCAGTCCGACGGCTTACCTCTATTGTCGTTGGGTGATCTCAGTTCTATATAGTGTTGCGGTTTGACACCGTCAAACCGTATAGCCCGCGCGGCTTGTATTTAATCCAGCATCGCTTGTTGTATTCTCCTCTCTCCCCCAATTTTCTATAAATAAGGGGACATACTTTTGTATTATTTACCTTTTTGGAATAATAAAATTTGTTTTTTATTTATCTCTTTTTTACAGTAAGGATTGCAAAGTCATACCAGAAGAAAGTTTGATAACACAACATAGGTTAATGGTGTTAGACGTACAAATTAAATATAATAAGATTAAGACAAAAAAAAATGTTGGCAAAATTTGGTGGTGAAACTTAAAAATGGAAAAGGGGACATAAAACTTTCTTCTGGTATGACATACCTTTGTATTATTTACCTTTTTAGAATAATAAAATTTGTTTTTATTTATCTCTTTTTTACAGTAAGGATTGCAAAGTCATAGCAGAAGAAAGTTTGACAACACAACATAGGTTAATGGTGTTAGACATACAAATTAAATATAATAAGTTTAAGACAAGAACAAAAATGTTGTCAAAATTTGGTGGTGAAACTTTAAAATGGAAAAGAAGGTTGCTTTCAAGACAGTAGTTATGAAACAACTAGTTGATGACACTTATATTGATCCTAGTGTCCCAAGGGAAGTTATGTCTCCACATTTAATGATAAGTGGAAAAAACGTATTTGGAGTATCAAAGGGTCATGCGCCCCCAAATAAAAAATCTCGGGGGTGGAAAGCGAAGGTGCAAGACAAAATGATGGTAAAGAGTGCAGATATAAATCATTATATGCTTGTAGGAATGATGAAAATTTAGTCAGGTATAAAGTCGTCAAAAAAACTATATTTGCAGTAAGTAAAACAAGAAGTCAAACTTATGAAAAATTTTATAAGCTACTAAATACCAAATATGAGGAGTGTAACATATATAAAATTACTGGAGCTAGAGAAAAGAAGACAAAAGATTTAAGCCAAGTAAAATGCATAAAAGATGAAACAAATACAGTTTTGACAGATGATGTGGATATTAAAGAGCGATAAATAAGATATTTTTATCAACTTTATAATGAAACTAAAGACAATGAAATAAACTTAGAAAAGTTAAGTAAATCGGAGGAGTATAGTAGCATAACGTTTTATCGTAAAATTCAAGTATCAGAGATAAATAATGCTCTAAAGAAGATTAAAAAGCAAAAAGCAGTTGAATCAAATGATATACTCAACGAAGTATGGAATGTCTAATGAATGAACAAATTTTGTGGTTGATATGCTTTTTCAAAAATATATTGAAGTCAAAGACGAAGTCAAACTAATGAAGAGAAAATATCTTGGTATCTTTGTATAAAAACAAAAAAGATATACAAAATTGTGTTAATTATAGAGGAATTAAATTGATGAGTCATACCATAAAACTATGGGAACAAGTAATAGAAAGAAGAGTAAAACAGGAGACTAACATCTCAGAGAATCAATTTTGATTCATGTCGGGGGGGTCGACCATGGAAGCTATACATCTTTTGAGGAGACTCGTTGACAACTACCGAGAAAAAAAACAAGATTTGCATATGTTGTTTATTGATCTTGAGAAGGCTTATGATAGAGTTCCAAAAGAGATCTTATGGAGAGTCATAGAAAAGAAAGACGTAAATGTATCATGCATTGACATAATCAAAGATATGTATACAAATTCAGTGACAAGAGTGAGGACATCTGGAGGATTATCATATAAATTTCCTATTACTGTTGGCTTACATCAAGGTTCAGCTTTAAGCCCTTATCTATTTACCCTTATCTTAGATGAACTCATCGGACATATCCAACAAGTAATACCTTGGTGTTTATTATTTGTGGATGATATCGTTTGCGGATGATATTGTTTTGTTCGATAAGACGCGCAAGGGTGTAAACGCAAAACTTAAATCTTTGCGAGACATTTTAGAAAAGAAGGGTTTTAGGATGAGCAGGGCAAAGATGAAGTATATGGAGCTTAAATTTAGCAGTGCAAGAAGGGCGAATGACTTCATTATTAAGTTGGGTGATCAAGATATTTCTCGTAATGAGTATTTTAAATAACTTGGATTGGTAAAGATATGACGCATAGAATCCAAGCGGGTTAGTTGAAATGGAGAGGTGCGTCGGGGATCTTAGGTGCTCGTAAAGTACCATTAAAACGTAAGGGCAAGTTCTACCGTACTACAGGGACATGCCTCAATATAGTTTAGCAAAGCAATGTGATATTGTCATAGCAACCATGATTTTGCATAACTATATTTGTAGGCATGCATTTCGTTCTGATCCAGATTTCATGGCATGCGATGATGACGAAAACTTAATATATCTCGAGGCACATGTGATAAGAGAAAATCATACACTGACCACTAATATAACATCAAATGCAGATCGTATTAGAGGTGCGAGAGTTGGTGTTGGATATGATTACATTGTGTGACCATATTGCAGAATAGTTATATCAAGCTAATACGTAGTTGCCTGCTTTAAATTCCTATCTTTCAATGTACTATCACCTTTTATTTCTAATGAATGAAGCATTATTATAGTTTTATAATTATTTAAAAAAAATTGATTTACATCAAATATTTCAACATTTTACTAAAAATATGACCGCAACGAAGATTTGTCAAACAGTTTATCAAGTAATTATCCTTTCTAAAAAGCTTTACAAAAAAATTCACTCAAACAGATCTCCATTTGCAATAGAAATTTTCCGAAAACTCATTTTTTTCATGCCCTCCTTTTGCCACCACTCCTTTCTAAAAGCTCTCCCAGACAGACTCTACATGGGAAGGAACAAGTTCTTGGTCATACAAATGGCTTTAAAAGGATCCAAGGAAATCAGGCCACCTTTGCTACATTTATGATCACAGAACAACTACATCATGAAGTCAAAGGTGGAGTTGTTGATGATGTCTCATCTCTTAGCAAAGATGAGTTTAAAAAACCTGCAAACCTTAATTGGTTCCCTCAGTAATCCCTCTGGTACTTGTACTCTTGCTCTGTCTGATAAGAATCTAAGTTCAAAATCATTTTGCATTTGGTCCTTCATAGGTTATTGACTCTGGAGCTACAGATCACATGATTTCATGTAAAACTTACTACTCTTTTTTTTTACTTTTTTCTCACCGCAATTCTATCATTGTTGTTGACTGATCAAAAAGGTTGGTTACTGGGGCGGGAACTATTGAGCTATCTTCATCCCATCACTTAAGTAATGTCCTTCGTGTTCCTAAATTATCCACCAACCTTATTTGTGTCCAGAAATTAATTATCGATCTAAATTGCATTGTAATATTCTTTCCTTCTCATTGTGTGTTTCGGGGTCTAGTCGCAGGGAGGATGATTGGAACTACTGAGGAGAAGAGCGGGTTATATCACTTCCTTCAGAAATCTGTTAGGATTGTTCATCAATCTTATCATTCATGTCATCCATTTGAGGACACTTCTAGGATCAAGATCCGCCTCTGACGACTAAAACACTCTCCATTCTCCCTTTTAAACAATATTTTTGCATTGTTTCTTGAACAGTTTGTTAAGTCGTTGTAAAACTTGTGAACTGGTTAAACATTATCGTACTTCTTTTCATCTTAGTTTTTTTGTAAGTAGCGAACCATTTGATCTCATTCACTCAGATGTTTGGGATCCTATTTCTACTACTAGCTTTTCTGGTGCTAAGTGGTTTGTTACTTTTATTGATGAGTGTACTATAGTAACTTAAGTCTTTTAAATAAAAGACAAGTCTGAAATCACTTTATCAAAGATAAACTTGAGGGTGGGTTAATCACTACCTCTCGTGTCCCCTCTGAACTATAGATCGTTGATGTCTTGACAAAAGGGTTATCCACTCAGAGACTTCATAATCTCTTACAAGCTAGGAATAATGGATATACACTCCCCTGTTTGAGGTAGGGTGTTGTAATTATATCTGTAATTAAGTTATATTTGTTTTGTTTCAATTTCTTATAAGTGGCTTTTTGCTCTTTATGCCCCCTCGTATAAGTGTACATATCCTTATGTGTTTAATGAGAAATGTAGCGACTTATATTTCTTACATAATTAAATTTCTTAAATTGGTCTCTCTTCAATCGGGATAGATCTGTTACGGGCTTTCTTTGGGGCTTCGCCGGAGGTGGCGGTAAAGGCGAAGATACAAGAGGGAGACGAGCTCGACCCGCGGAGAATGCGAGGGGAAAAAGAATAGGGGGAGTCGTGCTCAACCATAACCCTAAAACTTGAGGAGAAGATGAGAGAGAACTAGAGAGAGAAACTTAGAGAGATAAACGAGAAACAAGATTCATTCATTCCTCCTACATACTAATGTAGGGTAGGCTCGGTGAGTGTGCTTTAAGTACCTAGGACACAATGCCTAGTGATAGTGACGCGTAGATAGACTCACAATGTGATGAATGCAACTCAAAATAACCTGTCAGGCGTCAGCAGATTAGAAGTTAACAATAAGAGTGATAATTACTTAGCAAAGTTTTACAACAGCTTGCAATTATGGTGAAAGTAAGCGAGATTTATTCGGTTGGAGGCACAAGCAAAAATACCAAGGAAATAAACAATTTATATTGATTAATTGGCAAAAAACAATTACATATTAAGTTACACTAAGCAATGCAAACACACATTGTGCACAATAAAGGAACAATACAACCAAAACTACAAGACTTACAAGTATTAGGGCTGCTTTAGGGGTTTGGTGTATGCAAGAGGCATCCGGTGGCCGAGGAATGGATAGGAAGGGGGAAGGGATGTTGGGCTGGGAATTGCTTGGTGGAGGCACTGAATCTGACGGGTGAGGGGCTGGGAGGCGAACTTTGGCAGCAGGGAAGTGCTAGAAGGCTGAGAAGAGGGTTGGAAAGCAGGGATCTGCAGCGGGGAGTAGCTGTGAGGCAGAAATATGCTACGGGGCGGGGCTGAGAGGTGGAGTTTGACAGCGGGGAAGTGTTGGGATGCAACAAGGACTCTTAAAGCCATATTCAGATACATGCTATCATTTACCAGACATTGCGCGAGAAAATCATCTTATACAAGGAAGATAAAAAATATTCAACTATGTGCATTCCTCACTATGTAGTGTCATAGAACGGACATTCGGTATTTGGAAGAAAATGTGAGATATACTAAGGGACATGCCTCAATATAGTTTAGCAAAGCAACGTGATATTATCATAGCAACCATGACTTTGCATATCTATATTCGTAGACATGCATCTCATTCTGATCCAGATTTCATGGCATGCGATGATGACGAAAACTTAATATATCCCGAGGCACATGTAATAAGAGAAAATCATACATTGACCACTAATATTACAACAAATGCAGATCGTGCTAGAGGTGCGCGAGTGGGTGTTCAGGAAATGATTGCATTGCGTGACCACATTGCAGAACAGTTGTATCAAGCTAATACGTAGTTTGTCTGCTTTAAATTCTTGTCTTTCAATGTACTATCAACTTATATTTATAATGAATGAAGTACATTATAGTTTTAAATTATTTTAAAAAAATGATTTTACATCAAATAGTTCATCAACATTTTACTAAAAATATGACCGCAACGGCGATTTGTCAAACAGTTTATCAAGTGATTCTCCTTTCTAAAAAGTTTTGCAAAAAAAGTACACCTAAATAGGTCTCCATTTGCAATAAAAATATTCCAAAAGCACCTTTTCCTACTCTCTTTTTGCCACCACTCCTCCTTTCTGAAAAACTCTCCCAAACAGGCTCTAGATGGGAAGGAACAAATTTTTGATCGTACAAATGGCTTTAAAAGGATCCAATGAAATCAGACCAACTTTGCTACCTCTGTGATCACAAAAGAACCACATTATGAAGTCAAAGGAGGAGTTTATGATGTCCCATCTCTCAGCAAAGATGAGCTTAAAAAGCCTACAAACCTTAATTGGTTCCCTCAGTAATCCCTCTAGTACTTGCACTATTGCTCTGTCTGGTAAGAGTCCAAGTTCAAAATCATTTTGTGCTTCATGTACTAGTGTTGGTCTTTCATGGGGTTATTGACTCTGGAGTTACAGATCACGTGATTCCATGTAAAACTTATTACTCTTTTTACTTTTTTTTCTCACCGCAATTTTATCACCGCTATTGACTGATCAAAAATGTTGGTTACTGGTACGGGAACTATTGAGCTATCTCCATCCCATCACTTGAGTAATGTCCTTCGTGTTCCTAAATTATCCACCAATCTTATTTGTGTCCAGAAATTAATTACTGAGCTAAATTGCATTGTAATATTTTTTTCTTTCTCATTGTGTGTTTTGGGATATAGTCGCGGGGAGGATGATTGGAACTACTGAGGAGAATGGAGGGTTATATCACTTCCTTCAGAAGTCTGCTAGGACTGCTTATCAATCCTATCATGCATGTCATCCGTTTGAGGACACTTTTAGGATCAAGTTCCACCTCCGACGACTAAAACACCCTCCAATCTCCCTTTTAAACAATATTTTTGCATTGTTTCTTGAACAGTTTGTTAAGCCATTGTGAAACTTGTGAACTGGTTAAACATTAGCATGCTTCTTTTCATCCTAGTCTTTCTGTAAGTAGCGAACCATTTGATCTCATTCACTCAGATGTTTGGGTTCTTATTTTTACTACTAGCTTTTCTGGTGCAAATGGGCTGTTACTTTTATTGATGAGTGTACTATAGTAACTTGAGTGACAAGTTTGAAGTCACTTTATCAAAGATAAACTTAACAATGGATTAATCACTACCTCTCATGTCCCCTCTGAACTATAGATCGTTGATGTCTTCGCAAAAGGGTTATCCACTCAGAGATTTCATAATCTCTCATTAGCTAGGAATAATGGATATACACTCCCCAGTTTGAGGGAGGGTGTTGTAATTATATTTGTAATTAAGTTATATTTGTTTTGTTTCTATTTCTTATAAAGGGACTTTTTTCCCTTTATGCCCCCCACATGTACGTGTATATATCCTCATGTGTTTAATGAGAAATGAAGCAATTTACATTTCTTACATAATTTTATATTTCTTAAATTGGTCTGACATCGATCGGTATCGATCTGTTACCGGTTTTCTTTGGGGCATCGTCAAAGGTGGCGGTAGAGGCGAAGATACAAGAGGGAGACGAACTCGACCCGCGGAAAATGGGAGGGGAAGAGGAATAGGGGCAGTCATGTTCAACCCTAAACCTAGAAGTTCAGAAGAAGATGAGAGAGAACTAGAGAGAGAGACTTGGATAGAAAAGAGAAACAAGATTTATTCATTCCTCCTCCATACTGATGTAGGGTAGGCTCAGTGAATGTGCTTAGGTACCTAAGGACGCAATGCCTAGTGATAGTGACGTGTAGATGGGCTCACAATGCGATGAACGCAACTCAAAACAATCCATCAGCAGATTAGCAGTTAACAATAAGAGTGATAATTACTTAGCAAAGTTATACAACAACTTGCAATTATGGTGAAAGTAAGCGAGTTTTATCCGATTGGAGGCACAAGCGAAAATACCAAGGAAATAAACAATCTATATTGATTAATTGGCAAAAAACAATTACATATTAAGTTCCAATAAACAATACAAACACACATTGTGCACAATAAAGGAACAATAGAACCAAAACTACAAGACTTACAAGTATTAGGGCTGCTTTAGGGGTTTGGTTTATGCAGGAGGCATCCGGTGGTCGAGGAATGGACAGGAAGGGGGGAAGGGGGTGTTGGACTGGGAGTTGCTTGGTGGAGGCACTGAATGCGACGGGTGAGGGGCTGGGAGGCGAACTTTGGCAGCGGAGAAGTGCTAGAAGGCTGAGAAGAGGGCTGGAATGCAGGGATCTGCAGTGGGGAGTAGTTGTGAGGAGAAAATATGCTACGGGGCGGGGCGGAGAGGTGGATTTTACAGCGGGGAAATGCGGAGATGCTGGGAGCTACGACGAGGAGGGATGGAATTTAAGGATCTGCGGCGGCGAGAGGGAGATCGGCAGTGGAAAGGGGAGGTGAGCGGTAGGGAGACGCTGGATGTTGAGAACGGTGCTGGGGAGAGGGAGATCGGCAGTGAGGAATGGGCGGGAAATGGGAACGATGTGGATGAGCGAACAAAATGAAGCTCACCCTAGGCGTCGGTACCCTAGGAGGAGGGGCTTCAGCACCACTCTGTGATCCACAGTTCCGGATAAATTAGTTCTCAAAACCTGAATCCTCAAAAGAGCACTAATATGCATATATATAGTGAAGGAGGGATTTAGGGCTTCTATTATGGACGGCGAAGATCGTACGACAATAAAAGGAGTCTAAATCTGTCAAATATAAAAAAATCCAAAAACATAAGACAACGGGCTGAAGGTGAAGGTGGCCCGAATCGTCAAGATGAAGCTCCGATAAACTTCTACGGCGCATAAAATCTCTCGTAGGTCCTGGTGGCACGTGCTACGGGTGGTGATCTCCATAACATACAATGACCTAAAGGGTCTATTTAAAGACTTACAAAGTCGCATATTTGTAAATACCCAAAAATAAAGAGAACAACACGAAACGATAAAGCATAACGGACTTGTACATCGACTCGATTAATAAAAAACATCTAACATGAATGTGTGATAACACCAATTAAAGATGTAGATATTGTTGGTTTTGGACTCTAACATCTCATACGCCCTTCAAATCGAACTTGCCCTCAAGCTCGAACGAAGCTCAAATGATTTGACCATCTGGCTCCTTAATTTCGCGCCAGAACAACTCCTGATAGCGCATTGTTGTGGCGGCGGAGGCATCGAGTGGCGAGATGTCGGAAGAAATGGATTAAGAGGGACCGCCAGAACAAATGACTGGAACAAAGGCTGCGGACTGGAGACCACTGGAACGGATGGCGACGCAAAATGTGGTGGCGCCACCACGGGGCATGGCAGCGATGATGAACGGAGGCACTGACTGGGGAATGGTCCATGAAAGAAACAGATCGAGAGAGGCCAACATAACAGTTGGCCGGAGTGGAGGATACGAGATGGCGACAACAGGGATTGGTGGTGGCTATACAAAATGGGACGACACCACCATGGGGCTCAAAGGCGATGATGTCAATGGTGTAAACAGCAGGGCAGAAACCACTGGCAGTGATGGTGGGGTGATAAGAGCTGCGGAGAGCGGCGGAGCTTCTGTGGCCAACGATGCAAGCAGCGATTGCTCCAGTAAAAATCGGCGGTAGAGAAGGTGGAAGTTGCGTCTTGAGACAGTCGGCAAGGTCCCACGGAGGTTACGGTCGTCGCAGCATAATCGGCGGCCTCGAAGGAGCAGTTGTGTACATTGACCCATTGGTGATGTTGGCGATGAGTTGTGTCATGGAGGCATAATATGAAGTCATCAGTGAACGGAGGATGGTTGAATCGGCAGAGTTAAGCTTCATGTTCAACATAATTAGGTAATGGAGTAATTAAATAGCCGAATCAACGGCCTATGGAGCAGAAAAACTCAACCGTTGGAAGGAAAAAAGCAAGGTCTGTTGAGGACACGCACTCGGCTGTCAATCGCAGGAAGATGTGTCGAGGAGGCTAACGCACTTCGACAACGGGAGGCGAGGAGGCGTGTGTATGTGGGAGGCGTGCGTCTGTGGAAGGAGATCTTGTCGAGGTCCGTTGATTGCAGTAGGGGCAAGAAGGATCGAAAGCAGAGAGCGATGGCTTGGCAGGAGGTGTCGAATGCGACTGGATAGTACGAACGCAGAACGAAGGCTCAAAAGAAACGAGTGTTGGATCGGGTGCTACCGGCGACAGAGGCGGGAGTCATTGGGCTCGAGAGAATTTGTTGTCGGCTTGTCGCTGGAGGCAGACGTCACTTTACACATGCAGGTAGTAGCCAAGAAGTAGGGATCGTCGGGCGGATGATTTCTCTAGAAGGAGACGTCCCGGATGGAAGTCGTGCGGCTTGGGGAATACGGGTGACTCTACTCGATGACGAAAGTGTAGGTAAGAAGAACGGTGGTTTGCTGATTCAGTAGAGCCAAAAGAAGGTGACGACGTCGTGCGGCTTGACGAAGACGAAGATCATCCCGAGAAGTCAAAACGGAGCAGTCCTGGGCTTCAATGGTAGGTGTCGGGTCTTCATTGTAGGTTGTCGATGCTTGTCGTGGAAACACGGGAAATGGAGGAACCTCCCCCTAATACCAAGTTGTTACGGTCTTTCTTCAGACTTCGTCGAAGGTGGAGGTGGAGATATAAGAGGGAGCCGAACTCGACCCGCGAAAAATGCAAGGGGAAAAGAAAGAAGGGGATTCGTGCTCAACCAGTCACCATAGAACTTGAGAAGAAAAAGATAAGAGAGGAGACTTAGAGTGAGATAAACTTGTAGAGATAAAAGAGAAATAAGATTCGTACATTCCTCCATACAATGAACCAAGCGATCTATTTAAAGACTGGCAAAATGGCATGGGTGTAAATACCAAAAAATAAAGAGAACACGAAACGATAAAATATAACGAACTTATACATTGACTCAATTAATAAAAGACACCTAACATCAATACATGACGACACTAATTAAAGGCATAGATACTGGTGGTGTGGGATCCTAACACGAATACACGATCCAAGCCAAATCGCTTAAAATGGGATTGATTTAAAGCTCGAGAGAAAAAAAACTCGCAGCATGGATCAATCGTTTCGATCCGAGACAAAATTCGAGCCAATCTACGCATGATCTTCGATCTTTTAGTTATCATAAAAACCATATCGCCAAGAGGGTAGCCAGAGGCATCATTGGCCAAGAAGGTTGATGGCTAGCGCTCGCACCCACTAATCAACATGGAAGGGTGCATCGTATGAACCCGGGTTGATGAGATCACGTCAAGGATTGCCCAAGCAGCCTTCGAAAGCCGTGAGGTTGTGGCTCCTACATTAACTAACCGGCCAAAAGTTCAAGATGCTTAAAGGGAACCCGACAGCCAAACAATTCAATAGGGGCTCTTCTGAAGGAAGCAGGTAAACTATTCAAGTCGTAGAGAAGCAGGGCACTTCTCAGACCTCAGTTTGCAGCCTCCTTCAAGCAATAGGGTCGGCACAAAGTTGAAGAAACCAGGTGTGAAAAAAGGAAATTAGTCAATTAGAGTTCAACTGTATATGTGGGCGGCGAGCCGATTAATATTGATGGCAATGTAATCGAGGGTTTCTAACAATGATGTTGAATCAGGCAATGAGGTTAAACTTGAGCTTTAAAGTATGGAGAGCAGACAGTGAAAATATAAGGGGCAAAATAAAACGTTAGAGAGGGAGGGGAAAGTATGGGTATGCAAAAATTTGACTTGTACTTCCCTTAAACAAAACGTGCACATGTGCGTGTATCCTTATTCGAGTAAATAAGCAATGATGTAAGCAAAGATTGTCAAACCATGCAAATCTTGTATATTATCTCTCTAGTGTTTTCTTGCAACTATTCTTCTCGTCATTGTTTCTCTTTTCATTGCTCTTCTTCACGAAACAGGTGGGCTCTTCAAATCGTAGGGGAGGGGAGGGGAGTGCATCTTAGGCCTCAGGTTGCAGCCTCCTTCAAGTATTAGAGTCGGCATAAGTTAAAGAAACAAGGTGCGAAAAAAGGTAATTAGCCAATTACATTCAATTGTATATGTGGGGTAGCGAGCCAAGTGATATTGTTGGCAATGTAGTTGAGGGTTGCCACCAATGACGTTGAATCAAGCGATGAGGTCAAACATGAGCTTGAAGTATGGAGAGCAGAGAGATAAAGTATAAGGGACAATAAAGAAATAAAACTTTAGAGAGGGAGAGTGGAAATTATGGGTATGCAGAATTTTGACGTGTACTTTTCTTAAACATAGCACATGCATGTGTGTATCCTTATTCGAGTAAATGAGTAAACTAGGCAAAGATTGTCAACCCATGCAAATCACGTGCATTAGCTCTCTAGTGTCTTCTGGCAATTATTCTTCTCGACATTGTTTCGTTTGTCATTGCTCATTACCTTGGTTTTCCCACATTAGCTAGTATCAAATTCAGACATTGAAATTATAAGTGGGAGCAATGATAAATGTTTTAAATGTCCTACGACATGTCTGACATGTTGGTCAACGATATAGGTTTTGAGCGCAAAATAACATTTTTACCTGAAAATAGGTTTTGTCGTTTAGATCAATATAAATTAATATATTTGATATTTTCCAATATACCGGCCGACATGATTTTTGAAAATATCTCCCGTTATTTTATCTTATGTTATATTAACTGTACACAAGTTTAAATCACATTTATCCATTATATTGCATATGATTAAATCGATTGGACTTATTTTTTCATTCTCTTTAATGAATGTTTACAATCTCAAGCCTGTATAATCATTTCACATTATACAATTATTTGTTCACATTTTAAAACATTCAACACATTATAGTTAACATTTTTTTGTTTTTAACACAATTTTAATTAACAATGGGAAGATTTATTAACAATCAAGAATATTTAACTTTTAAATTATCTTTACTTGCTATAAAACCTAGTGTTATCTAAAGAAAATTATTGTTCAATATTAAATATACTACAATTTATCTATTTACATCTGTTTTGGATACTTGTTAGTAGTAATTGCGGTATGTTTTTAATATTTATTTTGGATACTCTTAGACTTCATTTTAGGATATACTCATATACATGACACATTAATCGTCATTATCATGCTGTTTTTTTTTTTATTTTAACTGTAGAAATGAAGAAAGCCAACCTTGTATATATGTCCACTTGGTACAAATACAAAGAATGAGTACATATATATAGAGGAGAGAAAGAGGGAGAAAAGTCCTATACACAATGTGGGACTAAAGAGAGGAGAGAAAAACAATAAATGCTATACAAATGGGCCTAGTTTAAGTGGGCTTTTTCCAACACTCCCCCGCAAGCTGGAGCGTATAGGTCATATGCAACCAGCTTGGACAAACACTGGTAGAACAGGGTGCTTGATAAGGCTTTTGTGAGGATGTCGGCAACTTGATCAGTTCCTGGAACATGCTTCAATTCAAGTTTCTTCAATTGAACCTTCTCACGAACAAAGTGACAGTCAACCTCGATATGTTTTGTGCGCTCATGAAACACCGGATTCTTTGCGATGTGTATGGCGGCTTGACTATCACAAAATAGAACAGCAGAGGAGGGGAGTTTTACTCTCAGGTCAGTAAGGAGACTTTCAAGCCATGTGAGTTCTGAGACAACCGAGGCCATCGATCGGTATTCAGCTTCTGCAGAGGAACGGGCTACCACAACCTGTTTCTTACTCTTCCAGGTAATAAGATGACCACCAAAATAAGTACAGAACCCACTAGTTGACCTTCGATCGTCCAGAGAACCCGCATAGTCGGCATCAGAATAGGCAACCAATGCGGGAGCAGAGTCAGAGGTTTTGTAAACCAGCCCTTGACCCGGAGCTCCCTTAAGGTATCGAAGAATCCGTTCAACCGCTTGAAGATGAGAAGCCCGGGGGGCATGCATGAACCGACTGACAAACCCCAACTGCAAATGATATATCCGGCCTCGTGACTGTTAGATAGATCAACTTTCCCACAAGGCGTCGATAGTATTCCAGGTTGGGAAGCAGCAAATCGTCATCCGAAGCATGAGCGCATAGTTTGTGATTTGCCTGCATCGGGGTACAAGCTGGCTTGCAACCAGACTGACCAGCATCTTTGAGAAGTTCGAGACAGTACTTTCGTTGGGAGAGCACCAACCCGTCCGGCCGCCGGGCAATCTCGAGACCCAGGAAGTAGCGAAGTTTCCCCAGGTCTTTAGTTTGAAAAACAGTGCTCAGATGTTGTTTGACATCTTGAATCCTCTTTGAGTCATCCCCAGTGAGAAGGATGTCATCAACATAGACCAACAGAAGGACAGTGCCAGTGGCCCGGTGTCGGGTAAAAAGGGAGAAATCTGCAGAACTCCGAGTGAATCCCATGTCTCTCACCACCTTGCTAAATTTGTCAAACCACGCCCGAGGGGACTGTTTGAGACCATAAATCGACTTTCTGAGGAGACATACCCGAGACTCCCCCGTGGTCTCAAACCCGGGCGGTTGGCGCATGTAGACGGTTTCCTGAAGGTCACCATTTAAAAAGGCATTCTTGATGTCGAGCTGATGAAGGGGCCAGTGGCGGTGCACCGCGACGGAGAGAAGAACGCGGACAGTGTTGAGCTTGGCCACCGGAGAGAAGGTTTCCTCATAATCGAGGCCCTCCTGTTGTGTGAAGCCACGGGCCACAAGACGGGCCTTCAGTCGGGCAATAGTGCCATCCGGAGCATGCTTGATGACGAACACCCATTTACACCCAACAGGGTGCTGACCGGGAGGTAAGAGAACCAAGTCCCAGGTCTGGTTGGCCCAGAGGGCCGTCATTTCTTCGTCCATGGCAGCCCGCCAGCCAGGATGGTGAAGCGCCTCCTGCAAAGAGTTAGGGATCGAAACAGAGGATAATGAGGTGGCAAAGTGAAGAAGAGAGGGAGAGAGGCGATGGAGAGAGACGTAGTTCGCCAGTGGGTGAGCGGTAGAGACGGGAGCCGGAGCAGCAGGGAGCAGAGCACCAGAGGGCGAAGCCGACTGCAGAGGGGCTACGGGATGAGGAGAGCGACGAGAGTAGACCCGGATAACCGGGGGTGGTGGACGGACAGGAGGTAGAGAAGGCAGAGTGGATGAGGAGTGAGGAGCAGGAATGACAGGACGAACGACGGGAGCTGGACTCAGAGCGTCATCGAGAGCAGGGAAGAAGGGAATATCTTCACGAAAAGTCACGTCAGCCGAGACAGTAACCTTGCGGGTAGCAGGCGAATAACAGACATAACCCTTCTGAGTGCGCGAGTACCCCACAAAGATATGCTTGGTGGCACGAGGGTCCAATTTGTCTGTGGAGAGACCGAGGTGGTGAACGTAGCAGGTACACCCAAATACCCGGGGAGGAACGGGAAAAGGTGGAGTTGTGGGAAAGAGGAGGCTGAAGGGAGTAGCATACTGGAGGACGGAAGACGGGAGACGGTTGATGAGGAAGCAAGTCGTGGAGAGCGCGTAGTTCCAGTATGGTTTGGGAACCTGCATTTGAAGCATAAGGGAGCGAGCGACATCAAGAAGGTGATGATTCTTGCGCTCGGCGACCCCATTCTGTTGTGGAGTGTATGGACACGAGGTTTGGTGAAGAATGCCGAACTCAGAGCAGAGAGTGGCAAAGGTATGGCTGGTGTACTCCCGCGCATTGTCAGTACGAATAGTGCGAATAGGCGCAGAGAACTGAGTGCGAGTCTCAAGTATGAAGGCCCGGAATACGCGGGGAAGTTCAGAGCGATCCCGAAGGAGATATAACCATGTCATGCGAGAGTAATCATCAATAAAAGTAACAAAATACCGATAGCCAGAAATACTAGTAAATTTATATGGACCCCAGATATCGGAGTGAACTAAAATAAAAGGAGCGGAGCTCCGAGTACAATGAGGAGGAAATGATGAACGGGGTTGTTTGCCCAAAATACAGGTGTCGCAGCGAAAAGCAGGGAGAGTAACATCAGGAAGAGCCTTCCGGAGGACTGGGAGAGGAGCATGTCCCAGACGGCGATGCCAATCCGAAGAGGAGATAGAGGCGAGGACAGTGGGAGAGTCGTCAAGAAGATAGAGCCCATTCTGCAGTCGTCCTCTACCAATGATAGTCCGCGTCTGCTGATCCTGTATGAGAAAAGAAGAAGAAGTAAATGTCACGGAATAATTAGAATCAGTAGTAAGGCGACCAACAGAGAGTAAATTGAAAGGAGAGCCCGGAACATGTAGAGCCGAGCGCAGGAGGAGAGAAGAGGTGAGAGAAATATCAGCACATCCAGAGACTGGAACCGATGCCCCATTAGCGACAGTAATGTACTTCGGGTGAGGTGAAGACAAGTACTGAGGTGGCCTAACAGAGGTGATATGATGAGTGGCACCAGAATCAAGGATCCAGCGCGTGCCAGAGGATAGGCAGGCGATACCTTCATTGGAGATAGAGGCAGCAGAGGCAACCGAGGCAGGCAGACGGCTGAGCAAGCCATGAAGATGCTGGAGCTGAAGACGAACCTCGTCGAGATCAGTACGAGAGGAGGCAGAGTCGGTAGTAGCAGCAGAGGCCTGAGGACGAGGAGGTCGGCCATGTTTGCGATAGCAGGTGGCCTCAAGATGGCCATCTTTGCCGCAGAACGAGCATTTGAGCCTAGACCGGCCACCGCGACCCCGACCGCGAGAGTCAGAGCGGCCACCACGGGCAGAAGGGGGAAGAGGCAATAAGGGAGCTGGTGCCTGTTGAACAAGGGCCGGAGAAGGAAGACCGGGAACATCCGGAGGCGGGGAGACTTTAAGAAGCATTGAGCACACATCGGAAAAAGATGGTGTAACGGTAGAGGAGAGGATGTGAGCCCGGACACTGTGAAGATGAGGAGGTACCCGGGCCATCATCATGGCTATACCCACAGCTTCCTTTTGGGTACGTTGAGCAGCGAGATCCAAAGTGGGAGGCTGATGGTGGATCCAAGCCTCAGCCAGAGACCGGGCCTGAGCAACAAAGGACGTCAGGTCGGTTGCGCCACTGCTATCAAGGGCTTGGAGAGCAGTGATGATATCATAGAGATGGTGGAGACTATCCTTGCCAGAGTAGAGGGTGTGGAGCTCGTCCCACATGCCTTTGGCCGTCTCATGATACATGGTCAGGCGATAAGATTCGCCATCAAGAGAGTTGAGAAGTCAAGTTTGCACACGCCCATCATTGCGTAACCATTCCTCAGTAGGGACACCAATAACGGTCTGAGTCAGGTGATGAAGAAATCCTTTTGACTGAAGGACACGGCGAACCGAGTGTGCCCATTCCACAAAATTCTTCTTGCCAGTGAGCGAAATAGTAGTGATCTGAAGCTCGTCGCGGACTTCCTGGATAGAGGCCGGGCGTTCAGGAGGAGGAACAGCCGTCCCGACTGAGTCGGCAGACGTAGACATGGGGGCGACCTGGATGAGGTCGCGGCGAGCTGGAGGAGACCGCGGCGGACTGGCGAGCTGGCGGGCTGGAGGAGACAGCGACTAACTGGAGAGCTGGCGGGCTGGATCAGATCGCGGCGGGCTGGATCAGACCGCGGCTGACTTGAGCGAGCTGAGAAGAGAGGACAAGCCGGGGCTGACTGGCGAGCCGGCGGGCTGGAGGAGACCGCGGCGGACTGGCGAGCTGGCGGGCTGGATCAGAAGAAGACCAATGGATTGGCGAGCTGGCGGACTGGCGAGCGGCGGACGCTGCGCTTACGGCGGACGAAGGAGACCAAGAAGGGGAGGCGAATACTGAGTTCGCAGCGGACAGAAGAAGACCGATGGATTGAGGTCGCCGAGGTCGCGCCGGACAGAAAGAGGCCGCAGCGGACAAGGGGAAGCAGTGGACCCCACAGGATGGCTATAAAGAGGGGGCCAGAGGAGGAAGGAAGAGGAGGGAATAGAAGTGGATCCACGGGAGGAGAGGAAGCGGACTGGACAAGGGAGGCCGCAGGAGAGAAGCGACTAGAAGGTGCGGACACACACACGCAGGCCGCAGAGATCGCAGGCCGCAGGGCGGACAGAAGAGGGAGTCCGCAGGAGTCCGGAACCTCCCTCTGATACCATGTAGAAATGAAGAAAGCCAACCTTGTATATATGTCCACTTGGTACAAATACAAAGAATGAGTACATATATATATAGGAGAGAAAGAGGGAGAAAAGTTCTATACACAATGTGGGACTAAAGAGAGGAGAGAAAAACAATAAATGCTATACAAATGGGCCTAGTTTAAGTGGTCTTTTTCCAACATTAACAAAGTCAATCTACCTTAGTCTCACTGAGGGGTGACAATATCACTTGCTTTGGTGTATTATGAGAGTCTATCGAAAGTGAGGCATAACGTGGAGAACTACGTAACTTAAAGGTGTGTTCTTCAACATGGTATCAGAGGCGTGAAATCCCCCATCGACATCGACCTGAAGGCTCGATATCGCTGCCTGTGTTGTTTTGTACGTTTGACCGTGTCCGAACGGTCAATCTCTGCATTTGTTTTGTTCAATCGATCTATGCGTCACTTTATCGATGTTGTTCCGCGTTCGTTCCAGTCTATTATGGACCGAGGCATCTTGTTCCGTATTTTTGTGGGGATCGACTGCCTATTGCAGTTATCGTCTTGTTGGCGTTGTTCTCCCTGTAGCTCATTTGCCTGCCAAAGGATCTTCCTACTTCTTAGATCTTCGCTTCAACGGGTCATGCGCATTTAAGATCCATATACGGGATCCGCCTGTTGTTCTTCTAGTTTTTGTTGCCGCTTCCAATTTCTTGGGCCTGAGCTTCCTGAAGTGTGTTCTTCTTCTTGTGTGTTCTTATGGAGGACAAATCAAAGAGTGTTAATGTCCTAGAAGGAGCTGTTGATCAACTTAAATACTATGGTGGAGGAAGTTCAAATGTGGATTTCACTCATGGTATGACGCGCATCAAACTGAATGAGAGAAGCTGCATCTTTTGGGAGCAGTCATCGAAGACTTAGGTTTATTATTGGATCCAAACCTGCTTCAAGTAAGGACGACCCATCTTATAAGGAATGGGAATGTGAGAATCCTACCGTGATCAATTGGTTTTTCAACTCTATGGAACCCAAGATTGGCAATCAATTATTATTTTTGTCAGACTGCTAAAAAATATGGGAATTAATTAAACGAATTTATTCATATAAAAAGGACAAGGCAAGGATTTATTAAACTAAACAGATACATATGATGGATATGAATGACTTCGAGAAGTATTATAGTAAGCTGACTCATACGTGGATAGAAATTGATCAGTACTCGACTATTCAGACCAATGAAGATTATAAGGCTGAACTTATGCAACGAAGGGTAATTGAAATGCTCTCTGGCCTTCGTTGGAACTTAAATTCCAAAGATTTCAGATGTTAGGAATAGATTTTATTCCTGATTTGGAGACAGTTGCTCATTACATTTGAGGAGAAACTAGTCGTATAAACTCTTTTTGTACTGATATGCATGTGGGATATGAGAAATTTACCTTTGTAGATGAACAAAGGAAGTGGAATTCTAGAAACATAAAACATGAAGATAAGATTAAGATAAAATGTCCCCACTGCGGGCAGAAGGGACAAGAGAAGGATGGGTGTTGGGACTTGTGTCCCAACTTGGTTCCTCAAGGTTGGAGTCGTGGCACTAATGGGAGATATGTGAGATCATCAACGGCTATGTGCGGCGCATTGAAAATTACATGGCGTCTTATGTCATAAAACGAAAGTTTAATTAGGGAGCTAAATGTCATAAAGGCTAGTGTTGGTAGATTTCCTATTACAGACATGTCAGGTACCTTTGCTCATGTTCAAACTACTTCTCTATCTACTATGAAGCCAACTAAACCCTTGATCATTGACTCAGGAGATTCTGATCATATGAGAGGATCTTCTAGTGGGATTACTTCTATCTCTGTTGCATCTGGCAGTGTTAAACTTTTTGATGGGTTTTCTGCGTCGGTGACTGATAAAGGGATCATTTAAATCTCACCCAATATCTCCCTTAAATCTGTATTTATTATTCCTTCATTTCCTACCGACTTGCTTTTTATGAACAGTTTAAATAAACAAATGAATTGTGATATTACCATTTTTCTTCTCATTGTGTTTTCTAGGATCTGACAAGTGGGAAGATCATTGATGGTGGACATGAGTCAGGTAGTGTTTATGTTATGGACACTATTCTTGCATTTGGTGCTCATAAATCCTCAAGAGTGGATTGATTGATATTGTGGCACAAAAGATTTGGGCATGCCAGTTTGAAGATTTTGAAGTCTACTTTCTCTAGCTCTATTGATGTGGCTGAAACCAGGATTGACTAAAAAACTTGTGAATTTGGACATCATTATAGAACCAATTATGCTCCTAACAGTAGAAGGGATGTTAAATGTTTTAATTTGATACATTCTGATGTTTGGATCTCTCATATTTGCTCCGTGAATGAATTTTGCTATTTTCTTTCTTTCATTAACGATTACACTCGTTTTACTTGATTTTTTCTTATGAAAAAAAAATGAAGTGTGATATATTTCGATTAATTTATCACTATGTGCAGACCCAATTTAGTACTCCGATTAAAATTCTTATGAGTGATAATGGAGGTGAATTTATAGGTAGAAAACTTAAGAGGTTCCTGGATGATCATAGCATTATTTTTCAAACTTCAAGTTCTGACACTCCTCAACAGAATGTAGTAGAAAGAAATAAATCGCCACATTATTGAAACAACTTATTTTTTATTATAAGAGATGCATGTCCCTAATGGACTATGAGATATAGGAGTTCTCACTTTTGTCTGCCTAATCAATAAGATGTCGTCTGATACTTTGGAGGGGAAGAATCCTCAACTTCTCTATCCAAATCTTTCGTTATTTAATCTCCCGCGTAAAGTTTTTGTATGTGTTGCCTTTATGCATATTATGGGACCACATAAGGATAAATTGGGTTCTCAAGCTATTAAATGTGTTTTTGTTGGATACGTTGCTAACCAAAAGGGGCACTCACTTTTGTTAAATAGACTAATTATATCTAAAGATATTACCTTCTTTGAGCACGCTCTATATTATTCAGAAGAAGCGAAAAATGTTACATATTAAGAGAAATATGAAGATGAGGGTTGTATGATGCCACCTCGCCCAGATCTCGTGGATGAGGGTTGTATGATTCATGTCCCTTGGAGGGGAAGAATCCTCAACTTCTCTGTCCAAATCTTTCGTTATTTCATCTCCCGCCTAAAGTTTTTGTATGTGTTGCCTTTAGGCATATTGTGGGACCACATAAGGATAAATTGGGTTCTCAAGCTATTAAATGTGTTTTTGTTGGATACAATGCTAACCAAAGGGGGCACTCACTTTCGTTAAACAGAATAATTATATCTAAAGATGTTACCTTCTTTGAGCACGCTCTATATTATTCGGAAGAAGCAAAAAATGTTACATATTAAGAGAAATATGAAGATGAGGGTCGTATGATGCCACCTCGCCCAGATCCGGTTGAAAGGGAAATGACTGCAAATAACATGCGTGTCTACAACAGAAGGGAAAAATATTCAAGTCTACCAAAGGAAGCGTGTAAGAAAAACTAAGCAAAAGAGTTATACTCATGTTCCACCAGCCGCCACCACTTTGCCAAATCCAAACACCGAGAACACCTATGGAGATACATCTTCTCCTCTTCAAATTCATAATGGTTGTACCAAATACCCTATTGATAAATATGTTGGATATCACTTTATCTCTCCATCACTGAAATCTTATCTTACATCAGTTTCCTCTATTTCTATCCTTAATAATTTTTTAGATGCTATATCTAATCCTCACTGAAAGAAAGCTATGGAGGTGAAGATGAATACTCTTCAATATAAAAAGACTTGGGAAATTGTTCATATCCTTATGGGTATTATATTGTCGGACGTAAATGGATATATACTCTCAAATAGCTTCAGGAAGGCACTCTTGAGAGGTATAAAGCAAGACTTGTCACTAAAGGCTTTACCCAAATTGATGGGATTGACTTCCATGACATGTTTGCACCTGTTGCTAAACTCAATTTGGTTAGAATCATGCTATCTATTGTTGTCCACGAGTCTTGGCCTTTGTATCAACTTAATGTGAAAAATGCATTTCTCCGTGGTGAATTACAGGAAGAAATCTACATAATTCCCCTGCCTGGCATGGAAATACTGAAAGGACATGTATGTCGTCTTAAGAAGGCGTTGTATGGCCTTAAACAATCATCTCGGGTTTGGTTTGAAAAGTTAAGTGCTAAACTTTTGAGTCTGGTTTCTCTTGTTGTACTTATGATCACTCGATCTTCATCTACATGAAGGAGCAATATACCATTATTCTTATTGTGTATGTGGATGATATCATTATCATCAGATTTGATGATCAACACGTTGCTCTTGTTAAAAGAGAATTGGCCTCTACTTTTAAAATTAAAGAATTGGATCTCCTTCGATATTTTCTTGGAATTAAAATTGTTAGATCTTATGGGAAGATTATGATCTCCCAACGTAAATACGTCTTGAATCTTCTCAGTAACACTGGATATTTAGAAGTGAAACTTGTGGATATACATGGATGCTAATTATGATATCAACAAGGATGATTCTACTAATCTTGAAAGAAAGTTGGACTTTCAACACCTCATGGGGAGGTTAATTTACTTAACTATCAGCAGACCTGACATGTCATTTGTGATTGGCTTGATAAGCCAATTGATGCACAATCCTAAAGTTCATCACTATCATACTGCTCTTCGGATCCTTAAGTATCTAAAAAGGACTCTAGAAAAGGCATCATTTATCAAAGTCATGATCATCTTAAAGTTCACGGCTAATGTGATGGTGATTGGGCAAGTTCCTCCTCTAATAGAAGATCTATAAGTGGATATTCTATGTTCGTGGGTAGCAATCTCATTTCTTGGAGGAGTAAGAAGCAGAATGTTGTTGCCTGATCGCCTGCTAAAGTAGAATATCGAGTCATTGTCATTACAACATGTGAGTTGATAGAGGTTAAATTTTTTTTGGGTGATATGGGTCCTATCCTGGAGGCCATAAACTTGCACTGTGATAATCAAGTTGCTATCCATATTGCCAACAACTCTGCCTTTCATGAGAAGACTAAACATATTGAGATCGATTGCTATTTTGTGCGGGAGAAAATTCAGAACCAAATTGTTACTATTGTGTTTGTGTCTTCTAGGTACCGACTTGTTGATATGTTCACTAAAGTTATTTTGGTAAAACCCTTCACACATACTCTCTCAGACTTGAAATGATGGATGCTTATGGTGTTAGCTTGAGGGGGGTATTGAAAGTCAAGCTACCTTAGTCTCATTGGGGGGTGATTATATCTCTTGTGTTCTGGTGTATTATTACAATGAGAGGAGTCTATCGAAAGTAAGGCAAAATATGGAGGAAAACTTCATAACCTAAAGGTGTATTCTTCAACAATAAGCATACTTAATATATATTTTTACTTATGAGATCAAAATCCGATATTTTAAAACATCCATAGCATGTCTCCAACATCCGACATTGTGAACTTAATCCAACAGATAGCTAAAATATCATCAACATTGGTACTTACAACCTCGGTGATGACATTTGATAATGAGAAGGTGGCCATCGAGGGGTTTAATAGTAACACTTTTGAGTAATGAAAGATATAGATTCATTAGTACCCATGCAACAAAAAAAAACTAGTCTACTTCTATTGGAAACAATGTTACATTTAAACTTTTATGATGATACTTGGATGGTGCCAAAAGCACTACGATGATATTGAAAGGTAGTAAGGGATGTCATGTATTACATCAATCATTGAAAGAGTGGGAGATACTATGGACACAACTTCTCACTTAAATAGGGTAATAATTATCTTAGATATATAAGGAACATAGAAATTGCAATTGATCAACATCCCTATAGGCCACAATACAATATCAACTTTCATCATTCTTTGGGGAAGATTTAATTTATTTTTAAGTTGAAGATCAATAAAAAATGAGGGACAATTATTCATGTGTGCTTGCAGTAAATTTGTAATTAGTCTCGCATTTTCTTGAGTGTCGTTGGATCATGTTGGGTATCTACATATATATGTACCTATATTTACATTAAGAAATGTATTTATCATTTCTACATGGTATCAGAGCCAATGGAAAATCACTTACTACTCTCTCACACACACACACTCTCTCTCCCCCTCTCGCTTGCTCGCAAACAATTTTTGAATACTATCAATCTCATTGAAGACCTTCTGCTTCCATTCTCGAGCTTCGCTTTCGCGCACCCGACGAAGATCTGCATCTTGACTTCAACGGAGTCCTCGGCAGAGATCCTTACCCAATAACCTAATTGCAACTCCTCGAGTGGCTACGATATCTCTCGATGGAATTTCTTGTGATCGAGTCCCCGTGTGACTATTACGTCTCGCATGATCGGCTACACAAAGATTCCTCACTACGCCATCGACCTTCTCATTGTTGCGATAAGGACTCACCACAACTCTCGCATAGTCAGTCGACTTAGGGTCTTGAATTGCATACTCTAACCCACAGCTCATCAAAACTCTTGTTGCTTCTCACGACAAGTTGTTAAGCAATTGAAGACCTCTCGTCACTCTAGTTGTGACTCCAACCAGCAGCTGCTCTTCTCCTCACCGCGATACTGACTCCCCACAATAAATGCAACGCCACCTCAATTATTCCTGCCTTCTCCTCGGACTTTGAAGTAAATTTGGCTTCTTCTCATGTCTGGAACGTATACGTCAACTCTTATTCATGAGAACTTTAAGACGAATTTGCATCGCACCAACATTTCTCATACCGGAGTAGTCAATTACTTACTGTGGTCTAATGCTACTGAGAAGTCCTTAACAGCAAAGGTATGGTTCGAAAATGACAACATGGTCATAGTGTGGCTTTCAAATTCTATGGACATCATGTGCTACACGTCTGTCATTCCCAACAAACTGCTAAGAAGGTTTGATCTCATCTTTGATCATTGTACTCATCTGAAGATGATTTACAGAAACTATATGATATATTTCAGCAACTGACATCAGCATCTCCTACAGAAAACATATATGACTTTGGCACTCTCTTTACCGGCTTACTTGAACAGTATAATGTTTTCTAGACGATCTCTACAAATCCTGCAGTTACTCGACTCCAGAGAGAAGCCCTTGTTGGTAATTTACTTTTCGTAGCCTAGCTAGTTCATATGATGTTGTTTGTTCCCTCATCCTCTCGCAGCACAGTTCGTCCCCATTGGCACCCACTTTATCTACTCTCTTTAGCAACTAACGTGGAATAATTTATTACGCTCATGCATCATACAGCAAAAAACAACACTCAAGCCTTTATCCCACTATAGTGAGATCGGCTATATGGATCCTTTGTCGTCATTGTGCCCTATCCTTTGATATAATCTCATTAATGTCTAAGTGCATCATGTCTATCCTTATAGTTTCATTCCAAGTCTTTATTGGTCTACCGCTCCCTCGTTTAACATGTCTAGCGACTAGACTCTCACAACTCTCATGCATCATATATAGTAAAATTTGAAAGCAAAAAAATAGAAATGTAATACTCTTTTCTCATTGATGTAGCATAAAGATGATATGATCTATATAAACCACATGCCAGACTCACGAGGAAGAATTATGGTTTAATAATTGTAAAAATAACCTTTTAGCAGAGAAAACCAAAATTTTCTGGCGAGAACGGCCTTCATCATCTGTTCCAGATACCTTGTTGATTAGCTCCATGGATATATCATTTCCAGCAATAGAATGTGGTGGAAAGCTTTCCTGACTGAAAAAATATATATTTTTTAAGCACAGAAAAGTAATAGTTTCCTTTAAAAATGGTAATACGGAGACTTTAAGATAGTTTTACTTCCATTATAAAAGCAGTGCAAGCAGACTAATATGATATCAAAGAATCAAGTATTATTGGAGTAATGACAATAGACACATGATTGTCATTATGCTTCCGATTTTACAACATTCAAATATGGAATTGGTTAGCTCAAAGTTACAGATGAGACAGAAAATGTTACATGCTCGAGAGACCGTATGAAAAGCAGCAATAAGAAATATAAGGCCGACCTTAAAGAAGATCCAGCATCCCTATGGCTCCCATCGGAAGCTGCCGTGCTCTCCCTCCGAACTTCTTCACCGCCGCTGGAGTTATCTGCAGCCACTTCCTTCCCTGCTCCCGCCTCCTCATTCTTCAACTCGCTCAACAACTCTCTCATAGTAAATGTCCAGTTTCCCGTGCCTCCGATGCCTTTCTCGGACCCTCTAGGCGGGATCGAACTCTCCGTCTCCGCCGCCCCAGTATCGGCTTCTTCAACCACGTTCCCGCTCTGGATCTCCGGCGTTGCCTCCTCGTCATTCTTCGATTCCGTGTCCTCCATGGCCGGTTTCTTTATCGCGGAGGGTAGAAGGAAAGGAGCCGATGTAGCTGCCGGTGGCTCGGCCGACACGAAGGATTTGAAAGTTCGATCAGAGAAGAGAGTTCTGATTCACTTCTTCGTTTCTCCCTCGCTCGCTCCAGCTTCCAGGGGTTACGGTTTTCGGTAACCGGGTTAGAATCTCGAAGCCGGGAAAGAGACCGAAACCCGTTAGGATCTTTGACGATCCGGAATCGCTTTGCTATGGGGATCCGAAAATCGCAGTGCCGTGTGAATGGACTCAATGGAGTCCGAATGGCTGCACCCAAATAGAAAAAAAAATGCCAGGGGCATTGTAGAAATGGCTAGGTGCATCGCATTTAGGCTTTATTTGGTTCGGCGTTTCTCAACCTCCGTTTGGAGCAAATGCAGCCGTACGACGGGTAAACAAACGGACACCGATGGTGTTTGCTCCGTTTGCACACGCAGCAAGAAGGAAACGGCTCCGATCCGCTCCGTTTCAACCCCCACCTCTCCCCCTCCAGTTCCAAAGTGGAATTTCAACCCACCGGATGCACCCGCCACCGCCGAATCAAATATAGCCTTAATTATTTTTGGCACTTAAAATCTCATTTCTAAGAAATCTGCTTGCACTCCCCTAAATAGCACGACATAAATCTTGTGACTCGTCCTTTTGGCAACTTCCTGAACCTGACGTTCCCATCCCTCTCGACGCCTCTCCTCCACCGTCGTCGACGTCTGCCAAGAGCATCGTCGACGCCCCTCCTGATGTTGCTCCTCCTGCCTCCTGACATTGCTCCTCCACTAGCCGTCGGGTAAGTGATTCTAGGGTTTTGTTTGTTGCGACCTAGGGTTTCTTATTAGCCCATTTTACTCAACGTTTTCCTCCTCCTTTGATCTACGTAGGGTATACTCCAGAGTCGGCCGATTCCTCCTCTTTGTTGAAGATCATTGTGTTGAGTTTCTTCTCAACCCTAAGATATTATCCTATATTTTTTTATATCATTTCTAATTGTTCCTTTTTATTGTTAAATAGTTAAATGTTCATTTTCATTGTGTTGAATGGTTTAATTGTTGTTATTTCAAAAACATTTTCAAGATCATTGTGTTGCCTTCTTGAGTGAATGAATGTGCTTGCATGCAGTATGGAGGGTTGTAATATGAATATTTTTTTTGAAATTGCCTCTTATGAAGAGAATCCAAAACTAATTGAAGTGGACG
Source organism: Platanthera guangdongensis (assembly GCA_039583875.1). Classification (NCBI taxonomy): domain Eukaryota; kingdom Viridiplantae; phylum Streptophyta; class Magnoliopsida; order Asparagales; family Orchidaceae; genus Platanthera; species Platanthera guangdongensis. Next base: position 233,849,633 of record CM077153.1, read on the forward strand.
TGGGTTCTCACTTTGCAACGGATCAAGTATTCTCAACAAGAGAAACATTAATTGAGTGGGGGTCAAAATTCATGAAAAGTTTGAGTTTTGTTATTATCATTATAAATTCAGATAAGCTAGTTGACCAGCTCACAACTCATGTTCTCTTATGGTGTGATAGAGTTCGTCATCCTTGCGAAAATCAAAATAGGAAAGATTTTGTAAGGAAATGCATTCAGAGATCAGAAAGTAAAAGATGTGGTTGTCTGTTTTTTATTTTCAGGAAAAAGGTAGCCCATGTAGATGAATGGAAACCAATTTTTATTTGCGGGTTGCATAATCATGAGCTTGTTCACTTGGAAGCGCACGCATATGTTGGGCGATTGGATGAGGATAAAGCGAAGATGGTGGAGGATATGTATGCTTCAGGAGTAAAACCAAAAAAATTTAGTCGCGGTTTAAAAAAATAGTTCTATGAATAAAACAGTCATAAGAATTTTTGCAATGAATGGGTTTGGCTACATAAGGAGTTAGTTGGAGGTATACCGATACAGTTCTTATATAAGAGTATCTTGTTGGAGGTTTATGTCAGCTTCAACAGGATTGTTGATAATACCGATCGTCTACAAAGTCTATTTTTTGCTCACCCAATCTCCATCAAATTAAGTAACATGTTTCACACAGTTTTCCAACTTGATTGCACATGCAAAATAAATCGATATCACATGTCATTATTATGTATTGTTGGCATTACTTTAATATATCAGACATTCTTTTCATGTTTGTGTTTCATGTTTGATGAAACATAAAGTGGTTACAGATGGACACTTGAATGTTTTCAATCATTGCTTGATACATTATCAAAACCGGTTATAATTGTTACGGATATGAAACTTGCTCTAATGAACGATATCAAAGCTACATTTCCAAGTGTAAAAAATATATTATGTCAGGTACACATTAAAATTAATGTGCTGACTAACTGTAAAAATATTTCATCGCAAGTAAAAAATTTGAGTTGTTTATGCATGTAAGGAAACATTTGATTGATGCACTAACAGAAAATTATTTCACTACAGCATTCAACAATTTAATGGCCGATTTTGCTTCCGATTACACAGATTGATTGATTTGTCACCATTTCTAGGGTTGAGTTATACAAGCAATATTTTGTTTCATCATGAGTTGACAATTTCTGCATTTGAGTAGTATGACTATTAACAGGATGGAGAGTGGGCATAACATGTGTAAAAAATAAATTGAAGTCAGTATTGGTAATTTGACAACCAAATGGAAGACGTTTGATCAAATGATCTGTTTTAATGCCCCAGTTTCCCAACAGTAGAAAGCATTTAGCATTCTGGTTGTTAACGCAAAGGTCAGACGATATCAATATTGACGGTTATAGTTGTCCAACTAAGTGGCGTCAAGTGGACACGACGAGCATCGAGTGAACACGACGAGCGTCGAGGTATTGTGACACTACGATAATGTCAGCGATAGAGATATCGTCGACGATAGTATGCTACGTGTCAAATATTCGTCAAGCGGTCATTAAGCGGTAAAGTGGCGCTGGATAAGACCACTGTCACCACCTGTGATATCGCCCAGTGATAATAATATCACCAGCGATAAAGATTTAAACAGATTCATCAAATTGAATCGTGGTCGTCCATTTCTTATTGAATTTTGGATCTAATGGATGGGATATATATATCCCACATTTGATAAAGCAGTAAAAAGCTATTGTCAAGCTCATTTGATTTCACTTCACTCTCTAAACTAAAGAAAGGAAAGAAGAGAAAAGTAGGCCAAGGAAAAAGAAAGCTTCTTTCAGCCATTACAAGTGCTTCCAAGCTCAGAATTGCGAGCTGAGGTTAGATCCGCGAAGAGGAACGTGTTGTGATCCTTCTCATCTGAATCAACTTCTGCTTCATGTCGTCAAAGCGATTGTTAAGGGTAACGATTCTTCTTCCTGGTATTAGGATATGTTAGTCCTATATTTGTTATTTGCATGAGCATGAAAGTACCTACTTCACTAATTAGTGAAAGACAATACTTTCATCGGGTTGATGTTGTCCGTTCCCGATATGAATTGCATGTAGAATCTGATTGACTTACATATATAGACATGTTGTGTGAACCTCATCTCCGACAAATTGGTCCGGATTGGTGATGATTTATTTGCATGTCAGAAAGACTCCGCGAATATTGTGTTGTTTGCGTAGTATGGATGATGTATACTCTATTGTATACTGTACTGGAGAGCAACAATATGAAACATCCCGATTTCTGTGAGTAAATGGTGTTTTGTTGATATCGTCGGCGATAGTCATATCGCCAACAATACTAATAGGCTTTGTTGATGAAGTGTAATTGTCCACATCATGGTGGAATGTGATGGCTAATGCTAGAAAGTACTGAAAGGTCGTGATGCCTATGTGTGTTGCGTGTTAATTAGATCAGGACGAGGCAAAGTTGAACTGAGCCCACACCTTGTCATTCAGCTTGACAACCTAAAGGTAAAGGGTGATCGTTATTGGTATGGGATACAGTCGAGGCTAATGAGAATCAAACCGCCATGAAAACTTTTGTGTCAATAATTATTTTTAATGATATATTCGGCAGTTAAATTATTATTTTAATAATTATAACTATCAGGAGAGGAGGGGCGGGTGAATCCCATCGTCGCGGGTCGGGTACTGTCGCGCTTGATCATAGGGGCAGAGCCCCGTGTCGGGTGCTCGTATATATGTATATATATATATATATATATATATATATATATATATATATATATATATATATATATATATATATATATATATATATATATATATATATATATATATATATATATATATATATATATATTGAAATACACATGAACATGGAAGGAAAAACAACGATCATTATATTAAAATTAAATCGAAGTTTTGGGAGATAGATTTTGACAGTGAAAGATATAAAGACTAGCATCTGAATTTGAAGTTCTTTGTTGGATTAGTTGATCATCATCTTGTTGATGAATCTGCAGAGAATCAGTTCTTTTTCTTCTTAAGAGCAAATCAATTGTTCGATCAGATTTAGTGGAGATTAATAAGAAATATGGATTAAAGGCTTATAATTTTGGGGATTTTCTTATTCAAAGATTTATGAGATTACAGATTTCAGGTTCACTCAGTGTCACAAAGTTCTCAGGATTCTATTGAGAGAACTCATCAAGTAGATCATTATATCCACAAATCTTCAACTGTTTTCTGATTTAATTATCATTTTCAATTTGTGAACAGAATTTTGAGAATCCCTAGTCAAAGGATTCAATTAAAGGTTCTGAGAGTCTGCTTGAGAAAAGACTCAGTTTGTATTGGCTCAAGATCTCCTTATCAAAAGATCCGGTGTTTGGTTTTAAGATTCTCCTGATCAAAGACTCGGGCACTGTGATAGTAAATTCCTATTAAAGGGGGTAGAAGAGTGGATGTACCCAGATTTTGAGGAACCACTATAATTTTTGTGTCTTCTGTGATTTTACATTTATATGTGTTTATCTTGTCGTTGTGCTGTGATTTTATTTATCTGTACCTATTTTTAGTTGATAGCAGATGTACATGCAAATTTTATGAATTAATCTTAGTATTTGAAATAAAATTTTAATCTCTATTCATCCTCTGTAGAGAAAACTCTGAGGTATTTAGCAATTGTTCTCTCATTTCAATTGATATCAGAGCCAGATTAATCATTAAAAGGTTAATCTAGAGAACAATAATCAATAAAAGGTTTGCATCTACTAGGTAACCAATTTGTAATCTTGAAAATTTACATTCTAGAAAAATAGAATTAGATTATATATGAACTATATTGATGAAGGTATATTTGAATCAATTTTGACAGAATCACTAATGTCATATAGTAATGATGTAGAGGGAAATATAACTGTAGAACATGTACCAAGAAGTGAATGAACAGATGCAGAAAAGAGAATAAGAGATTGGGATGCAAAAGTTATGAACATACTAGTCTCAACCATGTTTGATGATGTGTTTCAAAAGGTTGCATATTGTCAATCAGCAAAAAAAATATGGGAATCACTTTCAAGAATTATTGATAGAGGTTCAGATGAGAGAAAAGATAGAAGATCACTCTTAATCTCTCAATATGAAAATTTACAAAAGAAACTTGATGAGTCAGTAACTGATATGTATGATAGTTTAGTATGATTATAAATGAGCCGAAATGGTTAGATAAAGATATATCTCTTACTGAGATAAATGATAAGTTACTCATGTGTTTTCCAAGTAAATGAGATTCACGAATATAGGCTATTAGAGAAGTAAGGTGTCATAGAGAAATTACAACAAATGCATTACTTGGAAAACTTAAGTCATATGAACAACTTCTGAGAAGTAGAGTCAAGACAGAAGCAACGGAATTTGTCATTACACCAAAAGACAAATCTATTGCTTACAAGGTCACTGAAGATGAACCATCTATATCAGAACAAAAGATGTTCAACCTTATGACAAGGAAATTTAGAAGATGGATAAAGTCAAACAGTTTTAGAAAAAGAGATAGAAATATGAGCAAACCTAAGTTTGATAAGACTCCTAATAAGGAGATAATCTGCTTTATATGTAGAAAACCTGGACATATATAAACAAATGTCTAGATCAACAAAAGGATAAACAAAACAAAAAAAATTAGAAGAAATTTTAGAAGAGAAAAGACAAGAAAAAGGGGAAAGGTTTTATAACAGAAACTTGGAGTCATACCAGTTCTGAGTGAAGTTATTCATCAGGATGTTAAGGAGAAGCTGATGTTGAAAAAACAAGTTTGATGGATCTGGAATCAAATTCAGACACTGAAAAAAAATCCGGTAAATTATTTTGATGTTATTTGTACAACCCCATATTCGCTGAGCCAGACAAGAAGGCACAATGGTCACAGGAGGGTTAGCCAAAGTGGTCCCGCCCTAAGGGGGATCTCGCCTACAGAAGGCGGAAACGCTCTCGCCGGATGCTATAAGAGAGAAACCGTGGGCCGAGAGCGCCAAGCGCGGGCTGCGCGGAAGCGCTCTCGCCCAAACCAAGCCTCAATCCCGAGAGTTCTCGCTTGGGGCGAGAACGTTCGCGCCGCGCCCTGGGCCGAAAGGTCTCGGCATCAGCTCTCGCCGAGTGGGGCCCAGGGTCTTTGGAAGAATGTCCTAATTGCCCTCAGGAGGAATTACTTCAGTACCCTCAGAAAAACAGCGGGATTCGTCTATTGGCAGACCAACTAGGGACTTTTCAGTAAATTCAGGACCGCAAAATGCTATAAATAGACCCATAAGGGCTCCTTAGAAAGCAAGCGATCGTTGTCTCCGGAATTCTAGTGCTTTCTGAGGAGCTCCTAGCCCAGCTTTGGCTTTGGAGGGGAAGCTCTCAGAGATCTTCCGGGTGTGAGGTGGGACCTCCCTGCTGAGGCTATTGGGTCAGTCTTAGGTCCTTAGAATCCAGTCAAGGGGTGAGACTTGAGAGAAGTAGGTTTTGGCTGCACCCCTTTTTCTTCGAACTTCAGTTGGGGTCAAATTTGGCTTCAACAGTTCTGGTGCGGTGAGCGTGGAAGGCAGCCGACTCAAGAAAGCCTTAAGTCTTGTTCCATGGCAGGAGGTGAAGGTGAAGGGTCAGGTTCTGGAGGCTCCCCCACCCGGGGAGAGGAAGCAACGAAGAGGACGCTGGATGAGTTCAGGCGAGAGGTTCTGCAGACGATCAGCTTGGCCTTCTCGGCGAGAGGCGAGTGGGCCACCCCTCAGGTCCCGATAGAAGAGGTTCCGCTCTTGGGCGAGAACGCCCCAGGGCAGCGCCCAGGAAAGGAGGTCCCGGGCGAGGCTGGTGAGAGAGACGTGGCCGCGCGGGAGCTATTCCCGGGCCAGAGCCAGCGCCCGGGCAAGGAGGCGCTAACAGAGCCAGGCGAGAAGGAGGCGGCGGTGCGGGAACTCTTCCCAGGACACGGTCTCGCGGATCGGGCGAGCCAGCCGAGGCCGCGAGACGTGCCTTCTCGCTAGGCAGGAGGCGAGAGCCCATTTATCGAGCTCATCATCTCGGCTCCGGTACCGGAGGGGTTCCGGGAGCCCGACATGTCCTACTACTCAGGGAAGGATGACCCGGTGCAGCACGTACAGTGGTTTGAAGACGTAGTGTCAATAAGACAGATGACAGATGCCTTCAAGTGCCGGCTGTTCGCCATCACGTTGAAAGAAAAGGCTCGGGACTGGTTCCACCAGTTGCCAGCAAGGTCAATCTACTGTTTTGAAGATCTGCGGAGAAGTTTCCTGTTAAGGTTCTCAACCTCAAAGAAGCGGAAGAAGGAAGCGGAGTGTTTGTTTGCGGTGAGGCAGAGGCCGGATGAGACGTTGGGTCACTATGTCGACCGGTTTCAGGAGGAGATCCTTCTGGTCCAGGAGGTTCCAGGGTATGCACTGATGCTGGCCTTCACCCTGGGGCTGAGACCGGGATTTTTTAGCATGGAGTTGAAGAGGATGCCCCCCCTCTCCTTTGAGGAGCTCATGGAGAGGGCGGCAAAGGAGATTGATTTCGAGAGAGCAAACCCAGCATTCGCCAGGAAGTTGGCCAAGCTAGCAGAGGAGGACGGGAAGGAACCAGCAGCGGGAAGACAGAAGGAATCAAGAGAGCAGAGGGAGCTGAGGGAAGAAAGGAGAAGGGAGGAGCCCCGAAGGTTTGGGCAGCAGCAGGGTTGGGGGGCCCGGGAGCCAGTCAACCGGTTGGGTTGGAGGCCCCAGGAGGGTCGCCCCCAAGGCCCAGGAGAAGGCTATCGGGGGAGAGATAACCTGCGGGAGCCCCGGAGGTTCGATCGACCGGCATGGAGGCAGGAGCCGAGGGATCGTCCCCCACCACCGCAGGAGGCAATGGAAGTAGGAAGAGGGAGAGGAGCAGCCAGGGGAGCTCGAGGAGGAAGAAGAGGAAGGGGAGACGAAAGAAGGGGCGGGGAGGCGTTGCTCTTTTGTGACTTCCACCAGGAGGAGGGTCACGCAACGGCCACCTGCCCGGAGTTCTTAGAGTTGAGAGGGGCCAGGGGAGCAGGGAGGCAGGATCCACCGATGAGGATAGTGGAGGTGCAGCAGGGCGAAGCGGAGGACAGGTGCGAAGACCGGGTGGATGTAGGGACCCGGGGAGGAATCGGGGTGATTCATGGAGGAGTGGGGATTGAGGCAACCCGTAAGGGGAGCCTTCAAACCATGTACCGGAGAGGGGTGGCCTCAACCTCCCAGGTTCCTCCACCGGAAGAAAAGATTACTTTTTCATCAGCGGACATGCCAGACTATGAAGACCCATTCTGCGACGCCCTGGTGATCCAGACGGCCGTGGAGAACTATACCGTTTCAAGGATACTGGTAGATAACGGGAGCTCGGTTAATGTCATCTTCAAGAAAGCTTTTGATGAGATGAGGGTTGAAGGGAAGAGGGTCTTGGCATCGGATGGACCTCTGTTCGGGTTCTCCGGGGAGAGGAAGGAGGTAGAAGGAGGAGTAGGGTTGCACGTAAGGTTGGGGGGCGTGTCGCGGAACTGCAGGTTCGTGATCGTGGATGCCCCGAGCAGCTATAACGCCATCTTTGGGCGTCCCCTCATCAGCGCCTTTCGCTGCGTCCCCTCCTCGTTCCATCAGTGCCTCAAGTTCAACAATGGGGGGGTGCAGGTCAGGGTCAGAGGAGACCCGAAGGTGGCAAGGCAATGTTACGTTACGGCAGTCAACACTATTTCGTGGATGGCGGAGGCGGAAGAGTTGGAAATTGAGATGGCGGCCCTAGAGGAGGTTGTGGAGGAAGAGGAGATGGCCCTCGAGGAGATAAGAAAGGAAGCTGGAGAGGAAGCTGGAGAGGAAGCTGGAGAGGAAGCCGAAGAGGAAGAGACAGAGAAGATGCGAGGGGATGTGCAGGTGGTACGGAGGAGCGATGGGCAGGAAAGCCCGGAAAGGGCAGTGGAAGTAGAAGAGCAGGCGGCGGGAGAAGTCGAGGGAGAGGTCCCAGGAGGCGTAGGAGCCGAGCAGCAGCAGCAGAGGGGGATAGAAGCGATGGATATTGAGGAGGAAAAGGGAGAGCTGGAGCTGGAGGAAGAGGCAAGAATCGGTTGGGAACAGTCGCGGCTGGAACCGGCTGAAGAAGTGGTGGAGATGGAGGTCTTCACCAAAGCAGGAGAGGTGCAAAGGGTGCGGGTCAGCGGGGGGTTGAGTCTTGAGGCCCGGGAGCAGGTGCGAGCTTGCATTCAAAGCAACGTTGACATCTTCGCTTGGAGCGCGGCGGACATGCCGGGCATCGACGCCGACGTAGCCTGCCATCGCCTGAACCTGGATCCCCGCGCCCGCCCCATCCGTCAGAAGATGAGAGCCATCGCCACCAAGCTGGAGGAGCCCATTCGCGAGGAGGTCAAGAAGCTCCTGGAGGCGGGCTTCATCTCAGAGATCCAGTATCCAGGCTGGATCTCCAATGTGGTAATGGTGAAGAAAGGATGTGGTAAATGGAGGATGTGTGTAGACTTTTCTTTGTTGAATAAATCATGCCCTAAGGATTGCTATCCCCTGCCTCGGATCGACGCGCTGGTTGATTCAGCCGTTGGTTTTTCTGTCATGAGTTTTTTAGATGCTTTTTCAGGTTATCACCAAATCCGGATGCACCCTCCTGACACCAAGGATGTGTCCTTCATCACAAGGGAGGGGTGCTTCAGTTACAAGATGATGCCCTTTGGGTTAAAGAACGCAGGGGCTACCTATCAGCGCATGATGGATCGGGTCTTCCGGGATCAGAGGGGGAGGAACTTGGAGGTCTACGTCGACGACCTAATGATCAAAATCAAATGCATAGTTTCGCACCTGCAAGACCTCGAGGAAACATTCGCCACCCTGAGAAGGTTTAAAATGAGGCTGAATCCCTTGAAGTGTGTCTTCGGGGCAAGCCGCGGGAAGTTCCTCGGGCATCTCCTGACTCCGGAAGGAGTGGAGCCCAACCCGGACAAAGTTAAGGCCATCCTGGATTTGGAGTCACCTCGCGACGTCAAGGAGGTCCAGCGCTTGACAGGCAAGCTGGCTGGGCTGAGCAGGTTCCTCTCCCGGGCAGGAGACAAGTGTTCTTCATTCTTTAAAGTGCTGCGGGGGAATCAAAGGTTCGAATGGACGGCCGAGTGCGAAGAGGCTTTCCAAGGGCTGAAAAGACAACTCTCTCAGGCTCCCCTCCTTCAGAGCCCAAAGGATGGGGAGGACTTGACCTTGTACCTCGGAGTAGGGGCGGAGGCGGTAAGCTCCGTCCTAGTAAGAGAAGAAGGAAAGAAGCAGCTTCCCATCTACTACGTCAGCCGGATATTGAGAAATGCAGAGCTTCGTTACCCCATCCTGGAAAAGCTCGCTTATGCCTTGGTCATCTCGGCCAGAAAGCTCCGGCCGTACTTTCAAGCGCATTCGATTAGGGTGGTGACCGACCACCCTCTTCGCAAGATCTTCGAAGGAGTGGAGCACTCGGGGAGGCTGGCTAAGTGGTCCATTGAGCTAAGCGAGTTCGACATCTCCTTCGTACCAAGGCTCTCCATCAAGGCACAGGCAGTGGCGGACTTTCTAGCAGACTACGTTGTTGAGGTTGAGGGGGAAGAGCAGCAACCGCGAGAAGCATGGAAGTTGACGGTTGATGGGGCCTCAGGAAGGCACTCCCTAGGGGCAGGGGTGGTGTTGACCAGTCCCCAGGGGGTAACCATAGAGCAGGCAGTTATTTTACATTTCCCAGTGACCAACAATCAAGCGGAGTATGAGGCCGTGATCGCCGGCCTCCGTCTGGCAAAGGAGCTAGAGATTCAGGACGTGGAAGTCTTCACTGATTCAAAGGTAGTAGCATCGCAGATCCGGGGAGAATTTGAAGCTCGGGAGCCTACCCTCATCAGGTACCTCTCCAAGGTAAGGGCGATCATCGGAGGTTTCCGGTCATTCTCAATTCAACATGTTCCAAGGGAAGAAAGTGTAGCCGCCGATCGACTAGCCAAGTTCGGACCTCGCGGGGGAGGAACCTTGACGGAGCTATTCCGACCTGCTATAGATGAAGGAGAATTGATGCTGGTGGATCAGCAACCCTCGTGGGTGGATCCATTTGTGACCTTCCTGTCCACCGGTGAACTGCCTGAAGGGACCAAGGTCGGGAGAAGCTTCAAGCGTAAAGCTGCTCACTACTTGATGATGGAGGGAGGTCTGCATCGCAAGATGTTGTCAGGGCTTCTAGCCAGATGTGCGACCGAAGAAGAAATCCCGAAGATTCTAAGGGAGGTGCATTCGGGCGAGTGCGGCAGTCACTCTGGAGGAAGGACACTGGAGGCTAGGGTGGTCAGACAGGGGTACTTCTGGCCCACCCTAAGGAAGGATGCCATGGAGTTTGCAAGAAGGTGTCAAAAATGTCAGCTCTTCGCCCCCCTCAACTCTTGGCAGCTCAGAGACTCCGGAGTATCACGGCGCCATGGCCATTTGCTATCTGGGGAATGGACTTAGTTGGGCCCTTTCCTCCGGCTAGTGGACAGAGGAGGTTCCTTTTGGTCATGATTGATTATTTCTCGAAGTGGCTAGAGGTCAAAGCCTTGGCCAAAGTCACCTCGCAGGTCATAAGGAATTTCATCTGGGGGGAAATCATTTGTAGGCATGGATTGCCCCAAGCAATAGTGACCGATAACGGCCCCCAGTTTGCCAGCGAGGAGTTCATCAGCTTCTGCGCTCAACTGGGAATAGATCTCTGGTTTGCCTCCGTCCATCACCCTCGGAGTAACGGTCAAGTGGAAGCAGCAAACAAAATCATTGTAAATCTACTAAAGAAGAAGGTGGAAAACTTGAAGGGAAATTGGGTGGAACAGCTCCCATCGGTCCTGTGGGCACTACGAACGACTCCGAACACGGCCACCGGTGAGACCCCCTTCAAGCTCTCTCATGGGTGTGAAGCTGTCCTACCGGTGGAGTTTGAGGTCCGGTCCCCGCGAGTCACAGCCGCGGGCGAAGGTGACGAGACTTGGAGGGTGGAGAATGAAGAGGGGCAGCGCCTCTCGTTAGATATGGTGAAGGAACTGCGAGACGTGGCGGCTATCAGGAAAGAAGAAATCAAGTGACGGATGGCCAAGCATTTTGATAAGCATGTCAGGGTCAAACAGTTCGCAGAAGGGGATCTGGTGTTGAAAAAGGTCGACACGGCGGGAAGATCGGCTCCCGTGGGTAAGCTCCACCCGAACTGGGAAGGTCCATACATTGTAAAGGAAGTCCTCGGAATAGGGGGATACTACCTCCAGGATGTGGAGGGAAGAGCCTTAAGCCACACGTGGAGCGGTAATGTCTTTGCCCCTTTCGTCCCAACAGTTGATGTCGCGTAGCGTCTCCAGCGTCAACTTTACGGTGGCTTGCGCGTTCCCCTGAATGAGCTTGTCGATGTCATAAGCCGAGTAATACTGGCTCTTCAATCTCTCATCCAGCGGAGGGGCTGCACTCGCCTCGAGGCGCGCGATCTGCTCTCGCAGGAGAACGTTGTCATATCGGGCCTGAGACAGCTCCTCGCGAAGTGCGGCTTGAGCGGAATCCTGAACAGCGGAAGGTTAGTGAAAGCGAAGGGTTAGGAAGGCGAGAACAAGTGATTGTGGAAGGTCTCGCTTACCCCTTCCGCTTGGCGCGAGGATAATAGTTGCTGGGTCTCGGCCAGCTCCTTGGCCAGAGAGGCCGCCTGGGCCACCGCATCATCCCTGGCCTTGAACATATCTTGGAAGTTGCGATCTATCGTAATGCTCCGCCGGGCGCACATGTGCGCAAGCTCCAGCCCACGCATTAAAGCGCGAGTGGAGTCGTATGCCAACAGCCGGGTCGACATCCTGTCGAAGACGCTAGCGTCCTCCCGGCTGTAGAGGCCATATCCTAATGCGAAAGCTTCGCCGGTGACCTCGTCTCGCTCCGCCCAGCTCGGCAAGAGGGACGAGATCGTGACTTGGTTGGCATCAGGGTCCCATTGCAGCAGTGGCTTGTTCTCCGCGTCCAGACACCTCACGCCGAGACCAAAGTTGCGATGACCCCGCGGCACCTCGTCAGACGGGGGTTGACCGGAGGTCCCGGCGGCGGCACCCTCGCTCTCGGCGGCGCCAGGGGTCCGAGGGTTCTCGGCAGGAGTCCCTGGGCCGCCCCTGGTGGCCGCAATCCTGCCTACTGCCTCCAAGACCTCCTCGAAGGAGCGGCTGGCGGAGAGAGGTTGGACGGGCTGCACAACCACAGCCTTGCCCTTCTCGGTATCCGTGGTCTTGGGCCTCTTGATTGGCTGAGGTGCGGAAGCAACCGGCTTTCGCTTCACAACACCGCTCGAGGGGGGGAGGCCCGGCTCCTTTCGGCAGGCTTGCGCGGCGGCTTTCGCAAGAGCCAGAGGGTCCTTCGTAGGCTGACTCCCTCCGGTGCGAGCCTCGACGAAAGGCTGGCGGAGAGGGATCTCGCGCTCTCCTGCAAAAACAATAATGATAAGTTCTAACCTCGGAAAAGGCAAGAAAAAGATAAATGAAGGCGAGACCCTACCTTCTCCCGGAAGTACAGGGGAAAGAGAATCGACGTCTCGCCGGAGGTGGAGGACGTCGAAGTCCTTGGTTCCGAAGAACTCAAGGAGGGCACTCTCGCGGGAGCCTAAGGACGGAGGCTTGTAGGCGGCATCCTCGTATTGAATGGGGGCGAGAGGAACGTTCCCGAAGTCGCCGGAAACATAGATTAATCTCTCGCCCCAGTGATGGTGCTTGTTGGCGAGACCGATCGTTTTCAGCAGTTGCCTAGAGAAGAACACCACGCCTCCTTTCGCGCGGAAGGTAAAAAGCTTGCGGAAGATCGGCAGGCTGAACTCGATCCTCTCCGACCGCATGTAGCATATGAAGGCCATGAGGATCGCTACGGAGTTAGGGTTCAGCTGCGCGGGAACCACCCCGTAGTACCGGAGGGCCTGCCGCATCTCAGGCCACAGCGGGAGGCGGAAGCCCACCTCGAAGTGTTCAATAGGGATGGCGAGCTCCCCCTCCCCAGCGGTGTTCACTTTGTCATGACTACCCGGGTTCCGCGCGGTGAAGCCGGCGGGAACATGCTGGGTCTTGATCTGGTTGAACTCTTCCACAGTGAGAGTGCAGGAGGGGAAAAGATGCTTTTGGAAGGCTTCCGCGCAGTTGGATCGTCCTTCACCACCACCCGGCATTGCAATAGGGATCGAAGGCGAGATCTACGGGGGGAAGGCGAGAGCGAGAATGGGGCGAGAACGGAAGTGGAAGACAGAAAAGGGCGAGAGCTTTGCGAAGACCGCGAGAACAACAGCAAAGAGGAGAGAGACGGGAGTCAGAGGAATGAATGTGGTAGGTGAGTCTCCTATTTATAGAAAATCGTGGTAATGATGGTTGTTTTCAAAAAGGCGGCGAGGGTACAGCCACCGCGTCCTAGGTCAGCGACGCTTCGTTTTTCCCGCCCGAATCTGACAGCGACCGATTAAACAGCTGGCGCTAACGTTGCGAAGTGTCATACGGCAGGAAAAGTAGGCGGAAGCAAGATGGCTCTCGCCACCCCAAAGAGCTGGGAAGATAACTCATACGCATACAAAAATATTAAAGACAGAGCCATCGCTCTCGCTGAGCGGGAACGCGATAAAAAATAATAATAATATAATAAGCGAATAAAGTGCGGGAACAATAGTTACAACTCCAAGCGAAAAAGTAAGGGTACATTAGAGAAGGGAAGGCCAGAGGAAGAGGAGGGGAGGTCTCGCGCTTCAGTACGGTTCCCAGCGCCATTTGCCTCGGTCCCGCAACTTGGTCCGGGGGGGGCGCCTGCGGGTTGAAGTAGGATGACAGAACGCTGCATCCCAGGTCAACCCGGCGAGACAGATCCCGGATTCTCTCGATGCATCTCTCAGGTGAAGACCCAGCGGTAGCTCCCCCGGGCCGGTCCATCTCGCCTAGAAGGAAGTCTCGCTCCAAGGACTCCAGCCTCTTCTCCACTGACTGGCGAAACTCTCGGGCCGCAAGGTCGCGGACTCGTTCTCGCCGGATGAGCTTCGACAGTATGGCGGCGACCTTCTTCCCCCGTCTTTTTGCGCTCCCGGCACCGGTCAGGATCTCCTCCATCTCGTCAGATGAAGGGAAGGGAGAGCTCTCGCCATCCTCTCCTTCTCTTTCTTGTTCTTCGTCTTCTTCTTCCTCCTCCACCTCAACGCCAGGCCGCGTGTCCATGTCCCCTGTCAGAAGAGTCCCCATTTTAGCGGAAACTAAAGGGTAGCAGCGATAAAACGGCCGTATACCTTCGGAGTGACGAGGCCCCCCGGTCGACGGCAGGCGAGAAGGCCCAGCCCCCCCCTCAGCTCCAAAGAGGAGGTGGATTGGCTTTCCTTTGCCGGGGGGGGGGGGGGGGGGGGGGGGTAAACTTTGCGGATGGTGATCCCGGCCTGATCGAGAGCGGGGGAGCGGGTCTCCTCCGCCGCTGGAGGGCTAGCGTCTAGCGGTGGCGCAGGGATCTCGGCACTTTTTCCTCTCGCCGATAGGGAGGAGTCAACCGCATGGGCAGATTGATTCACAGTTCTCGCCCCACCATCCCGGGTGGCGAGATCTGGAGGTGCGGAAACTGGCGCTGCGAGGAATCAGGTCAGTGTTTAGAAATACCAGGCGAAGCCAAGAAGGGAACCTTTACCAGCGGTGTTCGGGTCTGGCGGAGGAGGCGCCTCGGGAACCTGTGGATGATCATCGTGATGGCTAGAGGGCGGATCCGAACGTTCTCGCGGGGACGCGGCAGCGTCGGGAACCGTCTCCTGCGAGAGGTATTAAGTTCAACAATTGAGCAACTGGTCGTTAATTGGTATATCAAGCTTACCTTCCGCGGCGAGATGCCGTCCGCGCAACTAGGGGTCGGGGTGGGCGGGCTCCTGTTCTCGCGGGATAGGTGCCGCTGAACCACCTTCGCCTTCTTCCTCTTCTTCTTAGGCAGAGAGGGCTCAGCAACGGACGACTGTCTCGCTAACCATGGGGCGACAAGGGCACTGTTAGCCCTAGCTCGCGCCTGCGCCGCGTTGATGCGGTCCTGCAGATCCTGCGGAAGAGGTTTATCGGCACGCTTGGAAGGCATAGCGAGAGAGGGCGAGAGCTTAGAAGGAGAATGACGGCTCGAGGAAAGTGTTATGATCGTCTATCGACACTCATATTTATAGGCGCCGTACGGCCCACCAAAAGATTCCCTGACGTTGACACGTGCTCAGCGAATATTTTGGGTTGAACATGTCTTTTCGAGCGCGGCGCTAGCTCAAAAAGAGCGGGAATTGTGTACAACCCCATATTTGCTGAGCCAGACAAGGAGGCACAATGGTCACAGGAGGGTTAGCCAAAGTGGTCCCGCCCTAAGGGGGATCTCGCCTACAGAAGGCGGAAACGCTCTCGCCGGATGCTATAAGAGAGAAACCGTGGGCCGAGAGCGCCAAGCGCGGGCTGCGCGGAAGCGCTCTCGCCCAAACCAAGCCTCAATCCCGAGAGTTCTCGCTTGGGGCGAGAACGTTCGCGCCGCGCCCTGGGCCGAAAGGTCTCGGCATCAGCTCTCGCCGAGTGGGGCTCAGGTCTTGTCTTTGAAGAATGTCCTAATTGCCCTCAGGAGGAATTACTTCAGTACCCTCAGAAAAACAGCGGGATTCGTCAGAAAAAATATGCAGAACAGAAATTAGCAGACCAACTAGGGACTTTTCAGTAAATTCAGGACCGCAAAATGCTATAAATAGACCCATAAGGGCTCCTTAGAAAGCAAGCGATCGTTGTCTCCGGAATTCTAGTGCTTTCTGAGGAGCTCCTAGCCCAGCTTTGGCTTTGGAGGGGAAGCTCTCAGAGATCTTCCGGGTGTGAGGTGGGACCTCCCTGCTGAGGCTATTGGGTCAGTCTTAGGTCCTTAGAATCCAGTCAAGGGGTGAGACTTGAGAGAAGTAGGTTTTGGCTGCACCCCTTTTTCTTCGAACTTCAGTTGGGGTCAAATTTGGCTTCAACATTATTGATTTTTCTTCTGAAGAATTTAAGTTATATTTTAAAGAGTTTTGTAAAGATTAGATTAGTGTCGAAAAAGAAATTAAGAGTTTAAGAAGTCAAATAGAGCTAATTAAAAATTATACATATGATAAAGAACAAACTGAATAAGATAGATTGTTAGAGGATGAAGTAAAAAAAATTGAAAAATCAAATTGTTGCTCTAACACGAGAAAACATCTCACTAAAGGAAGAGCTAACAAAGGTAAAAGTTTTTAAAGATTCCTTGAATGGAAGGAGTCAACAGGTAGAAAATATTACCGAAAACCTTAAGAAAGGGTTTGATCATTTAGGTTTATGGGCAAATCCACAAAAGATTGTGACAATTAATAATGCATCTGTTTGGAAAATCTTGTATCATTCACCAAAGCAAATGAAGCTCAACCTAATAATAACTCAAGAAGAGTAACAAAGAATGATATCATAGATAAATTCAAAGGAAAAAAGTATTAGAAATAAATAGTCAGTAATAAATAATAAGAAAAAATCAGTAATCATAGATAATCTGGAACATGCATCGACTTCATATCAATGCACAACTTGTGAAACGTCTACTACAAATCAACGTATCCAGAATATTACGCCGAATGCAACTAGACCCATATTCCTGAATAATAATTTTTCTTATACATATAAAAATAATGTTTGCACAAAGTATTTTAACAATGGACATGAAATTGGAGGATGTTGATTTAATAGATCAACACTATTTTATCCTAATGGGAATTATGAAAAATCATCATATACTTTCATTACACCTTATAATGAAAAATTAAGTAATGGATCCAAGATAACCTGGATCCCAATTGATGTTTGATTTCATGTGCAGGAAAATGACTATCCTTATACAAACCAGCTATGGTATTTGGACAGTTGTTACTCTTGGTATATGACTGGACATAAAGAATTGATGGAAAATTTCAAGTCCAAAAATGACCCAAAATTTAAGTGTTGTTTCAATTACCTCAAATCCTGTCTTGCACAACATGACAAAACATATAGAAATTAGGCATCACTTTCTCAGAGACAATGTGAAAAAAAGGAAAATTTTCCTAGAATATGTTTCTTCTAAAAATCAGTGGGCAGATATTTTCACAAAGCCTCTTGATGAAATCAAGCACAACTACTTTATTATTGTTTTGGGCATGCTTGATATAGCTCAAAAATTAATTATAAAACTTACAATTTTCATTAAAAATTATTGCTGGAAAAAACCTGCACAAAACATAAAAATTTAAGTCTGTATTCGACGTAACGTTGAATATAAGTGACGGAACATCCACTTTTTTCAATGCAACGTCTAGAGATGGTGTCTATGATGAGTTTTGGATCTTGTCAACGTAACGTCGACATCACTTAACTCATGTATCGACTATGAAAGTTTTACTATATATCGGATAGTAATTGACATTACGTTGACTAAGGAAACATTTTTGCCCTAACTTCTCGACATTTAGTCAATTTATATAGAATTCATATTTTCTCCAAACTCTTCATCTTCCCCGCTCTATTTTTCCTCTACTTGCTCTCTCCTATTTTTCTTGTAATCTTTACAGGTTTCCAAATGGCAACTAAGACAAATTCTGGTTTCAGTGTTGACCTTGACACTTTCGTTGCGGTAGCAGATTCATTTAAAGGAATATTACAACTATTTACAGATGTTGGTTTAAACAAGTTGATTACTATAAGATGGTTATTATATTTTGTGGAGTTAATAGAGTTCACTAATTCTATTTCAATTGATGAAGAAAGCACAATGATTGTGCAGATTAATGGGTCAGAGGTCATTGAAACTATGGAACTTATTCAGACAACATTTGATTTACCTTTAGGTGAAGGTATAGCAGAACTCTCAGATAATGAAATAAAGGAAGCATTGCAGAAGATGATTTTTTCTAAAGACAGACCAATTCATCTGAAAAAGAAAGATTTTTTTGAGAAATATGAATTTTTGGTTGGTGGGAAAAGTTCTAATGTGTAAAATATCAGCATATGATGCAGTTCCAAATGCACAACTACATATGATGGGGGTTCCTTGTATTCGCAGCTCCTCTGTCGAATATTGCAGGCGAGACTATCGATGTCTCCCCTCTATGAGCAACTCCATTGGTTTCCCTCGAAGCCCGGCCTCCGAATCGAACCGCGCACACCATCCCGATCAACATCGGCCCCAAGAAGAGGCCAGAAAGACAAGTCCCTACGGTGAAGAAGCATCTTCCGGTGACTAAGACCACTCAGCCTGGAATGAGCAAAGTCCTTCCTCCTGCGTCCACATCATCATTGTCGGCGGCGAGCATCCCTTTGCCATCGCTGCCTCCTCCTCCGGCTAACCCATAATAACTGAGGAGCACACCACTGCCGACGCCACCTCCTCCGACGAGCTCGCCACAACTGACGACGAGCATTCCACTTCCGCCACCCCCTCCTTTTGACGCCGAGCAATGAAGCTCGCTCAGAACTCTACCCGGAAACCTCGGTTCCTCGGATCCCGTCGGAGAGCTCGACGCGAGATTCGAAAAGAAGGCGCCCAAGCTACTTCCCGTCGAGGACCGAAAGCCGCGAACATGGAGGTCGCGGATAGGGGCAGCATGTCGAGCGCCGTGGTGACTCGTCATCGGGCCCGCGTGAATCGACCTGTCGCAACCCTTCCCCTCGGCGATCCCGGTCCCCTCAACAAGGTAGCTCGCATTGCAGCTGACTTGGTCTGACTGCTGATGTTGATTTTTGACTTGTCATCTTGTCTGCTTCGACAGGTCACCTTGCTACTCCTAGAGTGGCTTTCATCGACACTCTTGGGCTCTCCAGAAATGAGTATTGTCATGCCGCCGCTCGCACCTAAATCGAGCTCGAGGCCAAGTTTGACCAACTCGCCATTTGCGAGCCTCATATCCGAATCTCGGCATTGGAGGTGAGGATGGAGAAGCTGGAAGAGTTGTGGGAAAGCCTGGTGGCTTATGAATCTTGCTTCCACATGATCCAAGAGTGGGATAGGCATCTGGCGATGACTGAACATCGCGTCCAGCTCCATGGTGAGGAATTGGCCAGCATGCGCGCAAGCAGGGGATCCGTCGGGCGTTTGGCGGGGATGGAAGAACAACTGCGGCAAGGCGACGACGCGATGGCAGTGGCTAGCGAGCACTTTCGCCAAGCATGAGAGATGGGTTGGGTTGGGAGACACCCACCTCTTCATGATCAGAGGCCTCCTAGGACTTATATTTTTCTTTTTTTTCTTCCTTCTAGCTGTACTCGCCGCTTGGCGATATTTGTAAAGAACTTTATTCTTTTTTTGTAATAAAGCGAGTTTGTATCTCGCATTGATTCTGCTGATGTGTTTGATGTCTTTGCTGCAACATTATTTTTCTCCTTCTTTATTCTCGTCTTCTTTCTGTGACCTAGCAAGTTGTTTTGTGCAGGTTTTGACGATACGACGAGATTCTGGATATCGTTGCGCGAGATTGGACTAGGGGTTAGGATCGATCTCTAGGCGAGTACGCGCCTTAGGTAGATACTGGTGTGAGGTTGATATACCCCCTGCCCCTGCCTATTAATAGAATGAGTATGTGAGCCTTTAGTATGTTGTTGTGAATTTTGACCCTATGCTCACGAGCACTCGTCCCTACTCGCGTCTTTTTTCTCGTTCTCTCTCTACTCACTCTTCTCTCCCCCTCACACTACTCGCTCAAAATGGTCTGCGATAATGCAAATGCTCGCCGACAGGCCCACGCGGTCTTCAAGAAATCGGCAGCGACCGAGCGAGATCTGGAGGATTTTTGCCAAAGGCACTTGCCAGAGGAATACTCGGTCAGGATCCCATCCTGGACCGAGTGACTAAACACCTATGTCGAATGTGAGATAGTCCTGCCACTCCGCCACTTCGAAGTCGGCCTGTGACTTCCGCTGTGCTCCGAGTATCGCCAAATCCTGTAATATTTCAGGATCGTGCCCGCCCAGATCAATCCCAACGGGGTGGTGATGATCATGAGCTTCCTCTACTTCCTTTGGGAAGAGAAGATTGTATTCGACCTTCCAATCTTCCGGAAGGTCTTCGCCTTTGTTGCGATGTCTAAGGGAGTGATCTTCTTCAGTAGTAATGTCTGCACGCTGGTCGGTACTGCTAACAAAGTTCATCGGTGGGGCGAGTACCTGGTCATCATCGCCGATGACTTTGAGGGGGTGCCGAGGAGGCCCTACCAGCCGCCAGAAGTTGCTTTCCTGCCGCCCAACATGGAAGGCGCGCGCGAGAAGCTTTTTGAAGCTTTCCGCGGGCGGCGATTTGACGTCATCCACTGGCGTCTTAACGTCAACATACTGGAAGAAGTCTTCCCTAGCGAAGGTATAACCTAACGAGATTCTGCCACACTCGTCGAATTGGCCTTGGTCGCTGTTTGTAATTTCTCTAACTATTCTTCGTCGCCTGCAGCTACTCGCGAACCCCGCGGGAACTGCTTCCTCCTGTGAATGAGGTCACGTCATTGCTCCAAGACTCTTCAAATCTGCCTTTTGAGGTGGAGGAGATCCTGCCTTCTATGAGCGGCAAGGGCCAGTTGCGCGTCAGCGACAAGGACTTGCTGCAGAAGAAGCTCACCAAGGGGAAAGAGAAGGTCAAGTCCCCGGACAACGCGATCAAGCGACCCAAGCTCTCTCGCGAGCTCTTCGACAAGAGGGAGTCAACAGTCGACATCGTGGCGCCTTAATTCCACCCGAACTACAACCTCGGGCGGGAAGTCAAGGATGCCTTTGGTCGCCCACTAGTGACCTGGGCCGAGGGCGAGCATCCGGTGTCGTTGAGCACTATCCTACCCACTTGGTCGGAAGACTGGGAGGACAAGAGGGAAGCCTACGATGCCGCCTTCATGTTGTATGAGCGAGCAGACACTGAGTCAATATAGGATCTCAGCCCGTAGGTGCTTGCCCACTAGTCATCTCATGCTCTCCTGCGAGCAACTGAGCTGGGGCACTTCACGACTAGGAAGCTCCTCGACACGCAGAAGGCCCTGAAGATCTTCTCGCAGAAAGCGATCAACTTGGGGATGCAATCGGTTCGGTGGAAAGAGTATGAGGTACTCGCCTTCTCTGCGCGACTTACTCGCTTCTATACTTGACCTTTTTTCTGACTTTGTTGGTTGATATTCGCAGGCCACCAAGATCGAAATGGTGAAGAAGATCTCTGTGCTCGAGGAAGAACTCGCCAACACCAAAGCCGAGATGGAGACTTCTCAATTCTGGGTCGCTGAATTAGAAACTCGCCCGTTCGCCATTGAAGATCGCCCTGGTCCCTTGGGTATTTTCCCGGTTGAGAAGCAACAGGAGGCGGGCCAGCACAGGATGGGCAAGAGGATGCACATTCACGGGGACGAGATGTCGACTATCTGTCGTGGGATAGCGCGAGCAACGGGAGAAGTGTTCTCGCCAAGCTAAGGATTGATGTCTTCCTTGGCCCAGAAGCTGATCATGTGACAGTCACGAACCTCATCCCAGGCCTACTCACAGAGGAGTCCAACACGTCAGACCACGTCCTCTCGTCCTCTTCTGGCTCCATCGACAGCGACAACAACAGCGGAGAGAGTGATAAAAGCGATGACGAGGACGATGTCGAGGATGATGCCAAGGATGAGGATGATGTTATTATTGAAGACGAGGAGTACATGCCTGATACTGGCGACGAAGAATCATAGTAAGTCGGCGACCTCCTGCATCCAACTTTGTAAAGACAGGTATATAAGAAATTTTTGTAATAGCTTTGTAATATTCACCAGATAATACAAGAGTTTTTTCGACAGTCTTCTTCTTTTACTTGCATACTTGTATACTCTCCTATTAACGATGCTCGCTTAGGCTCATAGGGGCGAGGAGGTTGAGTGCTTGCCATGCACATACTCTCTTGTTGATATTGCACGTAATCATATATCCAACACTCGCTCTGATTAAATCGCTTTGTCTACTCGTACATTGTTGCTCGCACCTGCAAGGTCGCAGTTGTATGCTCACCATTCACTGCTTGAACCTGCATGGTCTCAGTCGTATGCTCTCCCATCACTGCTTGTACCTGCATGGATGCATTCCTTGTAGAAGCATAGCTCGTCTGCGTCAGAGAATATAGTCGACACCTAACATGAGTAAACTCAATTGGGGGTGGAAAATATAGGTCGATACCTAATAGGATCCAATCTCAACTGGAGGTAGAAAGTAAGTCGACACCTAACAGGAGCCAAGCTCAACTGTAGGTGGAAACTATATCTTACAGGAGCCGAGCTCAACTGGAGATGGGTCAATAGCTCTCAGGAGTTGGGTTCAATTGGAGGTGGAGGCAATATCTTATAGGAATTGAGCTCAACTAGAGATGGGTCGACAGCTCTCAGGAGCCTCACTTAAATGGAGGTGGAGGCAACATCTTACAGGAGTCGAGCTCAACTAGAGATGGGTGGACAGCTCTCAGGAGTCGCGCTCAACTAGAGGTGGAGGCAACATCTTACAGGAGTCGAGCTCAACTGGAGATGGGTCAACAGCTCTCGGGAGCCGCACTCAATTGAAGGTGGAGGTAACATCTTACAGGAGCAGAGCTCAATTGGAGATGGGTTGACAGCTCTCAGGAGTCGCACTCAACTACAGGTGGAGGCAACATCTTACAGGAGCCGATCTCAACGGGAGATGGGTCAACTCGGGTTGAGCTTGTAGTTGGCCTGTAGGAGGGAAGCTCGTACAGGGGGCTCAGACTACATCAACAACACACCCGAGGAATATATCTCACTCGAGGGGGTTGGTAGTTGATATGCAGGGGAGGAGCTCGTGCAGGGTCTCAGACTACGATAACCCCACGACTCGAGGTCTTCTATCGGTGCTGAAGCGATTCACCCTATTTCTCAGGAGATAAATAAAGAATTAAATGCATCAATATCTTCAAGGGCAAAGGAAAATTCTAAGAAGACCACGATCCTCTCCTCGTCAAGTTAAGAGGTTGGCGTCTAGACATGTTCCTGATAGTTCATCCAGTCGAAGGAGAGATACAATCGGGGTAGCTAGGCAGACATGCAAGGGGAGAGCTAATCTTGACCGTCAAGGTAGGGGCTCGGTCTTACAAGGATGCTTAAATTCCAAAGCATCATCTCATCGTCCGCCCTAGGCTATTTAGGAGAAACAGGTCGAAGAATTATTTCCCAATCTGATCGTGGAGAACGCTTCCAGCTCTAACTCCTAGCTACCAAGACCAGCGTACGAGCGAAGGGAAATGGCCCTCAGGGGGAGTCCTACAGGACACACACTCGAGTACACCATCCTTCCACGAACTCGTATTTTAGAGCTCGACAGTTTATCCCGCCTTGGCAATAACAGGGACACGTCTTGCCTTACAGGACAAATAATCGCTAAGAACGGGCCTTTTAGTCTTCTCAAAGACCGATGAAGCCTTTACACAAGGTATCACTTTATGAGGTCGATCCTTTATCGAGTTTAGGAGGTTAACTTCCAGACCTGTTCCTGATAGTTTCTCTAGTCGGAGGAGAGATGCAATCGAGGGTTGTTGGGTCGACATGCAAGGGGGGAGTTGATATCGACCGTCAATGCAGAGACTCGGCCTCACAGGGATGCTTAAATCCTGATGTGTCGTCCCATTGTGCGCCCTGCGCTATTTAGGAGAAACAAGTCAAAGGCATGTTTCCTAAATTGATCGTGGAGTTGGGCTTCACTATTTCTAGCTAACTTGAGATGATCAACATAAAGAAGACAACTCACAACCACTCGTGCCTCTGAGGGTGAGAAAATGTATATATAAAATATGATTACAAGTAAGAAACACATGTTACTGCTAAGGATAGAACCTTTTCAGGTCATCCCCGCTCCAAGCATTTCCATTAGCTCTCCTTCTTAGTTTTGCAAATGATAGCGCCCCGTGGCTAGGGCTTCCTGGACGATGAAAGGTTCTTCCCAGTTGGGTTGTAGCTTGCCAACGACAGCTCCTCTTCCTCTCGCACCCACCTTCTTCATGACTAAGTCTCCCGTGAGGAAATTTTTGAGGCGAACATTTTTGTCGAAGTGCTTTGTCATTCGCCTCTTGATTGCCTCCTGGAAGATGGATGCTAAATCACGAAGTTTCTCAATATAGTATAGTGAGAGCTTCTGAGCATCTTCATTCTCCAAGCACCACTCTTTGTTACCTTCTCCTACAGATACGACTCTCGGACTTTGAACCTCAAACTCGATAGGGATTAGCGCCTCAGACCCGTGGGACAACTTGAAGGGTGTTTCCCCCGTGGCTGAGTTAGGAGTTGTTCTCAGAGCCCATAGGACCGAGGGGAGTTACTCTGCCCAGTTGCCCTTCAGATTGGTGACCTTCTTCTTCAAGAGGTTGATGATCAGCTTGTTGGCGGCTTCCACTTGTCCATTGCTCTAAGGATGATGCACAAAGGCGAATCAAAGATCCATCCTGAGTTGCTTGCAGAAGTCCTCCAGCTCCAAGATGGCAAACTGCGGGCCGTTGTCGGTGATGATGGCGAGAGAGATCCTGAACCTGCAGGAAATCTCTCCCCAGATGAAGTTCTTCACGATATGAGAAGTGGTCTTCGTAAGGGCATTTGCCTTGATCTACTTGGAGAAGTAGTCGATCATGACCAGAACGAACTTCCTCTGCTCGTTGGCTTGGGGAAAAGAGTCAATCAAATCCATTCCCCAGATGGCAAAGGGCTAGGGAGCGGTGGTTGAATGAAGATATTAAGCGGGCTTCAGCTGAAGAGGCGCGAAAAGCTAACACTTCGAACACTTCTTCGAGAAGGCTTCTGCATCCTTCTGAATGGTCAGCCAGAAGTAGTCGTTCCTTAGAATACCCTACTCTAGAGTACGATTCCTCGAGTGGCTACCACACTAACCCGAATGGATCTCCTCTAGAACTCGAGGGATTTTAGCCTCTAACAGGCATCTGGTAAGAGAGCCTGAAATGGTCTTGCGATAAAGCTCTCCTTAATGCAGCTAATAGTAAGCAGCTTTGTACCGAAACTTCCTCTGATTCCCCTCACTGGCAAAAATCCGACATGTTGTTAAGAATGTAATAAATGGGTCCGTCCAAGAAGCCCTTTGTTCTATCTTCATCATCTCCCCTTCGTCGATGGACGGTCGAAACAACTCGGTCATTATTCCCTCCAGCTCTGGGACCGTACTTGGCGAGATATTCTACATCTGAGTTAGCCTCTCGGGGAACATGCTCGACAAAAAAGGATTGGAATCCCCCGATCAAGCCTTTGACTTTTGCCAAGTACTTCTGTAAAACGGGCTCGCGCACCTCGAACTCTCCCCTAATCTATGACGCGACCACCATTGAGTCTGTGGAGGCTCTTAGATCATGGATCCCAAATTATTTGGTGAGATGTGAGCCTGCCACCATGGATTCATACTCCACTTGATTGTTCATGATGGGAAAGAGGATCTTGACCGCTTACTCGATCCTAGATCCCTGCGGGATCACTAGCACAACTCCGGCTCTCACAGAATTCTTGCATGATGTCCCGTCCACAAACATCTTCTAAGAGACTGGGCTGGAAGAGCCTTTGTCTTCTCCTACCTTATTCGAGGAGTAGGCTAAGAAGTCTGTCACTGCCTGGGCCTTGATCGCCACCTTCGGCGAGTAGGAAATGTCGAACTCGCTAAGCTCCACCGCCCACATTGCACACCTTCCCGAATGCTCCACTCCATCCAAGATACCGTGTAATAGATGATCAGAGTCGACCTTGATAGAGTGAGCCTGAAAATATGGGTGTAGCCTATGAGCTAAAACCACCAAGGCAAAAACCAACTTCTCCATAAAGGGATACCCTGTTTTTGCCTATCGCAGCACTCTACTCACATAGTAGATGGGGAGCTGCTTCATTCCTTCTTCCCTGACCAACATTGAGCTGATCGCTCCCACTCTAACTCCCAGATAGAGGAAACGGTCTTCGCTACCTTGTGGGTCTTGGAGTAGAGGATCTTGAGTTAGCCGCTGCTTGAGCTTTCCAAAAGACTCCTCGCACTCTGCGGTCCATTCGAACTTCTATCTGCTTCAGTGCGTTTTGAAGAAAGGAGAGCACTTTTCTCATGCCTTAGAGAGAAATCAGCTAAGGCCTGCCAGCCTTCCAGTCAGCCTCTGAACTTTCTTGGGACTCTTCGGGGATGCCATCTCCAAAATGGCCTTGATCTTGTCGGAGTTAGGCTCCACCCCTCTCAGAGTAAGGAGCCAACCTAAGAACTTCCCCTTCCTGCTCTGAAGACGTACTTAGCCGGGTTGAGCCGCATCTTATACTTCCTCAGTGTAGCGAAGGTCTCCACCAGATCCTTTATGTGCTCCGCGATGCCTTTGCTCTTGACGATATGGTCATCCACATATACTTCCAGATTTTGCCCCTTATGCTCCTTGAATACTTGATTCATCATGCTCTGGTAGGCCGCACCTGCGTTCTTTAGCCCAAAGGGCATCATCTTGTAGCTATAACAACCATTTCTAGTGATAAAAGAGTCGTCACAGCAGTTAGTGGGATGCATCTGAATCTGGTGATACCTTGAAAAAGTATCAAGGAAACTCATCACAGAAAATCCGACACTGAATCAACCAGCGCATCGATTTGAGACAAGGGGTAGCAATCCTTTGGGCAAGCTTTATTTAATATGGAAAAGTCAATACATAAGCGCTAGCCCCCTCTGGACTTCTTCATAATTACAACATTGGAGACCCAACCAGGATACTGGATCTCCGAAACAAAACCTGCCTTCCGCAGCTTCTCTACCTCCTCCTTGATCGACTCGACCAGCACGGAGATGCTCTTCCTCTGCTTCTGACGGACGGGGCAACTTTGGGATCCAGGTTGAGGCGATGGAAAGCAACATCGGCGTCAATCTCTGACATCTCTGCGACACTCCAAGTGAAGATGTCCATATTCTCCTATAGGCATGCGACCATCTCCAACTTCCCCTCCAGTGGCAGGGATCCTCTGATCTTCAATAGCCTCGGCTCTCCTCTCCGGTAGATCACCTCCGGCTCCTCCATCTCTTCAATAGCTCTCAGGCCTCCCCCCTTCTCCAGCACCTTCTCAAACCTCTCCACGTCCTCCATCCAGTTAATGGTACTGACGACATTTAGATAACACTCCCTGACAGCTTTCAGATCGCCCCTGATCCGCACTTGGACATCTCCGCGACAGTACTTCAGGCACTGATGATATGACGATGGAACTACCTTAAAGTAGTTGATGAGGGGTCGCCCAAAGATAGAGCTATAACATCTCATAGTGTCGACGATGACAAAATGAGATCGGATAAAAGTACCACCAAGAGTGACCAGAAGGTCCACTCCTCCCTCCACCTCTTTATTCTCTCCTGAGAGGCCAAAGAGGGGTCCGTACGCAGCTTGGATCCTGGACGCTTCCACCTGCAGCCCGACGAAGGTCCTTTTGAAAATGACATTCACCAAACTACCATTATCCGCAAGGATTCAGTCGACGGTGAAGTCCTCGATAACAGCTTGGATGACTAGGGCATCATGAAAGGGGTTCTCATTCCCCAACACGTCTTCATCAGAAAATGTGATCTCCTCTAATGGCATTAGAACTTGAGAGGTCGAGGGGATACTCTGGGAGGTAGAATCGACATTCTTCTGATAGATCTGATGGAGCTTCCCCTTGTGGGAAGCTCCATGTCTGGCCCCTCCGTTGATAACTACAACCTGCCCACCTCCTGGGTCATGGATCACTTACCTACGACCTCCCTGGTCGACCCGGTCCTCATTCCTCCTCCGCCCTAGATCTTGGAATGTTACCGATCCTGTTGACGCTTCATGTCTTAGCTGCTCCCTCTCTACTGTTCCATCTTCCAGCCTCCTCCTGCCTCCCAAAAATCTGAGGAGGCCATCGTCCCGTATCCCTCTACTTGATGCAGGTCGCATTAAAGGGGAACCTCCGCCTCCTGCTGCCTTACCTGTTACTCCCTACTGCGATGTTTATTACCTTGTCGGACAATGGACATCACCTCCCATCTAGCTCCTCCTCGACCTCCATCCTACCGGTGGTCGTTCCTCCCCACCTGCTGCTGGAACTAAGGCCTAATAGGTGGCCTCCATTAGGGCCGATTCACGGGATACTGGAATCGTCGAGCTTCTTCCCTCCTCTTCGGAGCCTCCATGGGCCTCCTCTCCTACCTCCTCCTCTCTTTCGCACTCCAGGGCTCTTCTATCTTCCTCTACTCTTCCTTCCTCCTTATCTCTTCCCTTCTCCTCTCAACCTGCCTCTCTGGCAGCCTTCCAGCCCTCACCTTCGAAGGTACTCTTCTCTCCCTTCTCCCCAGATCCTCTTCATCCAGCCTCACAAAGAAATCTTAGTTCTTATCTTCTCCCTGGAGAACGTATTCGCCCTCTCGACCATCTCTTCAAACGACCGCGAGGCTTGGACCCGATCTCTAGACTGAAGAGACCTTGCTTCAGGCCAAACTTCAAGGCCAGCATCAGAGTGAAGTTGTCCACTTCCTCGACCTCCAGGATATCCTCTTGAAAACGGTCTATGTAGTGGTTGAGACTTTCGTGCTGCCCCTGCCCGACCTTAAAGAGAGCAGTTGCCACCTTCTTCCACTTCTTGTGCGTCGCGAACCTTTCCATCAAGCCCCGATGCAAATCCTCGAAGTAGTAGATGGAGACGGAAGACAACTGATGGAACCAATCTCTCGCATTACCCTTGAAGGTAATGGAGAAGAACCTACACTTGAAGGCGTCTGACATATTGCGGATGGACACCACATCCTCGAATCACTGGATATGCCTGACCGAGTCATCTCTGCTGGAATAGTAGGTAATGACGGGCTCTCTAAATCCCTCGGAAACTAGGGTTGCAAGGATCTCATCATAAAAGGGGCTCCACCCTCCCTGGCGTTGGCAAGTTTCATCCTAGCTCACATCCTCATCATTCTCGCTATTGTAGCAAGTATCACGATATCTAGCATGTTGTTCCACATCTCAGAACCTAATTCCTTGGCTGCTTGCTGGATGATGTCGCGACTGCATCGGTTGCTCCTCTCTCTGGCTCGCTCCTTCCCAGGTCACCTTGGAGACGCTTCCTCATCCGGTGGTGTCACACGATGAGGCGAGGTCATCGAGACATTGCCTCGATGAGCGAACTTTGCGAGGATGCTGCTCTCTATCCTCCTCATGAAATCTTCAAACACCGCCGCACTCACAAACTCACCTACTTGCGCAGAGTTACCAATTCCTGCCGAGTTGCTGACTATCTCCCCATGCTCGCATGTATGCACCATCTCACCTACCAGCGAAACTTTCCTCTTTGGCTACGATCCACGCTCGCCGCACCAAAGTGTTAAAGCTAGGAAAATCCCTTACTCCAAAATTCGGATCAAGGCATCCTAAGGCTACTAGCTCAGCGGTTGGGCTCGACGGTCAATGGGCTAAGATACAGAAACTAATCAACAACAAACAAGACCCCAAGCGTTGCAACAAAAAGGTCCCACCACGTACCCAGAAGCTTAGAAGAAGCAAACCATCCACAACCAAAGATGGTCGAGCATGGTACGAGGAAGACTAGCTGGTAACTGAGTCGCAATGACTAAGACAGATAGTCACAAGGTCGCGACCGAGTCTCTCTAAAAAAGGAATCCAAAGGCTCAGCTAATGTCCAAGAAAATGAGGTCTCGAGATCTTTGCGAGATTTTCCCAGCCTCTCTCCTCTTACCCATGAGGTCTTATTTATAGGTAAATCCAAAGGGAGGGGGTGAGTCTTATTTATATCCTACCGCTCGACGACTAGGCAACTTCTTGGGGGAGCTCGTACGGCTGGGCGAGCAACCGGCCGAGTCGCCTACCTGGCGAGTGGGTGAGGGGAGCTCGTCATACTCGTCCAGGCCTTCTGCCTACATGCGCGTTGACTCTAACTTATGTCTTGACTTGCTGACTTTGACTTCTGCTGACCTGGCTCTGGAGGGGTCCGCCCTCGACGAATATGAGTTGTACAGTTGTGACAGCTCAAAGGAAGTGTTAAGATTTGTCTACTAAAAAGATGAATAGGGATGTACAGGTATTCTCCAAGAAAAGGAAAAATCCTTTTTAGAATAAATATATTCTGAAGGTGTATTTTTGAAAACTTTGTTGACATTTTTAAGAGATTTTTATGAAAGCCTCATATATTTAGTTGCCATATATATATATATATATATATATATATATATATATATATATATATATATATATATATATATATATATATATATATATATATATATATATATATATATATATATCTTTATGGGGTTTATCTGTGATCAGTACATGTTCATGAAAGTCAAATTTCTGTATTCATACTTTTCAATATTTGTAAAATCACTTTTGTATTTTTTTAAAGTTTGTTAAGTTAAAAGGGGGGAGATTGTTGGGAAAACTTTTATAATTTATCTTAACAAATTACTTTAAATGATTTTACATCTTAGGTTTTTTACACATGATGTATAGAGAGTGTAATATGGTCTTAGAAGTCCTAGAGTGCCATTGGTATAAAGGACATGAAACGACACACTGAATTTAAGAGTAAAATCATGAAATGTCAACATGTGTCGACTATAAGTCAACAAAACTTCGACTAGAAGTCGACACTACTTCTAGTACAAGTCAGAGTAACTAAACATGATAAGTCGATGTTAATTAAAGGATCAAGTTGACGCATACTCTTATATGTTATCGACGCAACATCGATTACAGAACTTAATTGATAGAATGAAACTAGAATTCGATGCTACGTCTATATGAACTCGACGCTACGTCGATTAATCTTCTGAATGAGAATCATTTTGATGATTAAATCAGAATTATTTCAAGAATGATATGGTTGTTATAATTGATTCTTGGAGACGTTGGATGAGGTTGCTTCTCAACTATATATATATATATAGAGAGAGATACACATGAACATGGAGGGAACAACAATGACCATTATATTAACATCTGATCAAAGTTTTGAGAGATAGATTTCGACAGAGAAAGATAGGAAGATTATCATCTGAATTTGAAGTTATTCCTTGGATTAGTCGAACATCATCTTGTTGCCAAATTTGCAGAGAATCTTTTCTTCTTCTTCTTAAGAGCAAATCAATTGTTGGATCAGATTTAGTGGAGATTAAAGAAAAATCTAAATTAAAGGCTTATAATTTTTGAGATTTTTTTATTCAAAGATTCATCATATTACAAATTACAGATTGACTCAGTGTCATACAATGCTCATGATTCTATTGAGAGGACTAAAAAAAAGATCATTATATACACAGATCTTCAATAATTTTCTGATTTAATTATCATTTTTATTTTGTGAATAGATTTTTGAGAATCCCTCTTCAAATGATTCAGTTAGAGGTTCTGAGAGTCTATTTAAGAAAAGACTCAGTTTGTATTTGTTCACGATCTCTTTATCAAAATATTTGGTATTTGGTTCTAAGAATCTCCTGATCAAAAGACTCGAGCACTATTATAGTGAATTCCTACCAAAGGGGGTATAAGAGTAGATGTACTCAAATTTTTGGGAACCACTATAATTTTTGTGTCTTCTGTGATTTTGCATTTATTTGTGTTTATCTTGTTGTTGTGCTGTGATTTTATTTATCTGCACCTATTTATGTTTGATAGTTGATGTACATGCAAAATTTGTTAATTAATCTTAGTATTTAAAACAAATTTTTAATTTATATTCACCCCCCCTCTAGAAAAAATATGAGATATTTATCAAGTATTCTCCCATTTCACTGTTTATGATCCTCACTAGCTTAGTGGGATCAAGAGATTGACCGCCTCATGCGCGATTGCCACACGTGATCCCCCACGCACCGATCCGACTATGTGCACCATCTGAGACACCATCGTGAACGGTCGCAAGCATCGTCATCACCGGCGCAGGGCGGCCCGCGTGTAACACCTCCCCTGTAATGACCGTACGTATAATATGGGTCCGGCCGGGGCCCCGCAACATACGGACGCCACAGCTTTAGTATTATAAGATGATATAACTACCCACACTCAAAACTCTTTGCACAACACAGCGGAAACACAAGCAAGACTAGAAGTTATCCACCACTACAAGAGTAATAAAAGATGGCCTTATGGCCTTACAACATAAGAGAGTCCAAACTCACATAATACAACAATCATGAAAGTGCATAAGCACTCCTAGTCTACCTCGGCATGCAAGCCGGACAACATGAGTCTCAAACATACAATATCATAAAAGAAGAGTTACAAAAGAGGGGAACACTTCATGAGACTTAGGCCTTCCTGGCCGGCGAGCTAGCTCCTGCTTGCGATCCTTGCCCTGTAAAAATTATTAGTAACGTGGGTCAGCAAAGGCTGACCTCAAACTGTGTAACCAACACATCTCCTCCCGGCCGCCCCTAACGGACCCCGGGGTACTCCTCCAACCTGCAAGTTAGCACTTCGTATGCAATATTCTTAAGCAAGAAAAACAACTAAAGAAACAGGCTTGGATGTCTCAAACATCATACATGTTCTCTACTGTTGGGCATATAATATTAGGGCCTACTATGCAACATGAATGCAACACCGGGGTATCACCCAAGGCACCCTATAGCGTATGCTTCTAGCACAACATCACATCAATTGGGTACTCATCGTTTCCCCATTGACATAAAGCCGCAAACGAAAAGGGAAACACAATTCCCCCCAACGGCAGACAAGCCGCCACATGAAACTCTTATAAAGGCCCCACCCGCTCAAGGTCTTAGACCCGGGCTTGCCTGCAAGCTCTGACGTCTCATGTCAGGATTCCAACAAACACAACTGACCGATTCTAAGAAGCCTTGCTGGACCCCACCCGCTCATGGCCTCATTGCCCGGGCTTGCCCCCATGCTTGGCATTCTCGTCAGTCTCACAGAAGGGGACTAGTCTCGCCGGGACACTCTCCACACATGACGTGTACGTCACGGGATAGCCAGCTGACCACGGAGACACAGCCACGCCTTGGCACAAACAATCCAAGACAATTCCACCCTAGTCCCACATTTGTACTGCAGCGTTCCCGCGCACCAAGGAAACCATCTACCACTCATGCGGAGCTAACCTTGTCCACCAAGGAAACCATCTACCGCCATTGAGGAGCTAACCTTGTCCGGTTCCGACTACACATACTCACTCGAGAAAAAGGGGAAAACATCACCACATCACAAACGACATCTTGCCGCAACGGATCTCTGTGAATCCTTAAAGCTCGTATGCAATATCACCGAGTCGAACTAACGGTCGCGACTACGGCTTCACACACCATGCCTAATCCACTAACGGAGCGGATCTCTAATGCAAAACATGTCGGGGATGGACTCAATCGACCCGGAGGTTCCTCTTGAACCTTGGCGACCCAAACCCCTCTCATTTGAGTGTTTGGTGCCCAAAACTAGAAAGAAAAGATGTTAAAACATGCATCCTAAAACCGAGAGGAGAAGTGTCGTTACCTTCCGACTCCTCTTCCTAGCCATGGTAAAATAGCCGGATGAAAACCTTCGCAACGGTCTAGCCTCCACGGATCTGGACTCGGCTCACGATTTGGAGCACCGAAGCCTCTCCAACAACCGGATCTCTACATCACCTTCTTCCTTGCTCTCCCCTCTCTCTAGAACTTAGAAAGAGAACCACTCAAAAGAAATGAGGGTTTCTAAGGGTCAAATCCCGTGTATATCCCATCAGGAACAACCCCCAGCCGTTGGATCCCAAATTAAAGAAACGAACGGCCTTGATTCGGGCCTGAAATGTTAAACCTGGGCCGAACACGGCCTGCGACACGCCCGTGTCCCGGGCCGTGTCCCCCATTCGTCGTCCCAATCGACGCGCCTGGAACGACACACGGGCTTCCGACACGCCCGTGTTCAACCCGACATGCCCGTGTTCCAACTGACACGGCCGTGTGGTCGGCCATGTGCCTCCATCGACACAGCCCCGAAAACAACCCGAGACTCACATGGGTACTGGACACGCCCGTGTCCTTACCTGTGTCCAACTTAATACGCCTGGGCTCCAGGCCGTATTCACTGTCTCGACACTTCGTCGAGCGAAGTTCGTCGACTGCCTGACATGGCCTTGGACACGCCCGTGTCCTAGGCCGTGTGCCTTGTCTCGACACATCGTCGAGCGAAATTCGTCGACTCCCCAGGCCGATCGTCGACACGGGCTCGACATGCCCTGAGACACGCCCGTGTCTCTGGCCGTGTTCTCTGCTCGACGATCGTCGACTCCAAAATCGTTGACCTCACGACCAAATCGTCGATTGGAGCCTGACACGCCCTGGGACACGCCCGTGTCCCAGGCCGTGTGCCCCCGCCAGAAACCAAATTTTCCTCTTCAAAATTTTGGGGCGTTACACCGCGCCTGGCCGGCTGCACCAAAGCAGAAATGGCAACCCCTCTATGTGTCCGCCCCACACGGTCCGCTCCCGATCGTCCGCGCCAAAGCCTAGTAGGCCACCCCTCCATGTGCCCCTCCCCCCGCGACCATGTGGCTCCGCTTGTAAGGGCGGCCATGCCGTGGCCGCCCCTCTCCTCGACCTCCTCCCGCGGCTGCGGGGGTTCGACCGTGGCCTCCTCGCACAGTCGCGGGATTCCACCAGCATGGGGGCCGCGATGACGCCGCCCCTCCCCTCAATCGCCTCCAGTGTCGTGGAGCTCCGCCCGCATGGGGCGGCCGCGCCTCGGCCGCCCCTCCCCGTGGTCGCCACCCCCGGCCGTGAGGTGCCGCCCACGAGGGGCAGCCGTGCCTCGGCCGCCCCTCCCGCGACCGCGGTCTCTCCTCTCGCGGCCGACTGGCAGCGGCTCCTCTTCTTCCCTCATTGGCGGCCGTCTGCCGCCAAGGTGACCACCCTTTCATGGCGGACCTTACCTATTGTCCGATCATTCCGCCACGATCGTTGTCATCCATTTCATGGATAACCACTCACTAATCACCATGGTTAGTGTGGGAGTATCATTAATTAAATTATTGGCTTGCATTTAGTAAATATTATACAAATAATGTTCACTCCGAACTATGCTAAAAATAATAATACAGGTAGTTATGGTGTGCGGATAGCCGCATAACTACCATAATCACCTCCTGGAGACTATAAAAGGAACCTCAAGCTGGCTCAATTCTCATCTTTTTCCTCCTTATTTTCTTCCTCCTTAGGCCAAAACTCTACCAGATTTCTCCTACAAGCCGCCGCCTCTCCATCTGATATTTTCCTAAGTCCACCGCCAAGAGAAAGTATTGTGAGCCGTTCAGACAAGCCTCGTTGTGCGCAACATCCCATAAGTCCTTGCCAACATTACTTTGCATGTTCTGCGGCAGTGTTCAACACTCGCACGGTGCCTAGGAGCGTTCGTCATTGCCAAAATATACTAGCTTCAAGCCTCACGTGAGGCGACATGTCACCCACCGAGCATAAGTGGACTCTCTCTCATCCCCAATTGTAACAAGTGTTGGAACTCAGTACGGGCGATTAGCATTTCTAGCCGCAGCAGTCTGACTGGTCGGCCTTGTGGCGGTTTGGTGCAGCGAGCTGTTGGGATGTATGTCCAGTGGAATAGTTTGAGACCGCTATTTCTCCTTGGTTGATTACTCGCAGCGGTCTGGCTGATAGGACGCAGTGGCCTGGTGAAACCGCAACAACATATATGTAGCCACAACTGTGATCTGCCAGTGGTTGCAGCTATGGTTTAAGTGTTAGCCACAACGGTCTTGTGAAGTCATAGAGGTCTGATTGTAGCCACTACTGTGCGTGATGGTTTTCCGCAACTGCGGTCAGGTGGCAGCCCGCAGTTTATAGTCAGGAGGATTGAAGAAGCTTCGGTTTGATGAGAAGCCGCACTGCGGTCTGGTGGCAACCTGCTGGTGCGGCCTGATGACTTGTCTCGCGGTCTGTCATAGATTATGGCGGTCTCCTCTGGTGGCCACATGATGTATTATTGTATTTTATGTAGTGTGCGGTTTGTGTATGTCAAACCGCACAAGCCGCCCGACTTAAGTTTAGTCCCACATCGTGTATTGTACTCTCTCACCTCCCCCATTTTCTATAAATAATGGGGCATACCTATGTATTACTTACTTTTTTGGAGCAATAAAATTTGCAGTTATTTATCTTTTATCCGTTTTTCTTCTCATTTTTTACTTGGTATCAGAGGAAAACCGGTCCTTTGCTCCAAAATTGTTGCTTCCTGTTCTTTGGGGTTTGTCCTTTGAGACTGCGCGGGTTGGTTTTTTTACCCTCCATTTTTTCGGCTTCATCCGACTTCTTCCCTCCCTTTCTTTCTTTACTTTTGCGTGGCTTCCCTGCCTTTGGGTCGCAACTTTTCTTTTCGGCAGCTGGTGTGTTCACACCGAGACCGGGTGGCTTGTTCTTTCTGTTCGTGCGGGTTCTTCTCTTGTTGCCTGTCCGCGCAGTTTCCGTCTTGACTGTGTGGCTTGCTTTTTTTCTTCATGGACACTATGTCATCCTCTGCTACTTTATTTGTCCCTCTCTCTCACTCTTCTACTTCTGTATCTACTTTTGGTAATTTGGGTACCGTATCCAAACTTACCGGTCTGAATTATCCTGACTGGAGTGTGTCTTTTGTCTTTCTTTTACGTTCTCAGCATAAGCGCTCTCACTTGACTGATGACCCTCCTCCTGTTGGCTCTGCTCCTTATGACGATTGGGATGCTTCTGATGTCTTAGTCCGCACTTGGTTGGCCAACAGTTTATCAGATGAGTGTCTTCCTGTCATCCGACATGATCAAACAGTCAAGGCTGCATGAAATCATTTGGCTGCTTTATATTCAAAAGGGGCTTATACTTCGCGTATTTATACTTTGTATGCTGATCTCTTTGCTCGTCCTGTTATGACCCTGCTGTTGCTTATCAGGAGGTCCAGAGCCTTGGGGCTGAACTTCTTCAACACCGTCGCTTTTCTGCTGATCTTGCTGAGCAACATAAACATTTTCAGGAGCTTCTTGTGGTTTGCTACTTGCTTCGTCTTCCTGACTTATATGACATGATTCGTCAACAGATTCTCGAAGATGCGGACAATCCGACTCTCGATGCTACTGCTGCCTATATTTTTGTTGTTACTACTCTGCTTTGGCATCCTTTTCTTCCCTCTCCATCTCCTGATATTGTTGCTCATCCTGCCTGTCATGATAATTCTGGTGGTCGGGGTGGTCGTACTGGCGGCCGTGGTTCTTCGAAATTTCTATGTTCTCATTGTGGCAAGACTGGCTACTTGATTGATCGTTGTTAGGTCAAACACCCTCATCTTCGTCCTGCTTCTGCTGACTCTGCCAAGAAGTCTACTACTTCTCTTGCAACTTCTGGTGCTGCTCAGTTAGCTACCACGGGTAGGTGGCTTATTGACACCAGTGCTATCAATCATATGACAGGGAATTCTCGACCTTTTTCTTCTCTTACTAAGGCTCTATTTGGTTCGACATTTTGCCGCTCCGTTTGGGGCAAACGTCGCCGGAAGGCGGGTAAACAAATGAACCTCCGGCGACATTTGCTCTGTTTCCACCCGCCCGCCTTGAAAAATGCCCCAAAAAGCTCCGTTTGGAGAAGCCACGTCCCCCTCCGATTCGAACACTTCGTTTCCACCCGCCGGATCGATCCGCCATCGCCGAACCAAATGAAGCCTAAGAGTAATCAATTACCTCCTATTCTTATTGTTGATGGTTCTCCATCCCTGGTTCACGGGTCTGGCACTATGCATGTTACTCCTTCTCTT
The DNA here is from genome assembly GCA_039583875.1 of Platanthera guangdongensis. Lineage (NCBI taxonomy): Eukaryota > Viridiplantae > Streptophyta > Magnoliopsida > Asparagales > Orchidaceae > Platanthera > Platanthera guangdongensis. Next base: position 233,887,392 of record CM077153.1, read on the forward strand.
CAGCTTCAGGACACTCTTTATGTCCCCAACTTTCCATGCAATCTTCTTTCTATTACTGCTCTTTGTAAGCAGTTGGGTTTTGAAGCAATATTTACTGCGTCTACTTGTGCTTTTCAGGTTCCTCCGTCCAAGGAGACGGTAGTTTCTGGGACTGAGAGCGGCGACTTGTTCTATCTTGATACTTCTTCTGCCTTTTCTGCCTCCTCTCCATTGCTTCAGTGGCATCTTCGACTTGGACATCATCCTCCTCGGATCCTTTATCAGCTTCTGCCTGATTTACCTCGGTGAGATTCTTTTCTTCATTGTGAAGCCTGTCAGTCATGGGCCAAGCCTAGTTAAGGCTTGGGACCGGGCCCAAGTAAAGCCTTGAATAGGTGCTAACCTAGGCCTGGACCGGGCTAGGCATCAGGCCGGGTAATACACTTCTTTGGGGGCCTTTTTAAGCCCCTAGGACCGGTCATGCCTGGACAAGGCCTACCCGGGCCCAGACCTTACTAGGATTTTTCCAGGCCTGGCCCAGACGGGCTTTCTAGGCCCAAACGTTTTGTACATGTCTGCTAGGAAGGAATGTACATCCTCCTGCCCTTATGGTGGCCCAGGAACCGGTTATGGTAGTTGAGCTGATAACAGCGAGACGAGCATCACATCAATAGTTGAAACATTTTTTGAGCTTTAATCCTCCTATGTTTGTGGTGATGGGATCTCCAACTCAAGCTGAAGATTTTGGCTCTTATGTATTAAGAGAACCTTGACGGCTATGGAGATAGAGGAATGGCAGAAAATGACCTTAGCTACTTTTCTCTCTGATGGTGAGACGAGATGGAATTATATTAGTTTGTGGGCAAGCAACTGACTGATATCTCGATGAAAGAGTTCTAAGATTGTTTCTGGAACAGTATATCCCTTATGTGCAATGTATTGTGTCAGAGGACCAATTTCAAAGGTTGACTCAGGGTGAGTCTGCTGGATGATTACTTCCATGAGTTTACATGACTTGAGAGGTATGCAGACTCATCGTTTAATAATGAGGAAAGAAAGACCAACGAGTTCTCTGAAGGTTTGTGTGATGATTTGAGGTTGCTATTGTCAGGCCCAATGACGCAAGGCATTCTGACCTTGGTGAATTCCGTCAGATCCCTTGAGCGGGATATGAAGAGGGTCCAAAGCAAGTAGGATCTATCTGTGAAGAAGCTAAAGTTCAAAGTGTCGAGCTCTACAAATTCTGGGTACCGCAGGTTTAAGAAGAAGTCTCGGTTTTTGGAGCCAACTTCCTTATTTATGTCATGAGCGACTACTAGGAGAGGTCTCTCACTTACTATACTTGTGGTAGAATGTGACACTTTACTTGAGAGTATCGTGTTGGTGGTCAGAAGATGGAGAAAAAGGCAGGTGCGTCGTATGCGGAGAAAGGGAAGTGGTGGAGTCGTCTACATCCCATTATACTCTAGCTCAGTCCCGAGTGTACAATTTTGGCCAATGGGAGGCCGTCAAACAAAGCAATGTCATGACATGTATGGTTTAGTATATAATATTCATTACTTTATGTACTTTAAACCTTGTGTGTGATTGTTTGTATAATGTATTTGTATTAGGCTTTGTCTTAATTCTGAACTATCCGGCAATAGCATTCTTTGACACTAGAGCATCTCACTCCTTTTGTTTGAAGACTTCATACTATGTATTGGAGTGTCTTCTTTCATCTCAATAAATATATTGGATGTCTTGCTGCCAAATGATTGCTTGATGTGCGCGGATAGAATTTGTTGTGTGAAGGTGCAAATAGGAATTCAAGAGTTTGACCTAGAAACATCAACACTGGCGATATCCGAGTTTGATGTGCTCTTTAGCATGAACTTGCTTTCAAAGTAGCGTGCATGCATTTATTATAATTTGAAGGAAGTGATGTAACATTCCGACTTTTATTGGGTCACTAAAACCCTAGTAGACCCAATAAAAGTGACTCGAAACTCTACCTAAGGCCCAAAAGAGGTAGGAGGTGACCTAAATTTGGGACATTGAGCTAATGAACTCTGATTTGAGTTTGGTCAGTTCCTATGAACCCGTATAATCAATACGAATGTGATGAGACTCGTTGCGATGCAATCCATGGTCTTACTATAAAAATGACCGTTTTGAACGTCGTAGCACACCGCGACACACAAATATTGATTAATGAGCAAACGAACTCTGATTTGTCCCCGGTTGGTGGCATTAGATTCGTATGGTCAATACAAAGTCAACAGAGTTCACCCTGGTCAATTTTGATTACTGTTGAAGCCATAAATTGACCTCAACTAGAGTTCAAAAATAAGGGTGTAGCCAACACCTACTTCTCTCAAACCCCGACCTTCAACTGGCTGCAAAGGACCTAGAACAGACCCAAAGCCTCAGTAGGGAGGTCCCACCTCTTTCCCGGAACATCTCTGAGAGCTTCCCCTCCAAAGCCAAAAGCTGGGCTGGAAGCTCCTCAGAAAGCACTAGAGAGTTTAGAGAAAAATGAAAGCCTGCCTTCTGAAGAGCCCATGCGGGTCTATTTATAGTCTTTGCTAACCTGAAGTTATTAAAATACCCTTGGCTTGTCTGCCAATAGCCAAATCCTGCTGTTATGAAATTCTAAATGCAGATCCCGGGGGCATGTAGGTCATTTACCTGAGGGCAACTAGGTAATTTCACCCTAGGCCCTGGCCCCCCACACGGGGAGAACCCTATGCCAAGAACCATCCCGCCTTTCACTCGGCGGGAGCTACAGAAAAAGGGATGAAGGCCCCCCTGGACCGAGCCTGCTTCCGCCCTCTATGGGGCGCGAGCCTTCTCGCCGCCTATGGGCAAAAGTGGGTCTCAGCGGAGCTCTTCTGCTCGGGTCCCCCGAAGTAGGCCTGCTTCCGCCCTCCATGGGGCGCGAGCCTTCTCGCTGCCTATGGGCAGAAGTGGTCCCGGTGGAGCTCTTCCGCTCTGAAGCCCAAAGCTAGCCTAAAGCTAGTCCAATTCGGGCCCTTGAGGGGGACCTTGGTTCTACCCAACGAATATGAGGTTGTACACAATCCCCGCTCTTTGCGAGCTAGCTTTGCGCTCGGAAAGACTCGTCCAACCCCAAATATTCGGCGGGTACATGCTGACCTGGCAGATAATCTTTTAGTAGACCCCACCCATGCTCTATAAATACACCGCTGGACTGGTCCCTTAGGCCGTCACTATTGTTCCTTCTCCCTGCGCGAGCTTCCGCCAATCTGTGAAGATGCGTGCCAAACCAGCCGAAAAACCCTTTCAAAGGAGCTTCAGGTTCGTCTAGCGGCTGCCCAGGCGCGAGATCGCGCCCATTGTGACAAGGTTGCCCCCTGGCTGATGGGCAAAAGGCCTGCCGACGAGAGAGTGCCGGACGAGAAACTAATTGGTGAGAAGCCTGCCGGAGAGAAGCCAACCGGCGAGAGGCCAGCCGTCGAGAAGCCAGCCGACGAGAGTTCCCGCCTCAAGAAGAAGAAGAAGGCTAAAACAATAAGGCGCGACCTGCTGAGAGAGAACCGAGACCCACCTACCCCAACTCTGAGCCGCGACGATTCTCTCGCTTCTCTGCCGGAGGTATGCTTTAGTCCTTTCGCTCTTCCCGTTGGCGCGAACATTTCAAGAGTTTGTTCATGGCTGTATGTTTGATAAAACCACTCCTTTTTCAGGGGTTAGCACCTAAAGACGCCACCGGCTTTCCGCCGTTGGTCACGGTAGTGGCTGGCCTCTGTAATGAGGATCCAGTTTCCGCTACAGGGACCGTTCCGCTTAACCCTCCAGCCGGTAGCACCAACCTGATACCAGAACACACCCTCCCTGCCGGAGGGGTTAACCCTGAGCCTCCTGCTTCCGTGCCGAGACCCCCACCTCTGTCGATAGAGGGGGCTCCTGATTCCACACTTGGCGAGACCGGCCCGCCGGAGCGCAGGACCTTTCGCCCGGGTCGGGGCAAGCCGCTGCATTTGCTTTTCGGAGAAGGAACAAAGGATCAGCCTGGCCCTTCTTGCTGCCCGTCGGGGAAAGACATCTCTCGCTCTCCAGGTAAGCGAGAACCTCCCTATTCTTCAATCATCCTCCCCCTCCCCCCTTTCTTATTCTGGTTGTTCCCGTTTTCTCAGAGCCAAAAGACCACGAGGCTGGAAAGGAAGAAGAAGAAGAAGAAGCAGCAGAAGAAGAAGAAACAGGGGGAGACCCGCCCCTCCCTTCCGCCGGCGAGATAAAAGACTTTCTCGAGGGGCCAAAGAGCGGAAAGGAGCGGAGGCGGAGGATCGCGGTAGTCTTGTCGAAGCTCGCACAATAGCAAAAGGCCAATTCTGTAGCGCTGAAAAGGATTCACGAGGTGATGGAGCGGCGACTGGCGGCTGTTGAGCGAGACTGCGCAGACCTCCTTGGCGGGGCGGGATTCCATGACGCAGCTTCCGGCGAAACCTCACCTGGCAGGCACATTGCGCGGATCCGAGATCAGCTCCGCCTGGCCAACCGGGGGCTAACCTCCCTGACGGCCTTCTTCCATCCTCGAGACCCTCCTAGGCCTGGTCAGCGAGATCTAGGTCGTTGGCGGTGGGTGCCATACTGAGCTCTCCGGGCGATCCCTCCCTTTACCCCTCTTCTTGGCCTACCTCTTCCATCTGTACATTTTTACTTCTAGCGATGGATAATTTCTCTCAAGCTGTGTGTTACCATTAATATTATTATTACTTATGTACTATCGTTGTCGGGGGCTCTCGCCTGGCGAGACCCCGTCTTCATCTTTGTTTTCTCAGTTCTCCTTTTGTATACTGCTCTAATATGTTGCAAATGCGTGATGTGTGTGTCTCGTTCAATGCTTCTCGCGTACTGAGGCTGCCCGCCCCCCTTCTCCAGCCTCCCTTGGGGGCTATCGCTTCTCGTCAAACCACGGAGAGCTGGCGCAACAGGACAAAAAGTGATGGATCGGAGTCATTGACTCGTTGACTTTTTCCCGCCATATTTTTCTAAATAACTCATGATTACCCTTCTTTCTATAAATAGGTCAATCCACCTATCCCCTTCCCTGCATTTATTCCAAAGTTCCGTCCGTCAGTCAATTGCTCTCGCCTTCTCTAGAAGCGGAAGGGCTCTTGTCTTCGCACCCCACCCTCTCTGCTCTCATTCTTCCGAGATGCCAGGCGAGAGCGAGGGCCGTTCCAATTGTACGCAATCCTTCCTTGATCATGACTTCCCGCCGTGCCGGCTTACGCAAGCGGAGTTCGTCACCATAGAGAAGAAATACATCCCGCCGGGGTTCACCACGCGGAAACCCGGTCGCAACACAGGGTGAACCTCGTGCTAGAAGGGGAGCTTGCTATTCCCCTGGAGCATTTTAAAGTGGGCCTCTGACTCCCCCTCTGGCCTGAGGTGCGCCAAGCCTTGCTCTACTATGGGGTGGTACTCGCTCAGCTCAACCCCAACTCCATCGCCCTCCTTGTGGCTTTCACCTGCTACATGCAGGCAGAAAGGATCGAGTTCAACCTCTCGGTCTTTCGGAAGTTGTTCAACTTCCGAGCCAAGGGAGGGTCGGTTTTCTTTTCCGGCCAGTCGGTGAAGACGGCGGGTCTCGCTAACAAGCACCACCACTCCGTGGAGAGGTTCGTCTTTGTCTCGGGACCTTTCGGCAACGTCCCTCTCGCCCCCATTCAGTACGATGGCACGGCCTACAAGCCTCCCACTCTCGGGGAGCGAGAAGGTGCTCTCGTTGAGTTTTTCGGCTCCAAGGTTTTTGACGTTCCTTTCCTCCGGCGAGACCTTGAAGCCCTCCAACCAGTACCTCCCGGCGAAGGTAACTCTCTGGATTTATCTCGCGGAAAGCTTGTTTCGAAGGAAAGGCTTTATAAAAACTACGGGCTTTGCAGGTGAGCGAGATCTCCCCGTCCACCAGCCCTTCGAGGAATCCAGTGCGTTTGCTGACGCCCTGGCTCGCACCAAGGTGGCCGCCGACGCCTGCCGGAAAGAGCCTGGAGCTTCCTCCGCACCGAGCGTTCTGAAGCGGAAATCAAGCTCTCTTCTAGTTTTCTCTTCCAAAAAATCAAAGCAGACCATCGCCGAAAAAGGCAAGATGGTGATATCTTCGCCCGCCGAGACCCCTGCCGCGATCCCTTCCGCTACCGCTATGGCGGATGCAGGTCAGCCTGCATCAGATACTCCCGCCAAGACCCCTTCCGCTACCAGCGCGGCGGAAGCAGGCCTGCTTGCCGCAGAGATTTCGGCCGAGCCCTCCCGCGGTCCGGTGCCGAAAGGACATCGAAACTTTGGTTTTGGTGACAAGTACAAGGACACGGAGGGCTTCCCTATGCTCCAGTGGGATCCCTCCAATAACCGAATAGCCGTTTACACCCTTCTACCCTCCTGGAGGGAGAGAGACGATGTTTCCGGCCACGCCTTGACGCTGGGGTACGACCTCTATAGCCGGGAAGACGCTGCCTCCTTTGACAGGACAACGACGAAGGCTCTCGTCTTTGACGCCGCACAGGCCCAGCTACGCATGGTCCAACTTTCGCACAAGGCCGGGCGCCGCACCCTCACCACAAAGCGGAACTTTGTGGATATGCTTAAGGTGAGGGATGCCTCCGTGGCAGAAGCCACCACCCTGAAGGCCGAGCTGGCTACCACCCAACAACTTCTCTCCGCTCGCCCGACCCCCGAGGTAAGCAGGACTTTCCCACTCTTGCGCCAATTCATACGCTTTCGCCTTTTACCTGAATGGATCGCTTTGCAGGATCTTGGAGAAATTGAACTGTCTCGCACGCGAGCGGCCCGCGGTGAAGGCGAGAACCAGGTACTGCGGGCTGAGGTGAAGCGTCTGGAGGAGGACCTAGCCCTGGCCAAGGATCGCCCGCAGCGGGAGGAAAGGGTAGAGCGTCGTCACTACTCTGACTATGAGATCAACGTGATCTTCCAGGAAAATGTGCAAGCAACATCGAGGATGGTGATCGAAGTTTTGCGAGAGTCGAGGCTGCTGAACGAAGGAGGCGAGACCCTCACTGCGCGAGGGATCCTGCCATTTTTGTTTGAGCCCATCCCACGCCCTGCGGGAGAGGACGGCTCTCCGGTGGACATTGTGGTGGAGCTTGCGAGAACTAGCGGTAGTTCCCTCCTCGAGTCCTTCGGCTACTCTCCTAGCAGAAACTCTGGCGAGACCTCCAGCAGCATTTCAAGCAGGAACTCCGGTAAATCTGCCCGCTAGCTTTTTCGCTTAGTGTAATCTTGTTCTGATACAATTAAGCTTTATGAACTATGTTAGTGTAATTTTTGTATAGGGGGTGAAATTCCCTTACTGCTTCTTTACTTTTGTTTTGAATGTCGAAATGTTTGCTTTGTCACTGGAATGTTTGTCAACTTCACGTTCACCCTAGGCTCTTTTAGGTGACAGCTGCTTTCCACTCTGAGAGTTGACCTAGGGGCATCTGCCGGGAAGTATATGACGAGAGCCTTACCTTAAAGGTTGTGTCCGGAACCCCTGTCGAGTCATGCTCGCCGGGACCCCCCAGCCATCTGGTCGCGGCGAGAGCCTCGCCGAGAGCACTGCTGTGGACTCAGCCGAGACCCCCCGCCGGGAGATTCGTGCCGAGAGAGGCCTTTCGGGTGGGTTGTGTCGAGAGCCGTGCCAAGAGGGGTCTGGGTCACTCCCTCCCTGTTCAAGGCCTGAAAAATGTTCGATTCTAAATCTGTTAGCAAGGGACTTTGTGACTCCATCGTGACTCCAAGGAACAATCCTCTCCCCCTAGGTGTGCCTACAGCCCTGCCCAGCTAATGAGAGCCTGTGCAGCGAGTCTACCCGGGGCCGAGCAGCACTCGGGGTCCCTTACCCCCACAGGCGAGCCTTCGGACCTGCTAGCTAGTAGGAGCCTGACCGCGGGTCTACCTGGGGCTGAGCAAGGCTCGGAGTAGTGCAAAGCTCTTCAAGAGCCAACCCTTTCCCCCCAGGTGTGCCTACAGCCCTGCCCAGCTAATGAGAGTCTGGGCAGCGAGTCTAGCCGGGGCCGAGCAGCACTCGGGGTCCCTTACCCCCACATGCGAGCCTTCGAACCTGCCAGCTAGTAGGAGTCAGGAAGTGGGCCTACCTGGGGCCGAGCTAGGCTTGGGATAGTGCAAAGATCTTCAAGAGCCAACCCTTTCCCCCCAGGTGTGCCTACAACCCTGCCCAGCTAATGAGAGCCTAGGCAGCGAGCCTACCCGGGGCCGAGCAGCACTCGGGGTCCCTTACCCCCACAGGCGAGCCTTCAGACCTGCCAGCTAGTAGGAGCCAGACAGCGGGTCTACCCGGGACCGAGCCAGGCTCGGGGCAGTGCAAAGATCTTCAAGAGCCAACCCTTTCCCCCAGGTGTGCCTACAACCCTGCCCAACTAATGAGAGCCTGGGCAGCGAGTCTACCCGGGGCCAAGAAGCACCCGGGGTCCCTAACCCCCACAGGCGAGCCTTCAGACCTGCCAGATAATAGGAGCCAGGCAGTGGGTCTAACTGGGGCCGAGCCAGGCTCAGGGTAGTGCAAAGATCTTCAAGAGCCAACCCTTTCCCCCCATGTGTGCCTACAGCCCTGCCCAGCTAAAGAGAGCCTGGGCAGCGAGTCTACCCAGGGCCGAGCAGTACTCAGGGTCCCTTACCCATACAGGCGAGCCTTCAGACCTGCCAGCTAGTAGGAGTCAAGCAGCGGGTCTACCTGGGGCCGAGCCAGGCTCGGGGTAGTGCAAAGATCTTCAAGTGCCAACCCTTTCCCCCCAGGTGTGCCTACAGCCCTACCCAGCTAATGAGAGCCTGGGCAGCGAGTCTACCCGGGGCCGAGCAGCACTCGGGGTCCCTTACCCCCACAGGCGAGCCTTTGGACCTGCCAGCTAGTAGGAGCTAGGCAGCGGGTCTACCTGGGGCCGAGCCATGCTCGGGGTAGTGCAAAGATCTTCAAGAGCCAACCCTTTCCCCCCAGGTGTGCCTACAGCCCTGCCTAGCTAATGAGAGCCTGGGCAGCGGGTCTACCCGGGGCCGAGCAGCACTCGGGGTCCCTTACCCCCACAGGCGAGCCTTCAGACCTGCCAGCTAGTAGGAGCCAAGCAGCGGGTCTACCTGGGGCCGAGCCAGGCTCGGGGTAGTGCAAAGATCTTCAAGAGCCAACCCTTTCCCCCCAGGTGTGCCTACAGACCTGCCCAACTAATGAGAGCCTGTGCAGCGAGTCTACCCGGGGCCGAGCAACACTCGGGGTCCCTTACCCCCACAAGCGAGCCTTCGGACCTGCCAGCTAGTAGGAGCCAGACAGCGGGTCTACCCGGGGCCGAGCCAGGCTCGGGGTAGTGCAAAGATCTTCACGAGCCAACCCTTTCCCCCACATGTGCCTACAGCCCTGCCCAACTAATGAGAGCCTAGGCAGCGAGTCTATCCGGGGCCGAGCAGCACTCGAGGTCCCTTACCCCCACAGGCGAGCCTTTGGACCTGCCAGCTAGTAGGAGCCAGGAAGCGGGTCTACCTGGGGCCGAGCCAGGCTCGGGGTAGTGCAAAGATCCTCATGAGCCAACCCTTTCCCCCTTGGTGTGCCTACAGCCCTGCCCAGCTAATGAGAGTCTGGGCAGCGAGTCTACCTGAGGCCGAGCAGCACTCGGGGTCCTTACCCCCACAGGAGAGCCTTCGGACCTGCCAGCTAGTAGGAGCCAGGCAGCGGGTCTACCTGGGGCCGAGCCAGGCTCGGGGTAGTGCAAAGATCTTCAAGAGCCAATAAGAAACCAATCATGAGAAGAAACTCAAAGATGTTATTACAAATAGGGTTTACAATCTTCTTCCCACTAAGGGTAGAAACGCTTCAAGTCATCTCCACTCCATGCATGACTCAAGGATACCCCCTCCATATTTTGGAGGTGGTATCCCACCGACTCCAGGACCTTTTCTACGATATAGGGCCCCTCCCAGTTCGAGTTGAGCTTGCCCACCGCGACCGACCTTCCCGCGGCGTCGACCTTCTTCAGGACCAAGTCCCCTTCCTTGAACTGCTTTATCCTCACATGTTTATCGAAATACTTTGTCATCCTTCGTTTGATCTCCTCCTGCCTGACAGCGGCCACGTCACGGAGTTCTTCAACCATGTCTAACAAGAGTCGTAGCTCCTCCTCATTTTCTAGCCTCCAAGCCTCGTCTCCATCACTTGCAGCCGTAACTAGTGGGGATTGAACCTCAAACTCCACGAGCAGGACCGCCTCGCACCCATGGGAAAGTTTGAAGGGGGTCTCGCCGGTGGCCGTGTTTGGGGTCGTTCGCAAGGCCCACAACACTGATGAGAGCTGTTCCACCTAGCTCCCCCTCAAATTCTCCACCTTCTTCTTGAGTAGGTTCACGATAATTTTGTGCGCTGCCTCCACCTGACCGTTGCTCCTGGGGTGGTGGACGGAGGCAAACCTGAGGTCGATGCCCAGCTGAGTGCAGAAACTTATGAACTCCTCGCTTGCAAACTGTGGACCATTGTCCGTGACAATGGCCTGAGGTAGCCCGTGCCTGTAGATGATCTCCCCCCAAACAAAATTCTGAATGACTTGGGATGTTACTTTGGCCAACGCCTTGACCTCCAGCCATTTTAAAAAGTAGTCAATCATAACCAAGAGAAACCTTCTTTGCCCACTCGCTGGGGGGAAAGGCCCAACTAGAACCATCCCCCAAATGGCAAAAAGGCCACGACACCGTAATGCTTTGGAGCCTTTGAGCGGGCAAGAGCTGGAGGGGGCGTAGAGCTGGCATTTCTGGCACCTCTTAGGAAATTCCACGACATCCTTCCTCAGGGTGGGCCAGAAGTACCCCTGCCTGACCACCCTTGCCTCCAACGTCCTTCCTCCGGAATGGCTACCACATTCCCCAGAGTGTATCTCCTCCAGAATCCGCTGGGTCTCCTCTTCCGTCACACATTGCGCCAGAAGTCCCGAGAGCATCTTCCGATATAAGCTTCCTTCGTGCATGATGTAGTGGGCTGCCTTATGCCGAAAACTCTTTGCCTCCTTGATTCCCTCAGGGAGGTTGCCCGTGACGAAGAAGGTCACGAAGGGGTCCATCAATGAGGGTCGCTGATCTACTTCCATTAGCTCCCCTTCCTCGACCGTCGGGCGAAAAAGATCAGTCAAGGTTCCCCCCCTCGGGGTCAAAACTTGGCCAATCGGTCGGATGCCTCATTCTCTTCCCTAGGTAGGTGCTGCATTGAGAAGGTTCGGAACCCCCCTATGATCCCCCTCGCCTTGGCTAAGTACTTCTGGAGGGTTGGTTCCCGAGCTTCATACTCTCCCCTGATCTGGGACACTACCATTAGTGAGTCTGTGAACACTTCCACGCCGTGAAATCCAAGCTCCTTGACCAACCGCAACCCGGCTATGACGGCTTCATACTCTACCTGGTTGTTGGTGACCGGAAAGTATAGCGCCACTGCCTGCTCTATGGTGACTCCCTGGGGGCTTACCAACACCACACCTCCCCCCAGGGAATGCTTCCATGAGGCCCCATCGACATACATCTTCCATGCCTCCTTCGGCTGTGCTTCCCCCTCTCCCAGCTCTGTGACGAAGTCAACCAAGAAGTCGGCCACCGCCTGTGCCTTGATGGAGAGCCTAGGCACAAAGGAGACGTCGAATTCGCTGAGCTCAATGGACCACTTTGCCAACCGCCCCGAGTGTTCTACCCACTCAAAGATCTTATGTAATGGGTGGTAGGTCACTACCTTGATTGAATGAGCCTGAAAGTACGGCCTGAGCTTTCGAGCCGAGACAACCAGCGAGAAAGCTAACTTTTCTAAGATGGGGTAGCGCAGTTCAGCCTTCTTTAGGACTCTACTGACATAATAGATGGGCAGCTGCCTTTTGCCTTCCTCCCTTACCAACACAGAGCTTACTGCCTCAGACCATACCCCAAGGTACAAGGCTAAGTCCTCTCCCTCCTTCGGACTCTGGAGGAGTGTCGCTCGAGTCAGCTGAGTCTTCAATGTCTGAAAAGCCGCCTCACATTCCTTCATCCACTCGAACTGTTTACTCCCCCGAAGCAATTTGAAGAAAGGAGAGCACTCTCTCCAGCCCAAGAAAGGAAACGACTCGGCCCAGCCAGCTTACCTGTCAAGCGCTGAACCTCCTTGGCGCTGCGAGGTGATTCAAACTCCATGATGGCTCTTACTTTATCTGGGTTAGGCTCGACCCCTGCCGGGGTTAGAAGGTGCCCGAGGAACTTCCCCCGGCTTGCCCCAAAGACATATTTTTGGGGATTCAACCTCATATTGAACTTTCGCAGGGTTGCAAACGTCTCCTCCAGGTCAAGAAAGTGAGAACCCACGTCCCTGCTCTTAACCATGAGGTCATCGACGTAGACCTCCAAGTTCCTCCCCCTTTGATCTTTGAACACCCAGTCCATCATCTGTTGGTATATAGCCCCCGCGTTCATTAGCTCGAAGGGCATCATTTTATAGCTGAAGCACCCTTCCCTCGTGATGAAGGAGACATCCTTGACATCGGGGGGATGCATGCGGATCTGGTGATAACCTGAAAAAACATCCAAAAAACTCATGATAGAAAAACCGACGGCTGAATCAACCAGCGCGTCGATTCGAGGCAGGGGATAACAATCCTTAAGGCACGATTTATTTAATAAAGAAAAGTCTACACACATTCTCCACCTCCCATCACCCTTCTTTACCATGAGCACATTGGAGACCCAGCCTGGGTACTAGATCTTCGAAATAAAGCCTGCGTCGAGAAGCTTCTTCACCTCCTCGCGGATGGGATCCTCCAGCTTTGTGGCAATAGCCCTCATCTTTTGGAGGATGGGACGCGTCTTAGGGTCCAGGTTCAAGCGGTGACAAGCCACAGCAGCGTCAATGCCCAACATATCCGCCACGCTCCAGGTAAAGATGTCAACATTCTTTTGGATGCACTCCCGCATCCTCGCTTGGTATTCTTGGCCCAAGCCTCCGCTGACCCTCACCTTCTCCACCTTCCCTGCCCTACTGACCACCTCCATCTCCACAACTCCTCCTCCAGCTCCATCCGAGACTGCTCCCCGCTGACCCTTTCCTCCTCTTCTCTCCACTCCTCAACACCTAGCCTCTCCACCTCCATTGCTTCCAACTGGCCCTCCTCGGGCAGCTCCACCTCCTTTCCCCTCTGGGCCTCCCCCTCCGTCTCTCCTTTCATCCTTTGCTGCTCCGTTGCTCCCCCCATCCCCTCACTCAGGCTCTCTCCTTCCTTTCCCATAACCTCCTCCTCAGCCTCTCTCCCAACCTCGCCCAAGCTCACTACCTCCTTCCTCGCAGCCCCCTCTTCTACATTCTCCACCGCCTCTTCCAGGCTCGCCTCTCCTTCTCCCTCAACTTCCTCTACCCTTGCCATCTCCCATTCCAGCTCCTCCGCTTCCTCCATCCAAGAGATAGTGTTGACAACAGTCACATAGTACTGCATCGCCACCCTTGGATCTCCCCTGATCCTGACCTGTACCCCTCCGCTATTGAACTCTAGGAACTGATGGAACTAGGAGGGGACACAACGAAAGGCGTTGATTAGAGGCCGCCCGAATATTGCGTTGTAGCTGCTCGGAGCGTCAACGATGACGAACCGACAATTCCTCGACACCCCCCCCCCACGTCACATACAGCCCTACCCCTCCTTCCACCTCCTTCCGCTCCCCCAAGAACCCAAACAGCGGTCCATCTGAGGCTAGCACCCTCTGAGCTTCCACCTTCATCTCATCAAAGGCTTTCTTGAAGATTACGTTCACGGAACTCCCATTGTCCACCAGTATCCGGGAAACCGTGAAATTCTCTATCGTTGTCTTGATCACCAAGGCATAGCAGAATGGATCCTTGTAATTCGGCAAGTCTTTCACTGAAAAAGTGATCTTCTCCTCCGGGGGGGTCTGGGAGGTCGAGGCGACACTCCTTTAGTACATGGTTTGAAAACTCCCCTTGCGGGTAGCCTCGATCCCCACACCTCCGTGGATCACCCCGATCCCTCCTCGGGTCCCCACATCCACCCGGTCTTTGCATCTATCTTCTCCTCCTCCTTCTGGTAGAACCTCCTCAATCCTCACGGGGGGTTGCTGCTGAGCTTGCCCCCTTACTGCCCTCATCTCTAGAAATTCTGGGCAGGTGGTCTTCGTGTGACCCACCTCTTGGTGAATGTCACAAAAGGGCAATGCCACCGTATATTCCATCCTCCTCACTCCTCCTCTAGCCCCTCTCCTTCCTACTTTTCCTCTTACTATCTTCATTGCTTCCTGCTGCGGCCGGAGGGGGACCCTCTGCCCCTGCCTCCAAGCCGGCTAGTTGGTCCTCCTTTGCTCCCTGTAGTTGTCCCTGGCCGAGAATCCACCACCTTATCCTTGAGGGTGACCCTCTTGGGGCCTCCATCCCAACCTGTTGTTCGGCTCCCGCGACCCCCAACCTTGTTGCTTCCCCTGATCTCGGGGTTCCTCTCTCCTTCTCTCCTCCCTTCGCTCTCTCTGCCTCCCTGCTCCAGCCTCCTTACCATCTTCTTCTGCCAACCTGGCTAACCTCCTTGCAAACGCCGGATTAGCCGACTCAATCTCAATCTCTTTTGTTGCCCTCTCCATCAGCTCCTCGAAGGAGAGGGGGGAAACCCTCTTCAGCTCCATACTAAAGAAACTGGGCCTCAACCCCAGAGTGAAGGCCAGCATCACCGTGTACCCCTGCATCTCCTGCACCTACAGAATCTCCTCCTGGAACCTGTCCACATAGTGTCCCAGCGTCTCTTCCGACCTTTGCTTGATGGCGAACAGGCACTCCGCTGACTTCTTCCTCTTCTTGGACGTGGAGAACCACAATAAGAATCCGCGCCTCAGATCTTCGAAGCAGTAAATCGAGCTCGCGGGTAACTGGTGGAACCAGTCCCTCGCCTTTTCCTTCAATGTGATGGCAAAGTGCCCGCACTTGAATGCATCCGACATTTGTCTGATGGAAATAGCCTCTTCGAACCACTGCACGTGCTATGTAGGGTCATCCCTCCCGGTGTAATATGACATGTTCGGCTCCCTAAACCCTTCCGGGACCGGAGCTGAAATGATAAGCTCACTAAAGGGGCTCCAGCTCACCACTTGCCGAGAAGGCTCCTCCCGCGACCTCGGCTCGCTGGCCCTGTCTGCACTGGCCTATCCCGAGAATAGCTCCCACCTGTGGACATCCCTTTCCACCACCTTAGCTGGAACCTCCTTCCCAGGGCGTTGTCCGAGAGCGTTCTCGCCTAACGATGGAGCAACCGCCACCGGAACCTACAGAGTCTCCCAGTCGCCTCTCGCCGAGAAGGCCAAGTGGATTGTCTGCAAAATCTCCTGCCTGAAATCCTCTAGCATTCCCAACGTCACCCCACTCTCCCGGGAGGGAGAACCTCCCGAGACAGCTCCTTCTCCTCCACCTCCAGCCATGAGACTTGACTTGAGATTTTCTAGCACCGGCTACTATCCACGCTCACCGCACCAGAACTGTTGAAGCCAGAAATTGACCTCAACTAGAGTTCAAAAATAAGGGTGTAGCCAACACCTACTTCTCTCAAACCCCGACCCTCGACTGGCTGCAAAGGACCTAGAACAGACCCAAAGCCTCAGCAGGGAGGTCCCACCTCTTTCCCGGAAGATCTCTGAGAGCTTCCCCTCCAAAGCCAAAAGCTGGGCTGGAAGCTCCTCAGAAAGCACTAGAGAGTTTAGAGAAAAATGAAAGTCTGCCTTCTAAAGAGCCCATGCGGGTCTATTTATAGTCTTTGCTAACCTGAAGTTACTAAAATACCCTTGGCTTGTCTGTCAATAGCCAAATCCCGCTATTATGAAATTCTAAATGCAGACCCCGGGGCATGTAGGTAATTTACCCGAGGGCAACTAGGTAATTTCACCCTAGGCCCTGGCCCCCCACCCGGCGAGAACCCTATGCCGAGAACCATCCCGCCTTTCACTCGGCGGGAGCTACAGAAAAAGGGATGAAGGGCCCCCTGGACCGAGCCTGCTTCCACCCTCCATGGGGCGCGAGCCTTCTCGCCGCCTATGGGCAAAAGTGGGTCTCGGCGGAGCTCTTCTGCTCGGGTCCCCCGAACCGGGCCTGCTTCCGCCCTCCATGGGGCGCGAGCCTTCTCGCCGCCTATGGGCAGAAGTGGGTCCCGGTGGGGCTCTTCCGCTCTGAAGCCCAAAGCTAGCCTAAAGCTTGTCCAATCCGGGCCCTTGAGGGGGACCTTGGTTCTACCCAACGAATATGGGGTTGTACAATGACGGATGGTCAAACTGTGGTCAAAACGAGCATTTCAGTGCACTGAAAAGTGTGCACACACCGATACTACTAAAATATCCCAAATTTGGCTCATCACTCGACGACTTGGACTTATTTTGACTTTGAGTCACATGGGGGACCCAACTTATGGTTGACTTTGGTCAAACCCTTCCAAAAGAATATTTTTTTTCCAAAGTTTAAGGTAATCCTTCCACTCACACCTCAATTATGGGCTCATATCAACCTAAATAGGTTTGCATTTGGATTGTTACTAGGCCCAAATCCGGAGAAGAATGAGATCAAAAACCCGCCTTTACTCTCTCTCCCTCTCTCCCTATTGGTCGAATACCACCTTCTCACATGGCCTAAAACATCACTAACCTAGCTCTTAGATGGTACTTCTCCAACATATAATTGACATATGTCTAAGGAAAGTTGGAGGAGTGCCAGCTGCCAACCATGGTTGGTGCAACCCAACCATGGTTCTCCTCTTATTGGTCGAAAAGGAAGGAAGGACTCACCCCCTCCCTCTATAAATGCATACCATCCATACAAGAGGACTTCACTCCTCTCCCCAGCCCCAATCGAACCCAACAAAGCTCTGCCCAAGCCCCAACCTTGTCGGAATCCCTCCTCCCGAGCTCCACCACCCTCCACCGCCATTAATGGTGGAACTTGCTGAGAGCTCCCGGAGGCCCCCAAATAAGGTGGAGACCTCCTCATCTCCTTCCTCCCTATCTTCTGGACGCATCACATGTATGCTCTGGCGGCCGGAGCTCTATCGTAGCGCCTCCATGCTTGCTTAAGTAAGTGTTATGTATGTGCTTATTTGGTAGCGACAGGCCGCCGGACCACCGCAGGAAGCTACTGTGTAACACCTTAAGGAGAACTAGTCGAATCAAGCAAAGGAATGGCCAAGGGGGCTGGGATTAGGAGAGAGAGACGAAAGGGGTGAGAAACGAGATGAAAAACATTCATAATTTTATTCCTTAAAAAGTTCTTACATCCATAATCATGTATTATAGTAATTATAGACTAATACAATGTTTATCAACGGTAATAATTCTAACGGCTATGTTGACATGGCGATCCTCTTCATCCATTTGTTGTTGACTATATCAGAATTGTAGATTTGATTTTGAGCTATAAGCCACCAGCGGAAGATAATAATATAATGCTACCTCCCACAACTTTTGTCCAGATTAAATCTCCACCGTGGAATAAACGATGGGAATAATAATAATGTTGTTGCATTTACCTCCCCCGTTAAAAAGGACGTTGTCCTCAGCATCTTCTCCATTCTTACCGTCTCTTCCATCCTGAAACCCTAGCAGTTGCGAAGGAGAAAAAACTTCTCCGGCGAGTTGAATCTTCCTGGTTCACTAATGGAAGAAAGCAGAAGATGATGCTGATGAAAATAAATTGGCAGATGAACTTCCGGCTGAGAAAAAAATTGATTCTGCTACTCTTACCATGGCTGGGTAAGATTTCACTGTAGAAGTATAGTGTTCTTCCTCCGATCTGTTGTTTTGCCGAGATCTGAGCTTTAGGGTAGTGTTGGTTATAGATTTCTCCTTTCTGATGTTTGTTCGTTTGTTCAACTTTTTGTTCCTCTCTTACTTCGTTGCCCCTTGGTTTTCCATGCCGTATCTTCCTGTTTTCCTGTATGTTTGTTTAAGTGTGGACAGTCCTTTAGGGAAGGTAAATCATCCCAAGTACTATCTTCTAGCGATAGTCCCTCCCACTGCACTAATCTTTGTTGTATTTCTCTTCCTTGCTATGAAATTTGCCGAGTAGTTACAACAGCCAAGGGTTTATGAAGTGGGTTGATTCTCCAATGATTTCCTGGAAGGGCAACCGGCTGAGGCCCAGGTTTTCCAATGTAAGGCATTAGCAGAGATACGTGAAAAATTGGGTGGATTTTTGCCTCGGGAGGGAGGTCAAGCCGATAGGCTGCTTGGTTAATGACCTCCGGCACTTGGTAAGGACCGTAATATTTGAGTCCCAACCTTTTGTTATAAGAATGTCCCAATGACAATTGCCTGTACGAGTGTAATTTGAGTAGTACCCACTGCCCAGGTTGTAGATGTAGTTCTTTCCTTTTTTTCATCGACGTAGGTTTTCATTCGTTGCTGCGTTGTCTTCAGATTTTTGTTTTAGTTGTTGTAGAATCTTCTCCCATTTTGCCATTGTTGCTCCAGCTGCTTCATTTGTTATGCTCCCTGGGCTATATGATAATAAATCAGGTGGAGATCGACCGAACATGACCTCATACGGGATCATTCTGGTCACTGAGTTAAATGTCATATTTATAAAGTACTTAGCAAAACTAAGATATGTAGTCCATTTCTTAGGATTATGATTACAAAACAATCGTAGATATTGTTCCAGGGATCGATTGATTCGTTCGGTCGGGCCATCCATCTGAGGATGGTAGGCCGAACTATATTTTAATTAAGTTCCTTGTAACCTAAATAACTCCTTTCAAAAGTTACTTACGGATATAGTATGTCGATCCGTAATAATTGATTCTGGTATCCCGTGAAGTTTTCCTACTGTCTCCCAAAATAAAACTGCTACTTTTGGCCCTGTTAATGTTTTTATTGGGGCAAAAAGGATTGCTTTTGAAAAACGATCTACCACTACCATAATAATTGTATAAGAGTTGGAATTCGCTAGATTAGTGATGAAATCCATTGTGAGATCGGACAATAATTTTCAGGTGTTTCTAGGGGTTGTAGCAGGCCATAGGGAAGATGGTTACTTGGTTTAGCTTTTTGGCATAACTCGCATTGCTTAACATACTGTTCTACTTGTTTACTTGTGTTTGGCCAATAGAATTGTCGTTGTAATCTAAATGTCGTTCCATTAACGCTAGAATGACCTCCCTAGAGGCTATCGTGGGCCTACTTAATTAGTGTCAGTCATAAATTTGAATTCTCTTGGAGGTATAACTTGTGCTTGTTGTAAATGTAAGGTCCCTTAAGGGACCAATTAGGCTCAAGATGTGATGTATTTTTAATTTTCTTTATGATTTGTTGTGAAAAATTATCTGTTGCATAGTCTTGTTCCAGTCCACTCAAGAGAGGAGAGACTGGAACTGATAACCTACTCTGGTGCATTACTGGAGGTTGTTTTGGGGTTGAGTCTACTCTTGATAGGGAATCAACAACAATGTTACTTTTGTCGGCCTTACATTTGATAGTGTAGTCATAGCCAAGTAATTTGGAAAAAAAATTGTGTTGCACTAGTGTGTGTAGGTCTTGGGTCAATAGATGATGCAGGCTGTGGTGGTCTGTATGAATTATAAATCTATGTCCCAAAAGATATTGGTTTCATTTTGCTACAGCCGAAATAATTACGTACATCTCTCTCACGTAGGTGGATTTTAGTTGCATTTGCCATGATAATTTTTTTTTACTAAAGAGCGCTATTGGTTTTTTTGTTGGGATAAAACTGCTCTGATTCCTTTTCCAAACACGTTAGTCTCAAGTTCAAATGGTATCTTAAAATTTGATAGTGTTAAAACTGGGGGATTAAGCAAATTCATTTTTTAAAGATCAAAAGCTTTTTGAGCTAGAGAGGTCCAGTTAAAAGGGATTTGTTTAAGCAAATCTGTCAAGGGATATGCAATTGTGTCATTTCCTTTGATAAATTTGCGATAATAACCTATAAATCCCATAAATGCTCTAATATCTTTTTGTGAATTGAGTGTTGGGAAATTTTGAATGACTTCTAAGTTTGTTTTGGTTGGTCTAACCTGTCCCTGTGATATTTGATGGCCCAAAAATTCAATAGACGAGGTCAGAAAAGAGCACTTATAGTATTTAATATATAAATTATTTTAAGAAAGAATTTCTAAAGCTCTACTGAGATGAGAGTAATGGTCGTCTCTAGAGGCATTATAAATTAAAATATCATCAAAAAATGACTATAAAGTTTCTCAAGTATGGTTGAAAAATTTTATTCATTAAGGCTTGTAACGTGGATGGTGAGTTTGACAGACCAAAGGGAAAAACGGAGAATTCGTAGTGGCCTTGGTGTGTTCTAATGACTGTTTTGTGAATATCATCTTTGGCCATTCGTATCCGGTGATAGCTCGAGCATAGGTCTAACTTAGAAAAAAACGGGCATCATGAAGTTCATCTAATAATTCATCGATCGTTGGAATTGGAAATCGATCTTTTATTGTAATCTTATTGAGAGCTTCGTAGCCGACACAGAACCTCCATGTACCATCCTTTTTTTCACTAGTAGAACCAGTGAAGAAAAACTAGAAGTGCTCGGCCGGATGTGATTTTTGTGTAACATTTCAACAATCAAGCATTCTATTTCATTTTTTGATAGTAGGGAAATCAGTAAAATTTGATAGTAGGTGATTGTGCTCCTGATTCTAAGTTTATATGATGGACTATGTCCCTTTTGGGGGGTAAGAGACGGGTTTCGTGAATAAGTGTTCGTATTTAGTAAGAAGGGAATTAAAGTCCTTGGGTAAGTCTGCTCGTGCCTTGGTATCTATGACTGTGGGAAATAATGTATCTAAGGTAATCAGCCAATAAATTGCTAAAGGCTGTAAGGATAACAATTGAGAAAGTTGCGATGATGTAATTTGGCTGTCAAGGAAATTATTATGTCCCTTGATGGTGATTGGTCGTTCCTTTCCTAAATAGGACATGGTTAGGGTTGAGTAATATGTGGTTATAGTACCTAATGGTCGTAACCATCGTTCTCAAAGAATTATGTCTGCTCTCCTGATGTCTAATACATGCAAGTGGACCTTAAAAGGATTAGCCTGGATGAGCAACTGAATATCCTTACATACGCCCTTATATTTGATGGAGGACCCGTTCCCCATTAGCACTGGGAATTCGAGTATAACATAGATTGGTATTCCTAGGAATTTGGCCATGCGAGGAGATATAAAATTGTGTGAGCTGTCACTGTCTACTAGTATTTCAATTGAGGTTTGTGAGATGTGGCCAGTGAAACGAATGAAGTGGGTTGGTGAGGAGTCCGTTAAGGTTTGTATTAAGGCAGTTGATGTAGGGTTGTCCTCATCAATGTCAGATAATTGGTCTGAAGTTTCTAGTATGTCCTCATCCTCAGTCCCTTGGAATTAACATAAGAAACCTTTACCGCGACACTTATGGCTTGGTTGTTATTTTTCATCACAGTTATAGCATAATCCCTTCTCCCGTCTGTTTTGGAGTTCTTGTGGAGACAGTTTTTTTATAAATTGTTTTGTGGTGGGAGGTATAAATGACTGTCAAGAAGTATTTGGTTGACAGATAGTTGGTTTGGGGTTATAGTCGAGGGTAGGTTTATATAGTTACGAAGAAGTTTTTGTGATACTTGAGGTGTTTTGCTTCAAACATTCTAGCCATGGCAAAAGCTCTATCAAGTTCAGTGAGTTTGTAGATCAGAACTTGACTTTGGATGTGAGGTTGTAGGTCTGAGATAAACATATTAGTCAAAAAGGTTGGGTCTAGTCTGGGGACTCTATTTTTTAGTTCTTCAAATTCTATTTTTTTGTAGTTTAAAACAATGGTTGTTTAAGTTAGTTTGTTAGCGCTCCTTGTGGATTTTCATATGGGCTAGGTCCAAATCGTTGCAGTATCACTTTAACAAAGGAATCAAAATTTAGTGATGGGCGGTCTGAAAGTATCGCTGGTACCAGCGTGATACTGGTTTATCTAAGTGTAATGCGGCGTAAAGTAAATATTCTTAAGGATCAATTGTGTTATACTAAAAAAAATTTGAGATCGTACATCCAATCTGTAGGATCTCCCTCAGAAAAACGCAAACAAGTAATAGAAAGTAATTTAGGTTGAACAGAAATAGCCTAAATTGGAGGCTCGGGCGGCGGGGGGAGCTACCGGAATGTCGGCCGACGATTAGCCTGTAAAATGCTCCAGTTGTTTTTGTAGACGCGAATTCTACAGGTTCAGAGATCGTTGAATATTTTCCATGTGCGTGCACATCTCTCTCCGTAATTCCTGATATTGATCTTGTGATTGGTCTCTGGACGCCAAGATTTGCAGTGTTAAAATCTTGTTCTGGGATTGCATATTGTTACGCAGAGAATCGATCTGTGCTTTTCTGGTTCGTTGCTCTTCTTGGATTGCTGGAGAAACATCCATGGGATGGTGTTCCTCACCGTGAGATCTGGTTTCGACAGCCATGAGATCAGAGAGGGTGGAGAGCAAAGAACAAGAGCACCAAGATGTAACACCTTGGGAAGAACTAGTGGAATCAAGCAGAGGAATGGCCAAGAGGGGACGAGATTAGGAGAGAGAGACGAAAGGTGTGAGAAAAGAGATGAAGAAAATTCATAATTTTAATCCTTAAAAATTTCTTACATCCATAATCATGTATTTATAGTAATTATAGACTAATACAATGTTTATCAACGGTAATAATTCTAACGGCTATGTTGACGTGGCAATCCTCTTCATCCATTTGTTGTTGACTATATCAGAACCGTAGATTTGATTTTTATCTATATGCCACTGGCAGAAGATAATAATATAATGCTACCTCCCACAGCTTTTGTCTAGATTAAATCTCCACCGTGGAATAACCGGTGAGAGTAACAATAATGTTGTTACATACTGCCACCGTATAGTCGGCCGGGAGCGGAGCCATGGTTAGCAGGTGGCCGGACGCTGGCAGGGAAGGCCCGCAAGAGCTCGTTTTGTTACACGCCCGCACTCTGTTTGTGTACAGGAAGGAGATGAAATTTTTTTAAACTTTATTAAAAATTATACTTTAATTAATCATGGATGATTTATTTTTCTAGGGCTAAATCAGAACCCAAATTTAAAAAGTTTTTAACATGAAAAATGTTTCATTTGAGGATATCGACCTCTCATAAAAATTTGGAATTTTTCTGAAACAATTTGGTATTTTTAAAAATTGAAATAGTGTCTATTTAGCAAATTTGTGGGACCTAAAATGCTTCTAAAAATCTATTAAAATTCTCATTTGTTGAAACCAAGAAATCGGTCTCTGTGGAGTTCGGGGTCCCTAAAAAGGGGTGACCTCACACTTACTGCACTCAGGCGAATGTCACGGACCAAAGACTCAGGAAACTAGGAACAGACCCTTGTCTCTAGCGTGGAGGTCCCACCTCACACCCAAAAGACCTTTGGGGTCTCCCCCTCCCTAGCCAATGCTTGAGCTAGGTGTTTTGGAGGAAGAAAGCTGAGAGATTTAAGTGGCTAAGAAGCAATGCCCTCCAAGGCACCCTCAAGGGTCTATTTATAGTTTTCTGGGAATGACCTGCAAATAACTAATCTTCGCTGCCCCAAAAATTACCGAAATGCCCCCGGTTTGGCCTGCCAATAGCCAAATCTCGTTGTTCTAAGCAGCTAATCACAGTCCACTAGGGGCATGCCCTCAAGTTGGGAGAGAAGTCCAAGCCGGGTGAGTAGTCGGCCGGGGCGAGCCGACGGCCTGGACGAGCTGGCGGCCTGGGCGAGCTAGGACCCTGGGCGAGCTGGGACCCTGGGCGAGCCGGCGGCCTGGGCGAGCTGGCGGCCTGTGCGAGCTGGGACCCTGGGCGAGCTGGGACCCTAGGCGAGCTGACGGCCTGGGCGAGCTGGCGGCCTGGGGAGCTGGGACCCTGGGCGAGCTGGGAACCTAGACGAGCTGGGACCTTGTGCGAGCTGGGACCCTGGGCGAGCTGGGACCTTTGAGTCGGCCTCTCTCCACACCTGCCCCCTGAAAACATGTTGGGGGAGGCAAATATTGCATCCCCCTAATAGTATATTATGACGGTCGACCCTAAATTGGCCCCTAAGTGTGCAAAACCCTCAAAAAGCTTAAAACTATGAAGCAAGTCTTACGCCCTGCTTGGGGGCCCCTTTTCGCGAATACGGGGTTGTACATCAATGATATTTGGAGCACTCATATATGCTCTATTATGATTTCGAGATTTTTGGTTAATGCTTTGATATTTTTCAAGCATTTACAATGATGAATTTCAATTTTGAAAATTAATAGAGGTCATTTCCTCAAGTTAAAATCTCTTAAAATCATATGGTTAATCTGAAATCACTAAAGGCATTTCTCGATTAAGTTTGAGAATTTTTCGAGCATTTCTGCTATTTTTGGATTTTTAAATTATGCTCGTGATTATTTTAAAGATTATTAAAGGCAAATCTTCCGATCAAAATGTCGTATACTTTTATAAGAGAGTCTTAATAGTTAAAATATGTGTTTTAGACATGTGTGTGTAATTTTTGAGGCATGCATGGTATTGTAATGAATCAAAATAACTCGAGTCTATTTTGAAAATGTTAGAGGTTATGTAAGAGCTTAAAATGATTTGAAATAACCAGAGCATATTTTAAATGATGTTAGAGGCTATGTAAGACCTCAAAGCAATGAAGATTATTTTGAGCATGCTTTTATTTTATATTTAAGCTCAATGTCGTGGTTTGGTGATTTGAAATACGGATTATTTTTATAAGGGTTTATTCGAGTCTTAATTAAAGCTCAATCAAAACTTGAAATGACTCAAGAAATTCTTGAGGTTTATGATTTGGTGATTTCACTCTCAAGTTTTGGTTTTCTCGACTTCCGACTCTTTGTTATATAAAAGAGCTTTAAATCGAAAGAAAATGATATTGGGCTTAACATGAAAACCTTATTCACCCTAATGCGAGCAATTGATGTTAAGAGATGCTGCTAAACCTCTTGCAAATATTTAACCATCAGTAATTATTATAGCGAGGAGCAAGTTATTAATTCATAAATATAAATCTGATTAAGTCGTGTTTAAGAGTCGCAACTGAACTTAATATCAGACTTTAATAATGAGCGAAACTCAAAAGAAACCTTCTAAAAGCAGAAATGGAACTAAACATTCCTCCTATGAACGAAGATGGAACTGAACATTCCTCCTATGAACGGAGATAGATCTGAACTTTCCTCCTATGAACAAAGATGAAACTGAACTTTTTTCATATGAACGGAGTTGGAACTGAACTTTTTTTCTATGAACGGAGATAGAACTGAACATTCCTCCTATGAACAGAGATGAAACTAAACATTCCTCCTATGAACGGAGATATAACTGAACTTTCTTCCTATGAACGGAGATGGAATTGAAATTTCCTCATATGAACGGAGTTGGAACTGAACTTTCCTCCTATGAACGGAGATGAAACTGAACATTCCTCCTATGAACGGAGATGGAACCGAAGCCTCCTTAGAATGGAGTGATTGGACTACTAACATTTTTTTTTATTTCAATCTTGTACTACTTCAGTTTCTTTTATTACTTTCAGTTTAGTACTTTCTTTTCAGTACTTCTCCAGTCTTGTACTGGTCTAGTTTCTTTTATTACTTTCAGTTCAGTTCTTTTTTTCAAGTACTACTCTAGTATCGTATTGGTATAGTTCCTTTCAGTACTTTCAATTTAGTTTTCCCTTCAGTACTACTCTAGTTTTGTACTGGTTCAGTTTCTTTCAGTACTTTATTTACAGTTCTTTTTGTTCAGTACTATTCCAGTTCCGTACTGGTCTAGTTTACTTCAACACTTTATTTTAGTGCGTTCAGTTCTTCATTTTTGCATCTTATTTCTAGCAGCATTTTATTACCGCATTTAAATTACTGCAATTTTTTGTTTTAGCATTATTAACGTGGGTCTTGCTCTGACGAGCAATTGATTCTGATAGAGCATTAGTTGGGGATAACCGAGAGTCGAGGTATTCCTCCAAGGTTAGCCTCAAATAATGTGTTCTCACACTCGTTGCGCTCCTTATCGAATATTGAGCGGCATGTTGTTTTTAAAGAAAGTCCGATTGCCTGAATTATTTAATGTCAAGTAGGGCAGGCCGCCGGATACCCGGTCTGTACCAGCAAATTGTTTAAATTGAAATACTTGTAAATTGTTTACAGTGAAAAGTGGCGGGTCAGTCACTTCCGCAAAATGTCTGTACCGGTGCGGAAGGTCAACGACTCACGACAATAGTAGGATATGCAACACGGGTGACCGGCCTTTTTATTTTCCTCGTTAAGTTCCCTCCATTGTCGGCCTAAATTTCTAGAATTCGTCAGATGTCGCTCGCATCCAACAGTACACTTGGTTGTACGCTAAGTCCAGGGTAGTGCGGTACGACCACACCCTGAAGTGGCAGGACTTGCCACTATCACCGAAGGCTACATCAGTGAGGACCGCGGGGTTTGCTACCCTTCTTGAAGAGAAGTGGTCCAATCTATATCGATATAATGGGTGTGTACGGGTTTGAATACCTGCGGTGTACGCAGGTTTGAATACTTGCGGAGTGCACGGTTTGAATGCATGCGGTGTGAGCGGGTTTGAATACCTGCGGTGTGCGTGGGTTTGAACATCTGCAGTGTGTTGACGGGGTTTGAATACCTGTGGTGTGATTACATGTTGTGAGTACATGTTGGTTGTGATAGCTAGTTGATCGCCTTTTTAGAATAACTAATGTTTATGCTGCTGCTTTCTAGTTATTTTATGTTGCACTCTTTTAGATATTTGCTCGTAGCTTAAGAAATGAAAATGCACTATATTGAAATACTGCTACTAACTCTCTTGTGCTTTGGCTATTTACTTATTGTTTGGTGCGTAGGCTCGTCCCAATGATATGGATCCAAGGAGGAGGTGTGTTTCCACTTAGCTCTGTGATTAACGGATATTTTAATAACCTTTCACATGAGATGGAGCACCGTGAAGTCCATCTGTTCGTGGGATGGTACACCAACAGACATGACAACCGAGCACTGGTACCCCTATCGTCTCCAGACTTCCGAGATGTGAGTTTCTAGAGCACGGGCTTGAGAGAGAGTGAGAGATCTAGTAGTCCTTTTGAAGCCTACGAGCTTGTTTATATAAGCAGTGGCTACGACATATGCTTACTCTGATAAATATATATTGTTATATATATTTGTGTGACTTTCTATTATTGCTTCTGCATATCTGTGATGTGATGTGAATGTTGTGATTCAAGTCAGACAGGGCAGCCAACTAGTGTTGGGCAAAGTGGGTTGTTGCCACTTGGGAAGCACTGGGTGGACGTCTTGGGTAGTAAGGCCCATCTCTGACCTGACCCAGACAATGGTTGGGGGAGGGGGTCTTACAAGTCATGCTAGGGCAAAACACTGAATGCGAGACTATTTTTACTAGCATGTATGGATTGAGCAAGATATTGATGTTTGTTATCGAAGTAGTCAAAGAGGTTCAAAAAGGCGTAGAGTTATTCTTCATGTTATTTGAGGCTGCAGAGCACATGCCTAGTTTGAGTGACGTTCCAATCGTATCGGAGTATGTTGATATATTTCTGAAAGATATCTCCGAAGCTCCATCTCAGCAAGAGATTGACTTCACTATTAGTTGGTGTCATGTGTTAAACATGTGTCATGTTCTTCATACCAAATAACGTCAAAGGAGATGGCAAAACTGAAAGTTTAGTTGCAGGAGATGCTAGAGCAAGGTTATGTATGTCCAAGTTTATCCCCTTAGTGCACACCAGTCTTCTTTGTGAAGAAGGACATAAGCTTGCATCTGTGTATCGACTACCATGAACTAAATAAGCTGACCAAGAAGAACAAATATCTTATTTTGAGAATCGATGACTTGTTTGATCATCTAGCTGGATCAACTGTGTATTCGAAGCTGGATTTTAAGTTTGGTTACTACCAGTTGAGAATCAGGGTAAGTAATATTCCCAAAACAGTGTTTAGTACCTATTACAGACACTATGAGTTCACAGTGATGTCATTTGGTTTGACAAATGGGTCATCTGTATTCATGGACTCAATGAACAAAACATTTAGAAAGTATCTTGACCGGTTTGTGATTGTCTTTATATATGATATACTAGTATACACTCAGTCAGAAGAAGAACATGAGGTTCATTTGCGCATAATTTTGGAAATCATGAGGAGTTATTTATATATCAAGTTCTCTAAATGTGAGTTTTGGCTAGCATTTGTGGTATTCTTAGTTCATGTGGTGAGTGGGGAGGGCATTACATTGGCTCCGAAGAAGTTGTGATACGGGAGTCGCCTGCATTGACTATTATAGTGGAAGTCTGAAATTTCTTAGAACTTGTCAGCTACTATAGGCACTTCGTGGAGAACTTTTTGAGGATTGCACCACCTCCACAACCTTGACTAGGAAGGATTAGAAATTTGTTTGGTCACCAATGTATGTACGTGCTTTTGAGGAGCTGAAGAATTGTCTAACCATGACACTAATTTTTTGATCATCATGTGATACGGAAGGCTATGAGATATATAGTGATGGCTCAAAGAGTAGCTTAGGCTACGTTCTTCTTCAGTTTTGAAAGGTTGTTGCTTATGTCTCTCGCCAATTGAAAGTGCATGAGAGGAATTATCATGTTCATGACTTGTAGTTAGCAACCATGATATTTGCTCTTAAACTTTGGCGATATTATTTATATGGCGTGAAAATTTTTATCTTTACATATCATAAGAGCTTGAAATATCTGTTAAATCAGAAGGATTTGAATATCGGACAAAGTAGATAGATGGAGTTTTTTGGGGACTATACCTTCAAGATTCATTACACTCTCGGGAAGAGAAATGTAGTCGCTGATGCGTTAAATAGAAGAGCTCTCGCACAAGCAAATTGAATTAGATGCATGATGAGCGTCTAATCTGTGACTTAGAGTCCCTCAATATCTCTTTTGTGGAAAGGAGAACAGGCGCCAGTGCATGCTTAAATTGAACAAAGGTGCAATGACCTTATAGACAGAATTTGACATGCATTGGAGCTTGATGAAAGCATGAGACATTATGTGGCAAAGAGCGTGGATGGGTCCAATGACAAATTTTCCTTCGAAGACAGCCTTCAATGATAAGATAGCTGCTTGTGTGTCCCGAATGTTGGAAAATTGCGGGAGGAATTAATGTACGAGACTCATTTTACCAAGTATTCAATCCACTCGGGGAACACAAATATATTTAAAGACATGAAAAAACTATTTTGGTGCCTTGGTTTGAAGAATAAAATAGCCCTTTATGTGACAAAGTATCAAACTTACACACTTGTGAGGGAAGAATGTTAGAAGCTTGGTGGATTTCTGAAGGCACTACCGATTCCGGAGTGGATATTCGATGATATGTCTATAGATTTTGTGCATGCATTGCCGAGATCGCAATATATGAACAATACTATTTGGGTGATCGTAGACCGTTTAACGAAATGATCTCACTTCATTCCGAATCAGAGAGACAACTCTATGAAACAGTTTGCAAAGTTATATATTGACAATATAGTACGATTGCACGGTGTGCCCTGTAGTATCATAAGTGATTGAAATGGGCACTTCACATCGAAAGAATGTAGGCTAATCCACCAACTGTTGGGTATCAAGCTGAAGTTTAGCACTGTCTTTCATTCTCAAATTGATGGGCAGACTGAATGAAACAATAGAACAATTGAGGATATGCTCTGTATGTGCGCCTTAGGTTTCAGAAAGAGTTAGGAAGACCATCTTTATATGATTGAGTTCAGCCACACCAAGGGATACCAAGCAAGTATTCAAATGATGCCCTTTGAGACCTTTTAAGATTAAAAAATGTGTATTCCCTTGGCTTGGGCAGAAATGAGCGAAACAAAGTTGATTATACGAAAGAATGTCGAAGATGCGACTTCGATAATTCAAATGATCTGGGAGCGACTCTTGATTGCTTAGGATAGACAGGCAAAATACTACAACACAAAACACAAAAATATCTAGTTCGTCATTGGCGATTGGGTTTATATGAAGATCAAACCATTCAAGGGTGTATCAATGATTCAGCGCTTGAAAAGCCAAGTCCAAGATACCTTGAACCGTTTGAGATTGTTGAGCGTGTTGATAAAGTTGCCTATCAGCTTGCTCTTTCGACAGAGTTGAGCAATTTGCATGATGTGTTTCACATATCAGTGCTGAGAAAAGCTGTGCAAGAGCCTACTCAAGTGGATGTGGCTAGTCAAGTTCTGGTTGATTGTGGGCTAAAAGACAAAAGTCAAGCATATTCGCATCGAGGACACAAGGATCAAATAGTTGCGAAACAAAATGATATGTGGCTTTTTTGTGATATTTAGACTTCATTTTGGTTTAGAAGTGGCGGGTCAATCCGGTGGGTGGAAATGGAGTGTTCGAATCGAAGGGGCGAGGTGGCTGCTCCAAACAGAGCTTTTTGGGGGCATTTCTCAAGGCGGGCAGGTGGAAACGGAGCAAATGCCGCCGGAGATTCATTTGTTTACCCTCTTTCTGACGAAGTTTGCCCAAAATGGAGCAGCGAAACGCCCAAACAAATAAAGCCATAGTGACGGGGTAGATCCCCACTGCTCGGCGACGGCCCCACCAAATGAGCGGACCCGCGGTTAGGCGGTATCGTTTGCACGACCAGCGCAAATCCACCCTACCAAACAGGACCATAGGCTTCATTTGGTACGACGGTGGCGTTTGCTCCCGACGGGTCGAAATGGAGAGTTGGAACCAGAGGGGGGGGGGGAGGCGGGATTGGAAAAGCGGCGTTTGAGGGGCTTTTTCTTCTTGCGGCGGGTGCAAACGGAGCAAACGCAGCCGGCGCCCCATTTGCTCATCCGTCGTCCGGCGGCGTTTGCTCCAAACGCCCAACGAAAACGCTGATGTACAACCTCGTATTCACGAAAAGGGGCCCCCAAGCAGGGCTTAAGACTTGCTTTACAGTTTTATGCTTTTTGAGAGTTTTGCACTCTTGGGGGCCAATTTAGGGTCGACCGTCATAATATACTAGTAGGGGGATGCAATATTTGCCTCCCCCGACCTGTTTTCAGGGGGCAGGTGCGGTGAGAGGCTGAGTCAAGGGTCCCAGCTCGCCCAGGGTCCTAGCTCGCCCAGGGTCCCAGCTCGCCCAGGGTCCCAGCTTGCCCAGGGTCCCATCTCGCCCAGGCCGCCAGCTCGCCCAGGCCGCCAGCTCGCCCAGGGTCCCAGCTCGCCCAGGCCCCCAACTCGCCCAGGCCGCTAGCTCGCCTAGGGTCCCAGCTCGCTTGGGGTCCCAGATCGCCCAGGCCGCCAGCTCGCCCAGGCCGCCAGCTCGCCTAGGGTCCCAGCTCGCCCAGGGTCCCAGCTCGCCCAGCTCGCCAGCTCGCCCAGGCCGCCAGCTCGCCCAGGCCGCCAGCTCGCCCAGGCCGCCGGCTCGCCCAGGGTCCCAGCTCGCTCAGGGTCCTAGCTCGCCCAGGGTCCCAGCTCGCCCAGGCCGCCAGCTCGCCCAGGCCGTAGGCTCGCCCCGGCCGCCTACTCGCCCGGCTTGGACTTCTCGCCCGGCTTGAGGGATTAGTTGCTTAGAACAATGGGATTTGGTTGTTGGCAGGCCAACCCGGGGGCATTTCGGTAATTTTTGGGGCAACATAGATTGGTTATTTGCAGGCCATTCCCAGAAAACTATAAATAGACCCTTGAGGGTGCCTTGGAGGGCATTGCTTCTCAGCCACTTAAATCCCTCTACTTTCTTCCTCCAAGACACCTAGCTCAAGCATTGACTCGGGAGTGGGAGACCCCAAAGGTCTTCCGGGTGTGAGGTGGGACCTCCACGCCAGAGTAGAGGGTATGTTCCTAGTTTCCTGAGCCTTTGGTCCGTGACATTCTCCTGAGTGCAGTAAGTATAAGGTCACTCCTTTTTAGGGACCCCGAACTCCACAGAGACCGATTTCTCGATTTCAACATCTTGGTGCAGTGAGCGTGGCGAGTGACCGACATAGAAGTTCTCAGGAGAATGTCATGGCTGGAGATCAGGGAGGTAGTGATGACTCCCGCGAGACCCCCAACCCAGGACCCTTTGTGGGGAGGGAAGAGTTCATGGCATCCATCCAAGCCATCATGAAGATGCTGCGAAGTATTGCTCCTCGAGGTAACTGCTTAACTCCCACCCCTCAGGACTTAGCTCTCAGGGGTCTTGGGGAGACTACTCCCAGGGTTCTCGGCGAGTTGTCTCCCAGGGACCTAGGTGAGATGACCCTAGCAGGGGAGAAGGAAGTGCACCAGAAAGACGGCCCGGGAAGGAGAGGATGGGAGATGGGGTCGAGCGAGACCTCACAGGCCGGGAATTGTTCCCTAGCCCGCTGAGTGCTAGCCTTCCAAGCGAGCAGATAACGCGAGTAGAGGTTGCGAGACCACCACTCAGGGGGTCACCCTTCAGCGAGCTGATCATCTTAGCTCCCGTTCTCGAGGGGTTCAGAGAGCCCAACATGGCTTACTATACCGGGAAGGATGACCCCGTCCAGCACCTGCAATGGTTTGAGGAAGTCGTCTCCATCAGGCCGATGACGGATGCCTTCAAGTGTCGCCTCTTTGCGATCACGTTGAAGGACAAGGCAAGGGACTGGTTCCACCAACTCCCACCGAGATCGATCTATGGGTTCGAGGACTTGAGCCAGAACTTTCAGCTTTGCTTCTCCACCTCTAAGAAGAGGAAGAAGAGTTCTGAGTCCATCTTCCTGGTAAGACAGGGGGTCGAAGAGTCGCTGGACCATTACGTTGACAGGTTAAAAGAGGAGATCCTGGATATCCAAGAGATGTCGGGGTATGCCATCCAGATAGCGTTCACGGTGGGGTTGCGCGAGGGGTTCTTCAAGATGAGCCTGACCCGAAAGGCCCCCCTTTCCTTCGAGGAGCTGATGGAAAGGGCGGCCGAGGAAGAGTCGAAGGATCAAGGTGGCTCGAGGCATCAGGATGGGAGAAGGAGAGAGGAGTAGAGAGCTCAGAGGTTCCAGGGACCTCAGGAAGGTCCGAAGCCAGGTTGGAGGCAGCAGGGAGGACCCGTTCAAGGTCCAGGAAGAGGTCTTGCCCAAGATAGGGAGAACTTTCATGGAGGCCATGGGAGGTTCAACTTCCAGGGGCAAGCCCCTAGGCAGCTCCTACCCCCACCGCAGCAAGCCTTGGCAATAGGCAGAGGGGGAGTCAACGGGAGAGACCGCCAAGCCCGCCGAAGGAGGAGAGGAAGAGCATTGCCATACTGTGACTTCCACCAGTTGGAGGGTCACGTCACGGATACCTGCCCTGAGTTCCTGGAAGTGAGGGGGCGAGAGGCCCTGCACAGCAGCAGCAGCCGGTGCAGGTTGAAGTGGTTCCACCCAAAATGGGGGAGGATGACATATGTGAGGATCGGGTCGATATCGAACCCCGAGGTGGTATAACAGTGATCCACGGTGGTGTAGGGATCGAAGCCACTCGAACGGCAAGCCTCCATGTGATGTACCGACGGAGCGTCACTTCGACATCCCAGACCCCGCCCCAGGAGGAGAAGATCACCTTCTCAATGAAGGACATGTCAGATCATGAAGATCCGTTCTGCAATGCGCTGGTCATCCAGACGGCCATCGAGGGCTACACCGTCTCCCGGATCTTGATTGACAATGAGAGTTCCATCAACATCGTTTTCAAGAAGGCGTTTGACGAGATGAAGGTAGAACCGAGAAGGGTGTTGGCATCGGATGGACCCCTGTTCGGATTTTCAGGGGAGAGGAAGGAGGTAGAAGGTGAAGTAGGACTCCAAGTAAAATTGGGAGGGACTTCAAGGAAATACTGGTTCATCATTATTGATGCTCCAAGCAGCTACAACGCCATCTTCGGAAGGCCACTCATCAGCGCCTTCCGTTGTGTGTCATCTTCTTTCCACCAGTGTCTCAAGTTCAGCTCAGGAGGGATCCAGGTCAGAATCAAGGGAGACCCCAGGATGGCAAGGCAGTGCTACGTTATGACCGTCAACACTATCTCTTGCCTGGCCAAGGCGGAGGAGATGGAGAAGGTCATGGAAAGTTTGAACAGGATGGAAGTGTCCGACGAGAAGGAAGCGAATGACGACCATCATGCCCAGGCCCCCTGAAGAAGCCTCGCCTTGGTGAAGCGTTTTCTTTTTTCTTCATGTAACAAGCTCTACCCTTGACCGGCTGAGTTAGGGAATCATGTAACCCAAATTTTTCCCTCATTTGAGGATGTTGGATTTGGTAAAGTTCAGGTGACGTACCTAGTTCCCAACACCTAAGAGGATCTCCTCATTACAGTCTCCCACTAGCT
Organism: Platanthera guangdongensis; assembly: GCA_039583875.1. Lineage (NCBI taxonomy): Eukaryota > Viridiplantae > Streptophyta > Magnoliopsida > Asparagales > Orchidaceae > Platanthera > Platanthera guangdongensis. The sequence continues at coordinate 233,921,655 of CM077153.1, forward strand.
GGATGGGTCGAATGTGCCTCGGGGAGAGTAAGTTCTTTTTGCTCTGAGACGGCCCCGCTGTCTAGGCTCTCACTAGCTGGGAAGGTCTGTTGACCTCTCGTGGAGGCCAAGTACTTTTTGCTCCGAGACGGTCCCACTGTCCAGGCTCTCACTAGCTGGCAGGGCCGGTTGACCTCTCGTGGATGTCGAGTCCCTTTTGCTCCGAGACGGTCACGCTGTCCAGACTCTCACTAGCTGGCAGGGCCGGTTGACCTCTCGTGGAGGCCGAGTCCCTTTTACTCCGAGACGGTCCCGCTGTCGAGGCTCTCACTAGCTGGCAGGGCCGGTTGACCTCTCGTGGAGGCCGAGTCCCTTTTGCTCCGAGACGGTCCCGCTGTCCAGGCTCTCACTAGCTGGCAGGGCCGGTTGACCTCTCGTGGAGGCCGAGTCCCTTTTACTTCGACACTATCCCGCTGTCTAGGCTCTCACTAGCTGGCAGGGCCGGTTGACCTCTCGTGGAAGCCGAGTCCCTTTTGCTCCGAGAGAGTCCCGCTGTCCAGGCTCTCACTAGCTGGCAGGGCCGGTTGACCTCTCGTGGAGGCCGAGTCCCTTTTGCTCCGAGACGATCCCGCTGTCTAGGCTCTCAGTAGCTGGCAGGGCCAGTTGACCTCTCGTGGAGGCCAAGTCCCTTTTGCTCCGAGACGGTCCCGCTGTACAGGCTCTCACTAGCTGGCAGGGTCGGTTGACCTCTTGTAGATGCCAAGTCCTTTTTGCTCCGAGACGGTCCCGCTGTCCAGGCTCTCACTAGCTGGCAGGGCCTGTTGACCTCTCGTGGAGGCTGAGTCTCTTTTGCTCCGAGACGGTCCCGCTGTCCAGGCTCTCACTAGCTGGCAGAATGAAATAAAAGCGGGCTGAAAATAATAAAACTCAAAGCAACATCGAAATAGAAACAATTATGTTACGCACTTTTCGACGGTCTTTTCCACGATCGGTGGGAAAGTATTAACCGCCTTCCTACGCATGTAGACTTGCCACAAATTCTAGTTGGCTTGCGCACGTCTCGTCGGCATGCTCAACCGTAACAACCGCCTACAATTAGTTATCTTTCATAATTACTAATAAATAGTAGTTGTATATTTTTTATATTTTTTAAATAAAATATTTCAAAAAATATGTATGTAAAATTAAAAATATATTATATATCTATATAAAAATAAAAAATGCACTGCAAAAATTGACTCTAAATCTCACCAATGTCAAACCATAGCACACATTTTTTATGCGGTGAAGTTTTGTTCGGTCCAAAATCAACCCTCTTTAGTGTGATTGCGGCTTGGGTTCAAACTGCACCAGTTTCACTCGTGATAGTAAGTATAAATATTATAGATAAATTATAAAATAATAACAATATAATAATAATAAACAGGTTGCGGTTCGGTTTTACGACGGTCCGGTTCGGATCGAGTCTAAAAAACATGAAACCGCTCGAGACTTGTATGTTGCGGTTTCGTTTCCTGTTACAGTCCGGATAATAAAATGTAAGAACCACACTCAGGACCAATGTTGTTCACGGTTCTAAAATTCAAACCGGAACCTGAATAATTTGCGAATGGTTCTGTCCGGTTCCAGTTCGGTTCCGGTTTGGTTTGCATTTTTCGGTTTTAAGTGACAACTCTACGTCCCGCTGTCCAGGCTCTCACTAGCTGGTAGGGCCGGTTGACCTCTCGTGGAGGCAAAGTCCCATTTACTCTGAAACGGTCCCGCTGTCCAGGCTCTCACTAGCTGGTAGGGCCGGTTGACCTCTCGTGGAGGCCAAGTCCCATTTGCTTCGAGATGGTCCCGCTGTCCAGGCTCTCACTAACTGGCAGGGTCAGTTGACCTCTCGTGGATGGCAAGTCCTTTCTGCTCCGAGACGGTCCCGCTGTCCAGGCTCTCACTAGCTGGCAGGGCTGGTTGACCTCTCGTGGATGTCAAGTCCATTTCTGCTCTGAGGCCGTCTCGTCACCCAGGCTCCCATTAGCCGGCGTGACAGGTTGACCCCTCGGGAGGCCAAGTGTTTTCTACCACAAGAAGGCTACACTGTGAATACGTTGGGTTGGATATTTCTTTCCGAGCGTGGAACTCGCTCGAAAAGAGCGGGGATTGTGGACAACCCCGTATTTGCGAAAAGGTGCCCACAAGCAGGGCGTAAGACTTGTTTCACAGTTTTAAGCTTTTTGAGGGTTTTGCACTCTTGGGGGCCAATTTAGGGTCGACCGTCATAATATATTAGTAGGGGGATGCAATATTTGCCTCCTCCCGACCTGTTTTCAGGGGGCAGGTGTGGTGAGAGGCCAACTCAAGGGTCTCAGCTCGCCCAGAGTCCTAACTCGCCCAGGGTCCCAGCTCGCCCAGGGTCCCAGCTCGCCCAGGCCGCCAGCTCGCCCAGGGTCCCAGCTCGCCCAGGCTGCCAGCTCGCCCAGGCCGCCGGCTCGCCCAGGCCGCCGGCTCGCCCAGGGTCCCAACTCGCCCAGGATCCCAGCTCGCCCGGGGTCCCAGCTCACCCAGGATCCCAACCCGCCCAGGCCGCCATCTCGACCAGGCCGTCGGCTCGCCCCGGCCGCCTACTCGCTCGGTTTGGACTTATCTCCCGACTTGAGGGTCTTCCCCTGGTGGACTGCGATTAGCTGCTTAGAACTGCAGGATTTGGCTGTTGGCAGGCCAACCCGGGGGCATTTAGGTAATTTTTGGGGCAGCGGGGATTGGTTATTTGCAGGTCATTCCCAGAAAACTATAAATAGACCCTTAAGGGTGTCTTGGAGGGCATTGTTTTTTAGCCACTTAAATCCCTCTGCTTTCTTCCTCCAAGAAACCTAGCTCAAGCATTGGGTAGGGAGGGGGAGACCCCAAAGGTCTTCCGAGTATGAGGTGGGACCTCCACGCTAGAGCTGAGGGTCTGTTCCTAGTTTCCCGAGCCTTTGGTCCGTGACATTCGCCTGAGTGCAGTAAGTGTGAGGTCACCCCTTTTTAGGGACCCCGAACTCCACAGAGACCGATTTCTCAGTTTCAACAGCCGAAACAAACGAATCCTTAATCTCCAGATCGAATCATGTCAAAACAACTCAATTGAGTTCCAACATTGAGTAGTTACTAGTAGTCAAGCTATATGTTCAGATCGTTTCTAATCTGAGGCTTCATTTGGTTTGGTGGTGGCGGGTCGATCCGTGGGTGGAAACAGAGAATTCGAATCGAAGGGGGGTGTTGGCTCCTCCAAACGAAGCTCTTTGGGGCGTTTCTCAAGGCGGGCGGGTGCAAACGGAGCAAACGCCGTCAGAGGTTCATTTGTTTACCCTCCTTCCGACGGCGTTTGCCCAAAACGGAGTAGCGAAACGCCCAAACAAATAGAGCCTGAGTTATAGGTTATGTGAGCGTATTTAATGTCATAGTTGTTCGTAATCAATTTTACCCTAATTTATATTGAGTGATCAAATTAATCTCACAAATTTTCTTAGAGCTTATATATATATAATATTTTAATCATGATGGGGACAAGTCCATTTATAGAATAATCAGGGTGCGTATAGCCCACTCCTCCATGATCCCACTATGTTATTGGGGAACATGGAGGAGCCGTTGCGTGATCAGCGCGCACAATTATGGGCGATCCTCACGTGCAGGATCCCACACCCGCTCGCCATTTGGGGAGGTCGGAGTGTCGGTTCCCTCCCTCTCCCTCTCCACCGGTCGGCTCAAGTTGGCCTGGTTTCAGCCGGCCAGCGAGGCCGCGCCTCACGGCCGCACAGAGCGTGACGCCACGAGTCGCGACCGGCCGTGCCAAGCCCTCCGGTCGAGCACCCTTGATCGGTTGCGCCCCGCGCCTACAGGCTCCAGTCGGCCGCACCTTGCGGCCGGCCGATGTCGGCCTCATGGTAGGGGTCGGTGTCGCCACCCCCCCCCCCCAGCGTCGCGCCTGCGGCCAACACCGAGACCGGCCGCCCATGGAGTGGGGGTCGACCGCCTCCCTCGCCCAAGCGGAGCTTCCCGTCGGCCGCACCGCCTCGCGATCAGTTAGCCACTTTCACAACTATCTGATGTGTGGGAAACCACCCGCATAACCACCGTCGTTAATGGGGGGACCATGATATTAGTGGTGGTCTGCATTCAGTAAACATTATGTGATTATATTTGCCCCGAACTATGCTCTTGGTGGCCTGCAAATGACAAGTTGGGGGAAGTTATGGTGTGTGGATAGTCGGATAACCACCATAACTACCCCTGAAGGCTGTATAAAGGACCTCAGGCCTACTCATTTCTCATATTTTCTCCTTTGTGCTTTATCTTCCTCAGACTAGAGCTCTATCGGCTTTCTCCTACGAACCACCGTTCCTCCACCAGAATTCTCCTACGGTCCACCGCTCCATTAGAATTCTCCTAGGAGCCACCGCCACTCCACAAGAAATTCGGCTAAGTCCACAACATCGCCATGAAGAAGACGCTCTGCCCGTTTCAGGAAGAAAGCCTCGTTCGCATACAACCTCCAGCAAGCCTGCTCCAGCCACATTCCGCGTGTTTCGCACCCGTCCTCGCACTGAGATTGTGAAAGCTAAATCACGCGTGAAGCAGCCTGTTGCCCGCCGAGCGCCAAAGATTCTCTCTCACCTCCAGAGTGTAACGAGTAGCAGTCTGTCGTCATCAATTCTACAAACAAGTTGTAACCCGAAACTGATAGTGAAGTTTGACCGGCACAGACCCGGTCACATGATTTTTTACATGGTCTAGGGATTTTTTTCACATAAAAATCCTCTTGTGCACCTATTTTCTTACTCTGTGACTGATTGAGCACTCGACCGCTCCCGGGCTAAGAGGGTCACATCTGGGCCGATTTAAGATTGCCGAGTTAGACCGCAACAAACCTGATTGTCTACATCTTCTGATATGCAAATCAAAAACATTTTCTTTTATTTTCTTTTGTTCTTCACCGTCAGAGGTAGATGAAAGTTTTTTTGACCCTTTTTTTGGCATGCTGTCGCTCTGAGTGCAATAAGAATTTTCTTCCCCCGATTAGGCATTAGTGAGATTATGACTAAAGATAGGGCCCAATGACCACAAAAGATTAGGCATTAGTGAGATTATGACTAAAGATAGGGCATAATGGCCACAAAAGATCCATATAACCCGAACCCACTATAATAGAATAAAGACTTAAGTATTGTTGTTGAAAAGGTACGGAAAAGGACAACATAGAAGCTGTAGCACAGCCTTTTGAAATGCACCACGATGGGTCAAACAGATACAATGAACACATTGCAAACAAAAAATAGGTAAGAAGAAAGACTAAGGTTTCGTTTGAGGAGACTTATTTTCACCGGTCAAGCGGTTACGACCGCATGAACCGGATCTTAATTAAGATCCGGTTCATGCGGTCGTAACCGCTTGACCGGTGAAAATAAGTCCCCCCAAACGAAACATAAGCAAATCACACGAGATTATTAGCTTAAAACATTAGATAATTCAACTAGTACAATCTCCCTTAAAACATTACATAATTCAACAAGTACAATCTCCCTTAAAACATTACATAATTCAACAAGTACAATCTCCCTTAAAACATTGCATAAGATAACTAAAAGCAGAACAACACGAGATTATTAGCTTAGGGCCCGGCAAACTCGCAAGCTTTGAGTGATCCGTCCTGCAATTTGCATGTCAATATTAAACGAGGTTCAGTCATGAATCAACAACTATAACAATAACCCTCCTCTACAGCACCCTTAAAAGCGCTCAACTTGCGTGATCAACACTTCGATGTGCAGCATGGTGAAAGTGGAAAGAAAACTCAAATCTCAAAATGAAAACTCATCAAGCAGCAATCTTCACAAAAGGTATCCCTCTGTTTTTTGGCGCATTTTTCTCCCCAAATCAAAGGAATACCCGGGAATGTCCAAGCAGTCTGAAGAAGGATTAAACGCCTGCTGCCAACGATTTAGGCTTCGTTTGGCACTGTGGTGGCGGTCATGAACATGAGGGTTAAATTGTCATTCATTAACGTCCACCTAAGGAACTTCATCCACTTTTATGTTCAAACAAATGATGTTTGTTAGCTGATCCTTAACCAATAACGGTTTAACCCATGCGTTTACGACCGCCACCACCGTGCCAAACGGAGCCTTAGGCTCTGTTTGGCGCGGCGGTGAGGGTGTGAACATGGTCCTCATCTAAAAAACTTCATTCATTTCTATGTTCAAAACTAATTTTCTTTTTGTTGTTGACAATCATAACCGTTATGATGGTGGATCTGAAATGGGTAGAAGTAACCCACCTAGAGGAAGGTAGGGGAGTCAGGTGGGCCGTGGATCAACGGCTCAGAAAATCTGACCGTATTTAATAAAAAAAGAAAAACAAAAAATGTCGTATTTCAAATTTCGTGAACTGTACGATCATATCAGAACATATGATCAGAAGGCCCACACGGCTCCCTTACGTTCCTATATATGGATTACGCCTACCTAAAAATTTTCGTATGATGGTGGCGTTTTTGTCCAAATTCATGAGTACAATAGGAATTATATTTATTTTGAAATGCTAATGATATTTTTCAATTTACCCCTAACAATCCTAAAGTGATATTTTGGTGTGGATAATATATGGTGTTAGTGAAATTCCTATTGTACACGTGACAAAATTACGACCATACTTGGAATTCAAAAATACATATTTTCGCAGATAAAATTACTTGCTCAAATTAATAGGTGCATATTACTACGCCTTAATTTTCTAAAACTCGTAACCGCACAACACAGGTGAGGGGGGGAGGTGAAGGGGATACCGTAAAATGCTCACCTGCGAATCTAAGATAAATTATAAAAATAAATGCCAAAAATAAAGGGTTATTTATATCCCATTTTTGAATATTTGTATCCAACATGTTACAAATAGAAGTCTTTTTTTTAACGAAAACTGATAATTATACCCAAAAGATATCATTTCTCTCCACCTAAACCCAATCCGGATCGCCGCCGAGCCCTCGCCCCTTCTTCTCTCGCAGCGGCGATCGCCATCGGCCTTCCGCCCTCCCTCGCATCTGTTCTTCACCGGTCTTCCTTCCTCCCTTGCATCCGTTCGCTCGCCGGCGACCTCTCTTTGTGGCACCATTCTGGTAAGAACCGAGCCCTCGCAGCCCTCGCAGCGGCGTCCGCTCGCCGGAAACACTTCCTTCTTTGCAGCCGTTCACTTGTTGTCGACTTCTCTTTGCAGCACCTTTTCTGAGAAGAACCAAGCCCTAGTCCCATCCTCCATCGCAGTTGCTCCACCGTTTTGATTGATTTTTTTCCTGACAGCCCCTATATCTTTATCTGCCGAAGGTATCAATTTCACAGCATCTTATTTGCAGTCTAATGTGAGTGTCATCCGCTGAATTTTGCGGATGATTTTCTTAGTTTTTCAGATTTTGCTAGTTTCTCATTATTGTCTGCATTTTAAAGAAATTTTCACGAGACTCATCTATTTTACATGAAGATTTTATTAAAACAACCAAACTCGTCTTCCAATCGGACTGAAATTTCTAAAGGTATTCTTCGTGTTGTGGTTACCATATTTTTTATGTTGATTAGTCCATATTTTTTTTTATGTTGATTAGTCCATATTTTTTTATGTTGATTAGTCCATATTTTTTTTATGTTCATGAGTGGTTGTTTTTCATTAGTATGTGTGTTGTGTTATGATTCTATTTAAGGGCTTATTCATCATGAGCTCAAAAGAGTTGACATTGTTTGAAAATTATCAATTTTTCAAAGACATTGAAATTCACTTTTGCACATCAGCTGGTTTTCAAAGCAAAGAAGATTGATTGAGTGGGCTAGAAATATTGTCAAACTGTTGGGATTTGTCATTATTATAACAAGGACAGATAAGCTCAATGACAGAGCAAAATCCAGAGCTATTTTGGATTGTGACAGGGGTGGGTTACCTCCAGATACTCAGATAAAGAAAGAGTATGTTAAAAAAATATCAAAAAATCAAGTTCCAAGCGACGTGTGTGTAAATTTGCACTTAAAGGACATAAAAATGAGAACAATAAAAGGAAACTTGAAGTTACACATGATGTGCACAATCATGAGTTTGTTCATCTTGAAGCACACCCATATGTTTGTAGGCTAGATGTTGATGAACACAAGATTGTCGAGGAGATGTACAATGCTGGATGTAAGCCACGTAAAATTTTAGCCATGCTAATGAAGAGAAATCTGAGTAATACTACAACCATTAGAACGATCTACATTGTCAAGGCTAAGCTATACAGAACTTGCATTTAGGATTGGTAAGTACTTTCATTTAGGTTTATTTCTACATGAATTAGCAAATACTTGCATTTAGGAAACACTTCTACCAACTGCGTAGAGGGGGGTCATAGTCAACTCAAGAAATTTTTTGAAGTATCAATTGAAAATCTAACAACCGTATGGAACATTTGAAAATATGATCAATTTACAGCATACTGAAATCAAACGATTGTTTGGGCAAAGTAAAATTTAAATTTTTTTCAGATTTCAAAAGTATGTTATATACAAATCTTGTATGAAGTGTCTCAAATGCTGCTTTAGATATAATCAAAAAAATAAGAAGAGGATGAAAAAAATTGTTATACACAAAAAATTTTGGAACATCAAGCAGATTAGAATTATTAAAATCTCTTAACTGTTGGGTGGCGCCAGCCCTGTTTAATAGATGAATGTCAATGTCTGACATGGGTCTACTTTGCTCATCATGCTACAACATACAACTTGTTCATTTTTCAAGCAAACAATCATTCACCTGTCTACCGCTTCATTCAACACCACCGGCGAGTCGAAGGACAATTCATATGAGATTTATAAATGACAATATAAATGACAACCACTTCATTCTATTGAGAATGAAAGAAGAATTCTATTGAGAATGGAAGAAGAATGTTCATTACCTCCTATATTTCCAGTGTGGATAACATATCATGAACAAATAGCTGAAGAGAGACATTTCATATATTACACGATTAATTTAATTAGTCAGGTATGTCTATTTAAATAAGTTGATTGATAGTTGTATTAAAGCTCTGAGTAACTATCAATTAATTTATTTTATATTTTACATAATGCAAATTATTTTATTACTTGGGTTTTTCAAGAAACACAACGCATTAGGTTCAAAAATATATTAAGATACTTAATAATTTTTTTATTGTTTTAAATTTACTTATTCATTCAAATAATTTTTTCTTCTGGACGATATCATTTTAGCAGAAAAAGATAGGATTTGCAAATGTTAAGTACATTTTGAAGGATTAAATATAATTTTTGTGGAACCCATTATGTACTATTTTCAAAATATTGTTTTAATGTTATAACAGTTTGAGATAGAGGTACACCTCAAATCGGTTCGGTTTGCTTCCACCCAAAACCAAGAACCGATCGATATAGGTTCGATTCTAAACTTTTGGAACCGGAACAGACTCACGGTCCTATTGTATCGAACCGGATCCAAACCATTTGCTTCGGTTCGGTTCTCGGTTCTACCTATGTCTAACAAAATTTAAAAATGACTTTTCCAACTCATGATTCATTGTAATATAAGTTTCAATATCTCAAAATAGTTGAATCATGACTTTATATCATATTGAAATCATACAACTACACAAGCACAATAAATATTTTTTTAGCCATAAAACTATACTCAATTATTTTCGCGTATTTGGTCATACGACTATAATCAGTGTCTCAAAATATTTTCTTTAGCATTGATATTCGGTTCTCGGGTCGGTTTTGTGTACCCGACCCATGGAACCAGGAACCGAACCGAATTGTCGATTCTGATATTATGGGAACCGGACTCGAACCGAATCTATTTGGAACAAACCTAAACCATTCGATTCAGTTCGGTTCCGATTCAGTTTTCGGTTCTTCAGTTATTTCGGCACACCCCTAGTTTGAGAACACATTATTGTTGAAATTTGTGAAGTGGAACTGGGTGATGGGCAGGTCGGGCGGACTGAGCGGCCTATGCGGTCTGAGTCCGCGGCCTGGGCGGACTGCTGGTTGCGGCCTGGGTGTTGGCTGTCTTGGTGCCTTGGCTGTTGAGCAGCCTGTGCGGCCTGAGCGGCCTGGTGTGCGGCCTGAGCAGCCTGGTGTGCGGCCTGAGCGGTCTGCTGTGCGGCCTGGTTGGCCTATGGCCAAGGATGGTGGGCTTCTTGTGAAGCGGCCTGAGCGGACTGCAGTTCGCGGGCTGTAGGCAGTGCTTGGTTTGATCCGCGGCCTTGTAGATTTGCAAGATTGTGTTAACCAGCAGATTGAGTGGTCTATCCGCGGGAGGCTTTGCGGACTGGCGAGTCCGCGGTGTTCGCTATTGCGGACTGGCCTTGGAGTTCGGCTGTGGCCTTTGCCGAGCTCTGGTGGTGCAGCAGGTGTTAGCTGCTGTGGAGGACTGCGCGGACTGGTGTTGAAGTCCGGCAAGTGGCCGATGTCTTGGCAGCTGTGCGAGTAGGGCTTGTGAGATATGCCTTCTGGTGGTGTGGTTGGCGATCTGCGTTGGGGCAGCCGGACTGGTCCTTGTCCGCCGAGCTCGCGCTTGCTCTAGGTGGTTTTCTGGACTTGGTCACATTCAGTGACATGTTCAGTGTGTCCGCGGTATCCGCCGAGTCCGCTGTTGCCCGGGAGGACTGTCTGTTGGTCGTGGACTTGTGGCGGATGGAGGCTTGACTTTCGAGCTGTGCAGACTGCCTCCTTGTCCGCACATATAGTGTGCGGACTGTCGCTGTGGTGGCTGTCCTTGTGAGGTGTTTGCGGGCTATACGGACTGATGCCTTGTACGCATAGTATGGGCGGACTGATGCGAGTTTGTCTGTTGGTGAACATCTTCGTTATTGCTCCTGGCGGGTTTCATTGGAATTCGGCTAAGTTCATGCGGACTCGGCGGACGGGTCTTTGTTAGTACGCGAGCTGGGGTGGTGACTCTATTCACTAGGGTGGTGATCACACTCCTCACCTCGCCTATAAATAGACTGTAACGCCCCTGATTGTTTTGTTTCGTTGAATGATTGCATATGCTTGATGAGCGTTGCGTTGGCTCTGACCGTTGTTTGAGCATGATTTTCACGCGGGCTTTCGAGTGGCTGTTTTGGTAGCCTAGTTGCACGGTTCCCCAGCAAGCCAGAGTCTAGTTTTGGGGACTCGGTGAGTCTTCTTAGGGAATGCATGCACTTTCTCGAGCCTGAGTCGTGTTGCTCAAAACATGTTGATTTTGTATGGAAGATGTGGAGTTAGTAGATGAAAGCATGTTTCCTGGTGTTGACAACAAAAAAAGGTAAAAAGTCCTGAAGGAAGAAATGGTATAGGATGGGAAAGGAACACTTTTCAAAATAGTGAAAAATGGTCAAAGTTTTGAGTGACACGGCCTGGGACACGGGTGTGTCCCAGGGCGTGTCCCAGGGCGTGTCCAGCTTGTAATGTGTTTTGGCTTTGTGGTCGTCGAACTTCGTTCGACGAAGTTAACACGCCCCCTGACACGGGCGTGTCCCAGGGCGTGTCATGCCTGGGTTGTGTCGAGTCGTGCGGTCGACGAATTTTGCTCGACGATCGTCGAGTGTCGAGTGTCGAGTGAGGACACGGCCTGTGACACGGGCGTGTCACAGGGCGTGTCAGTGGTCCTCGAACTCAGCTCGACGTTTTGAGCTAGGGCGTGTTTGCGGGACACGGGTGTGTTCAAGTGCACACGGCCGAGAACACGGGCGTGTTCCAGGGTCGTGTGAGTCTCGGGTACTTTTGCGGGTGTGCAGCCTGATGCACACGGCCTCAGACACGGGCGTGTCTGAGTGCGTGTCAGTGGACACGGCCGTGACACGGACGTGTCACACGGCCGTGTTTTGGTTGGACTGAGTCGGTTGACTGCCGCTTAAGGGGACACGGCCTGTGACACGGGCGTGTCACAGGGCGTGTCAGGGACAAAAATCGACTTTTTCAGTTTTTTGTGCCGTTCGTTTCTCTGATTTTGGATCAAACGGTTCAGCTCTGTCCTTTCCAAACCACGTAAAAACAGACGCTTTCCTATGGTATAATACATCTAGAGTGCATATAGGAAAAATCACAACTAACGTAAATTATTTTCCGCCGCGTACAACCACATTTTGCTCTACTAGGCCGAGGGATACGGCCATCAAACTCAACGGTTTTCTTGCATATAACTGATGATTTTAATCTAGTCTAGTAAGTGTAAAGGTTTGCCTGAGCGTGTGTAGTTGTCCCATGCACGACGTGACATCATAACCCGTTTTTCCTCTTGCTCCGATACGACGTGTTCGTTGAGAAAATGCGGGTTGTGACATAGACCCCCCGTCACGTCTACAAGAACTGAGTGAACAGTAAGTGGGGCTTGGGCAATTGTTGCGGTCTGAATTTTCCTGTCCGCGTGCGTTGAGTAGAGCTGACGGTTTGCTGTGTGCAGGTCGCGCGGCTAGCTTCAAGAAGCCAGGAGTTTGGCCTTGACTTCGGTCAAGTACATTGAAGTGTGCGGTCTCTGCGGTCTCAGCTGGTCGCTTCTGCGGCTTGTCAGTGGTTCTCTGCTTCAGCGTTTTCAAGTGCCAATAACCTGTCCGACGGTCTCAGACGGGTAGGCGGCTGTTCTTTAATTCATCAGTAGTCAGCGAATAACGGTGTGTCCGCGCGACCTCGCGGTCTCGGCGGACTCCGTGCTTTATTCAGCGTGTAGCAGCTTCAGCTCGGGCGGCTTAGGCGACCTTGGCGGACTCGGCGGTTTCGGCGGTCTCGTGTGCTGTCCGTCCGACTTGTTTTGTGCTTTATGTTGTAGCTTGTGTACTAGCGAAAGCATGTCTCGCTATGTATATCTCGCCTTGTAAAGAAGTGTTAATAAAAATAAGATCTGTTTGTTCTTCCATTTGCATGTGGTGTTGAGTTTGCTCTTTGGGTTTCCGCATGATCAAGGTGTTAACTGGATAATTCTGAGAATATTCATTTGACTTTAGACTATCTTGCTAACCACTTTAAGAAAATTTAATAATTATGCACTATTTTGAAAATGATGTTTTGATGTTATTATAGTTAGAAAACAAATTATGTAATTTTTGGAAATATTTTTATTTTATTACATTTTATTTATGTTTCTGTATGTGTATGAATATCAGATTTGAGTACAATTATCAAATATGGGTAAGAATATCAGATTAGAGTATAAATATTCATGTATTACAAATATATATTATAGAGTACCAATAATAATACCCAAAATAAAATATATAAAAAAACAAAAATACCTGGTACGCCGAAAACACTTGGCGATCAAAAGCTTCTGAGCTTGGAAGCCGCCAGTGTATCAAGAAACCAAGTGAATTCTCCGTTTTCGAGACGAACCCTCTGCACGGGAAGCATATCATCGCCGGAGGCATTGCCCTCTATCGCCTCCGCCACAGCGTCGACTTCCCCGGAACCGGCGACCACCATGAAAATGTAAGCCGATGCGTCAATGACCGGAAAAGTGAAGGTTATGCGGACCGGCGGCGGCTTTGGAGAATTCTCGAGGAAGGTAACCCACTTCTTCCGCTCGTGAAGAAGCGGATGATGCGGAAAGAGTGAAGCTAGGTGGCCGTCCGGCCCCATTCCCAGGAGCATCAGATCAAACCTCGGGAAGTTCGTTTCCGGCGAAATCTCCACCACGCCGTGCGCAACCAGCTCCTTCAGCTTCGCTTCGTAGTCCTCCGCCGCATGCTTGGCGTCCACTTCATCATTAATGGAGTAGATTTGATTCGCCGGAATTGGAACCTAGACAATGTTGACGACAACATAAATATTCCATAAATAATTAACTCCAGAGTCCAGATCTGCAAACTAATCCTGCTTATTTCCTCCAGCCCGACTTGTCAAGGTGCTAAAAGCCCCTTAAATAACTCCTGATGTTGGAGTCGATTATCAATCGAATATTTAGGGTTTGATTAATTAGTAAATCCACAGTGCAGTGCTCACATGGATTAACCATAAATTCTCTGTGACATGTTCAGTGGAAGTTTGCCGGGAAAGAATTAGAGCGAAGAGGACTCTTCCCAGTGAATTGAGAGAAAGAAGGGGAATCGACTAGGGTTTTTGATTGCCCTTCGTAAAGTACTATTACATACCAGTGAGAGAAAACCGTCTAGGGCGAGCTTGTAGTTGCTATCTGGATCTGTCTTCTTCACCACTCTCTCATCGACCCAAAAAATGTGCCACTTAGACCAATCGATTTCGTGGACGTACGGTGGCTCCACCAATTTCCTGCAACGAGTTCGCGGTAAAATGAATATTGAATTTGGAAGACGATGGCGCGAGATTAAGAAAAGGAGAGATCGAACGATTGGCCGGTGTCACCTGAGTTTTTCGATGAGGTAGCCGCCGGAGAGAACGACGGTGAAGGCGCGCCTGTGATGGGCGAACTTGTGGGAAAGCGCCGCCGTGTGTTTGGCGAGGCCCTCGGCTAGCTCGTCGGTGCCGAAGATCTTCACGTCCTTCCTTTCCCAAGACATTGCGGCGGGACGTTGCAGATCGGATTGCAAAGATGCTGGCAGGAAGCAGAGGAGGAAGAAGAAGATGTGGTTTGAGCTGGGCCTAACACAACGCATTATAGAGAGGGGGAGAGAGAACAGAATAGGAAGTGGTGGGGCAGAAAGCACATTAAACACGCCTAGGAGGGCAAAGTTGGGAAATGTTAATTATGTGCAACTAACCAAACATTTGATATACGCAAACCACTTTTCGCTATCCGCAAACATTTGATATTCGCAAACCACTGTTTTTCAAATTAACTATCCGCAAAAATAATTGTTATCCGCAAACCACTGTTTTATAAATTTGTTATCCGCAAACATAATTGTTAGGCGCAATAATGACACCACAAATACATAGATATTAATAAACTTTCCAAAATATCATCATAATGTAATTAATTTTAGTTTTTATAAAGTGCATACGAACATAGTTAACATTCAAAAGAAGTTATGATTGTAGCCTAATATGACATTGTTTCACACCGATGTTTTAGCCTGCAAAAATGAAGAAGATATCAATATTAATAGTTGCCTTGAAAAGAAGTCAAAAGAAGTCGTGACTAGCCTCTAAAGTTGCCTTGAAAATATTTAGCATTGTTTTTTGGCCTAATCTGTCACTGTATTTTGTCAGTGTTTTTGCCTGCATATGAACAAAAATTAATATTAATAGTTGTAACATTACCATTTGAAAAAAAAAACTTTAAGTGAAATTGCATAAAAAATGTTTACATACCACTTTTCATTATCAATTATCCAATGTCAGTAATGTACTTGGTCCCGTTGCCGGCGGTGGTCCTTGCAATCGTTCGTTGTAATTCACTCTCCAATTATAGGCAATATCGTGCTGTCGCGACGAAAGTTCGCATACGAGTCAGATTCGTCAACATGGAGCCCGACCACCACATTTGCATACATGGGTTCTCAGTCACCTTCTTCGACGCCTCCAAGCATGCAAGCCCCTACTTATTATTTATTATATCTATATATATAAGTGTAAACATATATGTATGGATATATATATATATATACAAGCTGTACGGGCAAGTCATTTTGATGGTCAAGATGGTCCCAAATCGAAAAGTGATCAACGCGAAAGTTGTAGATCTCAGCGAGACGAACAACTTTCATGTTGACCACTTTTTGATATGGAGCCGTCTTGGTCCTCGATTTGGGCCCCGAAATCGGGGGCGGCGGAACGGTTTACTGTAGCAGTTCCGCCGCCCCCGATTTCGGGGCCCAAATCGAGGTCCAAGACGGCTCCATATCAAAAAGTGGTCAACATGAAATTTGTTCGTCTCGCCGAGATCTACAACTTTCGTGTTGATCACTTTTCTATTTGGGATCATCTTGACCCCCAAAATGGCTGCTGTTGGGTGGAGGTATATGCAAACCTTCGCCATCATTGTTTGCGGATATAAAAAAATAAAACCCTAAAAAAACTACTTAACCCGGTTTGCGGATAGCGGGTGGAGGTTTGCGTATATCAATTCCCTTTTTTTTTTCTATGTCGAGTTTATCCGTATGATATTAACAAATATCTCGGAAAAATTGATGTCCGCACTAATATCAACAGGGCTGGACTACAAGCACATAAAATTTAGTTAAAATTTACAAAAAAAAGTAGTGCTCACAATAAAATAAAATAAAATAAATTAGATAAATCTGTCCTTACTTTATTCAACACATGAAATGGGCTGTGATTAATACCTCTCTTCTAACTTTGGAAAGCACATGATTGCAGTTCTTTCCCAACACAACCTTGTGTTAAAAAATAAAAAAAAAGTACTGCTGGGGCGTTAGATGCACACCTATAGCAACTATAAGCTGAGCCAAACTTTGGCTAAAAGAAAGTACCAATTGCCAGCACTGATCTAAACAGATACGTAATCACCATATTTAGTTATCATTAGTGCGTCTAATATATTGTGTTGAATATCACTTGTACTCATTTTTATTGAAGTCATCTCGCAGCGTTATGATTCAAGCCACATGACCAGCGGAAACACCTATGCAGAGTAAATTTTGGGCTTGGGGTCAGGTTTTGTCCGGGATAAATTAGGGCTTCGTTTGGGGCGGCATATTTGATATAATGAGTTTGATCAAAAACGTTATTATCATAAAATATATGTTCTGTTGAGTGCGCCACATGGAATGGGCGGTGATGTCCGAGCGCGTGTCGCGGCTCGTTAAAAGGGATGGTTTAGTCCCACACCGCCTAACGTGCCCCTTGGTCCTGCATGTATAAGCGGGGTGGCCACTCCTCCCTTAACCCATGGTTTTGAGGAGTGACGCCACAATGCTTTGCTTGTTTGACAAGCCAAAGTTCATGATGATTACCACAAAAATAAACTAGTTTTGAGCATGACCGCCACGTTCACCACAACCACCACCATCGCGCCAAACAAACTAAGCCTAGGTGATGTCAAATACCAACTGATTTTTTTTCTGAGTGGGCCTAAATTGTTGAGAAAAGGGGAGTATGTGACCCTTTTGTGTCACTTTTTTGGGGTCAGGCCAGGGAAAGGAAAAAGCATTTGGAAGAGTTTAGTTTAGCTTGAAGTATGCATTAAGGCTCAGTTTAGGGTGGCGGTGGGGGTGAAAAATGGCGACAAGTGGCTTTTCAAAAAATTGTTTTGAAAAGTTGGAAAATCTCCATTTAATGTTCTAAACTAATTTTCTTCTCTTGATGGCAATCATAAGTTATATCCATTGCCATGCCAAACATATCTTCCATGACGACGATGGTTTATATGTCCAAACTCATTAAAGCAAAAATCTAACGCCAAAACAGAGCCTAAATTTACTTGGATTACATGACACAATTCTACAATGCAATCTCAAATCCGCTCTCTAAATGGAGATATATGAGTTGGGGACGCCCTTCTCTCAAGAATTTAGCCTTGTCGTCAGCATCAAGTTCACTGTGCGTTCACCTCCACAACCAAGAGATCCTAATCTTGCGCCAAGTTCACCGGTCAGGACTATTCCTACATCAACAAAAAAATTATAAATTAATTAAGAATTATACGAATAATCAAATTTTATTTAAAATATAAGACATCTAACATTTAGATCAAAATCAAGTGGCAAATGACTTCGTTGTAAGTTGTCATTTAACTCTGAAATTAACTGTGCAGTCTCGTGCAGTTGGATACCCTGTAAAAAATAATGTTGAATTAATAAAAAAAATTAGGTGCAAAACAACAACAACCTTAAATTTAAAAATGAAATATTACCTCTTTCTTTTGCCTTTTTGATCTTTTAGTGTCTTGTGATTTCTTCTTCCTTAATTTATCAACGATGCTGTCTATCTTGAACCTTTTTCTATTAATTGGTGGGAGACCCTTGCCTCGTTTAGCTATGGGTGACTTTATCTGATTGTTTGTCATTGAAGTTGTCTTACTTAAATTAGCTGATATACTTGAACCTCTTCCAGTGTTGACACATTTATCTTTCAAAACTATCTTGAGATCTTCAAGTCGTTCAATTACCATATTGCAGTTCTCTTCAGATTCATATGAAAGATTAGCAACTTCGTTAAAAACAGATGACATATTGTCAAATCGGCGTCCATCATCATTATATTTTCAATTACTATAAGTGACTCTGCTCTTAGTATAGTGTCTTTTAATATCCTTTCTGCATCGTTGTAAAATATATTTTGAAGGAATCAAAAATATATTATTCTCAACCATAATCAATAATATGTGCCTACATAATATTCCACAAAATTCAAATAATTTGCAAATGCATTGCAATTTAATTTCATGATCTTCTTTTTCCAAAAAGGAAACATTGAAATTGATTCTCCTCATTTGTCTGTCATTTTCCCCATATTTTTTCAGCTCAGACACTTCATAGTAATGATTTAAATCAACTGAATCATGCAAACTAGATTTATAATACATAATACTTGCTAACTCAAGCTGAAATTCTTTAAACTTTGAATTGGTATATATGTCTTGAATTTGCTTCTCCATTGCATAAAATGTTACACATGGAATCCAAGAGTTGAAAGACTTAAAGTCTGCATTTTGTTCTTTGACAACTTTACTTCGTAGAGCATTCTCATATTGTTCAACAAATTGTTTCAGTGTTGTCTTTGAATTTACATAACCATCAAAGAATGCATTTATTCCTCCACTTCTTTGAGTGGTTGACATTTTAGCTCATAATGTGTTTTTAACAAAAACTTGGACCCAACGTTGTCTTTCAGCATATAATGCATTCAATCAATCATTATTATTAAGTGAGTATTCAATAATCATATCATGTCATCCTTGTTCAAACTCGGCAATAATAAGAGAATCATACACAACTCGAAGCAAGTGAAACTTTATGGACTCATAATTATCCATTCCTTGTAACTTTTCTGGAACTTTCTTTAAAATATGTCATAAACACCATCTATGAGAAGTACTAGGAAAAACAATTTGAATAACATTCTGCATAGCTCTATCCTGATCAGTAATAATAGCATTTGGTGACTTATTATTCATACAAGTCAACCACGTGTCAAATAACCAAATGAAATTTTCAGTATCTTCAAAAGATATCAAACCACATCCCAATAAAATTGAATGTCCATGATGATTAACCCCTACAAATGGAGCAAATGACATGTCATATTTATTTGTCAAGTAGGTAGTATCAAAAGTGATGACATCCCCAAAATTCTCATAAGCTGCTCTATATCTTGCATCCGCCCAAAATAAATTCTTGATTCGATTTTCTTCATCATAATCAATAGTATATAAGAAATTGGAATCAACTGATTGTACCTTTTTAAAATAATTCTGAAGTGAACTAGCATCACCTGCACCCAACCTGAGCCGTCTTACTTTTTCAATATAATTTCTGCAGTCTTTATCTAGAAATGGTAAATTTTCATGTCTGCCCGCTTCAACCATTAACACGTTAAAATTTTTGTTCATTATGATACCAGCAGCATCATTTAATTCTAGTTTTCTCTTTGCGATAGCTGTTAGCTTTCTGTTACACCTGTAATTACATGACTTCCCAGGGCTCAATACATGATTATGCTCATCTGAAAAACTTGTAACAATCCCCTTATTGTCCTCTAATCTTTTTGCAAGAATCCTGGCCTTACACTGTGTTTTGGTAATAGGATGGGGATTCAACACATTTTGTGAAGAAATATTTGATTTTCCATATCTACTACATCCAATTGTTATATATGTCGGTATACCCTCTATCTTTGTAGAAGATCTCTTAGATACCCCAAAACCACTTTGCATTCCATATTTTCTATAATAATCAAATATTTCCTCAATACTTTAAAAAGATGTATTGATTTTCGGAGGCTCAAACAAATCATTTTTATTTGACACAATATTTTGACTGACTTCCTTACCACTAATGTCCACACTAGAAGAATGAGCATCATCCATATTATCACTATCACAATAAATGTTAAAAGTGGCAGATTATGTACAAAATAAAAAAAGTGCATCTCATAATTAACATCTCATAATTATTTAGGGGAAACATGATGGAGCCAAATTATGTAATAGCTTGATGCAAATAATTCCAGAGCAAATAAAAATAGAAATAAAAACTAAACTCTAAACAAGACCCCCATCTGCTTTCAGCCTTTTTGAAGACAAATTAAGGCAGCATCCATATCGATTGAAGAGAACGCCATTAATTATAGCCTGCAACAAACAAACATGAAAGTGGAGAAGGTGGAGGAGGCACAAGGTTCATTTAAAGTCGAGTGTACTTGCTCCAGTGAGTTTGGACTACAGCACCACCGTCAGTCATAAAATATGAGTTTTGCATGACGATGGTTGAGAATGTTACCAAAACAAAAAAAAAATTTAATTTTGAACTAAAAAGTGAATGAAGTTCCTTGGGAGAGGTTGGACGCCCATGAAAGACAGATGGTTATGAAGCGATTGTGAACACCATGGGGTTATGAGACGCTGTTTGTGAACATCTAATTTGTGAAAATTGAAATTGAAATGTGTACCTGTTATCTGCTGGCATCACTTTGCTCGGTTGCTCCCAAGACCCAAAGTCCCAAATCCCAAATCATAACTCTAAACAAGATTTGGAAACTTGATCGTGCTCTAGTTCTCAGCAAACGGAAAAAAAAATCAAGATCTGTGTGTTGGGAGAAATCAAAATCTGAAATCAAAATCAGATTCATATATCTTAAACCCGAAAAAATTGCAAAAAGGAAAAGGGCTTCCACCTACCGGACTGGGGCATCGACACCACCAGTTATCGCAGATGCAGAGCAGAGGCTAGAGGCTCGAAGATGGACGACAGGACGAACGATGAAGGGGAGGCACTTTGGCTAGGGTAAATGCAGAACGATGAGGATGCATGATGCTAGTGGCTAGAGCTCGACGGAGACAGAAAAGATGCTCCAGAGATGTTGTTGGAGCCTTTGCCGGTGCCGTTACTGGAGCCGTTGCTGGTGTCGTTGTCGAAGCTGTTGTCGGGGGCGAAGAAATGGAAAGCAGGCCAGTGTTTGAGAAGAAAAGGAAAGGGAACGCAGGTCGGGGGTTTAGGTTATGGAAAAAGGATTGGGCCGCACTTTTTGTCATATTTTGGTGAATTTTAAGTACGCATAGATTTATCCTATCAAAAATATTTTGCCGGGCAGCCGCGCGTCCACGAGAAACATTGGTGTTTTTTAGATTTAGGATTATTTTTTACTTTGCGTCTTTTTGTGGCGATTGTTATGTGCAAATCGAAATATGATAGGTGCAAATCAAACTTTTAAATAAAATCAATTAATTTCAAATCCCTAAAAACCGATCAGTGCAAACCGGCCTCCCCCCTCTTTCGTCTATCGCGATTTTAGGTTTCCAGGTTCGGCTTCGCTGGTTTCGCCGGTTCCGCCCAATGCCTCCTCCACATGTGCGTAAGACAATCCTTCCAGCGGTCGTCCTCTCTACAATCTCCGGTGGTCGGCTCTGCAATCTCTGACGGTCGGCTCTGCAATCTCTGACGATCGGCTTTGCAAACTCCGCGTTCGCCGGTTTCCCTGATTTCACGGGTTTCGCCGGAGTCGCCCTCCAAATCGCTGCACAATATCTGTCTCCACACTCCGCCGATTGCATAGTAATGCTTGTTGGCTAGTATAACTTCTTTTGCTTACTCTATGTTTTTTCGTTGATTTTTTGTATGATTTTCTGAATGATTTTTTTGATGGCTTTGTAATTGCTTTTGACATTATTTGATGTGTTTTGCTGGAGCAATTTTGCAATTTTGATGTGTTTTCTGTTATATTAGGTGCAAAAAATCTGAGTTTGGTCAATCTGTTATAATTTGTTGAAATGAGTTTGGAAAATATGAAGTTGTTGACATGCGTTGAATCGTCGCAAACAACACAAGTTGATGTTGGAGTACACTTTGTCGCAAAACTTTGTCACAAAACTGTGTTCTGATCAATTAACACGATTATTTTAATATTTTAATTTCTGTTTGCACGTAATAATTTGGTCCGCACTTATAATATTTTGGTCTGCACGTAAAATTGGTTTGCACGTATCCAATTTAGGTTTGCCCATAACAATCACCTTTTTTGTTTTTTAGTGGCTAAATTTTTTTAGCCACAGGATTAGTGGAGTTCGGGGGTTTCTCGCGCAATGGATCCGTGGAGTTTTCCCTGAACTTCAGAGGATCTGAATCCCTGTGCACAAGGGCGCAGCGCACAGCAGCGCGGCCCCTTGGCCGCATGACAAAATGGTCACATGTGACTCACACCACTGCCTGGCCTGCTTCCGTCGACCAACCGCCACCGCCCGACCGGTCTCCGCTACCCGGCCTCCGTGTAACACCCCGAAACTCAAAAGAGGGACGGGTGTCATTTTGAGCCAAGTTTGAGACTTGGTAAGGGTCACACGGCCTGGGACACGGGCGTGTCCTAGGGCCGTGTCGTGGTCAGGTTTGACGATGGCCGTGTGGTCGACGAAAATGCAGTCGACGATCGTCGAGGCAGCGAACACGGCCTGAGACACGGGCGTGTCCCACACTGTGTCCTGCTCGGGCTGTGAGCCGTTCTGTGTCAGGGGTGGAACACGGCCTGGAGCCCAGGCGTGTTCAGCCTGACACGGGCGTGTCAAATTCGACACGGGCGTGTCAAATTCGACACGGGCGTGTCGAGTACCCGTGTTCTCTTCGGTTTGGTTTTGGTCCTGTGTCAATGGAGGAACACGCCCCGCGACACGGGCATGTACTAGTTGACACGGGTGTGTCAATCCTGACACGGGCGTGTCGAGAGCCCGTGTTCATTTCGGGATGCGACGGTTTCAGCGTCTATTGAGGCACACGGCCTTGGAAACGGGCGTGTCACAAGCCATGTTCGGCTCAGGTTTTGGATTTTAAGTGCGAATCATGGCCGTCCGTTTCCTTATTTTGGGATCCAATGGCTCAGGGATGTTCTTGCTAGGTTATACCCGTGAATAGGGTTAGAAATCCTCATTCCTTTTTGAGTTTTCTCTTTCTAAGAGTTCTAGAGAGAGGGGAGAACAAGGAAGAAGAAGGAGGAGAGATCCGGCCGCCGGTGGAGCTTCGGAGCCCCAAATCGCAAGCCGAGTTCGGATCTACGGAGGCGAGGCCGTTGCGGTGCTTTTCATCCATCTAGATCCTCATGGAGCCAAAGAGAAATGCTAGGGTAACGATTCTCATCTTGGACATGTGAAGTCTTCTTTCTTTCTGCACAGGAAACCCGCTCTCGCGAGTATGTAGTGAGTGTGAGGTATTATTTCGGGTGGATACGAATAGTCCCCCTTGTTTGCATGTAGAGTCTGGAATCGAGGTACGAATATAGGCATGGTGTGTGAAGCCTACCCGGATAAGTTGGTTTGGATCGGTGATGTTTCATTATACATGGATAGCCGGAGAAGACTTCGTGTCAATGGTTGTTTTCGGGTTTTCTACATGGTAGATTGAAATAGGGAACCTTGGGGACTAACTCCAAGGTGCACCTGGAAATCTGGGCAGAAGCGTGATTCTGCCATCTTGGTTGCCTGGGAGTCAACTTGCACATAATTGGGTTATGCAAAATGTGTGATCGGTTTGGGACTCGGGGAAGCTTGACCCGCGTATATGGCTTAAATTGACGTTGCGGTGTGAGCAACGGGTCAGGTGGAACCGTACCCGCTCTATGTCGTTCGGTTAGAGAGACCTAAGGTACGTGGTACTCGTCATTAGCATAGATGGAGGGTCTTAAGCATAGGCCGGTAAGACTATAGTGCTCACGAGGTTTGCCGTCCAAGGGGCGGTGGTGAGACCGCAGATTTTGACCGGGTTCACCGAGAATGTGCCCTGAGAGCACGGGGTATGTGGCCGTGCGAGCCTACGCCTGTGATGATGTGTAATTTCACTACTGTTAAGCTATGCTAATAAAGTGCAGGGAAGGAGCATCGCCGCCCCAAGTTTAGGGGCGGGGTCGTTATAAAAGTAATTTCACTACTGTTAAGCTTTAGCTGACCGTTGCTTTTATTTGCCACCACTTCGGTGGATTGTTGCTTGCAGGTGCTGCGGAGCCTAGTGGCAATTAGCGGGCAAAAGCCCATGTTGCAGAGCCGGCCCTCGAAGTCCTATATATGCATGTTTACTTTTATTCTCATGTGTGACCGGTCTGCGTGCCGAGGTTGGGAAGACACTTTTATTTGAGTAAACTCTTGTAAGGCCATAAGAACAAGTACTTGTGTATTTGTACATTCATTCTTGTTGAGTTTATGTAGTGGACATTCATGCTGTGGCTGGGTTCTTAATTTGCAACTTTTAAATTGCTTCCACTAGAATGTACTCTGTGTAGGACGTTGGTTTTTGGAAGTATGGTTCTATTACGTAACCATTCGGTCTGTCTGTGGTATATGACGTCGGGCCCCGGCCGGACCTACTGCTATATGCTATGCGGCGGAAAGAGGGTGTTATAATTTGGTATCAGACAACTGGTTTCAGTCAACTTAAATGAATTCGTGGACGAATTCTTTTAAGGGGTGGTGAGCACATGAGTGTGCGTCATCGTTATAACATAAAAAACCCATGAATGTCCACTTAGGAATGAAAATACACATGTGTGAGGAACCTGCATGTTCCTATAATTGCTTTTTGCAATTTTGTTCGGTCACTTAATGGTGTTTTGTACGACTATAGGTGACCAAGAGTAGTGTAAGGCCGTCAGAATGCTCGCTTTCTGAGGAATACAGTACACCAAGCGACGTGCTCGAGACCCCTCCTTTGTTTGAATCCATAAGAAGGGTCGTTGAAGCGGTGTTTGTTGTGACTAATGCATAGCATGGAAGGAGTGTGCAACCCTTTGCCCCTGATATGTCTTCAATGTCGGGTGGCGTGATGGAGCAAATGACATTTGGTAGACCATCAGGTCAGCAGTTGAACATGCGTTTAGTGAAGGGAGCGCACTCAGTTGACAAATATTTGCAAGCATTTCTTATGATAAGCCGCTACCCATTCTTTGAGTTGGAGAACGAGCAGTCTATAGTCGATAAATTTTATAATGGCCTGCGTGGCGATCTACGAATTCTACTGCTAGGACCAAAACTATTTTGATTTCGAGCCTTGGTGGATTCGGCTAGATCCTTGGAAGTAGATTTGAGGAAGACTCACCAGATGCTAGTGAGCATGGTATCGAACTCTACAAGTCCCTTGAGAGCCGCATCCCGCAGAACGCTGAAAAAGGGGGCTAGAACATTGACTAGCAAAGCTACTTACACTTCTTATACTTGTGGAAAGAAAGGGCACTTTGCCCGAGATTGTCGGGATGGTGCTCAGAAGACAAAGAAAGCTATGCCAGGAGCAGTTGAGGATTCTAGTGCAAAGGAAACAATGTTCAAAATGTCGAGCTCCTCAAAATCTGTGTTCCGTAGTGGTATAAGAAGGCTGAAATTTTGGGTCCAGCCCCTTCTTCCGGTGCGTCGGGTGCGACTACTGGCCGAACCCCGGGCGCATGCTATAACTGTGGAAAACTGGGACACTTTGCCCGAGACTGTTGCAGCGGACGTCCAAAGTTCGAGAGGAAGCCTGGGGCAACGCATGAGGAGAAGGGCAAGGCGGTGGAGTCAACCGCATCACACTATGCTCCATCCCAGCCTAGGGTGTATAATTTTGGCCTGTAGGAGGCCATAAAGCAAGTAGACATGGTGACAGGTAAGAGTTATATTTATAGCAGTTTAGCTTTAAATACTTGTTGCCCTTGCGCGTGTTAGCTTAGGACTGTTTGTGCTAGGCTTTGTTTTGCTTTTAGATTATCCAGCGAGAGCACCGTTCGATTCAGAAGATTCGCACTTCTTTTTGTCCAAAGGATTTATATCGCGCATCGGAGTACCTTCTTCGATGGCAAATGACAAACTAGATGTGTTGTTGAAAAATGATGCTCAATGCGTGCGAGTAGAGTTTGTTGCGTTTAGATTTGAATTGAGAGTCAAGAGTTTGACTTGCAAGCATCGCTACTGCCGATAGTAGAGTTTGATGTGATCTTTGGTATGGGTTGGCTCTCGGAGTGGCGGGCATACATTGATCACAAACACAAGGAGGTCAATTGGGTTCTTGTGAGATGACTTTTACGGGCTTGAAGGGATAGAGCAAGACTTTAATGTCTGCTCTTCAGGTGTTTAAAGCGGTTCGTGCTGGTGCAGAGTTGTTCTTCATGCTAGTGGAGGCTTCAAAGCCTAAGCCTACTTTGGACAGCATCCCAGTGGTATCTGAATACCCTGATGTGTTCCCTGGCGATCTCCCTAGAGCCCCACCTCAGCTGGAGTTAGACTTCACTATTGAGCTAGTGTCAGGTGCCAAACCTGTGTCACGCTCTCCCTATCGGCTAGTGCCTAAAAATATGGCAGAGCTGAAGGTTCAACTTCAAGAGCTCTTGGAACAGGGTTATGTGCGTTCAAGTTCGTCGTCTTGGAGCGCACCGGTTCTTTTGTGAAGAAGAGGGACAAAAGTTTGCGGCTCTGTATCGATTATCGAGAGCTGAACAAGTTAACAGAGAAGAACAAGTACCCGACCCCAATGATTGATGATCTTTTCGATCAGTTAGTCGGTTCATCGGTGTACTCAAAATTGGACCTTAAGTCCGGGTATTATCAGCTGAGGATGAGATAAAGTGATATCCCCAAGATAGCTTTTAGTACAAGATACATGCATTATGAGTTTACGGTCATGCCGTTTGGGCTGACTAATGCGCCGTCAGTGTTCATGGATCTGATGAACAGGACTTTCAGAGAGTACCTAGACCACTTTGCGATCGTCTTCATCTACGATATATTGGTGTACTCGTAGAGTGAGGAGGATCACTTTAAGTATCTGCATTTGGTGTTGGAGATGCTGAGGAGGAATCAACTGTATGCCAAGTTCTCCAAATGTGAGTTTTGGTTGTCCTCAGTAGCGTTCCTTGGTCACATAGTTAGTGGAGAGGGAATTGCGGTGGATCCGACAAAGATTGTTGCTATACGAGAGTGGCCTATGCTGTCTACGGTAGTGGAAGTCCGGAGTTTTTTGGGGCTGCCGGCTATTACAGGCACTTTGTGGAGAACTTCTCGCAGATAGCATTACCCCTCACGTCTCTAACGAGGAAAGATCAGAAGTTTGTTTAGACGCCGGAGTGCGCACAAGATTTCGAAGAGTTGAAAAGTCAGTTGACCACGACGCCTGTTCTAAGTTCGCCGAGTTGGACCGAAGGCTTTGAGATCTACAGTGATGCTTTGGGCAATGGATTGGGTTGTGTCCTACTGCAGCACAGAAGTGTGATAGCTTATGGCTCGCGTCAGCAGAAGGTGCATGAGAGGAATTATCTGATACATGACTTGGAGTTAGAAGCCGTGATATTTGCCCTGAAGCTGTGGAGACATTACTTGTATGGGTTGAAGGTCGATATCTATACCGACCACAAGAGCCTGAAGTACTTGTTGGGTCCGAAGGATCAAAACATGCGACAGCAGAGATGAATGGAGTTCCTGGTGGACTACACATTCAAGATTCATTATGTGCCTGGGAAAGGCAATGCAGTTGCGGATGTGTTGAGTCGCAGGGCCCCAGCTCAAGCCAACTGGCTGTCGGTTCATGAAGGGCGTTTGGTTTGGGAGTTGGAGGCGTTGGAGATCTCTTGTGTTGACAAGCAGACTAGTGCCAAAGCGCTATTGAACTGGACAGAAGTTCAGTATGACCTGACTGATCGGATTACGCATGCTCTGGATTTGGATGACCCCATGAAGCAAATCATGGTTGAGGCTTTGGATGGGTCAAATTCCCAATTTGATGTTGTGGATGGATTGTTATGGAAGGACAGTCGTCTATGCATCCCGAATGTGGGTAAACTGCGGGCATAATTGATGTACGGGGCTCATCATACCAAGTACTCGATTCACTAGGGGTGCACGAAGATGTACCGTGATATGAAGAAATTATTCTGGTGGCCAGGACTTAAGAAGGATGTGGCACTTTATGTGGTGAAGTGTCAAACATGCACCTTAGTGAAGGCGGAGTGCCAGAAGCCTGGAGGATTCTTGAAGTCCTTACCTATCCTGGAGTGGAAGTTCGACGATATTACAATGGACTTTGTGCATGGTTTGCCAAGGTTGTAGAAGGGTAACAATGCCATCTGGGTGATCGTAGATCCTTTGACGAAAGTGTCGCACTTCATTCCGCATAGGAAGGATGATTCTGTGGAGAAATTGACAAAATTCTATGTGGATAACATTGTTCGGCTTCACGATGTGCCCCGCAGTATCATGAGTGTCCAAGATGGGCAGTTCACGTCTAATGATTGGAGGTTGGTGCAGCAGATGTTGGGAACAAAGCTGAATTTCAACACGACCTTTCATTCGCAGACGGATGGTCAGACCGAGATAGTCAACAGGATGATGGAAGACATGCTTCGCATGTGTGTCTTGGATTTCGGGTAACAGTGACAAGATCACTTATACTTGGTGGAATTCGCTTACAATAATAGCTACTAGGCGAGCATTCAAATGATGCCCTTCGAGGCTCTTTATGGTAGAAGATGTTGCACGCCATTATCGTGGTTGGAAACGGGTGAGTCGATGTTATACAAGTGGTAAGAAGTGGAAGATGCAACCTCATTGGTACGAACCATTCAAGAAATATTGTTAATCGCTCAGGACCGGCAAGCTAAGTATTATAATGCCAAGCATAGGAACATGAAGTTCGCTGTTGGTGACTGAGTGTACTTGAAGATTAAGCTGTTCAAGGGTGTCTCTCGGGTACGACGCTTGAAAAAGCTAAGCGCGAGGTACCTTGGACCGTTTGAGGTTCTGGAGCAGATTGGCGAAGCTGCATATCAATTAAAGCTATCAGTGGAACTAAGCAGTCTACACGACGTATTCCACATATTGGTGCTGCGGAAGGCAGTGCAAGAGCCTTCACAAGTGATTGCGGTCGATCAAGTATTGGTTGATAATGAGTTGACGACGAAAGTCAAGCCCGTTCGCATTGAGTACTCGGAAGTCAAGCGACTGCGTAACAAAGACATCAGGATGGTCAAGGTCCGTTGGGGCAACTGCGATTGGGAGGAGCTCTCGTGGGAGCGAGAACAAACCATGCTTGAGGAGTTCCCATAGTTATTCCACTCAGGTACCGTTTAAGTTTTGTGTATCTTTTCCTTTCTATAATTTCGGGATGAAATTCTTTTAAGAGGGAGAGAGTTGTAACACCCCGAAACTCAAAAGAGGGATGAGTGGCATTTTGAGCCAAGTTTGAGACTTGGTAGGGGTCACACGGCCTGGGACACGGGCGTGTCCCAGGGCCGTGTCGTGGTCAGGTCCGATGATGGCCGTGTGGTCGACAAAAATGCATTCGACGATCGTCGAGGCAGCGAACACGGCCTGAGACACGGGCGTGTCCCAGGCCGTGTCCTGCTCGGGCTATGAGCCGTGCTGTGTCGGGGATGGAACATGGAATGGAGCCCAGACATGTTTAGCCTGACATGGCCGTGTCAAATTCGACATGGGCGTGTCGAGTACCCGTGTTCTCTTCGGTTTGGTTTTGGTCCTGTGTCGATGGAGGAACATGCCCCGCGACACGGGTGTGTACTGGTTGACACGGGTGTGTCAAGCCTGACACGGGCGTGTCGAGAGCCCGTATTCTTCTTGGGATGCGACGGTTTAGGCGTCGATTGAGGCACATGGCCTTGGACACGGACGTGTCACAAGCCGTGTTCAGCCCAGGTTTTGGATTTTAAGTGCGAATCGTGGCCGTTCGTTTCCTTATTTTGGGATCCAATGGCTCAGGGCTGTTCTTGCTGGGTTATACTCGTGAATAGGGTTAGAAACCCTCATTCCTTTTTGGGTTTTCTCTTTCTAAGAGTTCTAGAGAGAGGGAGAGCAAGGAAGAAGAAGGAGGAGAGATCCGGTCGCCGATGGAGCTTTAGAGCCCCAAATCGCAAGCCGAGTTTGGATCTATGGAGGCGAGGCCGTTGCGGTGATTTTCATCCGTCTAGATCCTCATGGCGCTAAAGAGAAATGCTAGGGTAATGATTCTCATCTTGGACATGTGAAGTCCTCTTTCTTTCTGCACAGGAAACCCGCTCTCGCGAGTATGCGGTAAGTGTGAGGTGTTCCTTCGGGTGGATATGAATAGTCCCCTTGTTTGTATGTAGAGTCCGGAATTGAGGTACAAACATAGGCATGGTGTGTGAAGCCTACCCGAACAAGTTGGTCTGGATCAGTGATGTTTTATTATGCATGGATAGCTGGAGAAGTCTCCTTGTCAATGGTTGTTTTAGGGTTTTCTACGTGGTAGATTGCAACATGGAACCTTGGGGACTAACTCCAAGGTGCACCCAGAAATCTGGGCAGAAGCGTGATTCTGCCATCTTGGTGGCATGGGAGCCAACTTGCACATAACTGAGTTATGTAAAATATGTGATCGGTTTGGGACTCGGGGAAGCTTGACCCGCGCATATGGCTTAAGTTAACGTTGTGGTGTGAGCAACGGGCCAGGCGGAACCGTACCCGCTCTATGTCATTCGGTAGAGAGACCTAAGGTACATAGTACTTGCCGTTGGCATAGATGAAGGGTCTTAGGCATAGGTCGGTAAGACTATAATGCTCACGAGGTTTGCCGTCCAAGGGGCGGTGGTGAGACCGCAGATTTTGACCGGGTTCACTGAGAATGTTCCTTGAGAGCACGGGGTGTGTGGCCGTGCGAGCCTATGCCTGTGATGATGTGTAATTTCACTACTGTTAAGC
Source organism: Platanthera guangdongensis (assembly GCA_039583875.1). Classification (NCBI taxonomy): domain Eukaryota; kingdom Viridiplantae; phylum Streptophyta; class Magnoliopsida; order Asparagales; family Orchidaceae; genus Platanthera; species Platanthera guangdongensis. The sequence continues at coordinate 233,952,375 of CM077153.1, forward strand.
TATGCTAATAAAGTGCAGGGAAGGAGCATCGTCGCCCCGTGTTTAGGGGCGGGGTCGTTATAATTTGGTCATCTTTAGCTGACCGTTACTTTTATTTGTCACCGCTTCGGTGGATTGTTGCTTGCAGGTGCTACGGAGGCTAGTGGCAAATAACGGACAAAAGCCCTTGTTGCTGAGCCGGCCCTCGAAGGCCTATATATACATGTTTACTTTTATTCTCATGTGTGACTGGCCTGCGTGTCGAGGTTGGGAAGACACTTTTATTTGAGTAAACTTTTGTAAGGCCATAAGACCAAGTACTTGTGTATTTGTACGTTCATTCCTGTTGGGTTTATGTAGTGGGCATTCATGTTGTGGCTGAGTTCTTAATTTGCAACTTTTGAATTGCTTCTACTAAAATGTACTCTGTGTAGGACGTTGGTTTTTGGAAGGATGGTTCTGTTGCGTAACCCTTCGGTCTGTCTGTGGTATATGACATCGGGCCGCGGCCATACCTACTGCTATATGCTATGCGGCGGAAAAGGGGTGTTACACGTCGTTCCCCGACCACTTGGTCGGCCTTCGACGTGGCCAGGAAACTTCTGCACCGCCGCTGACACACCCCATTATTTGAGAAACCACCTGTTATGGAGTGTGCTTATAGCAATATCCAATAATAGGTGTGTGATGACTAGTAATTTAGTCATCATCTAGGGCTTTTATCTTAATTAGATTTTCTAAATATTGACATATGTTCGTGATTTTTATAAAACATTTCGTAGAAAAATAATATTTTGAGCTCTAACACTAATATTCTCTATTTTGTAGGATTGCGGCAGGCCTTTGGGGAATTTTCTGTGCAATATCCCGCTGTAACGTCCATACAATTTAGGTTCGCCAGCGTGGAGCCCGATCACCACCCTCCGTTCCTGCAACTCGAGCCCCTATCTATTATATGTATATATATATATATATAAATATATATATATATATATATATATATAATATATATATATATATATATATATATATATATACATATTTACTACTCTAAAGGAAGTATAAGTGGATGAGTTCGAAATTACAATAGCCATCCGATTATGGTATGATAATATTGCTGACGTCTGATCAAATTCAATCATACTGCATCATCTCTCCACATTTTAATAGGTCTCCTAAACCTTCTAACTAGGTCATGTAAAATTACATTTTTGCCCCTATGAATTTCTAAAAACAAGGAAAAACTGACCGTCGGATCACCGCAGCAAACCCGCTGAGCCGCCCAGCCCGTGGACCCGTTGACCCGCTGTCCCGCAGACCCGCCAGACCTCGGACCCGCTGCCCCGCTAGCCCGCCAGCCCGCCAATCCAATGATTTCAAACACTTTTTCTGATAACCTATATTTAAACACGTAATGTTTCTTATTACAGGCAGTGTGAGACTAATAGGCGGGTGCGGGCCATATCATTATTTATTATATTATAATTATTATATTTAATAATATTAATAATTCTTATATATTATTATAATAAAAAGTAGGCGGGTGAACAATGCTCCCGCAACTGTTCACCCGCCTGCTCTTTAATGTTTTTTTATTAATTCTTTAATTTTATTAAATATCAAATATATTTATTTTTATTAATTGTTTATAAATATTAATTTTTTTTTTATTAATTATAAAAAGCAATGTTCGGTACTTTTGCGAATCCCGCCGGGGGCGGGCGAACCCCCGACTCAAATTTATTTATTTTTATTAATTGTTTATAAATATCAAATTTATTTTTTTTATAAAATTTTTTATTAACGATATCAAATTTATTTTTTTATGAATTTTTTTTATTAATTATAAAAAGCAGATGGTTCGGTACTTTTGCGAATCCCTCCGGAGGACGGGCGAAGCCCGCCGTCACCGGCCGAGTACTGTGGCAAGTAGCCATCGGGCTGGAGGCCCGTGCCTGTCACTCGTATGTGTGTATATTGTTGAAACTTGTGAAGTGAAAGTGGGTGAATTGAGTACTTGGAAATCCTACCCGCGCGGACTACGCGGACAGGGGTGGCGGACTGCGAAGTCGGCAGGGATGTTGCAGGCGGTTTGCTCTGTAGCGGCCTGGATTGGCTGTTCGCGCGGACTGCGCGGACAGTACTTGCGGTCTGTCAGGTCGGCTTGTGCTCAGGTGGCAGTTGGATCCCAGGAAGTAACCGCGCGGATAGAAACCATATCCGCGGAGTCCGGCATGATGCAGACTGAAGAACTGGAGCTCGGCAGACCGGTTGGGCAGTTGCCTTGGTCTTGCTCTGGTGCAGCGGGAAGCCGCGGAGACCGCCGGTCAGTGCGGATGAAAGCTGGAGGTCGCCCGGTATGGCGGGCTAGATCCAGTGTCCGCCAGTAAGTGCGGACTGGCCCTTGTGGCCAGCGGACTGGACTTGGTGGGAACTGAACTAAGTCCAGGTGGCTCAGTCCGGGGAGATCGCGCAGTGGAGCGCGGGCTGCTGTCTCAGTCCGCCAAGCCTAGTAGAAGTGCGGTTGCCTTGTTTGCTAGCTTGGGGATATGCGGACTGGAGGCTTGCTTGTGCAGGAGCGAGCGGACTGGATCTGGTGTCCGCTGAGTCCGGTTGAGCCTTGTGATGAGGTTATGGACTCAGGAGTTGCGGACTGGAGTCTGCTGTTAGCGGACTGGATCGGCGTGTCCGCTGAGTCCGGTAATGCCTTGGTAATTAGGCAATGGACTCGGGATGTGCGGACGGAAGCCGGGTGTCCGCAGAGTTCGGCAGGAGCCTTGATGGCAAAGCTGCGGGCTCGGGATATGCGGGCTGGTGCTGTGTCCGCGGATTGGCGGACAGTGCCTTAGTGGAGTCCGGCTGTGGTGGTCCTGGCTTGGCCTTCGGCGGCAAGGCGGACTGGAGATTGGAGTCCGGCTTGGAGAAGCCGGGGCGGACTGGCTATCTGCACAGGTGCGGCGAACTGGGATGTGTGTCCGCGGCTTGGCGGACACACATGTTCTAGCCGCGGGTTGTGGCGGTGATCCTATCGGGTGGGCGGTGACCATACTCATCAGCGTGCCTATAAATAGGACCCATGTCACATCAGGAATAGTAACCTGAACCGAAGTAAGTGAACAGTATTGAGCTCGCGTAAGTTGCTGCGGTCTGGACTTTGTTGTCCGCGCGGATAGAGAGTTGACCGGGTTGTGCTGTGCAGGTTGTGCGGATAGCACTGGGAAGCCAGGACTTGGTTCTGATCGCGGTCAGAGACAGTGCAGACTCTGCGGTTAAGCAACAGGCGGTAAACAGCAGGTCGCGGACAGCGACTAGGCGGTCTCTCTTTGGCGACTTGGTTCGGGGTTCAGGAAGTCGCCTGCTTCAGGCGGACTGTTCCATTCGGTGGCGCAGCTTGTACGGTCTGGCGGCTAGGCGACCTCGCGGTCAGGCGGCCTGCAGATCGGCGGTAAAGAGCTAGCATTGGAAGGAGTGAGTCCGCGCGGCTTGGGTGCGGTCTGGCGACCTGGCGGACTGAGCGGACTCCACAGCAGTAGTCCGCGCGGCTTGTTGTTTGAGTCCGCGCGGCTTGTTTTTTGTTCTTGTCTTTGTAACTGTCTCTGCTCTCCCGGTGTTGGGTTTTGGTGAAGCATGTCTCGCCATGTATGTCTCGCCTTGTAAAGAAGAAGTTTGCTCTTGATCAATAAAGAAGCTTGTGCTGCATGTGTTGCTGGTTGTTACTACTTCGTTGATATAATCCCTGCTAACTCCACGATCCGGGAAAACTTTCAACATTATAAGTGGGCGTATTCTCCTTCGGTTTGTTGAGTTTTCAGCAGGATATCCAAGGGGGCGTCTGCGGGTTTGTTGAATTTTAACATGGTATCAGAGGGAGGTTGTTGGAGTGGTCAAGCAGTGGTCAACGGAAGTAGTTGCTCGGTTGAAGAGGAAACCAGTGGTAGAACCATGGCAGTGGAGGATGCAAGTTGTCTTGGTATTGATCTTCTTACAGAGACGAACTGTGAACGGTGGAAGTCCTGTATGAAGAGCTTTTTTCTTAGCGAGAACCTTTGGGAGGTTGTATGCGGAGCAGGAAGACAAGAGGATACTGCTGGCAATGCTGAAATGATGAGAACCTGGAAGGAGACAAATGCGAGAGCGGAGTCTATTCTCAGGCAGGTGATCTCATCGGAGCTCTTGGACCACATCAGTGGATGTCGGTCAGCTGCGGAGGTCTGGACTTCCCTTGATGGGTTGTTCAGGAAGAAGGTGAAGGTTGCTGCAGAAGTTGGTCCCTCTACTTCATATCAGGAAGAAAGGAGTGTGTCTCCTAGGCGTGATAGGAAGAGGAAGGAAGGACCAAGGTGCTATAAATGCAAGCAGCAAGGTCATCTTCGGAAGGAGTGCAAGGTTGTCTTGCTCTCGGCAAACTTAGCTCATGTAGGAGGTAAGGAGAAGAACGTAGTTGGGACTTCAACTAGTTCTGGAGCTGGTCGGATGAGTGTCAATGATAGTGCATCTATCTGGCATGAAAGACTGGGGCATGTAGGGATGGACAAGCTGAAAGCAATGGCAGGAAGAAGACTCGTAAGAGGGCTGCCTAGATTGTTATCCTATGGCGATGGTCGGGGGTGTGCAGGATGTCAGGAAAATGAGGCTTATCGCTTCATGGCTGATAAAGCACAATCCAGATGTAAAGCACCATTGGCGGTTGTCCATTGTGCTCTGGTGGGACCGACCATCACGGCCAGTCTTGGAGGCAGCAGGTTTATGCTGATTTTGGTTGATGACTATTCTAGGTATACATGGGTATACTTTATGAAGAAGAAGTCTAACATGATGCACTTGTTTGTGGAGTTCAAGAAGCTTGTGGAAGGCCAGCTTGGCCGGAGGATCAAGGTGTTGAGGACAAGTATCGGTGGTGAGTTTGACTCAACCGAGTTCTCAAACTTTTGCAGGAAGCAAGGGATCCGGAAGGAGCTTTCTTGTGGACATACTTCACAGCAAGGCGGTGTTGCAGCTCGGATGATCCGTTGGTTAACGGAGACCTGCAAGTGTTGGCTTCGGAGTAAAGGCGTTCCGAAGGCCCTTTGGGCGGAGGGAATGTCCTGTGCTGCTCATGTCATCAACCGGATGCCTCTTTGTCCGATCATAGTGAAGACTCCTTATGAGCTGATGTTCAGAGTGAAGCCCTCAGTAAAGCACTTACGGGTGTTTGGATCTACCTGCTATATACACTCTCCAGGTGCTCTCAAGACATTGCTAGTCTTTGTTGGGTATGATGAGCAGAAGAGAAGATGGAGGTGTATGGATCCTGCGACGAAGAAACTCATAGTATCGAGAGACATTATCTTCGATGAGTTGACGCCGTATTGGGGTAGCTCTCATGTGGAGCTAGAGATGAGCAGGTTAGATGGTGGGCTGAAGGAGGCTGCTGCTAAGGAAGTGGAGTTGCCTGAGTCACCAGGTGCTCCAGGTTGTTCTAGCTCCGGGGCAAAGGCGTCAGAGTCGGTAAGAAGGGGGAGCGAAGCTCCAGGAACTTCAGACTCGAAGGCGGAGGCTTCCGGTTCAGGAAGCAGGGGGAGCGATGTTCCAGGTAGTTCTTGTTCAAGAGGGGAGTCTTCTGGTTCAGGTAGCAAGGGGAGTGTTACTCCAGGTGCTTCTGGTTCCAGTAAGGAGGCGTCTTGTTCAGGAAGCAAGGGGAGCATTGTTCCGGGTTTGCCCGGGAACGGAGCTGGTTCAGAAGCAGCGGAGGTGGTTAGCCATGATCCGGTTCTTCGGAGATCGAAGAGGATCAGTAAGCCACCAGCTCGATATAGCGAAGGGAATACCGCGGACTTGGTCCCGTGTTTCTTTGCTAGCCCTCAGGTCGAGCAAGGTACTTCTGGCTGTGATGACCCCACTCGAATCAAGGAGGTGGTTGACACCAAGGCTGATGAGGTGACTTCTCTCAGAGGTAAAAAGGCTTGGGCCGTTGTGCCTAAGGTAGTTGGTGATACTCCTGTGATGCATGAGCGGAGGTTGAAGCTGAAGAAGGCAGAGGGAAGCATGACTCTCTTTGGGAGATGCTGGAGGGCTCCCTCATGGTCCATGATATGCGGGGCGAGGACTATGTCTTGGACATCTCTTCGTAGATGCTATCGGAAGGACCAGGTGCAAGGTTACGGGAGCTGCTGGAGTTATTCACCACTTCTCACTTCAAGGGGGAGTGTTGAAACTTGTGAAGTGAAAGTGGGTGAATTGAGTACTTGGAAATCCTACCCGCGCGGACTACGCGGACAGGGTGGCGGACTGCGAAGTCGGCAGGGATGTTGCAGGCGGTTTGCTCTGTAGCGGCCTGGATTGGCTGTTCGCGCGGACTGCGCGGACAGTACTTGCGGTCTGCCAGGTCGGCTTGTGCTCAGGTGGCAGTTGGATCCCAGGAAGAAACCGCGCGGATAGAAACCATATCCGCGGAGTCCGGCATGATGCGGACTGAAGAACTGGAGCTCGGCAGACCGGTTGGGCAGTTGCCTTGGTCTTGCTCTGGTGCAGCGGGAAGCCGCGGAGACCGCCGGTCAGTGCGGATGAAAGCTGGAGGTCGCCCGGTATGGCGGGCTAGATCCAGTGTCCGCCAGTAAGTGCGGACTGGCCCTTGTGGCCAGCGGACTGGACTTGGTGGGAACTGAACCAAGTCCAGGTGGCTCAGTCAGGGGAGATCGCGCAGTGGAGCGCGGGCTACTGTCTCAGTCCGCCAAGCCTAGTAGAAGTGTGGTTGCCTTGTTTGCTAGCTTGGGGATATGCGGACTGGAGGCTTGCTTGTGCAAGAGCGAGCGGACTGGATCTGGTGTCCGCTGAGTCCGGTTGAGCCTTGTGATGAGGTTATGGACTCAGGAGTTGCGGACTGGAGTCTGCTGTTAGCGGACTGGATCGGCGTGTCCGCTGAGTCCGGCAATGCCTTGGTAATTAGGCAATGGACTCGGGATGTGCGGACGGAAGCCGGGTGTCCGCAGAGTTCGGCAGGAGCCTTGATGGCAAAGCTGCGGGCTCGGGATATACGGGCTGGTGCTGTGTCCGCGGATTGGCGGACAGTGCCTTAGTGGAGTCCAGCTGTGGTGGTCCTGGCTTGGCCTTCGGCGGCAAGGCGGACTGGAGATTGGAGTCCGGCTTGGAGAAGCCGGGGCGGACTGGCTATCTGCACAGGTGCGGCGAACTGGGATGTGTGTCCGCGGCTTGGCGGACACACATGTTCTAGCCGCGGGTTGTGGCGGTGATCCTATCGGGTGGGCGGTGACCATACTCATCAGCGTGCCTATAAATAGGACCCATGTCACATCAGGAATAGTAACCTGAACCGAAGTAAGTGAACAGTATTGAGCTCGCGTAAGTTGCTGCGGTCTGGACTTTGTTGTCCGCGCGGATAGAGAGTTGACCGGGTTGTGCTGTGCAGGTTGTGCGGATAGCACTGGGAAGCCAGGACTTGGTTCTGATCGCGGTCAGAGACAGTGCGGACTCTGCGGTTAAGCAACAGGCGGTAAACAGCAGGTCGCGGACAGCGACTAGGCGGTCTCTCTTTGGCGACTTGGTTCGGGGTTCAGGAAGTCGCCTGCTTCAGGCGGACTGTTCCATTCGGTGGCGCAGCATGTGCGGTCTGGCGGCTAGGCGACCTCGCGGTCAGGTGGCCTGCAGATCGGCGGTAAAGAGCTAGCATTGGAAGGAGTGAGTCCACGCGGCTTGGGTGCGGTCTGGCGACCTGGCGGACTGAGCGTACTCCACAGCAGTAGTCCGCGCGGCTTGTTGATTGAGTCCGCGCGGCTTGTTTTTTGTTCTTGTCTTTGTAACTGTCTCTGCTCTCCCGGTGTTGGGTTTTGGTGAAGCATGTCTCGCCATGTATGTCTCGCCTTGTAAAGAAGAAGTTTGCTCTTGATCAATAAAGAAGCTTGTGCTGCATGCGTTGCTGGTTGTTACTACTTCGTTGATATAATCCCTGCTAACTCCACGATCCGGGAAAACTTTCAACATTATAAGTGGGTGTATTCTCCTTCGGTTTGTTGAGTTTTCAGCAGGATATCCAAGGGGGCGTCTGCGGGTTTGTTGAATTTTAACATGGTATCAGAGGGAGGTTGTTGGAGTGGTCAAGCAGTGGTCAACGGAAGTAGTTGCTCGGTTGAAGAGGAAACCAGTGGTAGAACCATGGCAGTGGAGGATGCAAGTTGTCTTGGTATTGATCTTCTTACAGAGACGAACTGTGAACGGTGGAAGTCCTGTATGAAGAGCTTTCTTCTTAGCGAGAACCTTTGGGAGGTTGTATGCGGAGCAGGAAGACAAGAGGATACTGCTGGCAATGCTGAAATGATGAGAACCTGGAAGGAGACAAATGCGAGAGCGGAGTCTATTCTCAGGCATGTGATCTCATCGGAGCTCTTGGACCACATCAGTGGATGTCGGTCAGCTGCGGAGGTCTGGACTTCCCTTGATGGGTTGTTCAGGAAGAAGGTGAAGGTTGCTGCAGAAGTTGGTCCCTCTACTTCATATCAGGAAGAAAGGAGTGTGTCTCCTAGGCGTGATAGGAAGAGGAAGGAAGGACCAAGGTGCTATAAATGCAAGCAGCAAGGTCATCTTCGGAAGGAGTGCAAGGTTGTCTTGCTCTCGGCGAACTTAGCTCATGTAGGAGGTAAGGAGAAGAACGTAGTTGGGACTTCAACTAGTTCTGGAGCTGGTCGGATGAGTGTCAATGATAGTGCAGCTATCTGGCATGAAAGACTGGGGCATGTAGGGATGGACAAGCTGAAAGCAATGGCAGGAAGAAGACTCGTAAGAGGGCTGCCTAGATTGTTATCCTATGGCGATGGTCGGGGGTGTGCGGGATGTCAGGAAAATGAGGCTTATCGCTTCATGGCTGATAAAGCACAATCCAGATGTAAAGCACCATTGGCGGTTGTCCATTGTGCTCTGGTGGGACCGACCATCACGACCAGTCTTGGAGGCAGCAGGTTTATGCTGATTTTGTTGATGACTATTCTAGGTATACATGGGTATACTTTATGAAGAAGAAGTCTAACATGATGCACTTGTTTGTGGAGTTCAAGAAGCTTGTGGAAGGCCAGCTTGGCCGGAGGATCAAGGTGTTGAGGACAAGTATCGGTGGTGAGTTTGACTCAACCGAGTTCTCAAACTTTTGCAGGAAGCAAGGGATCCGGAAGGAGCTTTCTTGTGGACATACTTCACAGCAAGGCGGTGTTGCAGCTCGGATGATCCGTTGGTTAACGGAGACCTGCAAGTGTTGGCTTCAGAGTAAAGGCGTTCCGAAGGCCCTTTGGGCGGAGGGAATGGCCTGTGCTGCTCATGTCATCAACCGAATGCCTCTTTGTCCGATCATAGTGAAGACTCCTTATGAGCTGATGTTCGGAGTGAAGCCCTCAGTAAAGCACTTACGGGTGTTTGGATCTACCTGCTATATACACTCTCCAGGTGCTCTCAAGACATTGCTAGTCTTTGTTGGGTATGATGAGCAGAAGAGAAGATGGAGGTGTATGGATCCTGCGACGAAGAAACTCATAGTATCGAGAGACATTATCTTCGATGAGTTGACGCCGTATTGGGGTAGCTCTCATGTGGAGCTAGAGATGAGCAGGTTAGATGGTGGGCTGAAGGAGGCTGCTGCTAAGGAAGTGGAGTTGCCTGAGTCACCAGGTGCTCCAGGTTGTTCTAGCTCCGGGGCAAAGGCGTCAGAGTCGGTAAGAAGGGGGAGCGAAGCTCCAGGAACTTCAGACTCGAAGGCGGAGGCTTCCGGTTCAGGAAGCAGGGGGAGCGATGTTCCAGGTAGTTCTTGTTCAAGAGGGGAGTCTTCTGGTTCAGGTAGCAAGGGAGTGTTACTCCAGGTGCTTCTGGTTCCAGTAAGGAGGCGTCTTGTTCAGGAAGCAAGGGGAGCATTGTTCCGGGTTTGCCCGGGAACGGAGCTGGTTCAGAAGCAGCGGAGGTGGTTAGCCATGATCCGGTTCTTCGGAGATCGAAGAGGATCAGTAAGCCACCAGCTCGATATAGCGAAGGGAATACCGCGGACTTGGTCCCGTGTTTCTTTGCTAGCCCTCAGGTCGAGCAAGGTACTTCTGGCTGTGATGACCCCACTCGAATCAAGGAGGTGGTTGACACCAAGGCTGATGAGGTGACTTCTCTCAGAGGTAAAAAGGCTTGGGCCGTTGTGCCCAAGGTAGTTGGTGATACTCCTGTGATGCATGAGCGGAGGTTGAAGCTAAAGAAAGCAGAGGGAAGCATGACTCTCTTTGGGAGATGCTGGAGGGCTCCCTCATGGTCCATGATATGCGGGGCGAGGACTATGTCTTGGACATCTCTTCGTAGATGCTATCGGAAGGACCAGGTGCAAGGTTACGGGAGCTGCTGGAGTTATTCACCACTTCTCACTTCAAGGGGGAGTGTTGAAACTTGTGAAGTGAAAGTGGGTGAATTGAGTACTTGGAAATCCTACCCGCGCGGACTACGCGGACAGGGGTGGCGGACTGCGAAGTCGGCAGGGATGTTGCAGGCGGTTTGCTCTGTAGCGGCCTGGATTGGCTGTTCGCGCGGACTGCGCGGACAGTACTTGCGGTCTGCCAGGTCGGTTTGTGCTCAGGTGGCAGTTGGATCCCAGGAAGTAACCGCGCGGATAGAAACCATATCCGCGGAGTCCGGCATGATGCGGACTGAAGAACTGGAGCTCGGCAGACCGGTTGGGCAGTTGCCTTGGTCTTGCTCTGGTGCAGCGGGAAGCCGCGGAGACCGCCGGTCAGTGCGGATGAAAGCTGGAGGTCGCCCGGTATGGCGGGCTAGATCCAGTGTCCGCCAGTAAGTGCGGACTGGCCCTTGTGGCCAGCGGACTGGACTTGGTGGGAACTGAACCAAGTCCAGGTGGCTCAGTCCGGGGAGATCGCGCAGTGGAGCGCGGGCTGCTGTCTCAGTCCGCCAAGCCTAGTAGAAGTGCGGTTGCCTTATTTGCTAGCTTGGGGATATGCGGACTGGAGGCTTGCTTGTGCAGGAGCGAGCGGACTGGATCTGGTGTCCGCTGAGTCCGGTTGAGCCTTGTGATGAGGTTATGGACTCAGGAGTTGCGGACTGGAGTCTGCTGTTAGCGGACTGGATCGGCGTGTCCGCTGAGTCCGGCAATGCCTTGGTAATTAGGCAATGGACTCGGGATGTGCGGACGGAAGCCGGGTGTCCGCAGAGTTCGGCAGGAGCCTTGATGGCAAAGCTGCGGGCTCGGGATATGCGGGCTGGTGCTGTGTCCGCGGATTGGCGGACAGTGCCTTAGTGGAGTCCGGCTGTGGTGGTCCGGGCTTGGCCTTCGGCGGCAAGGCGGACTGGAGATTGGAGTCCGGCTTGGAGAAGCCGGGGCGGACTGGCTATCTGCACAGGTGCGGCGAACTGGGATGTGTGTCCGCGGCTTGGCGGACACACATGTTCTAGCCGCGGGTTGTGGCGGTGATCCTATCGGGTGGGGCGGTGACCATACTCATCAGCGTGCCTATAAATATGACCCATGTCACATCAGGAATAGTAACCTGAACCGAAGTAAGTGAACAGTATTGAGCTCGCGTAAGTTGCTGCGGTCTGCACTTTGTTGTCCGCGCGGATAGAGAGTTGACCGGGTTGTGCTGTGCAGGTTGTGCGGATAGCACTGGGAAGCCAGGACTTGGTTCTGATCGCGGTCAGAGACAGTGCGGACTCTGCGGTTAAGCAACAGGCGGTAAACAGCAGGTCGCGGACAACGACTAGGCGGTCTCTCTTTGTCGACTTGGTTCGGGGTTCAGGAAGTCGCATGCTTCAGGCGGACTGTTCCATTCGGTAGCGCAGCTTGTGCGGTCTGGCGGCTAGGCGACCTCGCGGTCAGGCGGCCTGCAGATCGGCGGTAAAGAGCTAGCATTGGAAGGAGTGAGTCCGCGCGGCTTGGGTGCGGTCTGGCGACCTGGCGGACTGAGCGGACTCCACAGCAGTAGTCCGCGCGGCTTGTTGATTGAGTCCGCGCGGCTTGTTTTTTGTTCTTGTCTTTGTAACTGTCTCTGCTCTCCCGGTGTTGGGTTTTGGTGAAGCATGTCTCGCCATGTATGTCTCGCCTTGTAAAGAAGAAGTTTGCACTTGATCAATAAAGAAGCTTGTGCTGCATGTGTTGCTGGTTGTTACTACTTCGTTGATATAATCCCTGCTAACTCCACGATCCGGGAAAACTTTCAACATTATAAGTGGGCGTATTCTCCTTCGCTTTGTTAACTACTTTTATATATATATAAAAGTTATATTATATATGCTCCAGCAGGAGCTCCACCCTCCGCCATCACCGCATGGAACAACATTCCAGCAAGCTCGGCCGCCACCTCCGCCATCACCTCAAAGCACGGCAAGCTCGACCGCCACCTCATCTCGGCCAACTCAACAACCAAGGCAGCAAGGCCGACCACCTCAACTCCTCCTTCATACAACTCAACCACCGTACTCAGCCACCATCCCTCCAAGCATCAAGTGCAGCGCCACCACCGCGCAACCATCCAAGGCAGCCAAAAACTCTCTCACACCTCAGACCAAGCTCGCCATCGCCATCTTCACGCCCGCCAACACCGTCACCAAGAAGCAGCTCCGCCACCTCAGCTCCACCACATCATAGCAGCTCGCCACCTCCAGCTCTTCAATGCTGGTCTGCCACCTCAGCTCCTCCAAGTCAGCAGACCGGCCTCTTTAAGGCTGCCGTTTCACCTCAGCTCCTCCACTCCTTGCATCCAGCTGCTGGCACAGTCGCCGTTTCATCCCAGAAGAGAGGAGCAGCAACGGCCGAATTTAATTCACTTGGCCGATTACTGTGGCATGAACAGTAACAGACAAATGAATTAAGTTCAACGGTTACTGTTCATGCTAATGTGAAGGCTACATATACCCCCATCTGCATGAGGATGAGGGGGAGAAAATTTTGAAAAGGGGAATTCATTCCTTCATTTCCCACAAGTGACTAGATTGCTCGGTTGGAGAAATTCATTCCGGAATCACGTATAAGTTATCAAGTTTTTATTGTCATTTTTTCGCCTGTCTTTTATAATCTTGTATTTTTTTTCCATTACTTGTAGCCACGCAATCATATAAATTTTTGTAATCCTTTTTTATTTTAAATGCAATAATAATTTATCTTCTCAATTTACTACTTTTTCTCGTTCGTTCCTCTTTCCGATCTTGTCACATTTTTATACGAATGATTCCTTCATCTCCATGAGCGGCTAATTCTCTCTATAGTGCTCGATCAAGACGATCCGAGGATGAGATAATTTTTGCGATGATTTTAGTTTTGCGCTTCTCAATTTGTTGAACGCTTACGATTTACCGTTGATCAATTCATTGAGGCTATATATTTTATATAGTTTTCAAAACAGTTTTCGCTCTTTAGTTGGCCGAGAGGCTCGTAAGCCGAATCGATCACTCATCGGTAAAAAGAGTATAACGCAACCCTCGAAAGAGGATAACGTAACTCTTCCGTATTGGAGTAAAATCTAATAGCGAGGTTCAATACCTATGTTAATATTATATATTGTAAATCATTCTTTATTGATTTAGGTTTAGTCCCACACCGCCTGTGGTATTTTCTCCTTCTCCTCTTCTCCTATATGTAGACCCCAAGGGTCCTTGTTTTACTCTTGAATAATAAGACCATTGCTATTTCTAACATGGTATCAGAGCCAGGTTCCTTATAATTTTTTTTTTTCCGCGCTCGCACCCTTGCTTGCACCTCTGTTCCGCCTGTTCTGCCCTCCTTGCACCCGCTGCCTGCCGCCCGCAGCTCGCAGCCCGCACCCCGCCTGTCCGCAGTCCGCCTCCGGCCCGCAGTCCGCCTATCCGCAATCCGCCTCCTGCAGCCCGGACTTCCGCAGTCCGCAGCCAGTCCGCATCCCGCGGCGCCGGCTTTCCGCAGTCCGCATCCCGCAGCCAGTCCGCCTCCCGTAGCGCAGAATTTCCGCAGTCCGCAGCCAGTCCGCATCTCGCAGCCAGTCCGCATCCCGCGGCCAGTCCACATCCAGCTCGCACTGTCCGCAGCCCGCGGCTCGCCTGTCCGCAACGTCTGCTTCACCGGCAGTCCGCAGTCCGCAGTCCGCATCACCGGCCGGCCTTCCGCAGCTCGCCTGTCCGCACCATCCGCAGCTCGCCTGTCCGCAGTCCGCATCCCGCAGCTCGCCCTTCCCGCAGTCTGCAGCCCGCAGCCCGGATTTCCGCAGTCCGCATCCCGGCATCCTCAAGCTGCCGGCCTTCCGCTGTCCGCATCCCGGCAGTCCGCAGCTCGCCTGTCCTCTGTTCGCAGCCCGCAGCTCGTCGGCCCGCAGGCCGGAGCTCGGCAGCCCGCCTCTTCTCATTCCCGCTGTCCGCTCTTCAGCCGGTTGCCAGCCCGCTGTCCGCACTCCCGCTTGTCCGCGTGCCAGCTCGCTGTCGTCATGACCACCCCCTTGATCTCACCTCCTCTGAAAGCCACTTCCTTTCAATTGGCCACGGCCAGCGACTGGCCAGACTGGGCTCTAACCGTTGAAGCCGCTCTCTCCACCCGTGATCTCTGGGATCACATCATTGGTGATCCTCCCGCCTCTGCCAGCTCTCCTGCTCTCAGCTCTGCGAGTTCTCCTGCCCCTACCTCTGCCCGCATCACCGCTGTCGCCGCCACTCCTGATGACGCGAGTCTTTGGCGTCGTCGCGACCAGGCCATTCGGGCTTACCTACTGGAGTCTGTTTCTCGGCCACTCCTCACCTCCATTGGCCGCCTCTCCTCAGCCCGCGCTATGTGGGAGTATCTTCGGGATCAGTTTGTTCCCCGGGGTGGCGCCCGTCGTCATTGTCTCATCTGTGATTCTCAGTCCGCAAGACAGGAAGGCCGATCTATTCAGGATTTCTTTACAAGGATGAGCACCTTCTGACATGAATTGGACTCTATGATTCCCTTACCCTGCGGCTGTGCTCACTCCTTGGACTTTCAGCGTCATCTTTCTGAAGGTCATCTCCATCAGTTCCTCGCTGCTCTGCGACCCGAGTTTGCTCTTCTTGCTGCTCAGCTTCTTCATCGAGTTCCTCTTCCCACTTTGGATGAAGCTCTGATTGCTCTTCTTGATGAAGAGACTCGTCTTCGTCCTCCTTTGGATCCTTCGCCCCCTCCTGGGGTTGACACCGTCCTTGCAGTTCGACCGCGAGACAGCTCTATTACCTGCCACCACTGTAAAAAGGTGGGTCACATGAAGTTTGACTGCCCCTCCCGTCCCCCACGTTATGATGACCACCGTCGCAACAACCGTGGTCGGGGGCGTGGTCGTGGCCCTAGTTCCACTCCCACCGCTGCAGCTACTACAGATCGTCTCCAACGTCTTGAGGAGTTACTTCTTCAGTCACCCCTACTTCAGGGGGCCACACCTCCAGCTCACAGCCTGTCTGTTGCTCCCGGTACTCCTGTTGTTCGGGCTCCCCCAACTGCGTCTTGGTATTTTGATTCTGGGGCCTCCTGCCACCTCACCAACGATTCCACCCATCTCATCCACTGTACCTCCCCACCCACTCACCTTCAAGTCACCACTACTGACAGGGGCACTGTCCCCATTCGGCGGGCCGGCTCGATTACACCACAATCTGCTCCCTCTGGACACCTTACCCTCTCCAACATCCATCATGCCCCTCACCTCCACATGAACCTTATTTCTGTTAGCTCTCTTTGTGATCTTGGCCTAAATGTTCTCTTTTCCTCCTCTGATTGTGTTGTGCAGGATTCACGGACGGCTCGGAGGATTGGACGGGGCCGTAGGACTGGTGGTCTGTATCAGCTGGAGTATCTCCACGTTCCATCTGCAGTGTCTTCATCCCTTTCTGTTCCTTCTGTTACCTCTGATGCCGACTTGTGGCACAGACGTTTAGGTCATTTATCCGGTGACCGACTCCGAAGTGTTATCCGTTCTGGAGCTTTGGGTCGTGTCTCTCCCGCCCCCCTCTCTGTCTGTACGGGTTGTCGTTTGGCAAAGCACCTTGCTCTACCATTTTCTAGCAGTGCTTCTCAAACCACAGCCCCCTTCGATTTAGTGCATTCTGACATTTGGGGCCCGTCTCCCATCGCCTCTCATTCTGGCTATCTTTACTATATCAGTTTCATTGATGACTTCTCTCGATGTGTTTGGGTTTATCTCTTACGGAATCGCTCTGAAATAACTGCTGTGTATCACACCTTCACCGCCATGCTTTATACTCAGTTTGGCCGTCGCATTAAAATTTTTCGCTCCGACTGTGCTCAGGAATTCCTCTCCTCCACCATGCACGACCTCCTTCATTCTCACGGCACCATCCATCAGCAGTCTTGTCCGCACACCCACGAACAAAATGGGGTCGCCGAACGCAAACATCGACACATCATCGAAACTGCCCGTGCTCTTCTCATCTCTGCCTCTGCTCCTCATTCCCTCTGGGCCGAAGCCGTTCTTACCGCGGTTCACCTTATCAACATCACTCCCTCCTCCGTACTCTCCGCGGTCACTCCATATGAACGCCTGCACTCTCGCCCCCCAACCTACGCCCCTCTCCGCACTTTTGGGTGCACCTGCTTTGTTCTCCTTCCTGGCCACGAGCGCACCAAACTCTCTGCCCGCTCGGCTCGTTGCGTCCACTTGGGCCTTAGTACCCAACACAAAGGCTATCGCTGTTATGACCCAGTGACTCGCCGCATCCGCATCTCTCGTCATGTTTCTTTCCTTGAACATGACATGTTCTTCTCCTCCGCCACCTCCCCGTCACCCCCCCTACCCACACCAACTCCTCCTGCCCCACCACTCACCCTTCCTCTGCTTCCTCCTGTACCCACCCGTCCCAGGAGTCACGTTGCTCCTCCTCCGTTCCCACCTGCTCCTTTGCCCGAGGCCTCTCCTCCCCCAATAGCTCCCTCTCCTACTCCTGCTCCTGCTCCAGCACCGTCTTACGCTCCGGCCACCTCTTCGAATGTGGATCCTGCTCCTCCCCGGTGTAACCCTGGTCGCCTTCGCCTCCCACCTGCTCGCTACGCCCACAGTCCTGCCAGGTATACTCCTTCTGCCCTCCACACAGTTACCTCCTATTCACCTGCTTTTCAGGCATTTCTCACTGCTCTCCACTCCCACCGGGAGCCCCAGACATACCAAGAGGCAGTTGTTCATCCCGAATGGCGGCAGGCCATGACAGTTGAACTTCAGGCTTTCCACAGAACTCATACCTGGGACCTCGTCCCCTGTCCTCCTGGCGCCACTCCTGTCAGCTGCAAATGGATCTTCAAGATTAAGACTCGCCCGGACGGGTCCGTTGAGCGCCACAAAGCCCGTTTAGTTGCCCGTGGGTTCTCCCAGGCACATGGCCTCGACTACGATGAAACTTTTGCGCCCGTTGCCCGAATGACGACAGTGCGCACTTTACTTGCTGTTGCTGCTACCCGGGCTTGGCCCTTACTTCAGATGGATGTCACCAACGCCTTTCTTCATGGTGATCTTGCAGAGGTGGTGTATATGGCTCCACCCCCAGGTCTTCCTGTTCCAACCGGCCACGTTTGTTCTCTCCGTTGGGCTATCTACGGTCTTAAACAAGCCCCCCGTGCCTGGTTTGAGCGCTTCCGCGCGGCTGTTCTCCAGGCCGGGTTCATTGAGCGCCAAACTGATCATGCTTTGTTCACCCGTACTACTCCCCAGGGCTGTGCCATTCTCCTTCTCTACGTCGATGACATGATTATCACTGGCGATGATCATGCCACCATTGCCTCTCTTCAACAGCACCTCCGCAGTCAGTTCGACATGAAGGATATGGGGCCCCTCCGGTATTTCCTTGGGCTGGAAATTTCCCGATCCAAACGTGGCATCCTGGTTTCCCAACAAAAGTACATTTCCGACATCCTCTCTGTTGCTGCTCTCACCGACACCCGAACTGTTGACACTCCGATCGAGCTCAATCTGAAACTCCTCCCTACTGACGGCGAACCTCTTCCAGATGTCTCCCGCTATCGGCGCCTCGTAGGGATGTTGGTTTATCTCACTATGACTAGGCCTGACATTGCCTATGCTGTCAGTTTTGTCAGTCAGTTCGTCCAAGCCCCCCGCTCGGTTCACTATGCTGCAGTCCTCCGGATTCTTCGCTATCTACGCACCTCCGTCACCAGGTCCCTGTTTCTCTCTGCCACTTCAACTCTCACCCTTCGAGCATTTTCTGATGCTGATTGGGCGGGGGATGTTACTACTCGTCGCTCCACTACTGGCTTTTATATCTTTCTGGGTGACTCTCTTATATCCTGGCGTAGCAAGAAACAGGACTGCATTGCGCGCTCCAGCACTGAAGCCGAGTATCGTGCCATGGCCTCCACTACTGCTGAGATTGTTTGGCTTCGACGTCTTCTATGTGATCTTGGTGTTACCATATCCGGACCCACTCCCTTACTCTGTGATAATCGAAGTGCTATACAAATTGCCTCCAACCCGGTGTTTCATGAACGGACGAAACACATCGAAATTGATTGTCACTTCACTCGCCAAGAGTTTCTCGCCAAGACCATCTCTCTACCGTTCATTGCCTCCGAAGAACAAATTGCAGACTTTATCACCAAATCTCTCACATCTGCTCGATTCAGATATCTTATTAGTAAACTCTCGGTTCATGATCCACCATGAGTTTGAGGGGAGATGTTAATATTATATATTGTAAATCATTCTTTATTGATTTAGGTTTAGTCCCACACCGCCTGTGGTGTTTTCTCCTTCTCCTCTTCTCCTATATGTAGACCCCAAGGGTCCTTGTTTTACTCTTGAATAATAAGGTCATTGCTATTTCTAACAACCTAAAGCAAGTCTTAGGCAATGCGATTTGAGAACGAAAGTTTGGTCGATACACCTAAGCTTAGTTGAACCTAATCCTCGAAAGAGGGGTGTTCATGCTTCGGGAACATCCACGGTCAAAGCCTCTTCAACAAGAGAATTGCATTGTTATCTTCATTTCATAATTTTATAATTCCAAGGTGACTCAAGATCGGGTACTAGTTGTAAAACCATTAATTTAATTCTGTTAAGCTTTTTTTAATTTTCACCATGAATGCTTATCAGTGGAATGCGCCACGGTCGCGCCCTAACAAGCCGACTGGACTCTTCGAAGTCGAGGCCACCCCTAATTTAGCACATCAAGTAGAATGACTCACTAAGTAAGTGGCAGAGATGTCTGCTTCCTCCGCCACCAACTGGGCTTATAATAATAATAATAATAATAATTTTAATAATAATTTTCATGAGCAAGTTGATTATATGGGGAACTCCTATCGTCCTCCGTATAACCCGAATAATAGTATTCCATTCAATAATAGTTATAATCCGGGTTTGCGGAATCACCCAAACTTTTTATGGAGCAACCCCAATAATGCTCAACGTCCACTACAAGTGAATCCTCCCGGATTCACCCCACCACCATCACACAAGCCTTCTTCACTTGAAGAAGTCTTCACTAAATACGTAGCCTCAAATGAGTCCAATATCCGGAATCTTACCGGATCTATAAAAAATTTAGAGAATCAAATTGGGCAATTAGCCAAATTAGTCTCCGAGCGCCAACAAGGAACTTTGTCGGGCAACACCGAGCCCAATCCAAGGGAGAGCGCCAACGTAATAAACCTCCGTAGCGGAAAGGAGGTAACCTCTATAAATTTGGCTGGACCTGAGGTAAACGTTTCATCTTCACCCCCACAATTTACTTATCAGCAAGTTAGTTCTTCTACTTTACCATCTTCTACTATAGCTCCGCGCAATAATTTAAAACCTTCAATACCTTATCCTTCAAAATTTAAAAATGAGCGTAATGAGGAGCAATACAAAAAATTTATTGAAATTTTAAAACAAATTCAAATAAACGTCCCATTCTGCGAAGCAATCTCTAATATGACTAAATACGCGAAATACCTCAAAGAATTACTCTCTAATAAAAAAAACTTGAGGATATTTCGCGTGTTTCTTTAAACGCAGAATGCTCGGCGATTGTATTAAATAAATTGTCGGAAAAACTTAACGATCCGGGACGGTTTTCCATCCCATGCCTATTCGGTAATTTATTAATAAAACACGTTTTGGCTGATTTGGGCGCTAGTATTAACCTCATGCTATATTCTTTATTTAAAAAACTTGGGTTGGGCAATCCTAGCCCAACAAAAATTAGCATCCAACTAGCAGATAGGTCTATTAAATATCCAGTTGGAGTCGTAGAGGATGTTTTAGTTAAAGTAGACAAGTTTATCTTCCCGGTAGACTTTGTCATTCTAGACATCGAGGAAGACGCCGAAGTGCCTCTTATACTCGGTCGTCCATTCCTTGCTACCTCTAAGGCAATAATAGACGTAAGTAACGGAAAACTTCTCCTACGAGTGGGGGATGAAGAAGTTACTTTTAGTATCGACTCTTCTATGAAAAACTCTTTTTCTAATGACGACTCTTGCTTTACCTTAGAAACAAATTTAGAAGAGAAAATAACGTCATCTTCTGAAATTATTTCTCTTTTTTTTTGAAAATCCGGACATTACAAACTTATATTGTTTAAAAGAAATAACTCGTCCGCTCAAATTTGAAGAAATAAAATCGAATAATTTTAAAGTAAAAACATCTTATGAGGAGCCGCCGAGTTTAGAATTAAAGCAATTGCCGGAACATTTAAAATATTTATTTTTAGAAAAGGAGTCAAAATTGCCCGTGATAATTTCATCCGCGCTTAACGATTCAGAAATTTCTGAATTAACAAAAAATTTAAATAAGCATCGTCATGCAATCGCATGACAAATTTCTGATATTAAGGGGATTAGCCCATCTTTTTGCACGCATAAAATAAGCTTAAAAAATAATTCTCGCGGTACTATTCAGCCTCAACGACGCCTTAATCCAAATATGAAGGACGTTGTTAAGGCCGAAATAATAAAACTATTAGACGCGAGAATTATTTATCCTATTTCGGATAGCACTTGGGTTAGCCCGGTGCAAGTCGTGCCTAAGAAGGGCGGGATAACGGTAGTTTCCAACGAAAATAATGAGTTAATCCCAACCCGTACCATTACGGGTTGTCGAGTTTGCATCGATTATAGGAAATTAAATGATGCAACTCGTAAGAATCACTTCCCGCTTCCCTTCATTGACCAAATCTTAGAACGTCTATCCGGTCACTAACACTATTGGTTTCTTGATGGTCTTTCGGGATACTTTCAAATCCCAATTGCACCCGAAGACCAAGAGAAAAACACGTTCACTTGCCCGTTCGGCACCTTCGCCTATCGGAGGATGCCGTTTGGTCTTTGTAACGCGCCGGCTACATTCCAAAGATGTATGTTGGCAATTTTTAATGAATTAGTAGAGGACGTCATGGAAGTTTTTATGGACGATTTTTCAGTCTTTGGCGATTCCTTTGAAAATTGTTTAAATAATCTTGATCGTGTTCTTCAACGCTGCGAAGACACAAATTTGGCACTTAATTGGGAAAAGTGCCACTTTATGGTCCGAGAAGGCTTAGTGCTCGGACATAAAGTTTCTCGCAAAGGGATCGAGGTCGATCGGGCCAAGATCGAAGTCATAGAAAAACTTCCTCCGCCCACAAATATCAAATCTATTAGGAGTTTTCTAGGACACGCAGGATTTTATAGGCGGTTTATTAAAGATTTTTCAAAAATTACAAAACCGCCAACACATCGTTTAGAAAAAGAAACAACATTTATATTCGATGAAGAATGTTCTAAAGCGTTCAATAAAATTAAAAATGAACTTATCAACTCACCTATTTTAATTGCGCCAAATTGGTCTCTTCCGTTTGAAATTATGTGTGACGCAAGCGATTTTGCTATAGGGGCTGTTTTAGGCCAACGGGTGGATAAATATTTTCACCCGATTTATTACGCAAGTAAAACGCTCACATCCGCCCAAGCTAATTATACAACGACGGAGAAAGAACTTTTGGCGATTGTTTTTGCATTTGATAAATTTCTATCTTATATAACGCTATCAAAAATTATTGTTTTTACTGACCACTCCGCTCTTAGGTATTTAATGGAAAAAGGGGATGCGAAGCCCCGATTACTAAGATGGATTCTCCTTCTACAAGAGTTCGATTTGGAGATCCGAGATAAGAAGGAAGCGAAGAATTTGGCCGCCGACCACCTCTCAAGATTGGAGAATCCAGCTGCAGGAGCGCTAGTGGAGTCCGAAGTAGATGACAAATTCCCTGAAGAGCGCCTCCTCGTCATGAATAAGGTAATAACTTCTTCCACCCCATGGTACGTAGATCTTGCCAATTACTTAGTGGCACGGGTCCTCCCAAAAAATTATTCAAGTCAACAAAAGAAGAAATTCTTTTCGGACTTAAAAAATTACTCTTGGGAAGACCCCTTTTTATTTCGTGTTTGTGTGGACCAAGTGGTAAGAAGGTGTGTATCGGGCGAGGAAGGCGTCAAAATTTTGCGGCACTGCCACGAAGGACCAACCGGTGGACATTATCAAGCAAACCGGACCGCTAGGAAGGTGCTCGAGGCAGGTTTTTATTGGCGCACTTTGTTCAAAGACGCTCAAATGTTTGTAAGCAAATGCGATAGCTGCCAACGGTCAGGTAACATTTCTAACCGGGACGAAATGTACCAAAATATATTTTTAGAATGTGAAATTTTTGATTTATGGGGGTTAGATTTCGTAGGTCCACTACCACCGTCTCATAATAATAAGTACATCCTTGTTGCGGTCGACTACGTGTTAAGGTGGGCAGAGGCGCAAGCTTTCCCCACTAACGATGCGAGAGTCGTCGTAAAATTTTTTAAAAAATTATTTTCACGATTTGGCACACCACGAGCACTAACTAGTGATATGGGCACTCATTTCTATAACGACCAACTTGCTAAAATTTTAGCCAAGTATGACGTTACCCACAAACTCTCTACCGCCTATCACCCACAAGCAAATGGTCAAGTGGAGGTGGTAAATCGTGAACTTAAGAGAATTTTAGAAAAAACGGTGTCCGTTAATAGGAAGGATTGGTCACTTAAGCTAGACGATGCTTTATGGGCTTATCGAACGACGTACAAGGCCGCCATCGGTTGTACACCGTACCGATTAGTGTACGGAAAAGCTTGTCATTTACCGGTAGAATTAGAACACCGTGCATATTGGGCGCTCAAATTTTTAAATTTAGATCTAAACTTAGCCCCCGAACAAATAAAATTTCAATTAAATGAATTAGATGAATGGAGTGCAAACGCCTATGAAAATAATAAATTTTATAAGGAGAGAACTAAGTTTTATCACGATAAAAATATTAAAAATCCAAAATCTTTTTCATCGGGAGATCTACTCCTTCTTTTTAATTCTAGACTTAGGCTTTTTCCGGAAAAATTGAAGTCCCGATGGTCCGGCCCCTTTGTCGTGAAAGAGGTTTGGCCATATGGGACCGTGCTAATTGAACATCCGGAAAACGGCTCATTCAAAGTTAACGGACACCGATTAAAACTATATCACCCCGGCGACCCCTCAACCAGAAAAATTGAATCTCTAAATCTTCCAAACATTTAAAATCGTCGCTTAGTCAAGCTACGCGACGGTAAACAAAGCGCTTGTGGAGGCACCTCATAGTTATCCCTTTTCATTTCTATTGTTTTTTTCTTCTTGTTTTCTTTCGTAACAACTTTTGCAGGTTTTGGGTCGATGTTATAAAGCGGCTGCCCCGGCAAATAATCAGAGAAGTTTTCTTATAACATTTAATTTATTTTGCTTTCCTTTTAAAATAGATTTATAATATTCATACTTAGTTTTAAACATAGATTTATAATATTCATACTTAGTTTTAAACATTGGGGACAATGTTTATCTTTAAGTATGGAGGGGTAACATAAGTAAGTTCTAATTTTTAACTTAGGTTGTTTTAAAAATTAATCTAGTCCTATTTCTTGCATTTTTTTTCTTAAAAAAATATTTTAGTACTTAAAAAAATATGAATAAATCTTTTCGCTTAGTCTATCAACACTTTCCTAGTTTGCTCAATTGTAAAGTTCTAAAGTAGACTTAATTTTTCACGAGGACTAAGAATTTTTTGTGCTAGAATAATTTTCTGAAACTTTTGAGTAAAATTATTGACTCGTGTAGTGTTTCTAGTAAAATGCATGTGTTTGAGTAGAATTGGTGTAGAATTAAATTCTTGGCATAAAACTAAACTTTTGATTTGTTAATTTGCGTAGAAAGAATTTATTTTACTTCTAATTTGAATCTGGTTTAATCCAAAAGTAGTTTAGGGAGTGTGTAGAAGATCGTTAGAAAGCTATATTACTCGACTCGAATGGAAGGGTGTCTTTTTTAAAAGTCCAGAACTTGTCCTTAGCTATCTTTGAAACGTTTGCATTTTAGAATAATTAAACTCTATGGAAATGATTTATGCCTCTCTTTGGATAGTTTGAGCTTTTGCACCCAACCCCAAATTACTAGAATTGTTCACACAAATTTGAGCCTTGTACCTTTTTTTGACCCACCTCCACCATTTCGCCACCAAAACTAAAAAGACAAACCAAACTGTACACTCAAATTTTGAGCTAAAATATTGAAAAAATGGGTGTTTATTAAAAAAACAAATTTTCATAGTGATATGCGGCCGAGGTATGCATACACATACTTGAAGTGATCCCAACTATGAAGAGAAAAATGGTGTTTATTTTTTAAAAGCTAAAAATTCATAGTGACATGTGGCCTAGGTATGCATACGCATACTTGGAATGATCCCAACTATGAAAAGCAAATTCTCATAATGATATGCGGCCTAAGTATGTGTATTCATGCTTGGAATGATCCCAATTATGATGAAAATAAGAAGTAAAAAATTTTAGCTCAAAACTCTTTGTTTATGTGAAATACGCCTACATGCTCATTATTGTTCACCTTTCTCTTAAACTCAAGCCGTATGTACATCCTATTTAAGTCTAAAGATCCATATAGTTGATTAAGTATAAGTGTAGTGGAGAAGATGCAAGCAGACAAGCCTATGGACTTCTATGAAGGCTACCCCGAGTGTCAACATCTAGTAATTTAAATCTCAGCGATCAGGCTATTTTCTCTCTTTACATAACTTTGTGATTAACCATCGACTCTTTTTAAAAGTAATAATAAATAATTGAAACACATTTTAATTATCTCACAAATTAGTGTTTATGCCAAGAACGTCTCTCTACTAAAATATCTACGCATGTCGGCATAAAACTTCGCATCTTACTCTCTAGCCTTCAAAAGTTTATCTAGCATTAAATCTTCCTATCTTCATGAAAAATTGTTTGCTCGGGACGAGCAACGAGTAAGTATGTAGGTGTTTGATGACTAGTAATTTAGTCATCATCTAGGGCTTTTATCTTAATTAGATTTTCTAAATATTGACATATGTTCGTGATTTTTATAAAACATTTCGTAGAAAAATAATATTTTGAGCTCTAACACTAATATTCTCTATTTTGTAGGATTGCGACAGGCCTTTGGGGAATTTTCTGTGCAATATCCCGCTGTAACGTCCATACAATTCAGGTTCGCCAGCGTGGAGCCAGATCACCACCCTCCGTTCCTGCAACTCGAGCCCCTATCTATTATATGTATATATATATATATATATATATATATATATATATATATATATATATATATATATATATATATATATACACACGAGTGACATGCACGGGCCTCTGGCCCTCGTGCACAACGCAACAGTACCCGGTCAGCGGCGGCGGGCTTCGCCCGCACTTGAGACAGGTGGGCTCTGCCCGGTAATTGCACATGTGTCTGTTTTAAGATATTATAATTGACTTTAATATATAATTTCAAGGTGTTCTTCTCTATATTGAACATAACGTTAGCAAACATATTTGGTCAATATTCTTTAATAATACTGGATTTGCAGCTTGCAAAATAACTACATTTGCATCCACAACTTGACAGAATTTTTTTATAATGGACAGTTGCATGATTCATGAAGAAGAAAAATGAACATGAATAATCAAATTTTAACGAATTCACATTTAATTACTCATTCTAAATTAACGAATGAGCATCTTATAACTCATTCTAAATTTTTTGCAATTGTAATTTTTTTCATGATGTGTCGGAACCATTAAAAAAATCAATGAACATATCAGGAGGCAAGAACTTATAATAATGCAAGCCTACAACAGTGAACATATTAGGGAATTGCAATTGTAATTTTTTTCATGATGTGTCGGAACCATTATAACATCAATGAACATATCAGGAGGCAAGAACTTATAAAAATGCAAGCCTACAACAGTGAACATATTAGGGAATTGCAAAAATCGTTTGAATATATGCTAGAATGACATGGAAAGTGCAGGGAAAGGATATGTGCAGGTTTACCGAGGCTTTCAAGGTGGTGGTGAACTGGTGATGCCTGAGGAGTCAGAGTTGGCGAATGTGTCGAAGTTTGAAATTTGCTGAGGAATCAAAACCAGAACGATGAAATCATGAAGTCAGAAGTTTGCTGAGGAAATCAGAGGAAAGATGAAGAAATCAGAGGGAAATTCGAAGAAATCTTGAAGTGAACTAAACTTACAAATTAGGAGGAGGCAGGAAATCCGAAGGGAACGCCGAGCAGCTGCTGACAGGGGAGTCGCTTCTGTATTTGTCGAGCCCGGAGGAGGTGTCGGCTGTGGTTTTCGTCGAGCCTAGCGGGAGCAGGGTCGAGGCAGGCGAGTCTCCGTTTGTCGAGCCCGGAGGAGGTGTCGCCTGTGGTTTTCGTCGAGCCTAGCGGAAGCAGGGTCGAGGTAGTTTTCGAGGAGGAGAGTCGAAGGTTTTCGTGGTGCTGCGGTGCACGGATGAGGCGTAGTCGCTGCCGACAGAGGAGTTGTGACTGCGGTTGTCGAGGTCGGAGGAGGTGTCGCCGTTGGTTTTCGTTGAGCCCATCAGGAGCAGTGTGGAGTTCGGGAGCGGGGAGCAAAACCCTAGTATTTCGGGGAGCAGCCGAGAGCGGAAGAGGCGCAACGGCGAGGAAGAAGTGCGGGTTTTCGTGAGATTTAGGGTTGGCTGTCTTGAAATGCTTTGAGCAGTTTATGTAATGGAGACCGTGCATCATAGGCGGAAATCTTAATGAAGGATTGCGATTCATCCAATGGAGTTTAAAAGCAAGGCTTTTAAAAGCCACCTATATTTCTTTTTATAATAGTATATATATATATATATATATATATATATATATATATATATATATATATATATATATATATATATATAAGTTATTATATATGCTCCAGCAGGAGCTCCCCCCTCCGCCATCACCGCATGGAACAGCATTCCAGCAAGCTCGGCCGCCACCTCCGCCATCACCTCAAAGCACGGCAAGCTCGACCGCCACCTCATCTCGGCCAACTCGACAACCAAGGCAGCAAGGCCGGCCACCTCAACTCCTCCTTCATACAACTCAACCACCGTACTCAGCCACCATCCCTCCAAGCATCAAGTGCAGCGCCACTACCGCGCAACCATCCAAGGCAGCCAAAAACTCTCTCACACCTCAGACCAAGCTCGCCATCGCCATCTTCACGCCCGCCAACACCGTCACCAAGAAGCAGCTCCTCCACCTCAGCTCCACCACGTCATAGCAGCTCGCCACCTCCAGCTCTTCAATGCTGGTCTGCCATCTCAGCTCCTCCAAGTCAGCAGGCCGGCCTCTTTAAGGCTGCCGTTTCACCTCAGCTCCTCCACTCCTTGCATCCAGCCGCTGACACAGTCGCCGTTTCATCCCAGAAGAGAGGAGCAGTAACGGCCGAATTTAATTCACTTGGCCGATTACTGTGGCATGAACAGTAACAGACAAATGAATTAAGTTCAACGGTTACTGTTCATGCTAATGGGAAGGCTACAAATACCCCCATCTGCATGAGGATGAGGGGGAGAAAATTTTGAAAAGGAAAATTCATTCCTTCATTTCGCACAAGTGACTAGATTGCTCTGTTGGAGAAATTCATTCCGGAATCGCGTATAAGTTATCAAGTTTTTATTTTGTCATTTTTTTCGCCTGTCTTTTGTAATCTTGTATTTTTTTCCATTACTTGTAGCCACGCAATCGTATAAATTTTTGTAATCTTTTTTTATTTTAAATGCAATAATAATTTATCTTCTCAATTTACTACTTTTTCTCGTTCGTTCCTCTTTTCGATCTTGTCACATTTTTATACGAATGATTCCTTCATCTCCATGAGCGGCTAATTCTCTATAGTGCTTGATCGAGAGATCCGAGGATGAGATAATTTTTGCGATGATTTTAGTTTTGCGCTTCTCAATTTGTTGAATGCTTACGATTTACCGTTGATCAATTCATTGAGGCTATATATTTTATATAGTTTTCAAAACAGTTTTCGCTCTTTAGTTGGCCGAGAGGCTCGTAAGGCGAATCGATCACTCATCGGTAAAAAGAGTAGAACGCAACCCTCGAAAGAGGATAACGTAACTCTTCCGTATTGGAGTAAAATCTAATAGCGAGGTTCAATACCTAAAGCAAGTCTTAGGCGATGCGATTTGAGAACGAAAGTTTGGTCGATACACCTAAGCTTAGTTGAACCTAATCCTCGAAAGAGGGGTGTTCATGCTTCGGGAAACTCCATGGTCAAAGCCTCTTCAACAAGAGAATTGCATTGTTATCTTCATTTCATAATTTTATAATTCCAAGGTAACTCAAGATCGGGTACTAGTTGTAAAACCATTAATTTAATTCTGTTAAGCTTTTTTAGTTTTCACTATTCGCAGCCCCAACCCAAATTTCTATTGATAAAATAATAATGATTTTCAAAGTAGGATTACTCGATCACCCCGAGTCTAATACGACCTTGGTTTTATAAACCCATACCACTTCTGATACGGTACACTTGCCGTTGTCGTTTGCGGATATAGTTTCGCGCAATCAGTGTGCGAGTAATAAAATATATGGATGACTGTGCATATAGTAAAATATACGGTTATGGTGCATGAATAACAATAATTCTCATAACAGGCGTGTTTATGACAAAATATATAGTTACTGTGTGCGTATAGAAAATATATTATTACGGTGTGCGCATATCAAAATACCCACATCATGCGTGTGTGCATGGCCAAACATATGGTTACGGGTGTACGCATAGTAAATACCCCCATCATGGGGGATGCGCATATCAGATTATATGATTATGGATGTGTGGATAGTCGGACACCCTCACAGCTTAATTACTGTAATGTCATCCCCAAGATCTATAAAAGGCAATGTTTTAAGAACCAGACCAAAAATTGAATCGGTTGGACTGGTCGGACCGGGCTTGAAGAATCATTTGAAGACCTTCATCGGCTTCGAAGATTGCTTGAAGGTTTCCTACAAGACCTGAAAATTTCCTTCAGCTCGTGACACTCGCTTCCAAGACTCAAATTTTCTTTCAGCTCCCGAAGCTCGCTTCCGAGACCCAAAGATCTCCTTCAACTCCTGACGCTCGCTTTCGAGATCTGAAGATCTCCTTCAACTCCTGACGCTTGCTTCCGAGACTCAAATATCTCCTTCAGATCTGGACGCTCCCTTCCAAGACTCGAAGATCTCGTGCAACTCCCAACACTCACTTCCGAGACCCCAAAATTTCTGTCAGCTTTTAACGATGGCTTCTAAGACTCGAAAATCTCTTTCAGGTCTCGATGCTCGCATATGAGACTCGAATATCTCCTTCGCTCCATTAAGGTCTCCCAAAGGATAGCTCGAAGACTTCATCTGACATCGCTGATCGAGTCGAGAGCACCTGTTGTTGCATCCATCCATCCAGATTGCTACCAAGCACACCCACCACTTTCACATTCCCGCCGACCTCTACGGTCCGGAAGAACTATTGTAACGAGTAGTGACATGTCATGCTCGAAAAATAACTCTTGTAACTAATCAAAAAAGAAAGCGGAATTTAAGAATTTCGACCTCGTTATTTTCCACCTTTTGGGAGTTTTCCCATGTAAAAACTTGTTTGCCAGCCGTCATCACTTTTTGGTGACTGTTTAGGTGCTTGATACACTCACGGACTAGGACATGTCGTATTGACCGGATTACGAGCTCGAAGTGACCCCAACAAGAGATAAAATAATCATGAGTAAAATAAATTTATAAAATAATAACAATTGATATGGTTCCCAAAAATAGGTTCTGTCAAACCAAATTGATGCGACCTCAATTAACTCGCCGACAAAGTTCCAACGAACCCAATCTCGCGCGATTCCGAGTCTGTTTGGTCTTATAAATGAACGTTAAGATGTTCATACACGCATATACGCTAACTGCACCACCCATCATGAGGTGCAAATAGTAAAATTCTTCATCATGTGATACAAATAGTTAAAATCCGCATCATGGGGTGCCAATAGTAAAATCCTCTATCATGGAGTGCAAATAGTAAAATACTACATCATATGGTGCAAATAGTAAAATCCCTCAATGTGTGGTGCAAATAGTAAAATACTATAACAAATGGGTGCAAATAGTAAAATTTCTTATCATGGGGTGCAAATAGTAAGATTCCACATCATGTGGGTGCAAATAGTAAAATCCTCCATCATGTAGTGCAAATAGTAAAATCCTCCATCATAAGATGCAAATAATAAAAGCATTCATTATTGAGGCACAAATAGTAGAATACTTGATAGGATCCCCATGAAATTTCCAAGTCACGCCGGTCCAAGTACAAAAGAGCCCTACCGGAATAGCGGCACACTGAGAACCGTAAGCACCCGAGAAGATTGGAAGGGCGCCCGCATGGTCGCCGGGGAGGACGCCTGCACAAGACGTCGGGGAGGGCCCTCGAGCCTTCATTTCATGCAAAGCAACTCTAGAGGCAAGAGAGAACTCTGAGGTTTTCTGGCGAGATCGTGGACTTATGCTGATTCTCCGCTCAAGAATTCGCTCTGCCCTTCTCCATGCGCTATAGACTCCTCATGCCTCAAGTGACCTCAACCGCCTCTGCGAGAGCGCTCCCATTTAGGCTCCGCATAAAGGAGAGCGCAACCTCTTGAAGCCTTGTGGACTTGCCAGAATGCTCCCACCAAGGTTCTGTGACCTCGACGCCGCCTCAAGGCTGGAGCGCTTCCATTGAGGCTCCATGGACTTAGACATTTTCTCTTTTTCTGCACTTGTAACAGAGTAGCGGCCTGTCGCCCTACAAGATCAAACAAAGTCTTGTAACACTCAAAGAAGCTAGTGGATTTTGGCTCGACACAGTTCCAGACACGTGATTTTTCACCCTTTTCGGGTTTTCCACTTCATAAACGTCTCATGTCCACTGCTGCAACCACTTGAGGCTTTTGCAAAAAAGCTTCTTGTGGCTTTTGCACAAAATCCAAGGTACCTGTTGGTTTCTCTTTCTATTCTCAGTCCTTGAACATCCTTTTCCACAAAAGCTTTTATGCTCTTCCTTTGAGCATCCATCATTTTCTTCAGCTGATCCATGAAGGAATTTGATTCTATAGCAGGATAGGAGGTTGGGAATTCTGTCTCAACCTCAGTTGCTTTTTGAGATGTAGTTGCTGGACCCCCATAGTCCTCATAAAGATAATATGGAGTAGATTTCTTTGAGGTACCTATGGTTGTGTCTTTATCTTCAAGCACACCTTTTCATTTCTATAACATTATCTCATTGCCTATTAGAGTGAATTCATCAGAATTTTCTTCAACAACAGGTATCTTGGCTAAGGAGGACAGCACTTTGTTGGTTTCTCTTTCAGCTTCTTCTATTTCCACTTTTCCTTGGACTAAGTCATCTAGACTAGACCCCCCTGAATATCTTTTGTTGATTCAATTACTTCAGTTTCTTGGACAGTGGCCTTAGGTACAAGCTCCCCCTCAATTGTGTCTGTCAGGAGTAATGGTGGATGACTTTCTCCTTCCATCACTTTTGTGTGAAGTGTGGAGACTTCTCGTACCTCTGTAGCTATAAATTGTGGAGCAAGTTCCTCATGAACTTGTCCTAGATGAACTTCAATAGATTCTAAGGCAGCAAGTTCCTGGTAAATTTCTCACAGCTCATGTCTTTCCTGACCAATCACTCCCCTTGATTCCTCCATTAGGGCAGTGCTTTCAAGGTCTTCAGGAATCATCTTATTATAAAGATCAATATGATGGTCCCCTATCTGCTCTCCCTCAACATGACCGGGGGTCTGATGAGAGCTTTCATCCTGACGAGCTTTCCTCAATCTAATTTTTTTGCAACCACTTGCCCTGTGGAGCTTGTTTCAGATTTCTTCTTTTCTTCTGCTTCTCCTCTCCCTAGGAGAGCCTGGATATTTCTCCTCCCTTCTCTGGTTTGGGAAAGAGCTTATCCCATCTTTCCCGAGTTCTGTAGTCCATCTTTTTAAGGTAATGGAGAGGGACTTCTGGTGCTTCTTCCAGCCTATCTCCTAGGCTCTTGAACAGATAAAGAGATACTATTCTCCCCATATTGGGGGCAACCATGCATGCCTTCAGCCTTTTCAAAATGAAGTTTCTCCAGATAGTTGTCCTTATCAGAATGACAGTAGTCATAACTTTAAACATATCCATAAAAATTCTATCATGGGATTCAGGTTTGTATAATAGGGATCTTCTTATTATTTATGTCATTAGTTTACCTGGAGGATTCATGGGGGCAGCCATGATGCCTTCAGCCTTTTCAAAATGAAGTTGCACCAGTCAGTTTTCCTTAGAATGACAGTAGTCATAACTTCAAACATATCCCTGAAAATTCTATCATGGGATCCAGGTTTGTATAATAAGGCTCTTCCTATTATGTCTGTCATTAGTTTACCTAGAGGATTCATGTCGCTTTTCTCCAGTGAGCCGTATTCTTTTCCAGAGTAATCGCACCATGCTAGGACTGTAGTTGTGTCTTCCTTAGTAATCTCTTCTTCTTCTTCACCCTCTTGAAGGGTAAGCAGTTCTAGGTGATGACTTATGCTTCTTGTCGTGACTCGCACGCGATGATTAAGCACTATAGTTTTTATGTTTGACCTGGAGCTGCTAACCTCTGTATTCTAAAAGAACTCTTCTACCATTGATGGAACAATCCCGCTTAGTTCTGATAGGACTACCTCTAACCCGGCAAAGCTCAAGAGGAATATCACATTTCTAATTTCTTAAGAATAAGTACTAAAGTCGCCCCTGATGACTTCTCTTCATGTATTGATTTTCTATAACGAGCTCTCCTTCGTTGCCATTGACGAAACTAGGGTTTGAAGGTGCATGATTTTTCTCTTGTCGAGATGGGAGCAGGAGTGCGAGAATAAATTTGCCATCGGTCGGGGTTTTAAGGCTTATTTAACCTAGTGTTTCCCTCTATTTTTAATTTATATATATAAAAAGCATTCCAAAAGGTGTGTACCTATTTAAGAAATAAAATATTTTGAATTAATGTGCTGACAGCCCTTTTGAACTGATTTCCCGCTAAGTCCATATTCTCCCCTTCTTGGTGAAGATTTGTCGTCTTACCTGCATCTTGATTAGTATCTTAAATACTAGTGGCAAATCACAGAGTAATAATAAATGAAATAGAGAATTCTATTTGCAGACCAAAAAAAATCTGAACCCCTCATCTTGTGTAGAGGCTACGCATTAAATTCATTCAAAATTTAACATGCCTAGTTTAATTTTAAAATAATTGAAATTCTCTTCATCCGGAGGCTTAGTGAAGATGTCTGCCACATGCTTATCAGTGGGGATAAACTCAAGGAAGATATCATCTTTTTTCACATGCTCTCTGATGAAGTGATACCTTATTTTAATGTGCTTGATCCTGTTGTGAGACACAATATTTTCGGCAATTGAGATTGCACTAGATGAGTCACAAAATATAGGTGCTCTACATAACTGGATGTTGTAGTCTTGAAGTTGATGTTGTATCCAAAGTATTTTAGCATAGTAGCTGTTGGGTACATTGGAATATATGTACCTGATTTGAAGAAGCCTCACCCTACTCAATGATATGCATCAAGATGTATTTGATGTGCTTTGAGTTTATGTGTGCAGGATAAGTAATTGCACGGAAAGCATAAAAGTTTCTAAGTCCATGTGCCGACACCCAGAAGAAAAGTGTCGACACTTAAGAAGGCTTGTGTCGACACCTAGAGAAGCTGTGTCGACACTTGGAGTAATTGTGTCGACACCAGGAAGGCAGAGTCGACACCAGAAGAAAAGTGTCGACACATACAGGTTGTGTCGACACACAGTGAAGTATTGTCAACATTATCTGTGTCGACACTTAGAGGCTGTGTCGACACCCAGAGAAACTTTGTCGACAGCAAAAGTGTCGACACTAGGAGGCTGTGTCGACACTCAGCAAACTTCAAAAAAGTTCAAGTACATGTGTCGACACTAGGAGGCTGTGTCGACACTCAGCAAACTTCAACAAAGTTCAAGTACATGTGTCGACACTAGGAGGCTGTGTCGGCACTCAGCAAACTTCAACAAAGTTCAAGTACATGTGTCGACACAAGGAGATGTGTCGACACTCAGCAAAGTTTCAACACAGAAGGCATGTGTCGACACAAAGAAGATGTGTCGACACTTAGCAAGTTTCAACACAAGAAGATGTGTCGACACAATGGAGTTGTGTCGACACTTAGCAGAATTCAACTAAGTATTAAAGAAGAAGGCTTGTGTCGACACACAGAATCAGTGTCGACACATTCAGAAGAAGCAGTGTCGAGAAGCTGTTACAACAACACAAGGAGTTGTGTCGACACCAACAAGGCTAGTGTCGACACTTAGTCTACTTGTGTCGACACTTAATCTATTTGTGTCGACACATAAAAACTATCTGTCTCGACACTTTCAAACAGTGATAGAGATTTCAAGAAGTGACTGGATGACTTGACAGCTGCCATTTCAACCGGTCAACTGCAACTGTCAGAGCCATCAGAAAGTTGTTAGAAACCGGATCAGCCGGTCACCATGGAGAAAGCTTATTTAAAGACCTTTCTCCTTCAACAGAAGAGAGAATGATGAATCGATCAATGGGTTGATAAACAACACAAAAAGAAGAAGACCTTCAAGAGAAGATCTAAGAAGTTGGAGAGAGAGAGAGCTCCTTCTAAGAAGAGCAGCCGTTGAACTGGGCTACTAAGTAAGATTCAGATTGAAATCAGAATCTCAAGACAACAGTTGATTGAAGATCATCTGCATAGAGATACAACCCTACTGTGTTCTAATTCAAGAAGCTTTGAATAAAGCCAAGGGAGGTTGATCTCTGCCAAGTTCTTCCAAGAACTCATCAAGAAACCAGTCAACTCATCTCTCACTTTCAGAGTTGTGGTTATATACTTTGTAAACTCTATTTTCTGTAGGATCCTAAGGGATCTGAGCTGTAAGCCTATTTTATAAAGGCTGAGTGTAGGAGACAGTGTACTCTGAGTGTAGGTCTTGTTGAAGACTGAGGTAGGGCCTAGTTCCTGAGTTGTAGGAGACTTTGTTCTCTAAGTGTAAGTCTTGATGAATACTGAGTGGTAGGGCTTTGTACCTGAGTTGTAGGAGTGAGATCACTCTGAGTTGTAGGAACCTGTTTGGGGTTCTGAGTTGTAAGATCTGAGGATCTGAGGAGAAGTGGAGAAGTTAGGCCGAATCTAGTACACTACTAGATAGGCGAAGGGGGAAAGTGGATGTACCCAGACCTTGGGGAACCACTATAAAAATCTGTGTGTACTCTGTGTGTGATTGATTCTGTGATTGCTGTGTTATCTGTGCTGAATTGCTATAGAGAATTGCATAAATAGGTCTAATAATTCAGTGTTTCTGCCTTTAAAGTTAAAAAGATTAAGTTCACCTATTCACCCCCCCTCTAGGTGATTAGGTACTATTTCTTTCAAGTGGTATCAGAGCCAGGTTACTCAAAAAGGACGTAACAGTCTGAGTAAAGATCCTGTAGGCAGAATCAGAATAATCAAGAATCAAGAAAATGGGTTCTACTGAGAATCACAAAGAGCTAGGATGCATGAAATTGCCAATCTGCAGAAAAGAGATTTTTGGCATATGGAAAGAGAGGGTTAGACTCTTTATGGAAGCATCTGACCCAAGAATATACATCACAGTCAAAGAAGGGCCATATGTGCCAATGAAGATTTCCATTCTAGATGCAAATCAGAAAACTCCCAAAGAATATTCAGAAATGACTAAAGATGAGATTATTCTGGCCACTATGGACAAGAGGGCCCAGAATATTATTATAAGTACAATTGATGATGCCACATTTCAGAACCTAATACATTGTAAAACCTCAAAAGAAATGTGGGACACACTAATTATCTACATGGAGGGATCTGAAGAGGTAAGACAAGACAGGAAGTCTTTGTTAAATCAGGAGTATGAAAGCTTCAGACAAGGAAAGTCTGATAACATTACTGAATGCTACAAGAAATTCTATAGGATTGTTAATGAGTTGATGTCCTATGGAAGAGAATTCAGCAACTATGAGCTGAATGACAAGTTTTTAAGATCCCTGACTAAGGACTGGGATGCCAAGATTTGTGCCATTAGGGAAATGGCCAAATTAGCTGATATACCTCCTCCAACCTTGTTTGGAAAACTACTATCTTATGAAATGCAGTTAATGGTTAGAAAGGAGGAAGAGAAGACTACTAGAGTGGAGCACAAGGAAAGAGCTGTGACCTTCAAGACTGAAGCCACTAGGAAGTATAGAAGCAAGTCTCCATCTCCACCACAAATAGTTGCTGATACTGCTTCAGAAAATTCAGAGAACCAGAACTCAGACAGCAGTGAAAGTGATGAGGATTTTGCTGCCTTTACAAGGCAGTTTCAAAAGTTTCTGAAGAAGAAGCAGTGGAGGTCTAAGCCATCCACCTCACAGATAAAAGATGACTATTATCAGAACAGGAAGTCCTCAAGGAATGACAAAAGAAAGTCCAAGCCAAGTAAAAATACATCCTCAAAGATAGTATGCTATTATTGTAATAGACAAGGACATATAGTAGCTGACTGTCCAGAAAAGAGGAAAGTGTCAACTGACAAGAAGAAAACTCAGTTTAAGGGCAAAAAGGAAAGGTCCTTTATTGCCAAGAAGGATAAGAGTTTGACTGATCAGTCATCTTCAAAAACAGATTCAGAAGCTGAAGCCTATATTGGACTATTTGCTGAAGAGGAGGAAGATGAGTTCATGCAGTTAATGAACTCAATTTATGAGCATAAGGACAATCAGTGCAAAGGGCTGATGGCCTTATCTGAAGGAGACAAAATCCAGGATAAGCCTGGACCAAGTAAGGTACTAAGTTGTTCTTCAAGTTCAATTTCTAGTACTAAGTCAGAATCAGATACATCTGCATCAAGTGATGTGGGTGGGTCTGAATCTGAAGGAGATATTCATCAGTTAATTGATGAATATAGGGACTTGTTACAGGCCTTGAAGAGAAGCAAATTATTGGCCAAAACTCAGGCAAAGGAGATTGCTTGTCTTAAATTGGCTGCTGCTGATTCAGACAAGTTTCTTGATCAGAAACTAAATGAAATAGCCAGGCTGAAGAACATTACTGTTATTCAGATGAGTACTATTACATTTAAGAATGATCAAATTAGGTATCTGGAGGTTAGACTTCAGAAGGAGAAGGATATTGTGGCTAGCTTTTCTAAACCCAAATATGTTTTACCCTTGATAGATGAGTTTGTACCTCATAAGGGTAATGCTAGATTAGGATTTACAAAACCTACCTGGACAGCTAGGTCCAAATCTAAGGGCAAAGCCCCAACACTTAACAAGAAGCCTGCTGTAGTTAAAACAACCAGGATTGTACCTAAACAAAGGTACAACAAGTTTGAGTGCTGGTGTTGTGGCAAGGTATGCCACTTTGCCATAGATTGTTGGCACAATATATGTGTCAAGGAGAGTAGCAAACTACCTATTAGAAGAACTACAGGTAGTTTTGTTAAAAGTCAAACTAACCTGCACCAAAGACCCAAGAGTTATTTGGGTTCTAAGGTTAAGTAATCTATTTTGCAGGTAAGTCTAAGTGGCCATGCCCCTATATGGTACTTGGACAGTGGATGTTCCAGGCACATGATTGGAACTAGGGGGTTGCTGAAGGATTATACATCTATCAAAGATGGGCCTAAAGTTACCTTTGGTAGTTCAGAAAAAGGGATCATCAAAGGCTTTGGTAACATTTCTAGTAACCTGATTACAATTACTCAAGTTGCTTATGTAAAGGGTTTGAAACATAACCTCATTAGTATAAGTCAGCTGAGTGATTTAGGATATAACATCTCATTTGTCAAGGATGGTTGTCATATCAGGAGGTCAAGTGATCAAAAGATCATTCTGACAGGATATAGGAAGAGAAATGTCTATTGTCTAGACATTATGTGTGAGAACATTGTTTCTCCTATTTGTCTTGTAGCTGATGAGAAAGTCTCACATTGTGTTAAATGGCACAAGAGACTGGCTCATCTTAACTATAAGACAACTAGTCAACTCTTTAGCAAAGAGTTAGTGAGGAATGGTTCTCAGGTTAAGTGTATAAAGGATGAGATAAGCTCAGCTTGTCAAAAAGTCAAGCGGACCAAATCCACCTTTCATAGCCTTGAGAACAAAGATGCTGTGAGGTGTCTATACCTCTTGCATATGGATCTTTTTGGTCCTATGCCAGTTCACAGCCTAGGTAGGAAGGTCTACACATTTGTGATAGTTGATGACTACTTAAGGTATTCCTGCGTGTTCTTCCTAAGGCAAAAATTTGAAACTCCAAGTATTTTGTATAGTTTTGTTAAACAAATTCAGAATGAATTGGACAGTACAGTGGTCAAAATCAGAAGTGACCATAGTATTGAATTTCAGTCTGAAAGTATGACAAAACTGTGTGAAGAGTTTGGAATTTTTCAGGAATTTTCCTCACCCAGAACACCTCAGCAAAATGGTATTGCTGAAAGGAAAAATAGAACCTTGATAGAGGCTGGTAGAACCCTATTGAGTGACACTTCTCTCCCAGAATATTTCTGGGCTGAGGCAGTTAATACTGCATATCATGTAATCAATAGGGCTACTATCACCAAGAGCCACAAGAAGACCCCCTATGAGATTGTGAAGGGCAGAAAACCAAATCTATCCTATTTCAGGATCTTTGGTTGCAAGTGCTATATCCTTAACAATGGTAAGTCTTATCTAACCAAGTTTGCTGCCAAATCCCAAGAGGGGATCTTTGTTGGGTACAACAACAACAACAATAAGGCTTATATGGTCTACAACTTGATTACTCAAGTTGTAGAAGAGTCAGTATATGTAGTTTTTGATGAAGCAAGGCTCATTAATAATGAATTGCCTAGAAGTGTTTGCAGCTCTACAGATGTAACTGAGAGAATGAAGAAGATTACCTTAATAGAAGGTTCTTCTATAAGTCAGCAAGTGGAAGATGGTGGCTGCTGTTCAGGGGGAGTACAAGATACTCCTGTTGTTGAAGAAGACTAAGAGGTGCAGTTGAATGAAGAAGCTGAAGGTGTACAACCAGAAGATAGGCTACCTCCAGCAAATATGCATTTAAAAGATCATCCAGCCAATCAAATTATTGGAGATCTCAGACAAGAGGTACAAATAGGGAGCAGGAATCTAAGTTCAATTCTCTACTCCAGCTTTCTATCCCAAGTAGAGCCAAAGAAATTTGAAGAAGCAATCCTAGACCCTCATTGGATTGAGGCCATGCAAGAGGAGTTGAACCAGTTCAAAAGGTGCAAGGTCTGAGAGCTAGTTCCTAAACCAAAGGACGATAACATTATTGGAACTAAGTGGATCTTTAGGAACAAGTTGGATGAGAATGGAATTATTATAAAGAATAAAGCTAGACTAGTTGCAAAAGGATATAGGCAGGAAGAAGGTATTGATTTTGATCAAACCTTTGCTCCAGTAGCAAGACTGGAAGCAATAAGGATGTTCCTTGCCTATGCAACATTCCAAGGATTTAAGGTCTATCAAATGGATGTTAAGTCAGCTTTTCTGAATGGAAATCTAAAGGAAGAAGTATATGTAGAGCAGCCATCAGGTTTTGTAGATTCTCTTAAACCTGACTATATATATAGACTTAAAAAGGCTTTGTATGGGTTAAAACAAGCCCCTAGGGTTTGGTATGAAACTCTGTCTAGTTTCCTCATTGAGAACAAATTCTCAAGGGGGAAAATAGACAAGACTCTATTCCTTAGGGAATCCAGAGGCAAGATTATCTTAGTCCAAATATATGTAGATGACATCATATTTGGGTCTACAGAAAGTAGTCTTTGCAGAAAGTTTGCAAAACTTATGCAAGAACAGTTTGAAATGAGCAGTATGGGGGAACTTAAGTTCTTCTTGGGTCTCCAAGTTAGACAGACTGATGATGGATTATCCATATGCCAGTCTAAGTTCACCCTAGAATTGATAAGGAAGTATGGTATGGAATCATCTACTACCATGAAAACTCCTATGGGGTCAACTATGTCTCTAAGCAAAATGATGCAGGGAAACCTGTAGATGAAACTTTGTATAGAGGGATAGTTGGCTCCCTACTATATTTGACTGCTAGTAGACCAGATATCATGTATGCTACATGTGTCTGTGCTAGGTACCAAGCTTGCCCTAAAGAATCTCATTTGACAGCAGTCAAAATAATTTTGAGATATCTTAAGGGCACTCCTTTTCTAGGCCTTTGGTACCCTAGGAATGGAGATTTTGAACTGACAGGTTATTCAGATGCAAATTTTGCAGGCTGCAAGGAAGATAGGAAAAGTACTACAGGAACCTGTCAATTTCTAGGTGGTAGGCTGGTATCATGGAGTAGCAAGAAACAAACAAGTGTGGCTATCTCCACAACAGAATCAGAGTATGTTGCTGCAGGAAGTTGCTGTGCTCAACTTCTATGGATTCAACATCAGCTAGAAGATTATGGTATTCAAGTAAGTAGGACACCTTTATTTTGTGATTCTACTAGTGCCATTTCTATTGCAAATAATCCTGTCTCCCATAGTAGGACTAATCACATAGAAATTAAATACCATTTTCTAAGAGAACATGTGGAAAAATGAGATATTTCCCTAGAGTATGTTAAGACAGATAATCAGTTAGCTGATATGTTTACTAAGCCCTTAGATGAAACCAAATTCAATAAGTTTAAAATTGAATTAGGTATGATAAACTTAGAATAGTTTACAAAAATTGGCTAAGTAAAATGGTGTCGACACACAGAGTTGTCTGTGTCGACACACAGAAGTGGTGTCGACATTTCAGAGAAATGGTGTCGACACATCTAGGAAGTCTGTGTCAACACTTCAGAGAATTAGTGTCGACATATGCAGTGTAGGTGTCGATACATCCAAGGTGGTGTCGACACTTAAGATTTACACAAAATTAGTCTAGTAGAGTCTCGACTAAGTGTCGAGCTGAGAGATATAAGTGTCGACACATATATTCTGTCGACTATATTTGTGTCGACACATAGTTGTCGAGACATTAGCAGTAAGTGTCGACACTTTTCAACAGTGTCGACACAATTCAAGTATGTTAACGCGCCTTTTCACCTTAAATTCTAGAAAGGTATAAATAGGTTTTCCCCATTGTTTGTCGACACGCTCACCTTAGTTTCGAGACCAAACTTGTGTGTCGACATCTCTCTTCTCTCAATTCAAAATTTCTTCAAACCCTAATGGCGCCCAAGCTAGAAGAGAACATTAACGAAGGATATGAGCTCGTGCGTCACGCATTTGATGACACAGAACCCGAAATTCAAGGTGTGGTAACCCTAATTGCTGAGACTGGACTAGAGTATCTTGTATCAGAACCTATCAAGATCTGGAAGAAGGAGGTACTTGAATTCTTGAGTGCAGCTTCACTTGATGATTCTGGACTCAAGATTAAGTCCAGAGTACATGGGACAAAAGTCAAGGTCACACAGAAAAGTCTAAGAAAGGTACTTCAACTACCAAGAACAAAAGAGGAAGAAAATGTATCTGCTTCTAAGACTAGAGAGGCATTGAAATGGTGTGGATTAGACTCAAACCTGAAAATTGGATCAGTTTTTAACAGAAAAGGGATGAACATACAAGGAAAGTTTCTATCTGAAATAGTAGGAAAAGTAATACTGAGCAAGCCTGGTGGGCATGATCGAATCTCTGCTCACATGTTCAGTCTAATGACAAGGATAATATTCAAACTTAATACTGATTGGTCTGCAGTCATTTTTGATAAGATAAAAGAGAGCCTGAAGAAATCCAATCTGGGAAGAATTCTGAGTCTATACTTAGCAGGAAGTATTCCTGAAGTGATGAACCAAGCTGCAGGTTCAAAGATAAACCACATGAGGAGAATGGGTGTAAGGATTATCTCTAGGTGGGATAGAGTGTTGACAAAAGAGATGCCAACTCCAGAAAAGGAACCACCTCAGAAGAAGAATAAGAAGACAGCCATTGTGGCTCAAGAATCATCAAGTAGCTCAGAGGAGCAAGTGGTTTTCATTTCTGATGATGGAGGAGATGACAATGCTGGACAGTCACCAGCAAGACAAGAAGATGCTTAGAGGCAGGGGGAGTTACCCTCAGCTAGCCTAATTCACCTAGATCCTCTCCGGGGGGAGCCTATACTTGTGGATGAGCCAACTCAACTAGAGAGTGAAAGGGCTACCCAAACCATTCTAGAGGTAATTACTGAAGTTAATCAAATAAATTTCCATATTGAGGATGCAGTTTTGTCTGAACCATTACTTGATGTTGATCAGCAAACACAGATACAACCTCAACCACAAGATGTTTTCATTGAGGACACATCTGTTGCTGATAAAATGGAAATAGATACTCCTGAGCACAGAGATTCACCAATCCAACCTCAACATGAGTTTACTCTAGAGGAGCTATTCCCTGATCTAGTACAGACTGACTTAGAGGGGAAAAAACAGCTGTTGAGGGGGAGCAGGTAAACTATGAGGGGGGAGCATGTAGAGCATGTAGAGGAGACTACTACAAAAGAAACCGAAGAGCAAAGAAATGCTGAAGAGCTACCAAGGCCTGAGAAGGATTTACATCCTAGTCCTAAGGATAGAGTGGATATTGCTAGTACTTCTGCTTCAGAGGATGAAGAGGCTGCTAGAGCCAAGAAAAGGAAGTTCCAAGTCTTCAAGAGAAGAAGCCAGAATTACAAGAAAGCACTGCAGATAATTGCTCCACAGCCTGCCCCATCTACTGATTATAGTTCATTGATGGTGGCTTTGCAGATCAAGCTAGATGAGCAAAGGAAGGCTTTACAAACTTATATGGATGAAGGCCATAAATCACTTCAATTTGATCTAGCTCAAGACATAAAGTCCATAAGATTTGAAGTGAATCAAAACAAGAAGGAAATGACTGATTGTTTCCATAAAGGAGGCAATGCCGTGGTCTATCTGGCTACACATCAAGAGAATCTAAAGAAACAGATTGATGATCTGGCGGTCAAACAAGGCTATGTCCTAGAAAACCAGATAAGGATGAATGACAATTTAACTGAATCACACAATGTGATAGTCACTGAAATGCAGAATCTAGATGCTGCTCAAACTACAACAAGGACTGCTGATAAAGCAGAGTTTGATAAGCAACTCCAAGAAAGCCTACTTGCAGTTCATACTGCTATTGCAGATTCTCAAAAGATTATTACTGACAGGCTCCAAAGGCTAAAACCCTTTTATAAGGATGGAGTTAACTATTTGAATACTCAAATAAGATTCCAAAAGGATGATCTTAGAGATCACATAGAAAGAGAAGTCATAAAGGGGGAGAGGGTGTTTGTCAAAGCAGGCTCTGATCATGCAAAGTGGATTTCAAACTCTATCAGAGCCACCCTTGGATATCCACCTTTATGTGATGATGATAATGTGGCAGAGTCTGGAATAAATCCTGCATACTTTGGAGGAGAGCAAGCTGAAGTGGCTCAAGTGATATATCCTCCTGCAGATTTTGACATGATACATCAGGAGGTACAGTCTATGTATAGTCCTCCTGAGGGTAATCAGAATATTATTCTTGAGAAAGTAGTACAGCCTGTGCCAGAGGCAGTACTAAAAGAGCAAGAGGCTTTATTAAAGGAACAAGAGGCTCAATTATCTAAGAAACGGTTCAGAGAGCAAGCTGAATTAAGGCCAGATTTTGAACAATGGAGCCCCACATCCAGGAATATCATATTGACTGCTTGGAAGGCTGCTAAGGACAATATCTTGGATAGAGGCAAATGGTATTCTGAACAGGAGTGGAGAAAACATGAGAATAGGCAAGAAGCTATAGTACAATACAAAAGGAAGGCTAAACTGGGAAAGCTACCTCCTAATACACAGGAGCCTAACAAGTATTTCCCTAAGCCATATCACTATTTTGAGAGGCAAAAGATAAAGGCTGAAGAACATAAAAAGAAAGATCTTAAAGGAAAGAAGCCTGCTGATGACAATGAAGCTCCTGTTCAAGCAAAGATTCAATCTGGAAAGGGCATTGTTATCAAGGAGCCTGTGCAGCCATAGGATAGGTTTGGTTTGGGATCTTCATCGGCACCCCGAGTTCGGCTCGACCCCAGGTAGACCCGCTGCGCAGGCTCTCATCTAGCTGGCAGGTCCGTAGGCTCGCCTGTGGGGGATAGGTTTGGTTTGGGATCTTCATCGGCACCCCGAGCTCGGCTCGGCCCCAGGTAGACCCGCTGCGCAGGCTCTCATCTAGCTAGCAGGTCCATAGGCTCGCCTGTGGGGGATAGGTTTGGTTTGGGATCTTCATCGGCACCCCGAGCTCGGCTCGGCCCCAGGTAGAGCCGCTGCGCAGGCTCTCATCTAGCTGGCAGGTCCGTAGGCTCGCCTGTGGGGGATAGGTTTGGTTTGGGATCTTCATCGGCACCTCGAGCTCGGCTCGGCCCCAGGTAGACCCACTGCGCAGGCTCTCATCTAGCTGGCAGGTCCGTAGGCTCGCCTGTGGGGGATAGGTTTGGTTTTAGATCTTCATCGGCACCCCGAGCTCGGCTTGGCCCCAGGTAGACCCGCTGCGCAGGCTCTCATCTAGCTGCCAGGTCCGTAGGCTCGCCT
The DNA here is from genome assembly GCA_039583875.1 of Platanthera guangdongensis. NCBI lineage: Eukaryota > Viridiplantae > Streptophyta > Magnoliopsida > Asparagales > Orchidaceae > Platanthera > Platanthera guangdongensis. The sequence goes on from CM077153.1 coordinate 233,997,356, forward strand.
ATGGGGGATAGGTTTGGTTTGGGATTTTCATCGGCACCCCGAGCTCGGCTCGACCCCAGGTAGACCCGCTACGCAGGCTCTCATCTAGCTGGCAGGTCCGTAGGCTCGCCTGTGGGGGATAGGTTTGGTTTGAGATCTTCATCGGCACCCCGAGCTCGGCTCGGCCCCAGGTAGACTCGCTGCGCAGGCTCTCATCTAGCTGGCAGATCCGTAGGTTTGCCTGTGGGGGATATGTTTGGTTTGGGATCTTCATCGGCACCCCGAGCTCGGCTTGGCCCCAGGTAGACCCGCTGCGCAGGCTCTCATCTAGCTGGCAGGTCCGTAGGCTCGCCTGTGGGGGATAGGTTTGGTTTGGGATCTTCATCGGCACCCCGAGCTCGGCTCGGCCCCAGGTAGCCCCGCTGCGCAGGCTCTCATCTAGCTGGCAGGTCTGTAGGCTCGCCTGTGGGGGATAGGTTTGGTTTGAGATCTTCATCGGCACCCCGAGCTCGGCTCGGCCATAGGTAGACCCGCTGCGTAGGCTCTCATCTAGCTGGCAGGTCCGTAGGCTCGCCTGTGGGGGATAGGTTTGGTTTGGGATCTTCATCGGCACCCCGAGCTCGGCTCGGCCGCAGGTAGACCCGCTGCGCAGGCTCTCATCTAGCTGGCAGGTCCGTAGGCTCGCCTGTGGGGGGATAGGTTTGGTTTGAGATCTTCATCGGCACCCCGAGCTCGGCTCGGCCCCAGGTAGACCCGCTGCGCAGGCTCTCATCTAGCTGCCAGGTCCGTAGGCTCGCCTGTGGGGGATAGGTTTGGTTTGGGATCTTCATCGGCACCCCGAGCTCGGCTCGACCCCATGTAGACCCGCTGCGCAGGCTCTCATCTAGCTGGCAGGTCCGTAGGCTCGCCTGTGGGGGATAGGTTTGGTTTGAGATCTTCATCGGCACCCCGAGCTCGGCTCGGCCCCAGGTAGACCCGCTGCGCAGGCTCTCATCTAGCTGGCAGGTCCGTAGGCTCGCCTATGGGGGATAGGTTTGGTTTGGGATCTTCATCGGCACCCCGAGCTCGGCTCGGCCCCAGGTAGACCCGCTGCGCAGGCTCTCATCTAGCTGGTAGGTCCGTAGGCTCGCCTGTGGGGGATAGGTTTGGTTTGGGATCTTCATCGGCACCTCGAGCTCGGCTCGGCCCCAGGTAGACCCGCTGCGCAGGCTCTCATCTAGGTGGTAGGTCCGTAGGCTTGCCTGTGGGGGATAGGTTTGGTTTGAGATCTTCATCGGCACCCCGAGCTCGGCTCGGCCCCAGGTAGACCCGCTGCGCAGGCTCTCATCTAGCTGCCAGGTCCGTAGGCTCACCTGTGGGGGATAGGTTTGGTTTGGGATCTTCATCGGCACCCCGAGCTCGGCTCGGCCCCAGGTAGACCCGCTGTGCAGGCTCTCATCTAGCTGGCAGGTCCGTAGGATCGCCTGTGGGGGATAGGTTTGGTTTGAGATCTTCATCGGCACCCCGAGCTCGGCTCGGCCCCAGGTAGACCCGCTGCGCAGGCTCTCATGTAGCTGGCAGGTCCGTAGGCTCGCCTGCGGGACAGAGGTCCTGGTTCTTGGTTTTGGAATAGATGTATGTTTATAACAGATGAAAGTTTTTTATATATTAAAATATATATATATACTAGTCAACGAACATGACTCGACCAAAAGTAATTCTCGATATAATACGATATACGACTTAGACTACATGATATGATATACGACTCAGACTACATGACAACAGATAGCTATCATAAAATGTATTCGTTAAGTAATTCTGCCAGCTAATGATTTTAAATGTCCTATCATATGCGGACAATCTTCAAAAACCTACTGATTATAGCTACATATGTTGTATTATTTTTCCTGCTGCTTAAGGGTTCTTATAAGCTCGTGTGTCTAGATTATGGAATAATGTTTTAAACATTTCGTTTTACAGATTCTCAGCAGTGCTAGATTCACCTATTATTATCTTTGATAAAGCTGTTGCGTATTCCTCATCATCATCATCATCTAGTGTTTCAACATCCATATTGAACATATCAGTGAATTCATCCAAGGGATTAGCAAAGGTTGTCATGATGGGAACTAGAGGAGAACTATTGGTCGTGTTAATAAATCATTATAAGGTTGATCTTTACCTGTCCATGCTGATCGACCGGGTATGCTAAGATTTATCGGTCCTTCTATACCTTTACCTGCTCCTGCGTTTAAATCCTCATTCTATGCTAGTTTCTCATAAAATTTGCTACTTGTTATACCACCGTTACAGAAAGAGATTCAAAAAGAATAATTGTGTTTATAAAACGTTGGTTTTTACAGCATATTCAAGATAGTGAGTTGTTTCTGATCTAAGCCCTGGTGTGGAGCTCCCTTTATCTCCAAGTGAGTTTTTCTCTAAGAATTTTTTTTGGGTCGGCTCCCACTCGCCGGATACTTGGGGTTGGACATTTCTTTCCGAGCTTGTGCCAACCTCGAAAAGAGCGGGGATTGTGTACAACCCCGTATCCGGTCGAGCGGGATCCTCCCCAAACGGCGCGCCCGAGACATACTATGAGCGGCGTTTTGGTTCGGCCTCGTTCGAGCTCGTGCGGGTCCTCGTGCGTGCGTGCAGAGATTTTATTTATATAGGCTTTAAACATATATATATATATATATATATTTATATATGTATTTAATATTATCATATATATATATATATTATATTATATATATATGATATTATTATATACATAGGGATGAAGATAGAAATAGGGGAGGTGGGGGAGTCGGTACAGGACAACAAATGGACAGAGAAAAAAAACAAAAAAGAATTAAAAGGAGGGGATGGCATCAGGAAAAAGGGGATCGGGATTTGAGGGGCAGGGCTAGGGTTCGGCCAAGGAGCAGCAGCAGCCCCGCCGCCCCGCGCGTCTCCCTCTCCCGTCGACCAGCAGCAGTCCCGCCGCCCCGCGCGTCTCCCTCTCCCGTCGACCAGCAGCAGCCCCGCCGCCCCCGCGCGTCTCCCCCTCCCGTCGACCAGCAGCAGCCCCGCCGCCCCGCGCGTCTCTCTCTTTCTCCGGCCGCCTGGAGCAGCACCCGACCCCGCCCCCTATCTCTCTCTCCCGTCGGCCGCCTGGAGCAGCACCCCACCTCGGCTCTCTCTCTCTCTCTCTCAGTTCTCTCTTCGTCTCCACCGCCTAGGGCAAAGCGAGGCCAGACGGGAGCTCCTCGCCCGGCGCCGCCTACAGCGAGGCCGGCCGGGAGCTCCTCTCCCGGCGCCGCCTACAGCGAGGCCGGCCGGGAGCTCCTCTCTCGGCGCCGCCTACAGCGAGGCCGGCCGGGAGCTCCTCTCCCGGCGCCGCCTACAGCGAGGCCGGCCGGGAGCTCCTCTCCCGGCGCCGCCTACAGCGAGGTCGGCCGGGAGCTCCTCTCCCGGCGCCGCCTACAGCAAGGCCGGCCGGGAGCTCCTCTCCCGGCACCGCCTACAGCTAGGTCGACCGGGAGCTCCTCTCCCGGCGCCGCCTACAGCTAGGTCGACCGGGAGCTCCTCTCCCGGCGCCGTTTGGAGCTAGGCTAGTCGGGATCAGCTTCCTCGACGCCTCCTGAAGTTGTGGAGGCCGGGATCGACTTCCTCGGTGTTACTTGGAGCCGGGATCGGCCTCGTACAGCAGCGGCCGACCACTTGGAGCACGGTCGGCCATGGAGAGGCTCGGCCATGGAGGGGAAAAATCATTCGGAGCTTTCAACTCTCCCACGGTGGTCGGATCCGGGCACGGACAACCACTACGGATGTTAGACGTGGAGCCTCGGGCAATGAGCGCGGTTGCGGCCCCGCCAAACACGCGTCAAGGGTAACGAAATTTCTACTTGGGCAGGTGAAGCCCTCAGTTTCCATATTTGCGTGGAAGCCCCTCTCCACCAACGGGTGGAGGAAGGGAGCTCTCCGACGGGTTGACGTGTACGTCCCCGTAATTAACTGTGTTAGCACCCGGAAGCGTGAGTACGGGTTTAGGCATGCTGTGTGAAGCCCATCCGGACGTGTGAGCCGGATTGGTGATGTTCTAGGGTTCCCGGAGAAGACTCCGAGGAAGTTGTATATTTTCCATTTGCAGGGAATGCGCACCATAGCCCCGAAAAAGGGGTATGTGCAATATGTTCGGCCAGCTTATGTTAACCAACTGGCGTTTAGCTGACCGCCGCTTGTCGAGACGTTGGCGTACAAGTGTTGCAGTACCAGGCGGGGAGTAGCGGGCTTAAGCCCAAGCTTGTGCCGGCCCTCGAAGGCCTTTTTTGTTTATATTGCCGGCCTGCGTGCCGAAGTATGAAATTCATATTCCTGTAATATTCTTTTAATATTTGTTATGCTCTGAGGATGTGTAGCTTTCTTCCTTGTTTTAGGCGGGTGGTGTTCTCGTGAACCGCTCGCCCCTTGGGGGCCCCGAGGTATAGTTGCTGGGAAGCCCCTCATGGCCTGTTGACAGCCTGTTAGAATAGCGGAATTACGCTATTAGTGGCCCAACTTGGGCAGCGTGTCGTGGAATTGCTCGGCGAGTTCGCGCCATCAGTAGGGCGGGTGAGGAGCATTTTGTGTAGGCCCAAGGAGACACATCTGGATAGGAGAGGGTCGATCTCGAGATCCTCCTTAGATGTTCCGGTCGGCCGAGAGCGCCCTCCGAAGGTGTCTTAGCTCAGCCTTTGGCTTGGGAGGGGAAGAGTTTGTTAGTCTTCCGGGTATGCGGTGGGTCCTCCACGCTGAGACCTTGGGTCCGTCCCTTGTGTTGCTAATCTTATGCCTAGATCGTTCGCTTGAGGGTAGTAGGTGCACGGTCACCCCTCTTTTGGGACCCCGAACTCCACAGAAGCCAATTTTGGCTTCAACACTATGTAAACTTTTGATTAATGAAAATGTTTGGAGTTGTAAGAACAATGTTATATGTTCAATCTATTACATTAATTGTTTTGAGATAATTATTTATACATGTTCTGTTCATACATGTTTAAGTATTTTCCCTGTCATATAATATTGTTTTACATCATACTGAAAATTGGTTATGTATGGTGTATATCATTGACTAAGAGTTATGACTTCTCCAAATAGGGGGAGATTGTTGGGTACATTAGAATATATGTACCTGATTTGAAAAAGCCTCACCCTACTCAATGATATACATTAAGATGTATTTGATGTGCTTTGAGTTTATGTGTGCAGGATAAGTAATTGCAGGGAAAGCATAAAAGTTTCTAAGTCCATATGTCGACACCCAGAAGAAAAGTGTCGACACTTAAGAAGGCTTGTGTCGACACCTAGAGAAGCTGTGTCGACACTTGGAGTAATTGTGTCGACACCAGGAAGTCAGAGTCGACACCAGAAGAAAAATGTCGACACATACAGGTTGTGTCGACACACAGTGAAGTATTGTCAACATTATCTGTGTCGACACTTAGAGGCTGTGTCGACACCCAGAGAAACTTTGTCGACAGCAAAAGTGTCGACACTAGGAGGCTGTGTCGACACTCAGCAAACTTCAACAAAGTTCAAGTACATATGTCGACACTAGGAGGCTGTGTCGACACTCAACAAACTTCAACAAAGTTCAAGTACATGTGTCGACACTAGAGGCTGTTTCGGCACTCAGCAAACTTCAACAAAGTTCAAGTACAAGTGTCGACACAAGGAGATGTGTCGACACTCAGCAAAGTTTCAACACAGAAGGCATGTGTTGACACAAAGAAGATGTGTCGACACTTAGCAAGTTTCAACACAAGAAGATGTGTCGACACAAAGGAGTTGTGTCGACACTTAGCAGAATTCAGCTAAGTATTAAAGAAGAAGGCTTGTGTCGACACACAGAATTAGTGTCGACACATTCAGAAGAAGCAGTGTCGAGAAGCTGTTACAACAACATAAGGAGTTGTGTCGACACCAACAAGGCTAGTGTCGACACTTAGTCTACTTGTGTCGACACTTAGTCTATTTGTGCCGACACATAAAGACTATCTGTCGCGACACTTTCAGACAGTGACAGAGATTTCAAGAAGTGACTAGATGACTTGACAGCTGCCATTTCAACCGGTCAACTGCAACTGTCAGAGCCATCAGAAAGTTGTTAGAAACCGGATCAGCCGGTCACCATAGAGAAAGCTTATTTAAAGACCTTTCTCCTTCAACAGAAGAGAGAACGATGAATCGATCAATGAGTTGATAAACAACACAAAAAGAAGAAGACCTTCAAGAGAAGATCTAAGAAGTTGGAGAGAGAGAGCTCCTTCTAAGAAGAGCAGCCGTTGAACCGGGCTGCTAAGTAAGATTCAGATTGAAATCAGAATCTCAAGACAGCAGTTGATTGAAGATCATCTGCATAGAGATACAACCCTACTGTGTTCTAATTCAAGAAGCTTTGAAGAAAGCAAAGGGAGGTTGATCTCTGCCAAGTTCTTCCAAGAACTCATCAAGAAACCAGTCAACTCATCTCTCACTTTCAGAGTTGTGGTTATATACTTTGTAAACTCTATTTTCTATAGGATCCTAAGGGATCTGAGCTGTAAGCCTATTTTATAAAGGCTGAGTGTAGGAGACAGTGTGCTTTGAGTGTAGGTCTTGTTGAAGACTGAGGTAGGGCCTAGTGCCTGAGTTGTAGGAGACTTTATTCTCTGAGTGTAAGTCTTGGTGAAGACTGAGTGGTAAGGCTTTTGTGCCTAAGTTGTAGGAGTGGGATCACTCTGAGTTGTAGGAACCTGTTTGGGGTTCTGAGTTGTAAGATCTGAGGATCTGAGGAGAAGTGGAGAAGTTAGGCTGAATCTAGTACACTACTAGATAGGCGAAGGGGGAAAGTGGATGTACCCATACCTTGGGGAACCACTATAAAAATCTGTGTGTACTTTGTGTGTGATTAATTCTGTGATTGTTGTGTTATCTGTGCTGAATTGCTTTAGAGAATTGCATAAACAGGTCTAATAATTCAGTGTTTCTGCCTTTAAAGTTAAAAAGATTAAGTTCACCTATTCACCTCCCCCTCTAGGTGATTAGGTACTATTTCTTTCAGTAGCTTCCAGCTGAAATATACTTTAACTCTACTATGGTTTTAGTCACACTTGCCTGCTTCTTACTACTCCAAGAATTAAGTCTCCTTCCAAGGAGCTGACATGTTCCTAAAGTATTTTTTTGTCTTCCTTATACCCTGCAAAGTATGCATCTGAAAAGAAATTAGTTCAAAATCATTACTCATAGGATACCATAAGCCAAGATTAAGTGTACCCTTAAGGTATCTTAAAATCCTCTTGATAGAGGTGTAACGAGATTCCTCAGGGTTCACTTGATACCTAGCACAAACACATGTGGAGAACATGATGTCTGGTCTACTAAAAGTAAGGTAGAGTAGGGACCCAATCATACATATATACATGGTTTCCCCTTCTCATCCGTGTTTAGAGATACATTTGAGTCTATTGGAGTCCTCATAGAGGTTCCACTCTCAATTCCAAACTTCTTTATAAGCTCTTTTATGAACATGGTCTGTAAGATGAAAATTTCATCTTCAGATTGCTTTACTTGGAGCCCGAGAAAGTATTTTAGCTCTCTCATGCTGCTCATTTCAAACTTCTCTTGCATAAGTTTAGTAAACGTTTTGCAAATGTTATTATCTGTATAGCCAAAGATGATGTCATCAACATAAATTTGCACAAGCAAAATCTTGCCTTTATTTTCCCTTAGGAATAATGTATTGTCTATCTTCCCTCTTGAAAATTTGTTTTCAAAGAGGAAGTTAGACAAGGTCTTATACCAGGCTCTAGGTTCTTGTTTGAGACCTTATAAAGCCTTTCTTAAATAGTAGACATGAGTTGGATGAGAGGAATTTACAAAACCTGGAGGTTATTCTACATATACTTCTTTTTTTAAAATCTTCATTGAGTAATGCAGACTTCACATCTATTTGGTAAACCTTAAATCCTTTGTGAGTTGCATATGCTAGAAACAACCTTCTCGTTTCCAATCTTGCTATTGGTGCAAAGATCTAGTCAAAATTTATTCATTCTTCTTGTTTGTACCCTTTTGTAACAAGTCTTGCCCTGTTCTTGACAATAACTCCTTGTTCATTCAGCTTATTTCAAAACACCTACTTTGTCCTTATGACATTGTGGTTTAGAAACCTGGGGACCAACTTCCAAACCTTGTAACTCTTGAATTGTTCAAGCTCTTCTTGCATTGCCAAGATACAGGTAGATCTGTGTTGGCCTCCTCAAATTTCTTCGGCTCTAATTTAGAGAGAAATCTCAAGTGGAGTACTTCATTTATAGCCCTACTTCTGATTTTCTATACTCCAAGATCCAGATCTCTAATAATTTGAGTTTAATGGTGGTCCCTTAGATGCCTTGTAGCACTTGGCAACAAATGTGCATGCTCCTGTTCCTCAGGTTTAGGTTGGGCTACAGGTGGCTCTGTCATTTCAACAGCTTCACTTCCATCTATATTGAAGTTGCATCCATCCATGATCAATTCATTTGGCAAGCTTAGTTCACCTTAATTCTTTCTTTGTTCATTGATGGTTGTATTTTACAATCTTGTATCCATACCTACAACACTAGAAGAACATAACCCTTTATCTTTCCTCTATCAGATCCACCAAAGATGATATTGGGTTCATCTTCTACTGAGGAGTAGTCTGTTAGAAGGCTTCTTATTCCGATCATGTGCCTGGAACATCCACTGTCCAAGTACCAAATAAGAGTTTGGCTGTCCTTTGGACATCCCTGCAAAAGACATTACTTTTTCTTAGGCACCCAAATCTTGTTAGGTCCAATATTCTTTTTATCATTAACACCTTGCCTTAGCTTTAGACCTGATAGAGGTGTATTATAAACTTGTCCGAGCCTGGGTGTTCGTCTACTAGGAGTGTGTTGGAACACCCTATTACTAATTTGGGTCAGGATCACTATGTCTCTAGGAAACCTTTATTTTGACCTCCTGTATAGCTCAAAAGGTCAATTAGAATTGAGTCTAAGGGTTAGAAGTCTAAGTTTGGAAGCTGCCCTCAAGACCAAGACTTTTTCAGTTTGAGACTAAGTCATATCGTCGAGCTCAGCACGACGATTCGTCGAACTCCGATCGACGATCGTTTAGCTCAACTTCGACAGATCGTCGAACTCCATTCGACGATCGCTGAGCTCAACTTCATCATATCGTCGAACTCCATTCGACGATCGGTGAGCTCAATTCGACGATCTTGACTCAGCTTTGGATCTTTATCTCCGAGCTCAGTTCGACGATCCTTGAGCTCAGATCGACGATGTTCTGCTGTATATATCCATATCGCTGAGCTCAGTTCAACGATAACAGAGCTCAGTTCGACGTTTTCAGATAACTTCAAGGATGTTTCTAGATTCAATTTAAAATCAGTTAAGGAGTTATTCTGCAATTAATTCTGAAGATTTACTAGCAGTTTTCATTCATTTCTGGACCAAGTTTCAAGGGATTTTCAAGGAATATTTCTATGGACTTTCCTCCAGAAGACATTTTGCAATTAAGGATGCAATTAATGCAGGCCAACAGCTATTCTTGACAGAGAATGTTTTTCCATTCAGTATCAGAGAATAAAAGAGAAGAATTTTTGAATCTCATATAGAATATAGATACACAGACACACACAGATTACAGAGATACACAGATACACAGACAGACATTAGTAATCTTCAGAACAAGAACACAATATTCTGTCTCAAAGAATTCTCAAGAACACACATCCAAGGAGATCAAATTTTTCTAAAATCTTCAGATCTCTCTAGTTTCAAGTGTTCAAGGCCAACATATCTCAAGAATCCAGACATCCAACATTTCAGTTATTGCTGAAATCATCTATTGCTGGAGCTCAACTTTTGAAGGCCTATCACCCTACAACAAAGCTTCTTTTCCTGAAGATCTCAAGGACTCAGGGGGAGCTTTGACACCATCAATCAACATAGTCTTCTCAGTTGTTTGAGAAAGAGAAGACTTCCATCACTCTCTCACCCCCATCTCTGTAAAGGGTTTCTCAAATTCCCTTCAAAAGTTTGAGTTTGGTTTTTGAGCACCTTGTCAAAAGCTCATTGGTGGCAAGACACCTGATCAAAAAATTTGATTTGGTTTTTGAGCACCTTATCAAAAGCTCATTGGTGCCCAGGACACCTGATCAACTCATCCTGCAGTGGATTCCTACCTAGGGTGGTAGAAGAGTGGATGTACCCAAGTTTAGGGGAACCACTATATTTCCTTGTGTCATCTGGTCTTGCTTGTCTTTATTTTTGTTTCTGGCTGTGATTATTCAGTGATTAGCTTTTGATTAGTTTAGTTCTGTGATTAGATTTATTACTGCTTCCCTGCTCACTCATATTACAACAATTGTTGTAAAAACTTTTAAAGCACCATATACTCTATTCACCCCCCTCTAGAGTATATCAGATCTAGCTGCACTTTCAATTGGTATTAGAGCGAGGTTGGTTAAACATACCACACCTTGGTGGTTGCACAGGCTAACACCTAAACCCAAAAGATCCCCAGTTAGATCTGTTTTCTTTTGTAGTTTATTATTAGATTTTGTTTTCACAAATCATGGCCCAAAACAAAGATTATGCTAGCACCAGACCTCCAGTGTGCAATCTATCAAAGTTTGCACTTTGGAAAGCAAGGATCAGACTGTACATGAATTCTATTGACGAGGACATTTTTAACTCTGTTTTGACAGTGTGTCCAAGACCTCCAGAGAATTCAAGTACAAATGCTGTTCCACCTCCATCAGGAACAGATGCTGACATCAAGAGATGCAAGGTAGCTGATTCCAAGGCTATGAACATCTTAGCCCAGACAATGTCTGATGACATATTTCAAAAGGTGGCTGAATGCAATTCAGCAAAGGAAATTTGGGACAAACTCTCTGAAATAGTCTCAGGCTTAGCTGATGAGAGAAAGGATAGGAGATCCCACCTCATATCTCAATATGAGAATTTCAAGAAGGGAGAAACTGAGTCAGTGGGAGATATGTACAACAGGCTCAGTCTAATTGTCAGTGAACTCAGGACATTGGATAAAGAGATCTCACTAACTGAACTAAATGACAAAATTCTAATGTGTTTCCCTAGCACTTGGGATTCAAGAATCTGGCCAATTAAGAATGCCAGAAGTTTGAATGAGATCACCACTGAAGCTCTATTGGGTAAGCTCAAATCTTATGAGCTACTCATCAAGAATAGAGAAGAAGAACAGAAGGCTGCCTCACCAGCCACAAGAAAAGAGAAGACCATAGCCTTCAAGGCAACTGAAGATCAGCCTGAAGACAAAGTCACAGACAATGATGAGCTGCTTAGTCTGTTGGCCAAAAGATTTTACAAGATGGCCAGAAAGGACTTCAGAAGGAGATCATACAAGGAGCATGATAAGCTAAGGTATGACAAGTCCATTAATAATAATAAAGAAATTGTTTGCTTTGGTTGCAGGAAACCAGGGCACATAGTTCCTGACTGTCCAGAAAACAAAAACAAGGACAGAAGGGACAATAAAGAAAGAAGAAAGGAGAAAGAATCCAAGAGGAATGGCAATGGCAAACCCTCATCAAGCAAAAACAAACATACAAGAAAGGGGTTTGTTGCTGAATCCTGGAGTGAGACTGAAGAGGAGTCAGAAGCCTCATCCAGCTCCAGTGATGATGAGGATGATGCAGAAGAGAAAGAGTTCTGCATGATGGCAATCAATGCCTCACAATATAATTCAGAAGAAGAGGAGTCAGAGTCAGACTCAGAGACACAACCTGAAGAAGATCAGGTAATCAGTTCTTTTGATTTTAACTCAGAGGACTTTAAATCTGAATTTAAAACATTGTGTTTAGACCTGCTAAAATTTGAGAAAGAAATTATCTCTCTCAGAAATCATTTATCTGAACATAATACTTTAAAATCAGAAAACCTCAAACTCTCTCAGGAGTTGGAGTGCTGTAGGGAGCAGATAGCTTTACAGAAAAGTGAGCTGTCTGAGGCCAAGAAGCTTGAAGAATCCCTTAATAGGAGAAGCATCAAGCTGATGGACATCACAAGCACAGTGAACTCCAGATTTAATAGTACACTGGGCTTGGGTGCTTCATCCAGCCAACCCATAGTTCTAACAACTCCAATCAAATTCATTTCTGATAAAGGAAAGGGAGTTGTAGAGGTAGCTAGGAAAAATTCTGATCTGCCCAAGAAAACCAAGTCCCAGCTGAAATCGTCGAACGGAGATCGACGATCGCCGAATGAAGATCGACGATCGCCGAACGCAGATCGACGATCTCAGGCAAAATCGTCGAACTCAGGTCGACGATCTCAAGTACCTGAACTCAGCCATAGTCGACCGTCGAACGGAGCTCGACGATCTGACCCAAGATCGTCGAACGCATCTCCAAGATCGTCGAACAGAGGTCAGAGCTCTGGAAAGTTTTTCAAGGGCAAATCAAAATTCAATCCTAAGGGTCCTTCATCCCAAATCTTTAACCCTTATACTGAATGGATTATACCTCCAAGGAGATATGATCCTGAAGGATATAAGAGTCAACCTGTGATGTCTTTTATTTCAGAATTTAAAGGTTATCAACCTAGGCCCAAGGTAAACTGGGTCAAAAACAAATGAAATATCTTATGTGCAGGTGAAGACCTATCCAACATCTAACCAGCAATGGTACTTGGATAGTGGATGCTCTAAGCACATGACAGGGAACAAGGACAACCTCACTTCCTTTAGAGCCAAGCTTGGACCCAAAGTTATCTTTGGTGATTCAAACTTTGGACAGACTAAAGGATATAGTGCAGTCCAGATTGGATCAGTAACATTCAAGAAGGTAGCTTATGTGGAAGGACTGAAGCACAACTTAATAAGCATCAGTCAGCTGTGTGATGAAGGCTACCAGGTGACCTTCAGCAATACATTATGCAAAATTAAGTCAGAGGACAACACAACTGTGTTGACAGGTAAAAGGAAAGGTAACATCTATCTAGTAGATTTTCTTTCAACTGATGTAGATATTTGCCTGTTTAATTCTGTCTGTAGACCAAACATTTTATGGCATAAGAGACTAGGACACCTAAACCTTAGAACTATTGCTAGGCTATCCAAGGATAACCTTGTTAGAGGACTACCTTCTGGCCCCTACAAGAAGGAAGGACTCTGCAGGGCTTGTCAATTAGGCAAGCAAACTAAAAACAACTTTAAGTCACTTAATAAGAGTGATTCACCTAGGATATTGTATCTGTTACACATGGATCTTTTTGGACCCATCACAGTACAAAGCCTAGGAGGGAAATCTTACACTTTAGTAGTTGTAGATGACTTATCTAGATTCACATGGGTGTTCTTTCTAAGGAAGAAGTCTGATAACTTTAAGTGTCTGACAGAGTTTCTCAAATGTATACAGATTGAGTTCAATACTCACATTGCCCTGATCAGAAGTGATCATGGGACAGAGTTTGATTCTCTTCTTATGTAAGAGTTCTGTCAGAGTGAAGGGATTAGGCATACTTTCTCAGCTCCTAGAACTCCTCAACAAAATGGGGTAGCTGAAAGGAAAAATAGAACCCTTATTGAATCTGCCACTACATTGTTGTCAGATGCTCATCTACCTCTATCCTTTTGGGCAGAGGCAGTGAACACCTCCAACTATGTGCTGAATAGAAGTTTGATACATAAACTAAAGGGAAAGACTCCCTATGAATTACTCAAAGGGAAGAAACCTAAAGTTGATTATTTTAGAGTCTTTGGTTGTATTTGCTACATACATAATAATGACAAGAAATACTTAGCAAAATTTCAAGCTAAAGCTGATGAAGGAGTGTTTCTGGGATACTCCATGATCAGCAAGGCTTATAGGGTCTATAATAAATCATTTTAAAAATTGAGGAATCTGTTCACATATCATTTGATGAATCTAACATGTCTTTCAAGGAGAAGATCCCTTTTACCATAGAACCTTTGCAGGAACATTCTCTAGTTGAAGACTTGAACAAGTTACAGGTTACTCAAGGGGATGAAAGCAGTGAAGATGAAGACAGTGCTCAACATATTGAAGAACAACTTGAAGAGCCAGTTGTTGTACCACAAGAGGAAACAACAACACAGGTTGGTGAACAATCAACACCCCCTGTTGATTTAGTAACATCAAGAGACCATCCAATTTCCCAAATAATTGGAGACATCTCAGCTGGTGTGCAAACCAGAAATCAGGTCAACCAAAACCTGTTGCACACCTGCTTCCTATCTCAAATTGAACCTCAGTCCATTCAAGATGCAGAGCAAGATCTACACTGGATCATTGCAATGCAAGAGGAGTTGCATCAATTTGAAAGGAACAAAGTATGGGAACTAGTGCCAAAGCCTAAGGATCATTCCATTGTTGGAACAAAATGGGTCATTTAGAGGCTAACCCTAGCAAGCTATTGAAAAAGAACCTTTCTGTGGAATACAGATTCCTGGCTGATGTAGTTGGGAAAGTGCTACTGGCTAAGCACTCTGCTCATGATACAATCTCAAGGTATCAGCTCTGCCTAATGGGAGCCCTTGTAGACAGGAAGAATTTGAATTGGGGAGAGGTATTCTTTGACCTCATTAAGAATAAGATAAACAAAAGTTTTGTAAACTTTGGAAGAATTATAGGGGTGTTTCTGCAGCATAGGTGCCCTGCATTGCTGGTCTCCTCTAGAATCCACATCAATGCATCCAAGAGACTATCTTGTGCCCTGTTTGGTAAATGGGACAGACAAATCATCAAGCCCAGCAGGCCGTCCTCCAGCACTCCTTCAGGCACCAGGACTCTCAGAGTCACTTCCCCACAGGTCTCTGCCCCTGCAGATGACCTGCCTGCTGATGTCTCTCCTCCTCCTCCCCCAATTCCATCTCTTCCCATTCCATCTACCATTCCAACTCCATCCACCATCATCATCTCCAGCCCCTCTCCAACATCTACACCATCTCCAATCCCCACTCTTCCCCTCTCAGAAGACCAATTCCATCCATTATTCTCCTACCCTCAACCAGATATCACTTCATCACCCTCCATTCCTTCCTTCACCCTCATTGATGATTCCTTTATGGAAGATTCACCATCCTCTCCTCCTGAGCTACCCTCATCCTCAACATCTTATCAAGATCTTCTACAAGAGATCATTGAACAACCCACCTTCACCCCATCTATCTCCATCCCACTGTCCTCCATATCCACTTTACCCACACCTCAACCATCCCTGCCCCACTACTCCAGCTCTCCACTACCATCACCCACAGCTGCTCCTCCATCTTCTACCTCTGCTCCAGTCACCATTGAGCAAGTAGACATTCCAGCCCTTGCTGACAGGTTGTATGAATTGCTAGCCCCCAGGCTATCTCTTCTTTTAGAGACCTCCTTGGCTCCATTACTCCTGTTAGTGGCAACTCTTTCTGCCAGGATCTCCACTCTATTTCCTCAGGCAGCCCCTTCAGCAGTGTGCCTTGATCCAGCCTTGTCTGAATCTAGGCAGGGGGAGATGCCCTATGAAGTGAGTCTGCCTGCTGCTGCTGTTGCTGCTGTTTCTGTGAGCCTGTCTACTGCTGCTGCTATTGCTGCCTCCTCAGCTCCTGTTCTTGCTGCTGCTGCTGCTGTGTCTCAAGACTCAGTTCCTCCTGCTACAGTCTTTGCATTAGACCTTAGGTCTTTGATCTCAGAATTTGATTCTGCATACTTCAGATGTCTGCCAGAGATAAATACTGTCCAGCCCCCAGAGGATCTGTACAAGGCCCTTGTGCCATTCTCTTGCTGTGACCCCATCATCATCACCTCATTTGTCCACTCAGTATATGCTGCTGCTTCTTCTGATGAAAGCATTGCTGTTGTTTCTGATGTTGCTGCCCCTGCTGCTGCTGAACGTTTTGATACTGCTGCTGATATTTCTGTTACTGCTGATGAACCAACTTCTAAGGAGATCCTTATGATAGAGGCACATGAGTTTGAGCCTTCTGCATTTTCTGATGATATTTCTACTACTGATATTACTGTTAGTGAATCTGTTGCTGCTGCTGTTGTTACTGAACCTGCAATATCTGCTGCTGTTGTTACTGCTTCTACTTCAATTGCAACACCTTCTGTATCTGCTGCTGTCACTACTGTTACTGCTTCAACCTCTGCTGCTACACCCTCTGCTGCCTCATCTGTTTCCATACAGCTCAAGAAAGATTTGATGAAGAAAATTGATGCCCTTTATGATGATCAGAGTTCTGAAAGTGATGAGTACAGAACAGACTCTGATGATTCTTCTGCTACCATTGCCAGGAAAAGAAAGGCAAGGAGCAAAGCCATGAAGAGAGTACCTCCTGCCAAGGTCAAAATAACAATGATATACCATACTACATTCTTCATGATTGCCCTATCACTGAGCACTGGATGCAGTACTCTAAGAATCAACTGAAAGCAATGAAAAAGAAAAGGAAATATGAAAAGGGTTCTTCACAATTCCAACACTCTCATCCTCCTCCACCACCTCCTCCTGATGCAGGTGCAGGTGGAAGTTCAGCTGCTCAACCCCCTGCTAGAAGTCAAGCTCCCTATCAGCCTCATGCTAGATCCTATAATAGGGGAAGCCAATCCAGGGGTTCTCAATACAGGAGAGGAGGATACAGAGGCAATCAAAGAGATCTCCAGGTCTACTCCAAAGGATACTCAAGGCAACATCCATACTCCAGGGAAGGACAAATTTCATCTGATACCACCTCTGGTCCTTTTCCCTATAAGTTGAAGGAAACTGTGTCATCCAGGCCTCCTCAGGACAATCCTTCTAACAGATATGAGCCACCAGTACCTTTTGAAGACCCTGAGAACAATCCAGCTGCTTGGACTGCAAGAATGAAGGAACTTGCTGCACTAGATCAAATCAAGAAAGCTAAAGAGCAAGGAAGAGATTCCTCTAACATCTCTATAATGTCTGAACAGAGAAAGAAAGAGCTAGAAAGATATGCATCAAGCAAATTTTTTGATTCTGACAGGTACATGGAACTGCATCCTGAAGCTGTAGTTCCCAGGCCTAAACAGCAAACCACTTTAGGTGTAGCAGATGATACTAGATCAAAGAAGGAAGCCCTCAATCCCAACAGAGAAATCAAACTTGTTAAGGGCAAGGAAAAGAAATGACAATGTAAGGTGACAATCTCTGTGATTTCTGATTATTATCTGGGATGATATATATATATATCTATGGTTCTGCTGTCCAGTTTTTCTTCTTGTTTTTCTGTATTGCTGTATGTTGTTATTTAAATTTTTCCAAAGTCTGTAAATAGTAATCCTAACCCAAATAGGGGGAGATTGTTGGAACACCCTATTACTAATTTGGGTCAGGATCACTATGTCTCTAGGAAACCTTTGTTTTGACCTCCTGTATAGCTCAAAAGGTCAATTAGAATTGAGTCTAAGGGTTAGAAGTCTAAGTTTGGAAGCTGCCCTCAAGACCAAGACTTTTTCAGTTTGAGACTAAGTCATATCGTCGAGCTCAGCACGACGATTCGTCGAACTCCGATCGACGATCGTTTAGCTCAACTTCGACAGATCGTCGAACTCCATTCGACGATCGCTGAGCTCAACTTCATCATATCGTCGAACTCCATTCGACGATCGGTGAGCTTAGTTCGACGATCTTGACTCAGCTTTGGATCTCTATATCTGAGCTCAGTTCGACGATCCTTGAGCTCAGATCGACGATGTTCTGCTGCTGTATATATCCATATCGCTGAGCTCAGTTCAACGATAGCAGAGCTCAGTTCGACGTTTTCAGATAACTTCAAGGATGTTTCTAGATTCAATTTCAAATCAGTTAAGGAGTTATTCTGCAATTAATTCTGAAGATTTACAAGCCGTTTTCATTCATTTCTGGACCAATTTTTAAGGGATTTTCAAGGAATATTTCTATGGACTTTCCTCCAGAAGACATTTTGCAATTAAGGATGCAATTAATGCAGGCCAACGACTATTCTTGACAGAGAATGTTTTTCCATTCAGTATCAGAGAATAAAAGAGAAGAATTTTTGAATCTCATATAGAATATAGATACACAGACACACACAGATTACAGAGATACACAGATACACAGACAGACATCAGTAATCTTCAGAACAAGAACACAATATTCTGTCTCAAAGAATTCTCAAGAACACACATCCAAGGAGATCAAATTTTTCTAAAATCTTCAGATCACTCTAGTTTCAAGTGTTCAAGGCCAACATATCTCAAGACTCCAGACATCCAACATTTCAGTTATTGCTGAAATCATCTATTGCTGGAGCTCAACTTTTGAAGGCCTATCACCCTACAACAAAGCTTCTTTTCCTGAAGATCTCAAGGACTCAGGGGGAGCTTTGACACCATCAATCCACATAGTCTTCTCAGTTGTTTGAGAAAGAGAAGACTTCCATCACTCTCTCACCCCCATCTCTATAAAGGGTTTCTCAAACTCCCTTCAAAAGTTTGAGTTTGGTTTTTGAGCACCTTGTCAAAAGCTCATTGGTGGCAAGACACCTGATCAAAAAATCTGATTTGGTTTTTGAGCACCTTATCAAAAGCTTATTGGTGCCCAGGACACCTGATCAACTCATCCTGCAGTGGATTCCTACCTAGGGTGGTAGAAGAGTGGATGTACCCAAGTTTAGGGGAACCACTATATTTCCTTATATCATCTGGTCTTGCTTGTCTTTATTTTTATTTCTGGCTGTGATTATTCTGTGATTAGCTTTTGATTAGTTTAGTTCTGTGATTAGATTTATTACTGCTTCCCTGCTCACTCATATTACAATAATTGTTGTAAAAACTTTTAAAGCACCATATACTCTATTCACCCCCCTCTAGAGTATATCAGATCTAGCTGCACTTTCAGAGTGCTCTAGAGACAGTTGGATTGAACCAACAGTTAATAACAAAATGTCCAACTTTCCCATAACAATAGCACTCATATTTGTTGTACCTCCTATTGGAGCTCACAGTAGGAGTTAAATGAGTCTTTTTTTATCATAAGTGCGTCTGCAAGAGATTGCAAGTGAATCTTTGCATGGCATGTGGTGGTGTGCTGGTGGTGACTTGATATCCACAACCACAGCCTTGTCCTTCCTTGCATCTCTTCTTTCAGAACCACTTCCCTTACCCTTGGTGCTGGCGTTGATACCAAATACAAAGAGGTCATGATCTTTTGTCTCAACTTCCTCATGAGATACCTTGAGGGCACTCTTCCCATAATGCATATTTGTAGTTCCACTAGTGGAACATCCGTTTTTCTAGTGTCCATGGACACTTTTTAGGTCATAGCTATTGGAGTCTAAGAGAACTTTTTTGAAATTAATTGGTTGTATGGGTGCTTTTCCCTTGGCCTTGGTTCTCATCCAATACCTCTTCTTATATCCAACACTATTTATGTATGGTGCTGAGAAAGTGTCTATGATTGGGAGAACAGTCTGGGGCTTAGAGTACTTAGTCACTAGTTCCCTCTATTTTAAGAGTTCATTTTGAACAAAGGATATACACTTAATTCTGCTTCATACAATGCAGAAGAAGAAATTCAAAAGCTGTTCAATGTCTACCAGTATATACAGAGTCATCCAGATAAAGCAAAATGATTTCACTTTGAATTTGTTGAGAAAATGTCAAAGAAATTATACATTGTTCTTTCAATCTACCTTGCTGATAAGGAAAATAAGTAATATTGTATTTTTGAACCAAAAGATAATCTCATTTATTCAGTTGCCTTATATCTATGTCATTTATTATTCTTATCTATCATGAATACATGCTCAGTCAATTTTTGTAATTTTTATTGTTGTACATTTGTAAAATCACATTTGAAGTTTTGTAAAATTTGTTAAGTTAAATATGGGGAGATTGTTGGGAAATCCTTATGATTTAGCTTAACAAATTATATTTATTAATTTTACATCCTATATTTATTACTCGTGATGTATAGATAGTGTAATTTGGTCTTAAAAGTCATAGTGTGTCATTGATATAAAGGATATATACAAGACATACTGAATTGAAGAGAAACATCATAAATTGCTAACAGGCGTCGATTAGATCTCGACGCAACGTCGACTGGAATTCGATGTTAGTTTGAATAGAAGTTAGAGCAACTTAATCTGGATAAGTTGACGGTACTTAAAGATTAAATCAATGTACGCTTCAACATGATATCGACGGAACGTCGACTACCGAGATTTTCATATAGACAGTCAGAAATCGATGTTGCTTCGACTAGAACTCGACGTTACGTCGACTGGATTTCTTAACATAATTTATTTTGTGGCTTCAATTTGATTTAAATCAACAAGGGGTTTGCATAACAGTTTATTGGAGATCAACGTTAGAGGTAGTCAATCTATATATATGAAGAGTTACAAAGAAACAATAATATAGATAAGAGATCTATCACAATTTATTATTAATCAGTAGACGATCAAGAAAATATATATCAGATTGTGGGAAGATTGAATTCGACAGAAAAAGCTTGGAAGATCATCATTATCAATTGAATCTCTTATAATATCAGTCAATTGGCTTGATAGTTGTTGAGTCTGATTAGAGAATTAATACTTCTTATCGAAAGGAAATTGCATCAGATTCAGAAAAGATTTTGAAAGATCATCTGGAGATTGGGCTTGTAGCCTTTGATATTTTGACATTCAGAGATTCATCAGAAATCCTAGAGATCATCATTTATTATCCTCAGAAATATGAAGAGAGGACACAAAGAGAAGAATCATTCTAACACAAATCTTTTCTTATTTTACTTTTTGTATTGGTGAAAAGAGTTTTGTGAATTTCTCATTAAAAGATTCTATGAGAGGTTCTAAGAGTCTCCTTGAGAAAAGACTTGGATTGTAATTAGTTCAAAATCTCTTTATCAAAAGATATGGTATGGTTCTAAGAGTCTCCTGATCAAAATACTCGAACACTGTGATAGTGAATTCCTACCAAGGGGTAGAAGAGTGGATGTACCTAGATTGAGGGCGAACCACTATAATCCTTGTTCTTCTGTGATTTTATTTTTGCCTTATTTTTTGTGGTGTTGTGCTAAGATTTTACTTTACTACATTTGATTCTAGATACTATTTATGTGAATGTAAATTTTGTGAATAAAATTAAGTATTTTAAGATAATTTTTAATCACTATTCACCCCCCGTAGAGAAAACTCTGGAGATTGTAACAACTATAGTCCCATTTCAGAGACCAGAGGAAGTTTTGATACAAAGCGATCTACTATCTGCTGCACGAAGGAGAGACATATCGTAAGACCCTCTCAGGCCCCTTGGCCAGATACCTGTTAGAAGCTGAGTTCACTTGAGTGCTAGAAAAAATTCATTTAAGAGAGTATGACAACAACTCTGGGACTCGCACCCTGGAGCAAAGAATCCTGAGGCACGACTACTTCTGGCTGACCATTTGTAAGGAAGCAGAAGCCTTCTTGAAGAAATATCTGCAGTGTCAACTCTTTGCACCTTTCTAGTTACAGCCAGCTCGACAAATTCGCTCAATCATTGCCCCTTGGCCCTTTGCCATCTGGGGAATGGATTTGATAGGCCCTTTCCCCAAAACTAGCGGTCAGAGGAGGTTTATTCTCATCATGATCGTCTACTTCTCCAAGTGTATCGAGGCAAAAGCTCTTGCCAAGACCACATCTCAAATCATGAAGAACTTCATCTGGGGAGAGATCGCCTGCAGGTTCAGGATCCCTCTCGCCATCAACACTGAAAATAGCTCGCAATTTTCTAGCTTGGAGCTGGAATACTTCTGCAAGCAGCTAGGGAAGGATCTTTGAAAGAATTAGTGCCTAACCACCCAGAGGGGGGGGTGAATAGGTGTAATTTTTCTTTTACTTTAAAGGTAGACAAACTGTTCTATAATCTAAGCAGCAATTGCAAATTCTACAGCTATCAGCACAGCAATCACAGAAATAAACATTCACAGAGTGAACACAGATTTTATAGTGGTTCCCCAAGGTCTAGGTACATCCACTTTCCCCCTTCGCCTATCTAGTAGTGTACTAGATTCGGCCTAACTTCTGCACTTCTTCTCAGATCCTCAGATCCTACAGCTCATAACCCCAAACAAGTTCCTACAACTCAGAGTGTCCCCACTCCTACAACCCAGGCAAACTGCCCTACCTTGGCCTTCACCAAGGCCTACACTCAGAGAACACAGTCTCCTATAACTCAGGCACAAAGCCCTACCACTCAGTCTTCAACAAGACCTACACTCAGAGATCTAAATCTCTTACACTCAGCCTTTATAAAATAGGCTTACAGCTAAGATCCCTTAGGATCCTATAGAAAATAATGTTTACAAAGTAATTAACCATAACCCAGATAGAGAGAGAAGGGTTGGCTGGCTTCTTGATGAGTTCTTGGAAGAACTTTGCAGAGATCAACCTCCCTTAGCTTTCTTCAAAGCTTCTTGAATCTGAACTCAGTAGGATTGAATCTTCTGTGAAGTTGATCTTCAATCAGCTTCTGACTTAAGATCCAGATATCAATCTGAATCTTTCTTTGCAGCCTGGTTCAACAACTGCTCTTCTTAGATGGAGCTCTCTCTCTCTCCAACTTCTTCTAGATCTTTTGTCGAAAATCTTCTGTATAATTACTTCTCTCTTAGTTGTTGTTAGTTGGTTGTGATTGATCATATCTTTCTGTTGAAGGAGAAAACCTTTATATAGTCTTCCTCCACGGTAACCGGCTGATCCGGTTTCTAACAACCTTCTAACAATTTTGACAGTTGTAGTTAATTAGTTTGAAATGGCAGCTGTCAAGTCATCCAATCACTTCTTGAAAATACTGTCTCTGTCTGAAAGTATCAAGACTGATCTTCATTACGTGTCGACACAAATAGACTAAGTGTCGACACAAGTGGACTAAGTGTCGACACTAGACTTGGTGGTGTCGACACAACTCCTTCTGTTGTTGTAACAGCTTCTCGACACTGCTTCTGTTGAATGTGTCGACACTGATTGAGTGTGTTGACACAAGTACTTATTCTTTAAAACTTAGTTGAATTCTGCTGTGTGTCGACACATCTCCTTTGTGTCGATACAACTTCTTTTGTTGTTGATACTTGCTGAGTGTCGACACATCTCCTTTGTGTCGACACAAGTACTTCTTTTACTTTAACTTTGTTGAAGCTTGCTGAGTGTCGACACAGCCTCCTGGTGTCGACACATTTGATGTCGACTAAGCTTCTCTGGGTGTCGACACTACCTCTAAGTGGCGACACAATTTATGTTGACAATTCTTCACAGTGTGTCGACACATTTCTTCTGGTGTCGACTCTGCCTTTCCTGGTGTCGACACAATTTACTCCAAGTGTCGACACAACTTTTCTCTAGTGTCGACACAAGCCTTCATAAGTGTCGACACTGCTTCTCTAGGTGTCGACACATGGACTTAGAAATTTTTCTGCATTTCCTGCAATTTTTTAACCTGCACATATAAACTCAAAACACATCAAATACACCTTGATGTATATCATTGAGTAGGGTGAGGCTTCTTCAAATCTGGTACATATTTTCCAATGTACCTAACAATCTTCCCCTATTTGGAGAAGTCATAACCCTTAGTCAATGATATACACCATTTATAACAAATACACATTATGATATATAACATCATTATATGACATGATAAATACTAAATAAAACATATATAAACAATCTTCATAGAATAATAATGTAACAGATTGAACATTAAACATTGTTTTGTTACAACTTCCAATAGTTTCATTAATCAAAAGTTTACATGGATTTTAACACAAATGATTACAAAGTTGTAAACTTAAGAAAATCTAAACTAAGACTGCTCTGGCTCTTTGATGACAATGCCCTTGCCAGACTGAATCTTGGCTTGAACTGGAACATCTGTATCATCAAATGGCTTCTTGCCTTTAAGATCTTTCTTCTTTAGCTCTTCAGCCCTTATCTCTTGTCTTTCAAAATAATGATAAGGCTTAGGGAAATACTTGCTAGGCTCCTGTGCATTAGGAGGTAGCTTCCCAAGTTTAGCCTTCCTTCTGTACTGAACAATAGCCTCTTTCCTGGCTTCATGCTTTCTCCACTCTTGTTCAGAATACCATTTGCCCCTCTCTAGGGTATTATCCTTTGCATCTTTCCAAGCAGTTAGTATAATATTTCTAGAGGTTGGGCTCCACTGTTCAAAATCAGGCCTTAACTCTGCCTGTTCTCTGAATCTCTTCTTTGATAATAAAGCTTCTTGCTCTTTCAGAACTGCCTCTGACATAGGATTGTCTACTTTCTCAATGATCACATTTTGATTACCTTCAGGAGGGCTATACATAGACTGGACTTCTTGATGTATCATTTCAAAATCTGCTGGAGGATAGAGTACTTGAGCAACTTCAGCTTGTTCACCTCCAAAATCAGCAGGATGTACTCCAGATTCAGCTATATTGTCATCATCACATAGGGGTGGATATCCAAGTGTGGCTCTGATGCTATTGGAAATCCATTTAGCATGGTCAGATCCAGCTTTGACTAAAACCCTCTCCCCCTTTATGACTTCTCTAGCCACATGATCTCTGAGATCATCCTTTTGGAATCTGACTTGTTCATCCATAAAATTGAGTCCATCTTTGTCGAATGCTTTTAATTTCAGTAGCTGGCTAGAAATTGTCTTTTGGGAATCTGTAATAGCAGTTTTTACAGCAGCTATTCCTTCTTGTAATTGCTTGTCAAACTCAGCCTTGACATCAGTCCTTGCTTCAGTCTGAGCAGCTGCAATAGTCTTCATTTCAGTTACTATCACATTATGTGATTCAGTTAGATTTTCATTCATTCTAATCTGATTCTCAAGAACATATCCTTGTTTTACAGCCATATCATCCACTTGAGTCTTTATCTTTTCCTGATGAGTAGCTAGGTAAACAACAACATTTCCACCCTTGTGGAAGCAATCAGTAATTTCTTTCTTATGTTGATTCACTTCAAATCTTATGGACTTTATATCTGTTGCCAAAGAGAATTGAAGATCTTTGTGAGTTTCATCTATATACTTCTCCATTGCTACTCTTTGTTCATCCAACTTCACTTGCATGGATACTAACAAAGAACTATAATCAATTGTTGGAGCAGGCTGTGGAGCAACAATTTGTAAAGCTTTCTTGTAGCTTTGACTCCTTCTTTTGAAAACCATAAGCTTTCTTTTCTTGGCTCTAGCAGCTTCTTCATCCTCAGAAGCAGAAGTACTAGCAATGTCAACTCTATCTTTAGGTCTAGGATGCAAGTCCTGTGTAGTCTTAGGTAGCTCCCCTTGCACCCTTTGCTCCTCATTCTCATTTCTTTCAGTCTCCTCATGAAACTTTACATGCTCCCCCTCAAGATTTACCTTCTCCCCCTCAAACACTGCTTTCTCTCCCTCAAAATCAGTTTGTAGCAAATCAGGGAACAACTCTTCTAGGGTATACTCCTGTTGAGAAGGGATTGGAGATTCTCTTATCTCAGGAGCATTATCAGCAACTGATGTATCTTCCATGACAACATCTTGTAGTTGACTATTTAACTGAGTTTGCTGATCAACATCAATTAAAGATTCAGTTAATACTTCATCCTCAATATGAAAAATTGATTGATTAACTTCATGTATTACCTCAAGTATTGTTTGAGTAGCCAGTTCACTATCCAAGTGAGTTGACTCTTCCACATGTTGAGGCTCCCCCTGGAGTGAATCCAGGTGGATGGGGCTAGCAGATGGTTGCTCCCCCTGCCTTAGTGCATCTTCATTCCTTACTGGTGACCTTCCAGTATTTTTAGCCTCTCCATCATCAGAACTAAAAACTACTTGCTCCTCTGAGCTACTGGATGATTTAGGAGCCATTATGGCTTTCTTCTTCTTCTTCTGTGGAGGTGTTTCCTTTTCTGGAGTAGGCATGTCCTTGGTTAACACCATATCCTACCTTGAGATTATCCTGATATCCATCCTCCTCATATGGTTAATTTTAGAACCAGCAGCTTGGTTCATGAATTCAGGAATGGTTCCAGCTAGGTACAGACTTATAATTCTACCCAGATTGGGCTTCTTCAGACTTTCCTTAATCCTTTCAAACATCACTGCTGACCAATCAGTTTTTAACTTAAAAATAATTCTTGTCATTAAGTTGAACATGTGAGCTGATATCCTATCATGCCCACCTGGCTTGCTCAGAATCACCTTTCCTACTACTTCAGACAAGAATTTTCCCTGCATATTCATGCCTTTTCTGTTAAAAACTGAGCCAATCTTCATGGTTGAATCTAGTCCACACCATTTCATTGCATCCCTGGTCTTAGATGTAGGGACATCTTCCTGTTCTTTAGTTCTTGGTAGTTGTAGAACATTTCTTAGACTCTTCTGGGTGAGTTTTACTTTTACTCCATGAACTGCAGACTTGATTTTGAGTCCAGTATCATCAAGGGTAGCTGCACCAAGGAATTCGAGTACTTCCTTCTTCCAAATCTTGATGGGCTCAGAAGCTAGAAACTCCAACCCAGTCTCAGCAACTAGGGTTACAACACCTTTAATTTCTGGTTCAGCATCGTCAAAGGCATGTCGTACTAGCTCATAACCTTCATTGATGTTCTCTTCTAGCTTGGGCGCCATTAGGGTTTAGAGAAATCTTGAATTTAGAGGAGAGAGATGTCGACACAAAGTTTTGGTCTCGAAACTATTGAGAGCGTGTCGACAAACAATGGTGAAGACCTATTTATACGTTTCTAAAAACGAAGGTGAAAGGGCGCGTCATAATACTCTTAATGTGTCGAGACTGTTGAGAAGTGTCGACACTTACTTCTAATGTTTCGACGTAAGTGTTGACTTCTATGTGTTGATACTAATATAGTCGACAGAATATATGTGTGGACACTTAAACATCTGCGCTCGACGATTAGTCGAAATTCCACTCGACGAATTCTATGTTTATCCTAAGTGTCGACACCATTACTGGATGTGTCGACACCTACTCTGGATGTGTCGACACTACTTCTCTGAAGTGTCGACACAGACATTCTAGATGTGTCGACACCATTTCTCTGAAATGTCGACACCTACTCTATGTGTCGACACAGACAACTCCTTGTGTCGACACTATTTTACTTAGCCAATTTTTATCAAACTATTCTAAGTTCAACATTCCTAAATCAATTTTAAACTTATTGAATTTAGTTTCATCAAGAGGCTTAGTAAACATATCAGCTATCTGATTATCTGTTTTAACATATTCTAGGGAAATGTCCTCTTTTTCTACATGTTCTCTAAGGAAATGGTATCGAATTTCTATGTGCTTAGTCCTACTATGTGAGACATGATTATTAGATATAGAAATTGCACTTGTAGAATCACAAAGTAAAGGTGTTCTACTTACTTGAATACCATAGTCTTCTAGCTGATGCTGAATCCACAATAGTTGTGCACAGCAGCTTCCTGCAGCAACATATTCTGACTCAGCTGTGGAGATTGCCACACTGGTCTGCTTCTTACTGCTCCAAGACACTAGTCTTCCACCTAGAAATTGACAGGTTCTTGTAGTACTCTTCCTATCTTCTTTGCAACCTGCAAAATCTGCATCTGAATAACCAGTCAGTAGAAAATCTCCATTCCTAGGGTACCAAAGGCCTAGATAAGGTGTGCTCTTAAGATATCTCAAAATCCTTTTGACTGCAGTCAGATGAGATTCTTTAGGGCATGCTTGGTACCTTGCACAGACACATGTAGCATACATGATATCTGGTCTACTAGCAGTCAAATACAGAAGGGAGCCAACTATCCCTCTATACAAAGTTTCATCTACAGGTTTCCCTGCATCATCTTTGCTTAGAGACATACTTGACCCCATAGGAGTTTTCATGGTAGTGGATGATTCCATACCATACTTCTTTATTAACTCTAGGGTGAACTTAGACTGGTATATTGTAACACCCCCTATCCGTCGCATAACATATAGCAGTAGGTCCGGCTGAGGCCCGACGCCATATGCCACAGACAGACCGGGTGGTTACTCATGGAAACCATCCAACCAATCATAACGTCCTACACAGAGCATTCTAGCGGAAGCAGTTTATAAAAGTTGTAATAAAGAACCCAGCACTAAAGCATGAATGTCCACTAATACCAAATAGGAATGTTATACATACACCAGTACAAGCCTTAAGGCCTTACAAAATGGTTCACTTGATATTACATGTTTTACAAACCACGGCACGTAGGCCGGTCATAGATGAATAAAGCAGTAAACACTCCAATTAGGCCTTCGAGGGCCGGCTTCGCAACTTGGGCTTTAGCCCACTATTGACCGCTTGGTCCAGCAGCACCTGCAAGCAACAAAACCACCGCACGGTGGCAAACAAGGCAACGGTCAGCAATGCTGACCAAATTATAACGATCCCGCCCCCAGCTCGGGGCGACGATGCTCCTTCCCTGCATTTCATTAGCATAAACGAGCAATATATCAATATTCGTTTCATCACAGACGTTGGCTCGCACGGCCACACGCTCCGTGCTCTCAGGGCACATTATCGGTGAACCGGTCGATGTCACGTCAATTAAAGCCATAGACATTCCGGACTCACCACCGCCACTTTGACGACCAAACCTATGAGCATTTTGTCTTCCCGGCATGGGTCACATCAATTAAAGCCATAGACCGCCGAAGACCCTCATCTATGCCAACGGCAAGTGCCACGTAACTTTAGGTCTCTTTAACCCGAACGACATAGAAGTGGGTACGGTTCCATCTAACCCGTGCTCACGTCGCAACGATAATTTAAGCCATATGCGCAGGTCAAACTTCTCCCGAGTCCCATTTTTGTCACACAATTTCACATAACTCGGTTATGTTCAAGTTGGCTCTCAGGCCTCCATGTTGGCAAGATCACGCATCCGCTCAGTTTTCCGGGTGCACCTTTGGGTTAATCCCCAAGGCTCCTTGTTGCAATCTACCGTGTAGAAAATCCGAAAAACAACCAATAGCACGGAGTCTTCTCCGGCATGATGCAATGCAACATCACCGATCCAGACCAACATGTCCGGGTAGGCTTCACACATCATGCCTATGTCCGTTCTCGCTTACGAACTCTAAACAACGGGGACTTCACATATCTACCCGAAGGAACGCCTCCAACTCACCGCAAACTCGCGAAAGCGGGCTTCCTATGAAAAGAAGGAGAGCTACTCATGCTCAAGAAGAGAATCGTTACCCTTGCGTTCTTCTTTGGCACCATGGAAAAGTAAGCGGATGAAAAGCACCACACTAGCTTTGCCTCCGTGGATCCGGAGTCGGCTCGCGATTTGGAGCTTCGAAGCTCCTCCAATGGCCGGATCTAGCTTCTTCTTCCTTCCTTGGCTCTCCTCTCTCTCTAAGCTTTAGAAAGATAACAACTCATGAAAAGTGAGGGTTTCTAAGGCCCAATCCCGGGTATATCCCATCAGGAACAACCCCCAGCCGTTGGATCATCAATTAAAGAAACGAACGGCTTTGATTCGGGGCTGAACTGCCCAATCTGGATCGCATACAGCCTGGCACACGCCCGTGTCCAGGGCCGTGTGCCTCATTCGCCGTCAAAATCGACTCGCCTGGAACAACACACGGGCATCGAACACGCCCGTGTTCGACCTGACATGCCCGTGTTCCACCTGACACGGCCGTTTGGCCGGCCGTGTACCACCATTGATTTATCCCGAATTCAACCTGAGCACTGCACGGGTTCTAGGACACGCCCGTGTCCTTGCCCGTGTCTACCTGAACACGCCTGGGCTCCAGGCCGTGTACATGGTCTCGACACTCGACACTTCGTCGATCGAAGATCGTCGACCTGATGATACGGCCTTGGACACGCCCGTGTCCTAGGCCATGTGCCTTGTCTCGACACAATGTCGAGAGCAAAATGTCGACTTCCCGGGACGAGTGTTGACACAGGTCGACACGCCCTGTGACACGCCCGTGTCGCAGGCCGTGTGCCATGTCTCGACACTTCGTCGAACGCAGAGTGTTGACTTCGCGGGCTGAGTGTCGACACGGGTCGACACGCCCTGCGACACGCCCGTATCGCAGGCCATGTGCCCAGTCTCGACACAATGTCGAGAGCAAAATGTCGACTTCGCCGGCTGAGTGTCGATACAAGCTTGACACGCCCTAGGACATGCCTGTGTCCCAGGCCGTGTGCCTCCTGCCAGAACCCAAAACTGGCCCAAAACGTCCCCCTTCGCTATTTTGAGTTTCGGGGCGTTACAACTCTCCCCCTCTTAAAAGAATTTCATCCACGAAATTATATAAAGGAAAGATATGTACAAAACCAAAATTTGTACCTGAGCGGAACAACTCCAGATACTCGTCAAGCATAGTCTGCTCTCGTTCCCAAGAGAGCTCCTCACGACCGCAATTGTCCCACCGGACCTTGACCATCCTAATATCTTTATTGCGTAGCCGCTTGACCTCCGAGTCCTCAATCCGCACGGGCTTGACTTTTGTCATCAACCCACTATCCACCGACACTTGATCAACCGCGATCACTTGCGTAGGCCCTTGTACCGCCTTCCGAAGCAATGAAATATGGAATACATCGTGTAATCCACCAAGCTCCACTGAAAGCTTCAACCGATAGGCCGCTTCACCAACTCGCTCCAGAACCTCGAACGGCCCAAGGTACCTCGAGCTTAGCTTTTTCAATCGCCGCACCCGCGAGACACCCTTGAACGGCTTGATCTTTAAGTACACATAGTCGCCCACAGCGAACTCCACGTTCCTGTGCTTGACATTATAGTACTTCGCTTGCTGGTCCTGAGCGATAAGCAACCTCTCCCGAATGGTTCTCACCAAAGAAGTAGCATCCTCCACTTCTAATCACTTATACAACTTCGACTCACCTGTTTCTAGCCAAGACAACGGCGTGCGACATTTTCTACCATATAGGGCCTCGAAGGGCGCCATTTGAATACTCACTTGGTAGCTATTGTTGTATGCAAACTCCACCAAGTAAAGGTGGTCTTCCCATTGCTTCCCAAAATCCAAGACACACATGCGGAGCATGTCTTCTATAGTTCTATTGACCCTCTCGGTCTGTCCATCCGTTTGCGGATGGAAGGCTGTGCTGAATTTCAACTTTGTCCCCAACATTTGTTGCACTAGCCTCCAATCATTGGACGTGAACCGCCCATCTCGGTCACTCACGATGCTGCGGGGCACACCATGAAGCCATACAATGTTATCCACATAAAGTTTTGCCAACTTCTCCACCGGATCATCCTTCCTATGCGGAATAAAATGCGACACCTTCGTTAGCCGATCAACAACCACCCAAATGGCGTCGTTCCCCTTTTGCGACCTTGGCAAACCGTGCACAAAGTCCATAGAGATGTCGTCGAATTTCCACTCCAGAATATGCAAGGACTTAAGAAATCCTCCCGGCTTTTGACATTCCGCCTTCACCAAGGCGCAAGTTTGGCACTTCGCCACGTAAAGCGCCACATCTTTCTTCAAACCCGGCTACCAAAACAGTTTCTTGACATCGCGGTACATCTTCGTGCTCCCCGGGTGAATCGAGTACTTGGTATGGTGTGCCTCGTACAACAATTCCACCCGCAAATTGCCCACACTTGGGACGCACAGACGTCCGTCTTTCCAAAGCAATCCATCCTCCACAACAAATTGGGAATTTGACCCATCCAGAGCCTCTAACATGAACTGCTTCATATGGACATCCATATCCAAAGCCTGCCGAATCCGATCAGCCAGGTCATATTGGACTTCAGTCCAATTCAGAACTGCTTCAGTACTTGATTGCCTATCCACACAAACAATCTCCAACACCTCCAACTCCCGCACCAACCGCTCATCATGCACCGATAGCCAATTGGCTTGAGCTGGGGCTCGGCGACTCAATGCGTCCGCAACCGCATTACCCTTACCAGGCACGTAGTGGATCTTGAATGTATAGTCCCCCAAGAACTCCATCCATATACGCTGCCGCATATTCAGATCCTTCTGATCGATCAAATACTTTAGGCTCTTATGATCGGTGTAGATATCAATCTTCACACCGTACAAATATTGTCTCCACAGCTTTAAGGCAAAAATCACGGCCGCTAACTCCAAGTCATGGACCGGATAATTCCTCTCGTGCACTTTCAGCTGTCTCGAGCCATAAGCTATCACACTTCCGTGTTGCAGTAGCACGCAACCCAAACTGCTGCCCGAAGCATCACTGTAAATCTCATAGCCTTCGGTCCTACATGGCGAACTCAGCACAGGCCCCGTGGTCAACCGACACTTCAACTCCTCAAAAGCTCGTGCGCACTCCGGCGTCCAAACGAACTTCTGTTCCTACCTCGTCAAAGTAGTGAGAGGTAACGCTATCCGCGAGAAGTTCTCTACGAAGCGCCTATAATAGCCGGCAAGCCCCAGAAAGCTCCGGACTTCCGCTACCATAGCATGCTCAGTCCACTCCCGTATCGCAACAATCTTCGCCGGATCCACTGCAATACCCTCTCCACTCACTATATGACCGAGGAACGCCACTGAGGATAACCAAAACTCGCACTTCGAGAACTTGGCATATAGTTGATTCCTCCTTAGCGTCTCCAATACCAAATGAAGATGCTTGAAGTGATCTTCCTCACTTTGCGAGTACACCAAAATATCGTCGATGAAGACGATCACAAAATGGTCCAAGTACTGCCTAAAAGTCCTGTTCATCAAATCCATGAACACTGACGGCGCATTAGTCAGCCCAAACGGTATGACCGTAAACTCATAATGCCCGTATCTCGTACTAAACGCTGTCTTCGGGATATCACTCTCCCTTATTCACAGCTGATAGTACCCAGCCTTGAGATCCAACTTCGAGTACACCGTCGACCCGACCAACTGATCAAAAAGATCATCAATCCGGGGGATCGGGTACTTGTTCTTCTCAGTCAACTTGTTGAGCTCCCGATAATCAATACATAGCCTCAAGCTTCCGTCCTTCTTCTTAACAAAGAGGACCGGCACGCTCCAAGGTGAAGAACTCGGGCGCACATACCCTTTCTCCAACAACTATTGCACTTGAACCTTCAGCTTCGCCATTTCCTTAGGCGCTAGCCGATAAGGAGATCGTGACACAGGCTTTGCACCTGGCACTAGCTCAATCGTGAAATCTATCTCCCGTTGAGGCAGGGCTCCAGGAAGATCTGCGAGGAACACATCAGGGTATTCCGATACCACTGAAATACAATCCAACACGGGCTTCGGCTTTGTAACCTCCACTAGTGTAAAGAACAGTTCTGCACCGGTACGAACCGCCTTCACCACCTGAAGAGCAGACATCAATGTCTTGCTCGACCCCTTTAAGCCCGTAAAAGTCGTTTCACGACTTGCTCCCAGCTTGACTTCCTTGCGACCGCAGTCAATATAGGCCTGCTGCTCCGAGAGCCAGTCCATGCTAAATATAACGTCGAACTCCACCAACGGAAGTAACGACGCCTGCAGATCGAACTCCTGATTCCCAATACGAATCTTAACATCACAGATCCTATCCGCGCGCATCGAACACCCGTTGGGCAACAACACATCCAACTTATCCTTCGCCATCGAAGAAGGGACTCCGATGCGTGATATAAATCCCTCAGACAAGAAGGAGTGTGAAGCTCCCGTATCGAAGAGTGTTCTTGTCGGATTTTCACAAATCAAAACAAATCCTAAACTAGCAGTGGTAAGGTAACATGTGCATAACAAGTATTTAACGAAATTGACTTGCTATAAATTAAACCGTACCTGTAACCACATCAGCCTGTTTGATGGCCTCCTGTTGGCCAAGACTATACACCCTTGGTTGGGCCGGAGCATAGTGGGACGCGGTTGACTCCACCGTCTTTCCCTTCTCTTCATAAGTATCTCCCGGCGTTCTCTCGGACTTAGGACGTCCGCTCCAACAGTCGCGGGCAAAGTGCCCCGTATTTCCACAAGTAAAACACGCGCCCGGGGTCCGACTCGTAGTCGCCCCAGAAGCACCAGAAGGAGCTGGACCCGAAGTCCTATGCTTCTTAAAGAATCTTCGATAGCCATACTTTGAAGTAGTCGGCACTTTGAATTCAGATTTCCTATCACCCAAGCTTTTCTTTGCTTGTACATTCTTCATGTCCTTCTCCAAGGACCGGGCAGTATTGACCAAGGTTAAGAAACCCTGCGTCATCGGCCCCGAGAGTAGTAACCTCAACTCATCTCTCAACCCTTCATAGAAGCGATTAGTCTTTCCCTCCTCATCCACAATAGTGGAGGTAGCATAACGACTCAGACGAGTAAACTCGTGAAGATATTCATCCACACTCTTCTCACCCTGAACCAACTTCAGAAACTCATTCTCCAACGCTATCCTCTGCGCCGAAGGGAGGTATCTAGCCAAGAAAAATCTCGAGAACTCCTCCATCGAGACATCAACAAGTTGCCTACCTCTCAATAAGTGCAGCTCCAATCCTTCCCACCACATTCTCTCTTCACCGTCCAGAAGGAACGTAGCGATGGTGGTCATTTGCCACTCCTCCGTCTCTGTTGCTGTCATGACTCTCTTCACCCTGGAGAGCCAGTCTTCAGCTTGAGATGGGGTTCCCAACCCCGAGAATACCGGGGGGTTAAAGCTCATTACATGCTTAAGCTGCCTCTCGGTTGCCCTCCTCGGCACCAATGGTTCCACTACCACTTGTTCCACTCTCCTCGGCTAAACCTATGGAAGTGGTTCCTGCTCCATCCCAGGAGCGGGCTGCTGTGTTTACCTTGCAGGCTGCGCATTTATCATGGCCAACACTGCTTCGGCCACCAATCGCAAGTTCTCAGCTGATAGAGGTGTTGCAGGAGCAACATCTGGTGCACTACTAGCCTCAGAAACTCGACGTTCCGACGGCCCAACACCACTTCTGGTCACCTATAGTGGTACAAAACACCGTTAAGCGACCAAATAAAAGTGCAAACAACAATTATAGGATCACGCAGGTTCCTCAAACACGTGTATTTTCATTCCTAAGTGGACATTCATGGGTTCTTTTACCGTTATAACGATGACGCACACAATGTGCTCACCACCCCTTAAAAAGAATTCGCCCACGAATTCATCTTAAGCCCGACCAAAACCAGTAGTCTGATACCAAATTGTAACACCCCCTATCCGTCGCATAGCATATAGCAGTAGGTCCGGCCAGGGCCCGACGCCGTATGCCACAGACAGACTGGGTGGTTACTCATGGAAACCATCCAACCAATCATAACGTCCTACACAGAGCATTCTAGCGGAAGCATTTTATAAAAGTTGTAATAAAGAACCCAGCACTAAAGCATGAATGTCCACTAATACCAAATAGGAATGTTATACATACACCAGTACAAGCCTTAAGGCCTTACAAAATGGTTCACTTGATATTACATGTTTTACAAACCACGGCATGCAGGCCGGTCATACATGAATAAAGCAGTAAACACTCCAATTAGGCCTTCGAGGGCCAGCTTCGCAACTTGGGCTTTAGCCCTCTATTGACCGCTTGGTCCAGCAGCACCTGCAAGCAACAAAACCACCGCACGGTGGCAAACAAGGCAACGGTCAGCAATGCTGACCAAATTATAACGATCTCTCCCCCAGCTCGGGGCGGCGATGCTCCTTCCTGCATTTCATTAGCATAAGCGAGCAATATATCAATATTCATTTCATCACAGACGTTGGCTCGCACGGCCACACGCCCCGTGCTCTCAGGGCACATTCTCGGTGAACCGGTCGATGTCACGTCAATTAAAGCCATAGACATTCCGGACTCACCACCGCCACTTTGACGGCCAAACCTATGAGCATTTTGTCTTCCCGGCATGGGTCACGTCAATTAAAGCCATAGACCGCCGAAGACCCTCATCTATGCCAACGACAAGTGCCACGTAACTTTAGGTCTCTTTAACCCGAACGACATAGAAGTGGGTACGGTTCCATCTAACCCGTGCTCACGTCGCAACGACAATTTAAGCCATATGCGCAGGTCAAACTTCTCCCGAGTCCCATTTTCGTCACACAATTTCACATAACTCGGTTATGTTCAAGTTGGCTCTCAGGCCTCCATGTTGGCAAGATCACGCATCTGCCCAGTTTTTCGGGTGCACCTTTGGGTTAATCCCCAAGGCTCCCTGTTGCAATCTACTGTGTAGAAAACACGAAATACAACCAATAGCACGGAGTCTTCTCCGGCATTATGCAATGAAACATCACCGATCCATACCAACATGTCCGGATAGGCTTCACACATCATGCCTATGTCCGTTCTCGCTTACGGACTCTAAACAACGGGGACTTCACATATCTACCCGAAGGAATGCCTCCAACTCACCGCAAACTCGCGAGAGCGGGCTTCCTATGCAAAGAAGGAGAGCTACTCATGCTCAAGAAGAGAATCGTTACCCTTGCATTCTTCTTTGGCGCCATGGAAAAGTAAGCGGATGAAAAGCACCGCACTAGCTTTGCCTCCGTGGATCCGGAGTCGGCTCGCGATTTGGAGCTTCGAAGCTCCTCCAATGGCCGGATCTAGCTTCTTCTTCCTTCCTTGGCTCTCCTCTCTCTCTAAGCTTTAGAAAGATAACAACTCATGAAAAGTGAGGGTTTCTAAGGCCCAATCCCGGGTATATCCCATCAGGAACAACCCCCAGCCGTTGTATCATCAATAAAAGAAACGAACGGCTTTGATTCGGGACTGAAATGCCCAATCTGGATCGCACACGGCCTGGCACACGCCCATGTCCAGGGCCGTGTGCCTCATTCGCCGTCAAAATCGACTCGCCTGGAACAACACACGGGCATCGAACACGCCTGTGTTCGACCTAACACGCCCGTATTCCACCTGACACGGCCGTGTGGCCGGCCGTGTACCACCATCGATTTATCCCGAATTCAACCCGAGCACTGCACGGGTTCTAGGACACGCCAGTGTCCTTGCCCGTGTCTACCTCAACACGCCTGGGCTCCAGGCCGTGTACATGGTCTCGACACTCGACACTTCGTCGAGCGAAGATCGTCGACCTGATGACACGGCCTTGGACACGCCCGTGTCCTAGGCCGTGTGCCTTGTCTCGACACAATGTCGAGAGCAAAATGTCGACTTCCCGGGACGAGTGTCGACACGGGTCGACACGCCCTACGACACGCCCGTGTAGCAGGCCGTGTGCCATGTCTCGAGACTTCGTCGAACGCAGAGTGTCGACTTCGCGGGCCGAGTGTCGACACGGGTCGACACGCCCTGAGGCACGCCCGTATCACAGGCCGTGTGTCCAGTCTCGACACAATGTCGAGAGCAAAATGTCGACTTCGCCGGCTGAGTGTCGACACAAGCTTGACACGCCCTGGGACACGCCTGTGTCCCAGGCCGTGTGCCTCCTGCCAGAACCCAAAACTAGCCCAAAACGTCCCCCTTCGCTATTTTGAGTTTCGGGGCGTTACATATATGGACATGCCATCTTCAGTCTGTCTTACTTGGAGACCCAAGAAGAACTTAAGTTCCCCCATACTGCTCATTTCAAATTTTCCTTGCATAAGTTTTGCAAACTTTCTGCAAAGATTACTTTTAGTAGATCCAAATATTATGTCATCTACATATATTTGGACTAGGATAATCTTGCCTTTAGATTCCCTAAGGAATAGAGTCTTGTCTATTTTCCCCCTTGAGAATTTGTTCTCAATGAGGAAACTAGACAGGGTTTCATACCAAGCCCTTGGGGCTTGTTTCAACCCATACAATGCTTTCCTATGTCTATAAACATATTCAGGTTTAAGAGAATCAACAAAACCTGAGGGCTGCTCTACATAGAATTCTTCCTTTAGATTTCCATTTAGGAAAGCTGACTTTACATCCATTTGAAATACCTTGAAACCTTGATATGTTGCATAAGCAAGGAACATCCTGATTTCTTCCAGTCTTGCTGCTGGGGCAAAGGTTTGATCAAAATCAATACCTTCTTCCTGCTTATATCCTTTTGCAACAAGTCTAGCTTTATTCTTTATAATGATTCCATTCTCATCCAATTTATTCCTAAAGATCCACTTTGTTCCAATGATGTTGTGGTCTTTTAGTTTAGGAACTAGCTCCCAGACCTGGCATCTTTTGAACTGATTCAGCTCCTCTTGCATGACATCAATCCAATGTGGGTCTAGAACTGCTTCTTCAAATTTCTTTGGTTCCACTTATGATAGGAAACTGGAGTAAAGAACTGTGCTTAGATTCCTGCTTCTTGTTTGCACTCCTTGACTTGGATCACCTATCATCTGATTAGCTGGATGATCCTTTAAGTGTCTATTAGCTGGAGGTAGTCTATCCTCAGGTTGAACACCTCCAACCTCTTCATTAAGCTACACCTCTTGGTTTTCTTCAGCATCAGGAGTGTCTTGTACTCCCCCTGGACAGCAGCCACCATTTTCCACTTCCTGAGTTGCAGTAGAACCTTCTCCAATGGTAAGCTTGTCCATCCTCTTAGTTATACCTGTAGAGCTGCAAACACTACTTGGCAATTCACAGTTAATGAGTCTTATTTCATCAAAGACTACATGTACAGACTCTTCTACAACTTGAGTAATCTAGTTGTAGACCCTATAAGCCTTACTATTATTGCTGTACCCAACAAAGACCCCCTCTTGGGATTTGGCAGCAAACTTGGTCAGATAAGACTTGCCATTATTAAGTATATAGCACTTGCAACCAAAGATCCTGAAATAGGATAAATTTGGTTTTCTGCCCTTCACAATCTCATAGGGAGTCTTCTTATGGCACTTGGTGATAGAAGCCCTATTGATCACATGACATGCAGTATTTACTGCCTCAGCCCAAAAATATTCTGGGAGAGAAGTGTCACTCAATAGAGTTCTACCAGCCTCTATCAATGTTCTATTCTTCCTTTCAGTAATAACATTTTGTTGTGGTGTTCTAGGTGAAGAAAATTCTTGAAAAATCCCAAATTCTTCACATAGTCTTGTCATACTTTCAGACTGAAATTCAGTAACATGGTCACTTCTGATTTTGACCACTGTACTGTCCAACTCATTCTGAATTTGTTTAACAAAACTATATAAGATACTTGGGGTTTCAGATTTTTGTCATAGGAAGAACACCCAGGAATATCTAGAATAGTCATCTACTACCACAAATGTGTAGACCTTCCTACCTAGACTGTGAACTGGCATAGGACCAAATAGATCCGTATGCAAGAGTTATAGACACCTCGCTGAATCCTTGTTTTCAAGGCTATTAAAGGTGGATTTGGTCTGCTTGCCTTTTTGACAAGCTGAGCATATCCCATCCTTTATACACTTAACCTGAGGACCATTCCTCACTAACTCTTTGCTAAAGAGTTGGCTAATAGTCTTATAGTTAAGATGAGCCAGCCTCTTGTGCCATTTAACACAATGTGAGACTCTCTCATCAGCTACAAGATAAATAGGAGAAACATTGTTCTCACACACAAAATCAAGACAATAAACATTCCTCTTCCTATTTCCTGTCAAAATGATCTTTTGATCATTTGACCTTTTGATATGACAACCATTCTTGACAAATGAGATGTCATATCCTAAATCACTCAGCTGACTTGTGCTAATAAGGTTATGTTTCAAACCCTTCACATAGGCCACGTGAGTGATAGTAATCTGCTTACTAGAAATGTTACCAAAGCCTTTGATGATTCCTTTTTCTGAACCACCAAAGGTAACTTTAGGGCCATCCATGATAGGTGTGTAGTCCTTCAGCAACCCCCTTGTTCCAGTCATGTGCCTGGAACATCCACTGTCCAAGTACCATATTGGGGCATGACCACTTGGACTCGCCTGCAATAAAGACTAGTTAACCTTAGAACCCAAATGAGTTTTGGGTCCTTGATTCATGTTAGCCTGAAATCTAACAAATCTGCCTATAAGTCTTCTCACAGGTAGACTGTTATTCTCCTTGACATTAGAATTGTGCCAACAATCTATGGCAAAGTGGCCTACCTTGCCACAACACCAGCACTCAAACCTGTTGTACCTTTATTTAGGTACATCCCTAGCTGAATTATTTACAGAAGGCTTCTTTTTTTGTGTTGGGGCTTTGCCTTTAGATTTGGACCTAGTAGTCCAGGCAGGTTTTTTAAACCCTAATCCATCCTTACCCTTTTGAGGTACAAACTCATCTATCAAGGGTAAAACAAATTTAGGTTTAGAAAAGCTAGCCACAATCACTTTCTCTTTCTGAAGTCTAACCTCCAGATTTCTAATCTGATCATTCTTGAATGTGATTGTGCCCATTTGAATAACAGTTATGTTTTTCAATCTGGCAATCTCATTCAGTTTTTGATCTAACAACTTCTCTGAATCTACTGCAGCCAACTTAAGACTAGCAATCTCCTTTGCCTGAGTTTTGGCCAAGGTTTTGCTTTTTTTCAAGGCCTGCAACAAGTCCCTATATTCATCAATTAACTGATGAATATCTACTTCAGATTCAGACCCACCCACATCACTTGATGCAGATGTATCTGACTCTGACTCAGTACTATAAATTGAACTAGAAGAACAACTTTGTACCTTACTTGGTCCAGGCTGATCCTGACTCTTGTCTCCTTCAGATATAGCCATCAGTCCCTTGCACTGATGGTCTTCATGCTCATAAATTGAGTTCATTAGCTGTGAAAGTGCAGCTAGATCTGATATACTCTAGAGGGGGGGTGAATAGAGTATATGGTGCTTTGAAACTTTTTACAACAATTGTTGTAATAAGAGTGAGCAGGGAAGCAGTTAAAAAACTAATCACAGAACTAAGTTAAACAAAAGCTAATCACAGAGTAATCAAGGTCAGAAACAAACATAAACACAAGCAAAACCAGAAGACACAAGGAAATATAGTGGTTCCCCTAAACTTGGGTACATCCACTCTTCTACCACCCTAGGTAGGAATCCACTGCAGGATGAGTTGATCAGGTGTCCTGGGCACCAATGAGCTTTTGATAAGGTGCTCAAAAACCAAAGAAGATTTTTTGATCAGGTGTCATGGCACCAATGAGCTTTTGACAAGGTGCTCAAAAACCAAGCTGAAACTTTTGAAGGGAGTTTGAGAAACCCTTTACAGAGAGGGGGTGAGAGAGTGATGGAAGTCTTCTCTTTCTCAAACAACTGAGAAGACTATGTGGATTGTTGGTGTCAAAGCTCCCCCTGAATCCTTGAGATCTTCAGGAAGAAAAGCTTTGCTGAGGGTGATAGGCCTTCAAAGATTGAACTCCAGCAATAGATGATTTCAGCAATGACTGAAATGTTGGATGTCTAGAGTCTTGAAATATGTTGGCCTTGAACACTTTGAAACTAAAGAGATCTGAAGATTTCTGAAAAGATTGATCTCTTTGGATGAGTGTTCTTGAGAATTCCTTGAGACAGAATATTTTTGAATGTCTGTGCAATCTGTGTGTCTCTCTCTATGTATATTTTTAGACTCAAAAAAAATTCTATCTTTTATTCTCTGGTACTGAATAGAATAACATTCTCTTTCAAGTATAGCCGTTGGCCTGCATTAATTGCATCCTTAATTGCACAATCTCTTCTGGAGGAAAGTCCATAGAAATATTCCTTGAAACTTGGTCCAGAAATGAATGAAAACGGCCAGAAAATCTCTGAATTAATTGCAGAATAATTCCTTAACTGATTTGAATTTGAATCTAGAAACATCCTTGAAGTTATCTGAAATCGTCAAACTGAGCTCTGCTATCGTCGAGCTGAGCTCAGCGATCTGGAAATATACAGCAGCAAAATATCGTCGATCTGAGCTCAAAGATCAAGATCCAAGGCAGAGTCAAAATCGTCGACCTGAGCTCACCGATCGTCGAACGGAGTTCGACGATATAATGAAGTTGAGCTCAGCGATCGTCGAATGGAGTTCGACGATCTGTCGAAGTTGAGCTAGATGATCGTTGATCG
The DNA here is from genome assembly GCA_039583875.1 of Platanthera guangdongensis. Classification (NCBI taxonomy): domain Eukaryota; kingdom Viridiplantae; phylum Streptophyta; class Magnoliopsida; order Asparagales; family Orchidaceae; genus Platanthera; species Platanthera guangdongensis. Next base: position 234,039,281 of record CM077153.1, read on the forward strand.
GAGTTCGACGAATCGTCGTGCTGAGTTCGACGATATGACTTAGTCTCCAAATAGAAAATCTTGGTCATCAGGGCAGCTTCCAAACCTAGACTTCTAACCCTTAGACTCAATTCTATTTGACCTATTGAGCTATACAGGAGGTCAAGCAAAGGTTTCCTAGAGACATAGTGATCCTGACCCAAATTAGTAATAGGGTGTTCCAACAATCTCCCCCTATTTGGGTTAGGATTACTGTTTACAAACTTTGGAAAAAGCTTAATAATAACATACAATCAGTAAAACAGAAAAACAACAAGCTAGATAATGCAGAACCACAGAGATATATAGCATCCAGATAGTAATCAGAAATCACAGAGAATGTCACCTTACAATATCATTTCTTTTCCTTGCCCTTAACAAGTTTAATCTCTCTGTTAGGATTGAGGGCTTCTTTGTTTGATCTGGTATCATCTGCTACACCCAAATATGTTTGCTTTTTAGGCCTGGGAACTACAGCTTCAGGATGTAATTCCATATACCTGTCAGATTCAAAGAATTTACTTGAAGCATATCTTTCTAGCTCTTTCTGTCTCTGTTCAGACATTGTTGAGATGTTGGAAGAATCTTTTCCTTGCTCTCTAGCCTTTTTAATCTGATCCAGTGCAGCTAGTTCTTTTAATCTGGCAATCCAAGCAGCTGGATTATTCTCAGGATCCTCAAAAGGCACAGGTGGCTCATATCTGTTAGAGGGATTGTCTTGAGAAGGCCTGACAGACACAGTTTCTTTCAACTTATAAGGGAAAGGACCAGATGTTGTATCAGTTGACATTTGTCCTCCCCTAGAATATGGGTGTTGCCTTGAGTACCCTTTGGAGTAAACTTGAAGATCTCTTTGATTTCCTCTGTATCCTCCTCTCCTAGATTGAGATCCCCTGGATTGGCTTCCCCTATTGTAAGATCTGGCATGAGGCTGATAGGGGGCCTGACTTCTGGCTGGGGGTTGAGCTGCAGAGCTTCCACCTGCACTTGCATTAGGAGGAGGTGGTGGAGGAGGATGAGAGTGCTGGAATTGGGATGAACCCTTCTCATTTTTTCTCTTCTTTTTCATTGCCTTCAGCTAATTCTTGGAGTACTGCATCCAGTGCTCAGTAATAGGGCAGTCATGTAGAATGTAATATGGGATATCATTGTTATTCTTAACTTTGGTAGGAGGTACCCTCTTCATAGCTTTGCTCCTTGCCTTTCTTTTCCTAGCAATGGTAGCAGGAGAGACATCAGAGTCTGTTGTAAATTCATCACTTTCAGAACTCTGGTCATCATAAAGAGCATCAATTTTCTTCATCAAGTCCTTCTTGAGCTGTACTGAAGCAGATGAGGCAGAGGTTGTAGCAGCAGGTGTTGAAGTAGTAACAGCAGAAATGACAGCAGCAGATGTAGTATAAGCAGTAACAACAGCAGCAGCAACTATGGGCTCTGGAGAGGCAGCAGCAACAACAGTCTCACTAACAGCAACAGAAACAGAAGGAATATCATCAGAAACTGCAGAAGGCTCAAATTCAGATGCCTCTGACATAAGAATATCCTTGGAAATAGGCTCAACAGCAATAACAGACACTTCAGCAGCAGTATCAACATTCTCAGCAGCAGTATCAACAATATCAGAAGCAACAACAATGCTTTCTTCAGAAGAAGCAGCAGCATACACTGAGTTGACAAAGGAGGTTATAATTCTTGGGTCACAGCAAGAAAATGGCACAGGGGCCTTGGATAGATCCTCTGGAGGATGGACAGCATTGACCTCTGGCAGACAGCTGAAGTATGCAGAATCAAAAGTTGAAAGCAAAGACCTGAGGTCTATTGCAAGGATTGCAGCAGGAGGACTTTGTGCTTGAGGCACAACAACAGCAGCAAGAGGAGGAGCTGAAGAGGCAGCAAAGACAGCAGCAGCAGCAGCAGACAGGCTCACAGAAGTAGTCACAGAAGCAGCAGCAGCAATAACAGCAGCATGAAGACTCACTTCATATGGCATATCCCCCTGCCTAGATTCAGACAAGTCTGGATCAAGGCACACTGCTGTAGGAGCTGCCTGAGGGAAGAGAGAAGAGAGCCTGACAGAGAGAGCTGCCACTGACAGGTGTAGTGGAGCCAAGGAGGTCTCCAATAGTAGAGAGAGCCTGGGGGCAAGCAACTCATACAGCCTGCCAGCAAGGGCTGGGAGGTCTACTTGCTCAAGGGCTGGAGCAGAGGTAGAAGATATAGGAGCAGCTGATGGTGAGGGTAGTGGAGAGCTGGTGAATGGTGGGAGGGATGGCTGAGGTGTTGGTAAGGTGGAAATGGAGGATAAAGGGATGGAGATAGATGGGGTGAATGTTGGTTGGTCAATGATTTGGTGTAGAAGGTCTTGAAAGGAGGTGGAGGAAGAGGGTAACTCAGGAGGAGATGATGGGGAATCATCCATAAAGGAATCATCAATTAGGGTGAAGGATGGATGAGAGGGTGATGAGGTGACATCTGGTGGAGGGTAGGAGAATAGTGGATGGAATTGTTCTTCTGGTGGTGGTAGAATAGGTACTGGAGATGGTGTGGATGTTGGAGAGGGGCTGGATATGATGATGGTGGATGAAGCTGGAATGGTAGAAGGTATGGGAAGGGATGGAATTGGAGGAGGAGGAGGAGAGGCAACAACAGCAGGCAGGTCATCTGCAGGGGCAGAGACCTGTGGAGGAGTGACTCTTAGAGTCCTTGTGCCTGAAGGAGTACTGGAGGAGGGCCTGCTGGGCTTGCTGATTTGTCTGTCCCACTTTCCAAAGAGGGCACAAGACAGTCTCTTGGAGGCATTTATATGAATTCCAGAGGAGACCAGCAGGGCAGGGCACCTGTGCTGCAGAAACACCCCAATGATCCTTCCAAAGTTTACAAAGCTTTTGTTGATTTTCTTCTTGATGAGGTCAAAGAAAACTTCTCCCCAATTCAGACTTTTCTTGTCTACAAGAGCTCCCATGAGGCAGAGCTGATACCTTGAAATTGTATCATGGGCAGAGTGCTTAGCCAGTAGCACTTTCCCAACAACATCTTCCATAAATCTATATTCTACAGAAAGGTTCCTTTTGAAGAGCTTGCTAGGGTTTCCCTCTGAATGACCCATTCTGGCAAGCAGTTCAGAATACTCTTCTCCAGATAAGTCAGCAGAATCTTCACCATTCCTCAACTCAAAAACTTCTGATAGAATTGTTGGGGTTAAGGGTACCTGAGTTCCAGATATAGACCCAACAATGGTGGAGTTATCTTGATTGTGGGCAGTATAAACCCATTCCTTTATCTCATCAGAAGCCAGCTTTATCCTTGTGGTCATTATTGCTGTCAGATTCTGGTCTTTGAACAATCCCAAAATATCTTGAAAAACCTGGTCAGTTGTGCTGAATGATTCCATGTCGATGTCAAAACCAGCATCAAACTTCATAGCAGCAAGAACAGCAACTGACACAGCCATGGGTACCTGCAAAAATTCAACAAACAAAACGACCAAGTGTAGAACTGTTTGGAGGGAAAGAAAATTCTTGCAGAGAAATCGAAAGCGCAAGAGAGAATGACGGCGAAAAAATGAATTTTATATTAGGGTTCGACGCAGAATTGGAAAGATCGTTGAACTCAGTTCGACGATCGAGGCTTCTAAAGGAATCTGAAGAGTCTTCAACATCGTCGATCTCCGTTCGACGATATTGGAGAGCGTCAAGCTCTGTTCGACGATCGTTCAGAGAACAAAATCGTCGAGCGCTGTTCGACGATCGTTGACCGGAAGAGATAGTTCATACTATCTGAGAAACGCTGAACTCAGTTCGACGATTTAGGAAATCGTCGATCTCCGTTCGACGATCTTGGGGCAAATCGTCGAGCGCAGTTCAGAGATCAGAAAAATTCTAGACACTAAGAAAAATCAGGATGTTTGCCTAGTCTTGGTCAATTTTTAAGCTTTCAAAATCTTGGATATTATTTAAGACTTCCTCCATCTAACATTCCTAACTGATTTAGGAAGAAGGTGTGTTCCTTTTCATCCAATGGCTTGGTGAAAATATCTCCCCTTTGTAAATCAGTTGGGATATATTGTATTTCAATTTTGTTCTTTTCAACATTATCCCTTAAGAAATGATGCCTAATCTCTATGTGTTTTGTCCTACTATGGAGGACTGGATTTTGAGCTATAGAAATAGCACTGGTGTTGTCACAAAAGATTTTAGACTTCTTTAAGTTGTAGCCATAGTCTAGGAGTTGGTTTGAATCCACAAAATTTGTGAACAACAACTGCCTGCAGCCATATATTCAGCTTCAGCAGTTAAAGTTGACACAGATGTTTGTTTCTTACAAAACTAAGAGACAAGTCTGTCACCAAGGAACTGACAAGTTCCACTGGTGCTTTTCCTGTCAATTGTGCATCCAGCATAATCAGCATCAGAGAATCCAGTTAAATCAAATGCTGAATCTTTTGGATACCAGAGACCTAGATTTGGACAACTTTTAACATACCTGAGAATCCTCTTTACTAGTGTTAGGTGTGACTCTCTAGGGCTTACTTGGAACCTAGCACATATACATATAGCAAACATTATATCTGGTCTACTAGCTGTAAGATACAGTAAAGAGCCAATCATTGCTCTATATGTTATCTGATCAACAGGTTTCCCATGTTCATCAGCATCCAATACAGCATTAGTAGGCATGGGTGTTTTCATACAAGATGCGTCAGACATACCAAATTTCTTAACCAATTCATTTGCATACTTGGTTTGAGAAATGAAGATGCCTTCAGCATGCTGTTTGACTTGCAATCCTAGGAAGAAGGATAGCTCACCCATGCTACTCATCTCAAATTTAGAATGCATCAGGTTAGAAAACCTTCTGCACAATTTGGAGTCAGTAGAACCAAAAATAATATCGTCTACATAAATTTGTACTAGTAGGGTATGAGACTTATGGGTTCTAATGAAAAGAGTTTAGTATACTCTACCCCTTATAAAACCATTTTCCAAAAGAAAGCATGCTAGGGTCTCATACCATGCTCTAGGAGCTTGCTTGAGACCATATAATGCTTTGTTTAATCTAAAAACATAATCAGGATAAGTTGGAGAGATAAAACCTGGAGGTTATCTGACATAAACTTCCTCTTTGATGTATCCATTCCAGAAAGCACTTTTTACATCCATCTGATATACTTTGAAGCCTTTGTGTGCTGCATAAGCTAAGAATATTCTGATGGCTTCCAATCTTGCAACATGTGCAAAAGTCTGGTCGTAGTCTATCCCTTCTTCTTGAGAATATCCCTGAGCAACTAGCCTTGCCTTGTTCCTTATAATTACTCCTTGATCATCCAATTTGTTTCTGAATACCCATTTTGTTCCAACAATGGAGTGATCCTTAGGCTTTGGCACTAGTTCCCATACTTTGTTTCTCTCAAATTGATGCAACTCCTCTTGCATTGCAATGATCCAGTGTGGATCTTGCTCTGCATCTTGAATGGACTGAGGTTCAATTTGAGATAGGAAGCAGGTGTGCAACAGGTTTTGGTTGACCTGATTTTTGGTTTGCACACCAGCTGAGATTTCTCCAATTATTTGGGAAATTGGATGGTCTCTTGATGTTACTAAATCAACAGGGGGTGTTGATTGTTCACCAACCTGTGTTGTTGTTTCCTCTTGTGGTACAACAACTGGCTCTTCAAGTTGTTCTTCAATATGTTGAGCATTTCCTTCATCTTCACTACTTTCATCCTCTTGAGTAACCTGTAACTTGTTCAAGTCTTCAACTAGAGAATGTTCCTGCAAGGGTTTTATGGTAGAAGAAATCTTCTCCTTGAAAGACATGTTAGATTCATCAAATGAAATGTGAACAGATTCCTCAATTTTTAAAGATGATTTATTATAGACCCTATAAGCCTTGCTGATCATGGAGTATCCCAGAAACACTCCTTCATCAGCTTTGGCTTGAAATTTTGCTAAATATTTCTTGTCATTATTATGAATGTAGCAAATGCAACCAAAGACTCTAAAATAGTCAACTTTAGGTTTCTTCCCTTTGAGTAATTCATAGGGAGTCTTTCCCTTTAGTTTATGTATCAGACTTCTATTCAGCACATAGTTGGAGGTGTTCACTGCCTCTGTCCAAAAGGATAGAGGTAGATGAGCATCTGACAACAATGTAGTGGCAGATTCAATAAGGGTTCTATTTTTCATTTCAGCTACCCCATTTTGTTGAGGAGTTCTAGGAGCTGAGAAAGTATGCCTGATCCCTTCACTCTGACAGAACTCTTGCATAAGAAGAGAATCAAACTCTGTCCCATGATCACTTCTGATCAGGGCAATGTGAGTATTGAACTCAATCTGTATACATTTGAGAAACTCTGTCAGACACTTAAAGTTATCAGACTTCTTCCTTAGAAAGAACACCCAAGTGAATCTAGAGAAGTCATCTACTACTACTAAAGTGTAGGATTTCCCTCCTAGGCTTTGTACTGTGATGGGTCCAAAAAGATCCATGTGTAACAGATACAATATCCTAGGTGAATCACTCTTATTAAGTGACTTAAAGCTGTTTTTAGTTTGCTTGCCTAATTGACAAGCCCTGCAGAGTCCTTCCTTCTTGTAGGGGCCAGAAGGTAGTCCTCTAACAAGGTTGTCCTTGGATATCCTAGCAATAGTTCTAAGGTTTAGGTGTCCTAATCTCTTATGCCATAAAATATTTGGTCTACAGACAGAATTGAACAAGCAGATGTCTACATCAGTTGAAAGAAAATCTACTAGATAAATGTTACCTTTCCTTTTACCTGTCAACACAGTTGTGTTGTCTTCTGACTTGATTTTGCATAAGGCTTTGCTGAAGGTCACCTGGTAGCCTTCATCACACAGCTGACTGATGCTAATTAGGTTGTGCTTCAGTCCTTCCACATAAGCTACCTTTTTGAAAGTTACTGATCCAATCTAGACTGCACCATATCCTTTAGTCTGTCCAAAGTTTGAATCACCAAAGATAACCTTGGGTCCAATCTTGGCTCTAAAGGAAGTGAGGTTGTCCTTGTTCCCTGTCATGTGCTTAGAGCACCCACTATCCAAGTACCATTGCTGGTTAGATGTTGGATAGGTCTTCACCTGCACATAAGACAATTCATTTGTTTTTGACCCAGTTTACCTTGGGCCTAGGTTGATAACCTTTAAATTCTGAAATGAAAGACATCCCAGGTTGACTCTTATATCCTTCAGGATGATATCGCCTTGGAGGTATAATCCATTCAGTATAAGGGTTAAAGATTTGGGATGAAGGACCCTTAGGATTCAATTTTGATTTGCCTTTGAAAAATTTTCCAGAGCTCTGACCTCTGTTCGACGATCTTGGAGCTGCGTTCGACGATCTTGGGTCAGATCGTCGAGATCCGTTCGACGGTCGACTATGGCTGAGGTCAGGTATTTGAGATCGTCGACCTGCGTTCGATAACTTTGGCTGAGATCATCGATCTGCGTTCGACGATTTTGCCTGAGATCGTCGAGCTGCGTTCGGCGATCGTCGATCTTCATTCGGCGATCGTCGATCTCCGTTCGACGATTTCTGCTGGGACTTAGTTTTCTGAGGCAGATCAGAATTTTTCCTAGCAACCTCTACAACTCTCTTTCCTTTGTCAGAAATGAATTTGATTGGAGTTGTTAGAACTATAGGTTCGCTAGATGAAGCACCCAAGCCCAGTGTACTGTTGAATCTGGAGTTCACTGTGCTTGTGATGTCCATCAGCTTGATGCTTCTCCCATTAAGGGATTCTTCAAGCTTCTTGGCCTCAGAGAGCTCACTTTTCAGTGAAGCTATCTGTTCCCTACAACACTCCAACTCCTGAGAGAGTTTGAGGTTTTCTAACTTTAAAGTATTGTGTTCAGATAATTAATTTCTGAGAGAGATAATTTCTTTCTCAGACTTTAGCAGGTCTAAACACAGTGCTTTAAATTCAGATTTAAAATCCTCTGAACTAAAATCAAAAGAACCAATTACCTGATCTTCTTCAGGTTGAGTCTCTGAGTCTGACTCTGACTCCTCTTCTTCTGAATTATGCTGTGAGGCATTGATTGCCATCATGCAGAACTCTTTTTCTTCTGCATCATCCTCATCATCACTGGAGCTGGATGATGCTTCTGACTCCTCTTCAGTCTCACTCCAGGATGCAGCAACAAACCCTTTTCTTGTATGTTTGTTTTTGCTTGAGGAGGGTTTGCCATTGCCATTCCTTTTGGAGTCTTTCTCCTTTCTTCTTTCTTTCCTGTCCCTTCTGTCCTTGTTCTTGTTCTCTGGACAGTCAGGAACTATGTGCCCTGGTTTCCTGCAACCAAAGCAAATAATGTCTTTATTATTGTTAATGGACTTGTCATACCTTGGCTTATCCTGCTCCTTGTATGATCTCCTTCTGAAATCCTTTCTGGCCATCTTATAAAATCTTTTGGCCAACAGACTGAGTAGTTCATCATTGCCTGTGGCTTTGTCTTCAGGCAGATCTTCAGTTGCCTTGAAGGCTATGGTCTTCTCTTTTCTTGTGGCTGGTGAGGCAGCCTTCTGTTCTTCCTCTCTATTTTTGATGAGTAGCTCATAAGATTTGAGCTTACCCAATAGAGCTTCAGTAGTGATCTCATTCAGACTTCTGGCATCCTTAATTGGCCAGATTCTTGAATCCCAAGTGTTGGGGAAGCACATTAGAATCTTGTCATTGAGTTCAGTTAGAGAGATCTCTTTGTCCAATGTTCTGAGTTCACTGACAATTAGACTTAGCCTGTTGTACATGTCTCCCACTGACTCAGTTTCTCCCTTCTTGAAATTCTCATATTGGGATATGAGGTGGGATCTCCTATCCTTTCTCTCATCAGCTGAGCCTGAGACTATTTCTGAGAGTTTGTCCCAAATTTCCTTTGCTGAATTGCATTCAGCCACCTTTTGAAATATGTCATCAGACATTGTCTGGGACAGGATGTTCATAGCCTTGGCATCAGCTACCTTCCATCTCTTGATATCAGCATCTGTTCCTGATGGAGGTGGAACATCATTTGTACTTGTGTTCTCTGGAGGTCTTGGACATAATGTCAAAACAGAATTAAAAATATCTTCGTCAATAGAATTCATGTACAGTCTGATCCTTGCTTTCCAAAGTGCAAACTTGGAATGATTGCACACTGGAGGTCTGGTGCTAGCATAATCTTTGTTTTGGGCCATGATTTGTGAAAGCAAAATCTAATAATAAGATACAAAAGAAAATAGATCTAACTTGGGATCTTTGGGTTCAGGTGTTAGCCTGTACAACCAATCAGGTATGGTATGTTTAACCAACCTAGCTTTGATACTAATTGAAAGTGCAGCTAGATCTGATATACTCTATAGGGGGGTGAATAGAGTATATGGTGCTTTGAAACTTTTTACAACAATTGTTGTAATAAGAGTGAGCAGGGAAGCAGTTAAAAAACTAATCACAGAACTAAGTTAAACAAAAGCTAATCACAGAGTAATCAAGGCCAGAAACAAACATAAACACAAGCAAAACCAGAAGACACAAGGAAATATAGTGGTTCCCCTAAACTTGGGTACATCCACTCTTCTACCACCCTAGGTAGGAATCCACTACAGGATGAGTTGATCAGGTGTCCTGGGCACCAATGAGCTTTTGATAAGGTGCTCAAAAACCGAAGCAGATTTTTTGATCAGGTGTCTTGCCACCAATGAGATTTTGACAAGGTGCTCAAAAACCAAGCTCAAACTTTTGAAGGGAGTTTGAGAAACCCTTTACAGAGAGGGGGTGAGAGAGTGATGGAAGTCTTCTCTTTCTCAAACAACTGAGAAGACTATGTGGATTGTTGGTGTCAAAGCTCCCCCTGAATCCTTGAGATCTTCAGGAAGAAAAGCTTTGCTGAGGGTGATAGGCCTTCAAAGATTGAACTCCAGCAGTAGATGATTTCAGCAATGACTGAAATGTTGGATGTCTGGAGTCTTGAAATATGTTGGCCTTGAACACTTTGAAACTAAAGAGATCTGAAGATTTCTGAAAAGATTGATCTCTTTGGATGAGTGTTCTTGAGAATTCCTTGAGACAGAATATTTTTGAATGTCTGTGTAATATGTGTGTCTCTTTCTATGTATATTTTTAGACTCAAAAAAAATTCTATCTTTTATTCTCTGGTACTGAATAGAATAACATTCTCTTTCAAGTATAGCCGTTGGCCTGCATTAATTGCATCTTTAATTGCACAATCTCTTATGGAGGAAAGTCTATAGAAATATTCCTTGAAACTTGGTCCAGAAATGAATGAAAACGGCCAGGAAATCTCTGAATTAATTGCAGAATAATGCCTTAACTGATTTGAATTTGAATCTAGAAACATCCTTGAAGTTATCTGAAATCGTCGAACTGAGCTCTGCTATCGCCGAGCTGAGCTCAGCGATCTGGAAATATACAGCAGCAAAATATCGTCGATCTGAGCTCAAAGATCAAGATCCAAGGCAGAGTCAAAATCGTCGACCTGAGCTCACCGATCGTCGAATGGAGTTCGACGATATAATGAAGTTGAGCTCAGCGATCGTCGAATGGAGTTCGACGATCTGTCGAAGTTGAGCTAGACGATCGTCGATCGGAGTTCGACGAATCGTTGTGCTGAGTTCGACGATATGACTTAGTCTCCAAATAGAAAATCTTAGTCTTCAGGGCAGCTTCCAAACTTAGACTTCTAACCCTTAGACTCAATTCTAATTGACCTATTGAGCTATACAGGAGGTCAAGCAAAGGTTTCCTAAAGACATAGTGATCCTGACCCAAATTAGTAATAGGGTGTTCCAACAAGCTGCATGAACTCATCTTCTTCCTCTTCAGCAAATAATCCAATGTAGGCTTCAGCTTCTGATTCTGTTTCTGAAGATGACTGGTCTGTCAGACTCTTGTCTTTCTTAGCAACAAAGGACTTTTCCTTTTTGCTCTTAACCTGAGTCTTCTTTTTGTCAGTTGACTCCTTCCTCTTTTCAAGACAGTCAGCCACTACATGTCCCTGTCTATTGCAGCAATAGCACACAATCTTTGAAGATGTAGCTTTGCTTGGCTTGGACCTGCTTCTGTCATACCTGGATGACTTTTTCTTCTGATAGTAGTCATCTTTTGGCTGAGAAGTGGAAGGCTTAGACCTCCACTACCTCTTCTTTAGAAATCTTTGAAAGTGCCTAGTAAAAGTAGCAAAGTCTTCATCACTTTCACTGCTATCAGAATTCTTGCTATCTGAATTATCTGTGATAGCCTCAGCAATTATTTTAGGTGGAGATGGAGACTTGCTTCTATACTTCTTAGTGGCTTTAGTCTTGAAGGCCACATACTTTTCCTTGTGCTCCACTCTAGTATTCTTCTCTTCATCCTTTCTAGCCATTAACTGCATCTCATAAGATAGAAGTTTTCCAAAAAAAGTTGGAGGAGGTATATCAGCAAGTTTGGCCACTTTCCTAATGGCACAAATCTTGGTGTCCCAGTCCTTAGTCAGGGATCTTAAGAACTTGTCATTCAGCTCATAGTTACTAAAGTCTCTTCCATAGGACATCAACTCATTAACTATCCTATAGAACTTCTTGTAATATTCTGTAATGCTATCAGACTTTCCTTGTCTGAAGCTTTCATATTCCTGATTTAACATTGACTTCCTATCTTGTCTTACTTCCTCTGATCCCTCCATATAGACTATTAATGTGTCCCACATTTCTTTAGAGGTTTTACAACGAATTAAGTTCTGAAATGATGAATCATCAATGGCACTAACAATTATATTCTGGGCTCTCTTATCAATAGTGGCCAGGATGATTTCATCTTTAGTCATTTTAAAAACGCCCTTGGGAGTTTTCTGATTTGCATCTAGAATGGATATCTTCATGGGCACATATGGGCCTTCTTTGACTGTAATATATATCCTTGGGTCAGAAGCTTCCATAAAGAGTCTGACGCTCTCTTTCCATATGCCAAATATCTCTTTTCTACAGTTTGACAATTTCATTGACCCCAGCTCCTTGTGATTTTCACCTGAACCCATTTTCTTGCTTCTTTCTTGATTCTTAAATCTGCCTTAAGGATCTCACTCTGACTGTTGAGTCCTTCTTTGAGGAACATCGCTTTGATACCACTTGAAAGAATTAGTGCCTAACCACCTAGAGAGGGGGTGAATAGGTGTAATTTTTCTTTTACTTTAAAGGCAGACAAACTATTCTATAATCTAAGCAGCAATTGCAAATTCTACAGCTATCAGCACAACAATCACATAAATAAACATTCAGAGAGTGCACACAGATTTTATAGTGGTTCCCCAATGTCTGGGTACATCCACTTTCCCCCTTCGCCTATCTAGTAGTGTACTAGATTCGGCCTAACTTCTGCACTTCTCCTCAGATCCTCAGATCCTACATCTCAGAACCCCAAACAGGTTCCTACAACTCAGAGTGTCCCCACTCCTACAACTCAGGCAAACTGCCCTACCTCAACCTTCACCAAGGCCTACACTCAGAGAACACAGTCTCCTACAACTCAGGCACAAAGCCCTACCACTCAGTCTTCAACAAGACCTACACTCAGAGATCTAAATCTCTTACACTTAGCCTTTATAAAATAGGCTTACAGCTCAGATCCCTTAGGATCCTACAGAAAATAATGTTTACAAAGTAATTAACCACAACCCAGATAGAGAGAGAAGGGTTGGCTGACTTCTTGATGAGTTCTTGGAAGAACTTTGCAGAGATCAACCTTCCTTAGCTTTCTTCAAAGCTTCTTGAATCTGAACTCAGTAGGGTTGAATCTTCTATGAAGTTGATCTTCAATCAGCTTCTGACTTAAGATCCAGATATCAATCTGAATCTTTCTTTGCAGCCTGGTTCAGCAACTGCTCTTCTTAGATGAATCTCTCTCTCTCTCTCCAACTTCTTCTAGATCTTCTGTCGAAAATCTTATGTATAATTACTTCTCTCTTAGTTGTTGTTAGTTGGTTGTGATTGATCATATCTTTCTGTTGAAGGAGAAAGCCTTTATATAGTCTTCCTCCATGGTAACCGGCTGATCCAGTTTCTAACAACCTTATGACAGTTTTGACAGTTGTAATTGACCGGTTTGAAATGACAGCTGTCAAGTCATCCAGTCACTTCTTGAAAATACTGTCTCTGTCTGAAAGTATCGAGACTGATCTTCATTACGTGTCGACACAAATAGACTAAGTGTCGACACAAGTGGACTAAGTGTCGACACTAGACTTGGTGGTGTCGACACAACTCCTTCTGTTGTTGTAACAACTTCTCGACACTGCTTCTGTCGAATGTGTCGACACTGATTGAGTGTGTCGACACAAGTACTTCTTTAAAACTTAGTTGAATTCTGCTGTGTGTCGACACATCTCCTTTGTGTCGACACAACTTCTTTTGTTGTTGATACTTGCTGAGTGTCGACATATCTCATTTGTGTCGACACAAGTACTTCTTTTACTTTAACTTTGTTGAAGCTTGCTGAGTGTCGACACAGCCTCCTGGTGTCGACACATTTGATGTCGACTAAGCTTCTCTGGGTGTCGACACTGCCTCTAAGTGTCGACACAATTTATGTTGACAATTCTTCACAGTGTGTCGACACTGCCTGTATGTGTCGACACATTTCTTTTGGTGTCGACTCTGCCTTTCCTGGTGTCGACACAATTTACTCCAAGTGTCGACACAACTTTTCTCTAGTGTCGACACAAGCCTTCATAAGTGTCGACACTGCTTCTCTAGGTGTCGACACATGGACTTAGAAATTTTTCTGTATTTCCTGCAATTTCTTAACCTGCATATATAAACTCAAAACACATCAAATACAACTTGATGTATGTCATTGGGTAGGGTGAGGCTTCTTCAAATCTGGTACCCATTTTCCAATGTACCCAACAATCTTTGATTTCCATCTATCCACCATCCTTAGAGCAATGGATAGGTAGAGACTGCTAACAAGCTGATCATCAACCTCTTGAAGAAGAAGGTCACCAACTTGAAAGGAAACTGGGCAGAGCAACTCCCTTCAGTCCTATGGGCACTGAGAACCACTCCTAACACAACCATGGGGGAAACAACTTTCAAGTTATCCCACAAGTTTGATGTTCTCATACTAGTGGAATTCGAATCAGAGCCCAAGATTTGTTACTACAGAAGAGGGCGGTGATGAATGGTGCTTGGAAATTGAAGATGCCCAGAAACTATCGATGGATTATATTGAAGAGCTTTGAGACCTAGCCTCTGTCCGCCAAAAGGAGGTCAAGAGGAGAATGGTGAAACACTTCGATAAGAATGTCTACATCAAGTAGTTCCTCGCAGGAGATGCCGTCATGAAGAAAGTGGATGCGACCTGAAGGGCAGTTGCCGCGGGCAAGCTAAACCCTAACTGGGAAGGGTCCTTCATCATCCAAAAAGCTCTGGCTACTAGAAGGTACCCCATGCAAAATCAAGAAGAAGAGCTGCTAGGAAGCACTTGGAGCGGGGATGACCTGAAAAGTTTCTATCCCTAGCAATAAAATGTAATGACTGCCTGTATGTAAAGTAACTTCTGCATTTTAATAAAAGTCCTCACCCCCTGAAACATAGGTTAGTACGAGTTGTCTTTTTTGTTTAAATCACCTCAAGTTAGCTAGAAATAGTGAAGCCAATCCCCACAATCGATTGAGAAAACTTGCCTTCGTCCGGATTCTCCTAAAGAGCCCAGAGCGAGTGATGTGATAGTGTGTTTGGTCATAAAAGTGTTCTTGTAAGTCCAAGCCCCTACATTTGTAAGACCCTCCCCCTAACCTTTGCTCGGGTCGGGCTGTAGGGGATCTTACTTGCCCAAGATGTCCACCTAGTGCTTCTTGAGGGGTAACAACCCACTCTGCTAAGCATAGTTGGCCGCCTTGCTCGGCTTGAATCACAATATGCACATCTCATCACAGAGTTTAGCTTAAGCATTAACAGTAAGCCATAGTAAATATATATATAGTAATATATATTTAAGGAAATGAAAAAAAGGCTGTAGTTACTGCTTATACATGAAGCCCATAGACTATAAAAGTACTATAACTAGCAACTCTTCTCGCTTTCAACTCTGCTCACTAGTTCTTATGTCTCGAAACTCTGGAGATGACGGGGGTGCCTCTGCTCGGTTAGTCATACCAGCTGGCATATCATCCTGCAGTAACTGGTCACTACGGTACTCCATCTCTTGAGAATGGTTATTAAAATAACTGTTAGTTACAGAGCTAAGTGGAATCAAATCTCCTTCCCGGATCCATATCATGGGGACGAGCGCACACACAGAACAAAAGTAGATAGGCAAAGAAAGAGAGAGTTAGTATAACATTTCATATATAAGTTAGGAGTAACCATAAAAAAGGGTGTAGTATAACATAACTAGAGTAGCAACAGCAATATCCATCAGTTATAATTTAAGATTCGTTAGCACAACAGTACATCAGGTATTCATAACCTGTATTCATATAACAAATATTCACAACCACGCACACATCGTAGGCATTCTTAGCCACGCACAATACCACAGGCATTCACAGCCGTGCACAACATCCTATGTTGACATAGTATAGACCGCTTCTTTTCAAGTAGGGTAACGAGCACCGCAAGCCTCACCAATGTTGCTGTTAGTGATAGTGGCCAGTCCTGCCACTTCTGGGGGTGGTCATACCGCACAACCTAGGCCCCAACATACAACCACGTGTACTCTTGGATGTGAGCGACATCCGGCGATTCAATATTTTGGTCGACCAGCGGAGGAAACCCAGTGGGGAAAAACATAACGACCGGTCACTCGTGGTACTCATCTACCTGTCGCCTAAAGTCGTCAAACTTCCCGCACCGACATGATCGGTTTGCGTAAGTGACTGACCCAACGCAATTTATCGCAAGTAATTTACAAGCAACCAAATTTATCAATTTTGCTAGCATGCACCGGGTTTGCAGCGGCTTTCCCTACTATGATTTAAATAATTCAGGTAAACAACACTTGACTCAACTTTCGACAAGGAGCGTGAGAGAACTTTTTTTGGGGCTAATTTAGGAGGAACATCTCAACTCCTGTTATCCCCAACTAAGGCACAAACTATCTATTAACTGCTCGTCAGAGTAGGACCCATGCTTAAAATAGTAAATTGTAGAAACAAAATGTTCTAATAGAAGCTGCTTATAGTTTTAAGCTATAAAATTAAAATGCTATAATGAAATAGGACCAGTAGGATACTGGAGTAATACTGAGCTTAAAAAATTGAAAGTAAGTACTGAAAGAAACTTGACTAGTACGAGACTGGAATAGTACTTAAATAAAAGAATTGAACTTAAAGTAAATAAGTAGGACCAGTACGAGACTGGAGTACTTGAAAAGAAATAACTGAACTGAAATAAATAAAGGAATTGAACCAGTGCAAGACTGGAATTAATCATAAATAAAATTATTAGTAGTTCAATTACTCCATTCATGAGGCTTCAGTTCCATCTCCGGTCTTAGGAGGTATATTCAGTTCCATATCTGTTAACCCAGAAATCGGCGATCCTTCCCAAGGTAGCCAGCTGGCTAGTCGCGACCCTTATATTCTCCCTTTCGATCGCGGCAAGTCCTAGCTTAGGCGGACAGTTTTCCTTGTCCGCCTAAGTCTCTTAGCAACCGCGTGCCCTGCGGGACGGCGGGCTATTTCCCATGGCTCACCCTCGCGGGACATGCGGTTATGTCGGCTAATCGTGCAGTGCTTTTCCTTGTAGGAGTTCGCCAACAGCACCACCAGGAGCGACCTCCTAGTCAGCCCAAGGGGCGGCAGTCTCCTGCCGCCGTCCGCCGAGGTCGCCCACTAGGGGCGACCTCCCTGTTTCCCGAGAGGCGGCGGCCTCCTGCCGCCGTCCGTCGAGGCCGCCCACCCGGGGCGGCCTCTGCCCGCCAGCCGGGCGGACTCCCCCTGGAGTCCGCCCAGGCCGCCCGCTAGGGGGCGGCCCCGGCGCCCAGCCGGGCGGACTCCCCCCGGAGTCCGCCTAGGCCGCCCGCAAGGGGGCGGCCTGGCCCGCCGGGCGGACTCCCCCTGGAGTCCGCCCAGGCCGCCCGCTAGGGGCGGCCCCGGCGCCCAGCCGGGCGGACTCCCCCCGGAGTCCGCCCAGGCCGCCCGTAAGGGGGCGGCCTGGCCCGCCGGGCGGACTCCCACTGGAGTCCGCCCAGGCCGCCCGCTAGGGGGCGTCCCCGGCGCCCAGCCGGGCGGACTCCCCCCGGAGTCCGCCCAGGCCGCCCGCAAGGGGGCGGCCTAGCCCGCCGGGCGGACTCCCCCTGGAGTCCGCCCAGGCCTCCCGCTAGGGGGCGGCCCCGGCGCCCAGCCGGGCGGACTCCCCCTGGAGTCCGCCCAGGCCGCCCGCTAGGGGGCGGCCTCCGGCCTGCCGGGCGGACTCCTCCCGGAGTCCGCCCAGGTTGCCCGCTAGGGGGCGACCTCCAGTTCTCTGCAGGTGCTTCCTTCCGCTTGCTTCATCAGTCAAGGTGCGGACGTAAATGCTCAGTCCGCGGAGTCCGCGCAGGTCGTCATGCTGATGTCACTGGGCCCCGCTTCTTCATCAACTTCCCTGGGCCTATAAATACCCCTGAAGCCTCTCATTCAAGGATCCTGGAGCTGAAGACAAGTCTTGACAGCAGACCCTGCGGACTCCATTTTCCAGTCCGCGCAGTCCGTCATCAGCCTTCCAGCAAGCCCTGCGGACTCAGATTTCCTGTCCGCGCAGTCCTCCACAGCTCTTCAGCAGCTTGCCAGCAGACTCTGCAGACTCAGTTTTCCAGTCCTCCAGCAGCTGGCAGACTCTTTTACTTAGTCTCTGGCAGCTTCTCCTCTCTGCTTTCTGGCACTTTCTTCTTCTTTAGCCGCCAGCTTCTCCTTGTACCCCTTTGGTGATTTTGTTGTAAAAGTGTACTTGTAAGCTTGTAATCTCTAGCTATTAATGAAAGAAAAGCCCGTCGCAGGAGTGGCATTTAGGCCGCGGCGGGCGAAGTGTGTTGTTGCCGCTGCTAGCGGCCCCCTCTTCTCTCCTCTGCTCAGCAAGCTTTGCTCCTCTGCTCAGCAAGCCTTGCTCCTCTGCTCAGCAAGCCTTGCTCCTCTGCTCAGCAAGCCTTGCTCCTCTGCTCAGCAAGCCTTGCTCCTCTGCTCAGCAAGCCTTGCTCCTCTGCTCAGCAAGCCTTGCTCCTCTGCTCAGCAAGCCTTGCCCTCTGCTCAGCTCTTCTCGGCAACCAACCTGCAAGCGCAACCGTTGCGATTACTGTCTGCTCGACTGCTCCTGGTCTCCCTCTTCCTTCTCTCTTGATCAACCCTCCCTGTTGATCAAGGCTCGCCTCTTCTCTTAAGCCTCTCCCATTCCTTCCGCAACCTTATCCTTCCTCCTCACCTAGCCTGTGAGGCCAATCACCCCCTCGGTGATAGCCTTTCCCCCGGTGCCGTTTTCGCGCATCAACATTTGGTGCGGTGAGCGTGGATCCGAACAGCTCACGCGACAAACCTTCAGATCCGATCAGACAGTGAAAGCAAAAGTTAGCCATGACAGGCTGCCAACCCACTCAGAACATTCCTTCTACCACTGAAGACGCTCTTTGGGAGGCCCTCTTGCTGTTACGTCGGGAAACTTCCCAGCAGATAGCAGCGATCAATGGCACCCTAGCAATTATAGTTCAGCGATTAGACTCTCAACCTACAGCATCACTAGTTGCTACAGTCAAGTCGGAAGTGGAGAGTTCACACTTTAGTATGTCAACTCTTCTACCAGTCGGCCCCTATGCTTATCAGACAAGTTATCCATCCAACCAGACCGCAGTCGCTGTACAGTTCCCAGTTTCCGGGCAGAAAGAAAGTGTCTGCAAACGCAGCCCTCAAACAACCGTGTACGCGTCCAATCGCCCAATGAAGTCACCTGAACTTCCCACTAGGAGGAAGAGAGGTCCAGAGGTTTTGCTCCCTGCCAAACAACCTCCAAACTCTCCCGCAAAATGTCTCCAATCGCAAGAAAAGAAAGGGGGATGTTTCCGAAGTCGTCTACGTCATTTTCATCGCAGAGGATTTAAAGTTGATAACACATTGGGTGGGGCAACCCGCACTATCAATGGCGAAACTAACAGTATGGACCCTCAGCCTGCTGATCGGAAAAGCATAAACTCTGACCAATATTGTGGCTATCACAAAGAAAAGGGTCATGCAATTGAGGACTGCAGAGCATTCCGGCAGCTTGTGCAAAAGATGCTCCGGCAGGGAAAGATGCATGACCTGCTTCCTAAAGGAGAACGCCCAGATCAAGCAACTTCAAGGGGCAAAGAACTTGCAGGCGCTCCTTGCTCCTTAAGAGGAGTAAACCAAGTCGGAGAGCCTCCTCTCCTCGTTGTGAACCAAGAAGTTGAATACTTCAATGCCGACGACGAGGGTGTGCTTGGAAGGCTATTCTGAGCAAGCGATGGACTTCACAGTCCTCCAAAACTCCAAGCAAGCTTCATGGGTTATCTCAACCCTTGCTCTCTCGATTTTCAAAACTTTTTCATTTTAACTAAGCACTTCTCAGTGTTCATTTCTCGCTTTTCAATAAAGCCTTTACCAAGGATATCATACTGACACAATTCCTTGCTTGTGATGCTCCTTCTCTATCTTTTCTCTTTGCCAAAGAGATCACTACACCAATGAGATATCGCCGAGTCTTGCTATAGGCCCCCTCGAGATTGGATTCCGGTGTAAGACCGCGATGACCACATATCGCGGGTAGTGTTCGCATATGTGCAGTGGGTACCATCCAATTCTCATGCGGAGGAATACGGGACTTTGGATCCTGGCCGACATCTGACACAGAGAGTGTGCTAGGGGAGCCCCATGTGTTAGCTCTGCTGTGCTTCGTAAAGGATACGTTACAGTTACGGTGATCTTTGCTTGACAAGCAATGGCGATCAAGCGTAGCCTTGTCTCTTTGATCATCTCACAGCTGTGATGGCCGAACACTCTTTGGTACTCTCGATCCGTGCCTTCGCGGGTTCCCACAATTCCACTGATCAATCCACAGACAAGCAATGGGCCACTTGGCGCAACTAGTCTCGTTGATCAGTGATGATTGTACCCGAGGCAAGAGAGCAGTGCATCTGTCGCTTCCTTCTTAGGATTTTTTGCGCATGTCTCCCTTTTGTGCTCTGTCAAGGGAGTATAGCTTGTGCTTCTTTTTGCCTTCTTTCACAGGTGAACAGGTTAATCCGACCTCTCAAAAGGGTTAGCAAACATCCGCTTTGCTTGTGCCCGGTTCATATATATTGCTTGCTCGAGCTCTATCGCATGATGATTTACAAGCTCTATTACTCTTATTTTCTACTCGCTGCTAGCTTAAGCACTAACAGATGAAGATTCAAAGAGCTATTCATTACTCTTAACGAAATCTAACGGTATCAAGCATTGATCGAAGAAACTTAATCTCCTCGATCATCAAGCTCTGCTATTGCAATCTAGTTGAGATTGGCAGAATTCGTCAAATTGCTTCTCTGCTAATTTGGTCGTCCACCCAGCCATAGCAACAGTTAAAGCTCAATTTATTGGTCTGAGCTTCATAACAAAGAATTCATCGGGCATTTATCTTGCCACTTGGTCATATCGACCCTATCTCATCGACCTTCATGGGTTATCTCAAAAAGATTTTCAGCATCACTTTGCTTATGCTCATCCCATATACTTTGCCTACTCAAGCTCTATCATATGAAGATTCGCAGAGCTACTCATTATTCTTGCCAAAGTCTAATGCCATCAAACATTAATCGAATCATATCAACAGTTTTGCTATGATTCTGGTGCGGTCATCCTCGCGTCTTGTTTGCTTCTAATCCCTCTCTCCTCACAGAGGTTAGCAAACCTTTGCAAGCCTTCTCCACAGGTACTTGCAAGCTCCTTTCATAAGCATATTTGTCTGCTTCTAACTTTTCTCTTTGTAGAACAACAGACACCTGCAAACCTCATCCAGGTACTTGCAGTTTAAATCATTATACTATATCTGCTGCTCACTCTTCACCTTGCAGTGGTTAGCAGAGATTTGCAAGTCATACTCAGGTACTTGCAGCCTATCTTTATATACAATATCTGCCTCTAACTCTTCTTGCAGAGGTCACCAACACTTGCAAGCTCCATTCAGGTACTTGCAAGTTACTTTCATATACTATGCATACTATTAACTCTGCCTTTGCAGAAACCAGCAAACACTCGCAAGTCCCTTCCAGGTACTTGCAACTCACTTTTTCTTCTCGTATACCTTTCATCCTTTCTTTTGCAGGGGATAACAGGTACTTGCAAGCCTCTCACAGGTACTTGCAAGTTATTATGCCTCTCTGTTTTCCTCACTTTAGTTTTGCAGAACTTAACGGAAGACACGCCTTCTTCGTTTTGCAAAAGCAAACTCAGGTACACCCTCGATGTACCACCCATACGTGCTTACCCTTAATTTTCCTCTTGCAGAAAAATAGACAGGAAACACCAAGCTTGAAAGGAGAGACTTCAGGTTCTATCTCTCCTTGCCTCCCCTTCTCTTTCTTTTGGGGAGGATCACGATTTTCGTGGGTCTCCAACTTTTTCGAAGCCCCCTCCGGAACTTGAAAAAGTGCGGGGATTATGTTAACCCAGAAATCGACGATCCTTCCCAAGGTAGCCAGCTGGCTAGTCGCGACCCTTAGATTCTCCCTTTCGATCGCGGCAAGTCCCAGCTTAGGCGGACAGTTTTCCTTGTCCGCCTAAGTCTCTTAGCAACCGCGTGCCCTGCGGGACGGCGGGCTATTTCCCATGGCTCACCCTCACGGGACATGCGGTTATGTCGGCTAATCGTGCAGTGCTTTTCCTTGCAGGAGTTCGCCAACAGCACCACCAGGAGCGACCTCCTAGTCAGCCCAAGGGGCGGCAGTCTCCTGCCGCCGTCCGCCGAGGTCGCCCACCAGGGGCGACCTCCCTGTTGCCCGAGAGGCGGCGGCCTCCTGCCGCCGTCCGTCGAGGCCGCCCACCCGGGGCGGCCTCTGCCCGCCAGCCGGGCGGACTCCCCCTGGAGTCCGCCCAGGCCGCCCGCTAGGGGGCGGCCCCGGCGCCCAGCCGGGCGGACTCCCCCCGGAGTCCGCCCAGGCCGCCCGCAAGGGGGCGGCCTGGCCCGCCGGGCGGACTCCCCCTGGAGTCCGCCCAGGCCGCCCGCTAGGGTGCGGCCCCGGCGCCCAGCCGGGCGGACTCCCCCCGGAGTCCGCCCAGGCCGCCCGCAAGGGGGCGGCCTGGCCCGCCGGGCGGACTCCCCTGGAGTCCGCCCAGGCCGCCCGCTAGGGGGCGGCCCCGGCGCCCAGCCGGGCGGACTCCCCCCGGAGTCCGCCCAAGCCGCCCGCAAGGAGGCGGCCTGGCCCGCCGTGCGGACTCCCCCTGGAGTCCGCCCAGGCCGCCCGCTAGGGGGCGGCCCCGGCGCCCAGCCGGGCGGACTCCCCCTAGAGTCCGCCCAGGCCGCCCGCTAGGGGGCGGCCTCCGGCCTGCCGGGCGGACTCCTCCCGGAGTCCGCCCAGGTCGCCCGCTAGGGGGCGACCTCCAGTTCTCTGCAGGTGCTTCCTTCCGCTTGCTTCATCAGTCAAGGTGCGGACACAAATGCTCAGTCCGCGGAGTCCGCGCAGGTCATCATGCTGATGTCACTGGGCCCCGCTTCTTCATCAACTTCCCTGGGCCTAGAAATACCCCCTGAAGCCTCTCATTCAAGGATCCTGGAGCTGAAGACAAGTCTTGACAGCAGACCCTGCGGACTCCATTTTCCAGTCCGCGCAGTCCGTCATCAGCCTTCCAGCAAGCCCTGCGGACTCAGATTTCCTGTCCGCGCAGTCCTCCACAGCTCTTCAGCAGCTTGCCAGCAGACTCTGCAGACTCAGTTTTCCAGTCCTCCAGCAGCTGGCAGACTCTTTTACTTAGTCTCTGGCAGCTTCTCCTCTCTGCTTTCTGGCACTTTCTTCTCCTTTAGCCGCCAGCTTCTCCTTGTACCCCTTTGGTGATTTTGTTGTAAAGGTGTACTTGTAAGCTTGTAATCTCTAGCTATTAATGAAAGAAAAGCCCGTCGCAGGAGTGGCATTTAGGCCGCGGCGGGTGAAGTGTGTTGTTGCCGCTGCTAGCGGCCCCCTCTTCTCTCCTCTGCTCAGCAAGCCTTGCTCCTCTGCTCAGCAAGCCTTGCTCCTCTGCTCAGCAAGTCTTGCTCCTCTGCTCAACAAGCCTTGCTCCTCTGCTCAGCAAGCCTTGCTCCTCTGCTCAGCAAGCCTTGCTCCTCTGCTCAGCAAGCCTTGCTCCTCTGCTCAGCAAGCCTTGCTCCTCTGCTCAGCAAGCCTTGCCCTCTGCTCAGCTCTTCTCGGCAACCAACCTGCAAGCGCAACCGTTGCGATTACTGTCTGCTCGACCGCTCCTGGTCTCCCTCTTCCTTCTCTCTTGATCAACCCTCCCTGTTGATCAAGGCTCGCCTCTTCTCTCAAGCCTCTCCCATTCCTTCCGCAACCTTCTCCTTCCTCCTCACCTAGCCTGTGAGGCCAATCACCCCCTCGGTGATAGCCTTTCCCCCGGTGCCGTTTTCGCGCATCAACAATATCCGTTCTCAGGAGACAAGTTCAGTTCCATCTCCATTCTCTGGAGACATGTTCAGTTCCATTTCATCTTTTAGGAGGCTTCTTTGGGTTTCATCCATTTTTAAGATCCGATAACAATTCAATTGCGCCCTTTTTAATTTCGGCTTAATCGGATCGGGGGAACTTATTAGGAGTTATATTTTTATTATTTTTTGAGAATAATTAGCAACTTATTTGCTCATACTCTCATCTTCCAAGTCTGCCCAAATTACCTGAGAGTCTTTTTAAAAGGAAACGAGGCGCTCGACGGTTCCACGAAATTTTGGAACACTCAAAGCTTGGGCACTTGTCTCGATCACTCTTATCAATAAAATAATTGAACTTATCATTTAATTTAAAAGGTGGTCGTGCACTTCAATTATTATTTTTGAGAAAATTGAACGTATTGATTTCCGAGAGCGACCCTAGGCTCTAAGAATCGGGAAAACTTCAATTTTTATCCCTAGATTCCGAAATTTTAATACAACCTTTAAGGGGCCTAAAATGAGCCTAATAATTTTTCCAAAAAAATTTAGAGCAATATTGGGCCTTAAATTTGGCCAGATAAAAAATATTTGGACTTTTAAAATTATCAGATCAACTTCAAAAATTCTCAAAAGTTTTGTGGAGGAAGCTCTTACCAAGGGGAATCATTTTCATATTCAATACTTTTCTGCTAGGAGCCTAGATTTGTTTTCAAACAAATGTACAAACTTTTGCTTCAAATTTGGTCTGAATATAACAAGATTAGTCCAATCATGCGGCCATGAATGCGTCGGACGGTTGATTTGCCAGTATTTTTCCCCATAGCGGATCGACCAAGGATCCGCTGTGGGGGGCGCTGAAGTTGAGGCAGGAGTTGGAAATAAGGATATCTCCGCCTTCCAATCTCATCACCGAGATCGGAAGGTGGCTGATTCTTCCCGTCGGTGAAGAAGACGGTGTCCACTGCCACCATCAGCCATCCACTGCTTGATGCCGGCACCGCCCCCGATCAACTCGTCTGGGGCCGGCGACCTCTTGGGCGGTGGTCCGGTGGCCTGCCGCCGTCGGCCACCGCCGGAATTTACCAAACCGAGAGTAGGGTGGCAGGCCGCTCTACTCCTAGGAACACCATGTCACACCACCTCTCCGGTGGCCGCACGACCACGATACCACCCTCGGCCGACGTGCCGGGGGTCAGGCTCTTCTCTGGTGGTGGTCTGGCGGCCTGGTGCCGCCGACCACCGCCGCAGTAAATTAACAGAGTTTTTCTCTATTTTCGGGTGCCGTCGTAGCGGCGATTTCTAATAGCACCTCAGCCTTCCACTGCCGGGGAAGGTTATCCCCGATGGTATAGCACTTCCCTAGTGCCACGATCGGTGCTGGGCAAGGCTCACCATCTGCGACCACCACCCGACCTGGAGCTTGGCTTGGGTGGTGCCGGCGGTGCTTCGGCCGCCGGAAGGTGCATGCAGAACATTTAGAAGGTGCGGAAGGGAGAGGGTAGAAGCTTCCACCTGGACTGGGGGAGCTTGAGAAGGCTCTGGCCGAGCTGCCATGGGAGGTGGTGGTGGATCTCAGGTGGTGAGAAAATTTCCGGCGAGCTGGAGCTCCGGGGAGGGTGCTCTAGGCTCGGATCAATCTATGAGGAGGAGAGAAGGGGGAAAGGAGTCTTTTATAAGCTTGGGTAGAGTGGCCACCCCTTCCTTCCTCGATATGGGACGAACTCAAGAGAGAGGAGGAGCTCCTCTCCTCTCCTCCATTAGCTAGGGCCAAGTGGCAACATCGGAGGGGGGCAGTACATCCAGATGACAGCATCAAGGAGAGCAGGGGAATGGGTTGGGCTTGGGAGTGAGGAAGATGGGAAGGGAAAGAGGGGGGTTTGGGCTTCATCTTGGCCCATGGCCCATTATGTTTGCTGACCTTATGGTCCAAGGGTAGGGGTGATAAGACCTATCAAGCCATGAAGAGGGGTGAGCTCTTCTTTGAGGGAGAAATTTCAAAGAGGACTTTTAGGGGGTTAGACCAAAGTCAACCCTAGGGTGGGTCCCCCATGTTGGTCAAAGTCAAAATAGATCCTTGACATCGGGAGTCGGGTCAAAGTTGGGGTGTCGTGTCACAATTGGTGTACGCACGCTTTTCGGTGCATGATAACGCTCAGTTTGACCACAGATTGACCATTCATATTTGAAATTGACCGGGACGAACTTCGTTGACTTCGTATTGACCATATGAGTCCAATGTCACCGACCGAGGTCGAATCAGAGTTCGTTTGCTAAATATGCAAAATCTGTGCGTCGCAGCGCGCTAAAACGGTCAAAGTGCTCATATTCGTCGTTAGACTTCGAATTGCGACACAATGAGTTCCAATGCATTCGTATCGACTATATGAAGCCATAGGAACTGACAGGACTCAAATTGGAGTTTCTTAGGTCATTATGCAAAAAAACTTGTTTTCGTGACGTTTTACGAGGAACGACCCAATCCACCACATGACCTCGGAATTCAACGGAACGAGTTCCAATGCGTTCGTACTAGTTATACAAAGCCATAAGAACTAACAGAACTCAAATCATAGGTTTTAGCTCCATCTCCCCGTCTAGGGTTATCTCCTACCCGGGTATGGGTTACGGGTAGAGGTTCGGGTCACTTTTATTGGGCCCACTAGGGTTTCTGGTGGCCCAATAAAAGTCGGGATGTTACAAAATTGACGGTCGAGATCAACTCCCCCTTTGTATGTTGGCCTAGCTACCTACCTGATCACACTTCTCATCCTATTAGAGGAAATATCAGGAACATGTCTGAAATCTTACCCCCCCCAACTCGACGAATGGTTGACCTCACAATGTGACACCTTATGTAAATGCGTCATCAGTCTCTGAGAAGATTAGAAGATCCGCTCTTAGCAACTTTTGTCCTGCAAAACAGGACAAGTCTATGTTAACGACGCGGTGGGATAACCTACCATGCTTTTGGAAGCAGCTAAGCAAAGAAGTTTTGAGAGCTGAGAATCCTTCATAGGATGGAGGCCTCGAGTGTGTGCGTCCCGTTAGACCCCCCCGACCATCGTTCCATATCTTTAGATTTCTTCAGTTATTTATCAGTTGAAGTGGAGTGTCTCCCTCAAGAGTGTGCATCTTGTGATGCCCCCAGAGTATCACTCCCTTGTCTGAAAGTTTGTAGTCGGCAAGTAGAGAAATATTTCCATTTTATTCTAAGCAAACACCCTTAAGTGATGACATCAAACCTACAAAAACCAAACAGATATGATGATGTTTGTTTTTGCGAGCATGCAGGTGTGAGGTGCGGGCATACAAGTGCGAGCAATGACATGCGAGTATGGGCGTTTGAGGAGGGGAAGTGTCCAGCGAGTATTAATCTTTCCACGCCTAAGATCCTAGCGATCATCAATCTTCCTACACCTATGATCATAACTAGCATCAATCTTCCCGCGCTTATGATCCTAGCAAGCATCAATCTTCCCACGCCTATGATCCTAGTGAGCAACAATCATGAGTCGCGCCTAAGAGCCTAGCGGGTATTCATCACAGGTCATGGCTAAGATCATACGCATACATCAAACGACCGAGCATCCAGATAACAGAATAAAAGAATAGGTGAAACCCAGGAAAGATCCATTGCAAAAAATTATGGTTTCCCTATTGATTACAGATGCCCCCCCCCCCAAAAAAAAAAAGGTGGCGAGCTCCCCACCTGTTACACCGCCCTGCTATACATACAAAAAATACGAGAAGGAAGTCGGGCAACCCAAGATCTTCAGGAAGTGTCCCCGTCGGTGCTGTCATCCTCGTCCTCTTCCTCCATGTATGAGTCGTCATCATCATCACTCGGCAACCTTGAGGGAATTGGAGAGTGAGATGCCTCGACAAGAAGACTCAGGATGAAGTCGTCCATAATAATGTCCTTGGAACCTGACATCAACTGATTCTCGAACAGCAGCTAGGCGAGAAGTGCATCACCGACCATCCTGGTTATCTCGCGCCTTAGGCGAGTAGGATCCTCCTGAATAATGCAGATCTTTTTCCCAATCCCCGAGATACTCGCCTTCGGTGGTAGATTCTTATCAGCCTCTCGTGTTTCGACTCGACGACATGGACTTGACATGCCACCAACGCTGCTTGGCTCTCATCGAGCTTCTTCTCCAGCTCCGAAATATGCTGGGCCGCGACCAGCTCGACCTCCTGCATAAAGAAAATCTCCCAAGTCAAGTAACACGGTCAACCTATGTAGGTAGTACATATTAAGTTAGTATTTTTCTGACCAAAATCACCTCGTAGGCCTTGTGAAAGAGCAGCTAGATCTGATATACTCTAGAGGGGGGGGGGGGTGAATAGAGTATATGGTGCTTTTAAAACTTTTTACAACAACTGTTGTAATAAGAGTGAGAAGGGAAGCAGTAAATAAAACTAATCACAGCACTAGGTAAAACAAGAACTAAGCACAGAAAAATCAAGGCCAGAAACAAAAATGAAAACAAGCAAAACCAGAAGACACAAGGAAATATAGTGGTTCCCCAAACTTGGGTACATCCACTCTTCTACCACCCTAGGTAGGAATCCACTGCAGGATGAGTTGATCAGGTGTCCTGGGCACCAATGAGCTTTTGATAAGGTGCTCAAAAACCAAAGCAGATTTTTTGATCAGGTGTCTTGCCACCAATGAGCTTTTGACAAGGTGCTCAAAAACCAAGTTCAAACTTTTGAAGGGAGTTTGAGAAACCCTTTACAGAGTGGGGGTGAGAGAATGATGGCAGTCTTCTCTTTCTCAAACAACTGAGAAGACTATGTGGATTGTTGTTGTCAAAGCTCCCCCTGAATCCTTGAGATCTTCAGGAAGATAAGCTTTGCTGAGGGTGATAGGCCTTCAAAGATTGAACTCCAGCAATAGATGATTTCAGCAATGGCTGAAATGTTGAATGTCTGGAGTCTGGAAATATGTTGGCCTTGAACACTTTGAAGACTAAGGAGATCTAAAGATTTGAGAAGGCTTGATCTCCTTGGATCTGTGTTCTTTAGAATTCTTTTGTGACAGGAGATTTTTGAATGCTTCTCTGTAATCTGTATCCTCTCTTTGTATTGTGTGTTCTATTGAGAGATTCAAAAATCCTGTCTTTTATTCTCTGGTATAGAATAGAATGACATTCTCTGTCAAGTATAGCCGTTGGCCTGTATTAATTGCATCCTTAATCGCATAATCTCTTCTGGAGGAAAGTCCACAGATATATTCCATGAAAAATCACTTGAAACTCGGTCCAGAATTGAATGATAACGGCTTGGAAATCTCTGAATTAATTGCAGAATAACTCCTAACTGATTTGAATTTGAATTAAGAAATATCCTGAAAGTTGTCTGAAATCGTCGAACTGAGCTCTGCTATCGTCGAGCTGAGCTCAGCGATATGGAAACATACAACATCCAAATATCGTCGATCTGAGCTCAAAGATCGTCGAACTGAGCTCAGAGATAAAGTTCCAAAGCAGAGTCAAAATCGTCGACCTGAGCTCACCGATCGTCGAATGGAGTCCGATGATATTATGAAGTTGAGCTCAGCGATCGTCGAATGGAGTTCGACGATCTGTCGAAGTTGAGCTAGACGATCGTCGACCGGAGTTCGACGAATCGTCGTGCTGAGCTCGACGATATGACTTAGTCTCCAAACACAAAATCTTGGTCTTCAGGGCAGCTTCCAAACCTAGACTTCTAACCCTTAGACTCAATTCTAATTGACCTATTAAGCTATACAGGAGGTCAAGCAAAGGTTCCTAGAGATATAGTGATCCTGACCCAAATTAGTAATAGGGTGTTCCAACAATCTCCCCCTATTTGGGTTAGGATTACTATTTACAGACTTTGGAAAAACTTAAATAACAACATACAATCAGTAAAACATAAAAACAACAGCTAGACATTGCAGAATCATCACAGAGATATATATATGGCATCCAGATAATCAGAAATTCCAGAAATTGTCACCTTACAATATCATTTCTTCTCTTTGCCTTTAACCATTTTAATTTCTCTGTTAGGATTTAGGGCTTCCTTCTTAGATCTGGTGTCATCTGCTGCACCTAGAGATGTCTGCTGTTTAAGCCTGGGAACCACTGCTTCAGGATGTAATTCCATGTATCTGTCAGCATCAAAGAACTTACTTGAAGCATATCTTTCTAATTCTTTTTGTCTCTGTTCAGACATTGTAGAAATGTTGGAAGAATCTAATCCTTGTTCTCTGGCCTTTTTAATTTGGTCCAGTGCAGCTAATTCCTTTAACCTTACAGTCCAAGCAGCTGGATTATTTTCAGGGTCCTCATAAGGTACAGGTGGCTCATACCTGTTGGAGGGGTTGTCTTGAGAGGGCTTGGCAGACACAGTTTCTTTTAGCTTGTAAGGGAAAGGACCAGATGTTGTATCAGTTGAAGTCTGTCTTTCCCTGGAATATGGGTGCTGCCTGGAATAGCCTTTAGAATAGACTTGAATATCTTTCTGATTACCTCTATATCCTCCTCTCCTAGAATGTGAACCCCTGGATTGACTTTCCCTGTGATAAGATCTGGCATGAGGTTGATAGGGAGCCTGACTTCTGGCTGGGGGTTGACTTGCAGAGCTTCCACCTGCACCTGCATCAGGAGGAGGTGGTGGAGGAGGATGAGAGTGCTGGAATTGGGATGAGCCCTTCTCATATTTTCTCTTTTTCTTCATGGCTTTCAGCTGATTTTTTGAGTATTGCATCCAGTGTTCAGTGATTGGGCAGTCATGTAAGATGTAATAAGGGATATCATTGTTATCTTTAACTTTAGCAGGAGGTACCCTCTTTATAGCCTTGCTCCTTGCCTTCCTTTTCCTGGCAATGGTAGCAGAAGAATCATCAGAGTCTGTTTTAAATTCATCAGATTCAGAACTCTGGTCCTCATAGAGAGCATCTATTTTATTCATTAAATCCTTCTTAAGCTGAACAGAGGCAGATGAGGCAGAAGTTGAAACAACAGCAGCAGCAGGTGTTGAGATGGTAACAACAGAGACAGTAGTAGATGGAGAAGGTGAAGCAGAAACAGCAGTAACTGCACTAGCAGCAATAGAGGCAGAAGGAAAAACATCAAGGACTGCAGAAGGCTCAAATTCAGTGGCCTCTAACATCAGAATGTCCTTGGAAGATGGTTCATCAGAAGCAACAGAAACTTCAGCATCAGTGTTAGCAATCTCAGCAGCAGTAACAACAATCCTTTCTTCAGAAGAGGCAGCAGCAGCAACATTTTCAGTAGCAGCAATTACTGAATGTACAAAAGAGGTGATAATGCCAGGGTCACAGCAAGAAAAAGGCACCAGTGCCTTGGATAAGTCTTCTGGGGGCTGGACAGCAGTAACTTCTGGCAGACAGCTGAAGAAGGCAGAATCAAAAGCTGATAGCAAAGACCTGAGGTCTATTGCAAGGACTGCAGTTGAACTCTGACTTTCTGGAGGCACAGCAACAAGAGGAGCAGCAGAAGAAGCAGAACTAACAACAGCAGCAGACAGAGAGCTTGCAGAAACAGCAGCAGCAGCAGCATGAAGATTCTCTTCATATGGCATCTCCCCCTGCCTAGATGCAGACATGTCTGGATCAAGGCACACTGCTGCAGGTGCTGCCTGAGGGAGGAGGGAAGAGAGCCTGGCAGAAAGGGCTGCCACTGACAGGTGTAGAGGAGCCAAGGAGGTCTCCAACAATAGTGAGAGCCTGGGGGCAAGCAGCTCATACAGCCTGTCAGCAAGGGCTGAGAGGTCTACTTGCTCAAGAGCTGGAGCAGAGGTAGAGGGTATGGAAGCAGCTGAAGGTTCTGGAAGTGGAGAGCTGGAGAATTGTGGAAGGGATGACTGAGGTGTTGGTAGGGTGGATATGGAGGATAGGGGAATGGAGATGGATGAGGTGAATGTTGGTTGATCAATGATCTGGTGTAGGAGGTCTTGAAATGAAGTGAAGGAGGAAGGTAACTCAGGAGGAGATGATGGGGAGTCATCCATAAAGGAATCATCCAGTAGGGTGAAGGATGGAATGGATGGAGATGAGGTGACATCTGGTGGAGGATAAGAGAATAGAGGGTGGAAATGTTCTGCTGGTGGAGGTAGAATAGGTTCTGGAGAAGGTGTTGATGTTGGAGATGGGCTGGATATGAGAATGGTGGATGGAGCTGGAATGGTGGATGGTATGGGAAGGGATGGAGTTGGAGAAGGAGGAGGAGAAGCAACAGCAACAGCCAGGTCATCTGTAGGGGCAGAGACCTGTGGAGGAGTGACTCTTTGAGTCCTTGTACCTGAAGGAGCACTGGAGGAGGGCCTGCTAGGCTTGCTTATTTGCCTGTCCCACTTTCTAAAGAGGGCACAGGTCAGTCTCTTGGAGGCATTGATATGAACTCCAGAGGAGACCAGCAAGGCAGGACACCTGTGTTGCAGAAATACTCCAATAATTCTCCCAAAATTAACAAAACTCTTGTTTATTTTCTTTTTGATGAGGTCAAAGAAAACCTCTCCCCAGTTCAGATTTTTCTTATCCACAAGAGCTCCCATGAGACAGAGCTGATATCTGGATATTGTATCATGGGCTGAGTGCTTTGCCAGTAGCACTTTCCCCACCACATCTGCCATGAACCTGTATTCAACAGACAGGTTCCTTTTGAAGAGCTTGCTAGGGTTTCCCTCTGGATGACCCATCCTGGCAAGCAGTTCAGAATACTCCTCTCCAGATAGCTCAGCAGAATCTTCTCCATTTCTCAATGCAAAAACTTCTGAGAGAATGGTTGGGGTCAAGGGTACCTGAGTTCCAGCTATTGACCCAACTATGGTGCTGTTATCTTGAGTATGGGAAGTGTAAACCCATTCCTTGATCTCATCAGAAGCCAGCTTGATCCTGGTGGTCATTATAGCAGTCAGATTCTGATACTTGAACAAACCCAGTATATCTTGAAAGATCTGATCAGTCGTGCTGAAGGATTCTATGTCAATGTCAAACCCAGCATCAAACTTCATTGAAGCAAGGACAGCAACTAACACAGCCATTTGTACCTGCAAAAATGCAACAAACAAAACGACCAAGCGTAGGACTGTTTGGAGGGAAAGAAGATTCTTGCAGAGAAATCGAAAGCGCAAATGAGAACGACGGCGAAAAATGAGTTTTATATTGGGGTTCGACGCAGAATTGGAAAGATCGTTGAACTCAGTTCGACGATCGAGGCTTCTAAGGAATCTGAAGAGACTTCAACATCGTCGATCTCCGTTCGACGATATTGGAGAGCGTCGAGCTCCGTTCGACGATCGTTCAGAGAACAAAATCGTCGAGCGCCGTTCGACGATCGTTGACCGGAAGAGATAGTTCACACTATCTGAGAGGCGCTGAACTCAGTTCGACGATTTTTGGAAATCGTCGATCTCCGTTCGACGATCTTGGGGCAAATCGTCGAGCGCAGTTCAGAGATCAGAAAAACTCTAGACACTAAGAAAAAATCAGTATGTTTGCCTAGTCTTGGTCAATTTTTAAGCTTTCAAAATCTTGGATATTATTTAAGGCTTCCTCCATCTAACATTCCTAACTTATTTAGGAAGAAGGTGTGTTTCTTTTCATCCAAGGGCTTGGTGAAAATATCTCCCCTTTGTAAATCAGTTGGGATATATTGTAATTCAATTTTATTCTTTTCAACATTATCCCTTAAGAAATGATGCCTAATCTCTATGTGTTTTGTCCTACTATGGAGGACTGGATTTTGAGCTATGGAAATAGCACTAGTATTGTCACAAAAGATTTTAGACTTCTCTAAGTTGTAGCCATAGTCTAGGAGTTGGTTTTGGATCCACAAGATTTGTGAGCAACAACTGCCTGCAGCCATATATTCAGCTTCAGCAGTTGAAGTTGACACAGATGTTTGTTTCTTACAAAACCAAGAGACAAGTCTGTCACCAAGGAACTGACAAGTTCCACTGGTGCTCTTCCTGTCAATTCTGCATCCAGCATAATCAGCATCAGAGAATCCAGTTAACTCAAATGCTGAATCTTTTGGATACCAGAGACCTAGATTTGGACAACTTTAACATACCTGAGAATCCTCTTTACTAAAGTTAGGTGTGACTCTCTAGGGCTTACTTGGAACCTAGCACATATACATGTAGCAAACATTATATCTGGTCTACTAGCTGTAAGATACAGTAAAGAGCCAATCATTGCTCTATATGTGGTCTGATCAACAGGTTTCCCATGTCCATCAGCATCCAATACAGCATTGGTAGGCATGGGGGTTTTTATACAAGATGCCTCAGACATACCAAATTTCTTAACCAGTTCATTTGCATATTTGGTTTGAGAAATAAAGATGCCTTCAGCATGTTGCTTGACTTGTAATCCTAGGAAGAAGGATAGCTCACCCATGCTACTCATCTCGAATTTAGAATGCATTAGGTTGGAAAACCTTCTGCACAATTTGGAGTCAGTAGAACCAAAAATGATATCGTCTACATAAATTTGTACTAGTAAGGTATAGGACTTATGGGTTCTAATGAAAAGAGTTTGGTCTACTCTACCCCTTATAAAACCATTTTCCAAGAGAAAGCATGCTAGGGTCTCATACCATGCTCTAGGAGCTTGCTTGAGACCATATAATGCTTTATTCAATCTAAAAACATAATCAGGATAAGTTGGAGAGATAAAACCTGGAGGTTGTCTGACATAAACTTCCTCTTTGATGTCTCCATTCAAAAAAGCACTTTTGACATCCATCTGATATACTTTGAAGCCTTTATGAGCTGCATAAGCTAGAAATATTCTGATGACTTTTAATCTTGCAACAGGTGCAAAAGTCTGGTCGTAGTCGATTCCTTCTTCTTGAGAGTATCCCTGAGCAACTAGCCTTGCCTTGTTCCTTGTAATTACTCCTTGATCATCCAGTTTGTTTCTGAATACCCATTTTGTTCCAACAATGGAGTGATCCTTAGGCTTTGGCACTAGTTCCCATACTTTGTTCCTCTCAAATTGATGCAACTCCTCTTGCATTGCAATGATCCAGTGTGGATCTTGCTCTGCATCTTGAATGGACTGAGGTTCAATTTGAGATAGGAAGCAGGTGTGCAACAGGTTTTGGTTGACTTGATTTCTGGTTTGCACACCAGCTGAGATTTCTCCAATTATTTGGGAAATTGGATGGTCTCTTGATGTTACTAAATCAACAGGGGGTGTTGATTGTTCACCAACCGGTGTTGTTGTTTCCTCTTGTGGTACAACAACTGGCTCTTCAAGTTGTGCTTAAATGTGTTGAGCATTTTCTTCATCTTCACTACTTTCATCCTCTTGAGTAACATGTAACTTGTTCAAGTCTTCAGCTAGAGAATGTTCCTGCAAAGGTTCTATGGTAGAAGAAATCTTCTCCTTGAAAGACATGTTAGTTTCATCAAATGAAACATGAACAGATTCCTCAATTTTCAAAGATGATTTATTATAGACCCTATAGGCCTTGCTGATCATGGAGTATCCCAGAAACACTCCTTCATCAGCTTTGGCTTGAAATTTTGCTAAATATTTCTTTTCATTATTGTGAATGTAGCAAATACAACCAAAAACTCTAAAATAGTCAACTTTAGGTTTCTTCCCTTTGAGTAATTCATAGGGAGTCTTTCCCTTTAGTTTATGTATCAGACTTCTGTTCAACACATAGTTGGAGGTGTTCACTGCCTCTGCCCAGAAGGATAGAGGTAGATGAGCATCTGACAACAATGTAGTGGCAGATTCAATAAGGGTTCTATTTTTCCTTTCAGCTACCCCATTTTGTTGAGGAGTTCTAGGAGCTGAGAAAGTGTGTCTGATCCCTTCACTCTGACAGAACTCTTGCATAAGAAGAGAATCAAACTCTGTCCCATGATCACTTCTGATCAGGGCAATGTGAGTATTGAACTCAATCTGTATACACTTGAGAAACTCTGTCAGACACTTAAAGTTATCAGACTTCTTCCTTAGAAAGAACACCCAAGTGAATCTAGAGAAGTCATCTACAACTACTAAAGTGTAGGATTTCCCTCCTAGGCTTTGTACTGTGATGGGTCCAAAAAGATCCATGTGTAACAGATATAATATCCTAGGTGAATCACTCTTATTAAGTGATTTAAAGCTGTTTTTAGTTTGCTTGCCTAATTGACAAGCCCTGCAGAGTCCTTCCTTCTTGTAGGGGCCAGAAGGTAGACCTCTAACAAGGTTGTCTTTGGATAGCCTAGCAATAGTTCTAAGGTTTAGGTGTCCTAATCTCTTATGCCATAAGATATTTGGTCTACAGACTGAATTAAACAAGCAGATATCTACATCAGTCGAAAGAAAATCTACTAGGTAGATGTTACCTTTTCTTTTACCTGTCAACACAGTTGTGTTGTCCTCTGACTTGATTTTGCAAAAGGCTTTGCTGAAGGTCACCTGGTAGCCTTCATCACATAGCTGACTGATGCTGATTAGGTTGTGCTTCAGTCCTTCCACATAAGCTACCTTCTTGAAGGTTACTGAACCAATCTGGACTGCACCATATCCTTTAGTTTGTCCAAAGTTTGAATCACCAAAAATAACTTTGGGTCCAAGCTTGGCTCTGAAGGATGTGAGGTTGTCCTTGTTCCCTGTCATGTGCTTAGAGCACCCACTATCCAAATACCATTGCTGGTTAGATGTTGGATAGGTCTTCACCTGCACATGAGACAATTCATTTGTTTTTGACCCAGTTTACCTTGGGCCTAGGTTGATAACCTTTAAATTCTGAAATGAAAGACATCCCAGGTTGACTCTTATATCCTTCAGGATGATATCTCCTTGGAGGTATAATCCATTCAGTATAAGGGTTAAAGATTTGGGATGTAGGACCCTTAGGATTCAATTTTGATTTGCCTTTGAAAAATTTTCCAGAGCTCTGACCTCTGTTCGACGATCTTGGAGCTGCGTTCGATGATCTTGGGTCAGATCATCGAGCTCCGTTCGACGGTCGACTATGCCTGAGGTCAGGTATTTGAGATCGTCGACCTGCGTTCGACGACTTGGGCTGAGATCGTCGATCAGCATTCGACATTTTTGCCTGAGGTCGTCGAGCTGCGTTCGGCGATCGTCGATCTTCAATCGCCGATCATCGATCTCCGTTCGACGATTTCTGCTGGAACTTAGTTTTCTGAGGCAGATCAGAATTTTTCCTAGCAACCTCTACAACTCCCTTTCCTTTGTCAGAAATGAATTTGATGGGAGTTGTTAGGACTATAGGTTGGCTGGATGAAGCACCCAAGCCCAGTGTACTGTTAAATCTAGAGTTCACTGTGCTTGTGATGTCCATCAGCTTGATGCTTCTCCAATTAAGGGATTCTTCAAGTTTCTTGGCCTCAGAGAGCTCACTTTTCAGTGAAGCTATCTGTTCCCTACAGTACCCCAACTCCTGAGAGAGTTTGAGGTTTTCTGACTTTAGAGTATTGTGTTCAGATAATTGATTTCTGAGAGAGATAATCTCTTTCTCAGACTTTAGCAGGTCTACACACAGTGCTTTAAATTCAGATTTAAAATCTTTTGAACTAAAATCAAAAGAGCCAATTACCTGAACTTCTTCAGGTTGAGTCTCTGATTCTGACTCTGACTCCTCTTCCTCTAAATTGTGCTGTGAGGCATTGATTGCCATCATGCAGAACTCCTTTTCTTCTACATCATCCTCATCATCACTGGAGCTGGATGAGGCTTCTGACTCTTCTTCTGTCTCACTCCAGGATTCAGCAACAAACCCTTTTCTTGTATGCTTGTTTTTGCTTGAAGAAGGTTTGCCATTGCCATTCCTTTTGGAGTCTTTCTCCTTTCTTCTTTCTTTTCTGTCCCTTCTGTCCTTGTTCTTGTTCTCTGGACAGTCAGGAACTATGTGCCCTGGTTTCCTGCAACCAAAGCAAATAATGTCTTTATTATTACTAATGGACTTGTCATACCTTGGCTTATCCTGCTCCTTGTATGAACTTCTTCTGAAGTCCTTTCTGGCCATTTTGTAGAATCTTTTGGCCAGTAAGCTGAGTAGTTCATCATTGCCTGTGGCTTTGTCTTCAGGCAGATCCTCAGTTGCCTTGAAGGCTATGGTCTTCTCTTTTCTTGTGGCTGGTGAGGCAGCCTTCTGTTCTTCCTCTTTATTTTTGATGAGTAGCTCATAAGATTTGAGCTTACCCAATAGAGCTTCAGTGGTGATCTCATTTAGACTTCTGGCATCCTTAATTGGCCAGATTCTTGAATCCCAAGTGCTGGGGAAGCACATTAGGATCTTGTCATTAAGTTCTGTTAGAGAGATCTCTTTGTCCAATGTCCTGAGTTCACTGACAATTAGACTTAATCTGTTGTACATATCTCCCACTGACTCAGTCTCTCCCTTCTTGAAATTCTCATATTGAGAGATGAGGTGGGATCTTCTATCCTTTCTCTCATCAGCTGAGCCTGAGACTATTTCTGAGAGCCTGTCCCAAATTTCCTTGGCTGAATTACATTCAGCTACCTTTTGAAATATATCATCTGACATTGTCTGGGCTAGGATGTTCATAGCCTTAGCATCAGCTACTTTCCATCTCTTGATATCAGCATCTATTCCTGATGGAGGTGGAACAGCATTTGTACTTGTGTTCTCTGGAGGTCTTGGACACACTATCAAAACAGAATTAAAGATATCTTCGTCAATAGAATTCATGTAAAGTCTAATCCTTGCTTTCCAAAGTGCAAACTTGGATAGATTGCACACTGGAGGTATGGTGCTAGCATAATCTTTATTTTGGGCCATGATTTGTAAAAACAAAATCTAATAATAAAATACTAAAAGGAAAACAGATCTAACTTGGGATCTTTGGGTTCAGGTGTTAGCCTGTACAACCAATCAGGTATGGTATGTTTAACCAACCTGGAAGATGTGGTATTTTTAACCAACCTCCCTCTGATACCAATTGAAAGAGCAGCTAGATCTGATATACTTTAGAGGGGGGGGGGGGTGAATAGAGTATATGATGCTTTTAAAACTTTTTACAACAACTGTTGTAATAAGAGTGAGAAGGGAAGCAGTAAATAAAACTAATCACAGCACTAGGTAAAACAAGAACTAAGCACAGAAAAATCAAGGCCATAAACAAAAATGAAAACAAGCAAAACCAGAAGACACAAGGAAATATAGTGGTTCCCCAAACTTGGGTACATCCACTCTTTTACCACCCTAGGTAAGAATCCACTGCAGGATGAGTTGATCAGGTGTCCTGGGCACCAATGAGCTTTTGATAAGGTGCTCAAAAACCAAAGCAGATTTTTTGATCAGGTGTCTTGCCACCAATGAGCTTTTGACAAGGTGCTCAAAAACCAAGTTCAAACTTTTGAAGGGAGTTTGAGAAACCCTTTACAGAGTGGGGGTGAGAGAATGATGACAGTCTTCTCTTTCTCAAACAACTGAGAAGACTATGTGGATTGATGTTGTCAAAGCTCCCCCTGAATCCTTGAGATCTTCAGGAAGATAAGCTTTGCTGAGGGTGATAGGCCTTCAAAGATTGAACTCAAGCAATAGATGATTTCAACAATGGCTGAAATGTTGAATGTCTGGAGTCTGGAAATATGTTGGCCTTGAACACTTTGAAGACTAAGGAGATCTAAAGATTTGAGAAGGCTTGATCTCCTTGGATGTGTGTTCTTTAGAATTCTTTTGTGACAGGAGATTTTTGAATGCTTCTCTGTAATCTGTATCCTCTCTCTGTATTGTGTGTTCTATTGAGAGATTCAAAAATCCTGTCTTTTATTCTCTGGTATAGAATAAAATGACATTCTCTGTCAAGTATAGCCGTTGGGCTGTATTAATTGCATCCTTAATTGCATAATCTCTTCTGGAGGAAAGTCCACAGATATATTCCTTGAAAAATCCCTTGAAACTCGGTCCAGAATTGAATGATAATGGCTAGGAAATCTCTGAATTAATTGCAGAATAACTCCTAACTGATTTGAATTTGAATTAAGAAATATCCTGAAAGTTGTCTGAAATCGTCGAACTGAGCTCTGCTATCGTCGAGCTGAGCTCAGCGATCTGGAAACATACAGCAGCCAAATATCGTCGATCTGAGCTCAAAGATCGTCGAACTGAGCTCAGAGATAAAGTTCCAAAGCAGAGTCAAAATCGTCGACCTGAGCTCACCGATCGTCGAATGGAGTCCGACGATATTATGAAGTTGAGCTCAGCGATCGTCGAATGGAGTTCGACGATCTGTCGAAGTTGAGCTAGACGATCGTCGACCGGAGTTCGACGAATCGTCGTGCTGAGCTCGACGATATGACTTAGTCTCCAAACACAAAATCTTGGTCTTCAGGGCAGCTTCCAAACCTAGACTTCTAACCCTTAGACTCAATTCTAATTGACCTATTAAGCTATACAGGAGGTCAAGCAAAGGTTCCTAGAGACATAGTGATCCTGACCCAAATTAGTAATAGGGTGTTCTAACACCTTGCTTTCGGCGACCTTGGCCTCGGATGCTCACAAATTGTTTTCTAGCTCCTCGATCCTCGCCCGGGACTATGTCTGTGAGCGGATGAGGGAATCGATCCGGTCGCCTTGAATCTCGAATCTGGCATCCAACATCATCAAGTTTCTCCCCATTTTATGGGCAAGCTCTAGATAACGAAGCAGCGACCTCGAAGCCAGATTGGCAAGAAAGGAGGTGCTTGACTCTGGCAGCACAGCTGTATCTTCTCGCTCATATAAGGCAAAGGTAACATTGTAGGACTCGCCATCATCATCTCAATCCTCTGACTAGGGAGGGAGGTTGGTGCTGAGATGGACCTTGTAAGCCCCATCCTCCAAGGTGAACAAGGGGATACCAAAGCGGTCCACACCCTCACTCCCCTAGTTGAAGTACGTGTGCGAGATTGAATCCCCGACCTCGTCCTCCATGGTGACTTCTTTTTTCTTCGAGGAAAATTCCTTGGTGCGAGCTCTCTTCCTCGATGGCTCGCCATGCTCCAACCGCCTGGGAGATGCGACGACAAGTGAGTGCACTGGAGAATCAGCAACCTTGGGCCATTCAAGAATAGGCAAAATCGACTGGCATCTCCTCAGCTATTCGGAGGTGCTCGCTTGAGATTCTAGCGCATGCACCGACAAGGATGGTTCCTTGATGGGTGGAAGCGGCCCCCATGATACTGTGCAAACACCTGACAGAGCGAGTTCAATGTTAGGCTATTTTTCTGAGAAGTCGGAATTAGACGTATCCAAAACAAGCTGAGAATATACATGTGCCTGGCCAGATAAAAGGAAGATCAACAACATCCGGTTGTTAGTATGCGACATCAAATTTCCTATCAACGAAGGTAGCTCGCAAGTTCTAGGTAGGCCCCTCCAAGACCGGGGCATTGAAAACCTCGTCTGGTGGTTGTTTCGGGGCAAACAAAATTTCGTCAACTGGGACGATGAGGATCACAAGCCACTTTGTCCAGCGGTGTACCTTGTTCACCGTCCCAGCCACTGTACAAGTGTGGCTAGAGAAGAAGATGATTCCTTCCTTAGTCGCCCCAATGTTGAAGATTTTCTCAAAGGTCGTCAGCTCAAAGAAAATCTCCTTCAATCTCAGGGAGGAGAGGTATTCCATGATGATCGACACCCCGTTGGGATTAATCTGTGCTGGCATAAGTCTGAAATGCATAAGGATCTCGCAAAACTCCAGCCATAGCGGCAGACGGAGGTCGACCTCAAAGTGCCAAATGGGCGGCACCAATTGGTGAGTAAAGAAATAATTTATTCTCTCGTGGCTGTGAGGTATACTCGCACGGAATCCCTCCTCAGTGGGTGGGAAGAATCGTTCTTTGAAGTCCTCAAGGTCGGCGGAGTCAGTAATGGGTTCCTTGAAGGTCGCAGCCATGAAACTTGCAGCATGGCTGACTTTGCGAGAATGAGCATCCTCGACAAAAACCATCCTGAAGGCGAGAAGCGAGTAGCGAATTCATAAAAGCGAGCAACAACAAGCGAGCAAAGAAGAGGGTTCTTAAAAAGCAGCGCCATTTTACCCACCCCTCCCTCCTATTTATAGACAAAAGCGAAGCAAGGGGTAGCGTGCTTCCACGACAGAGTTCGGTGTCGAGTATCCCGCCAACTTTGAGCGGGTTTCCAAGAATGAACGTCAAGAGCGACCTACATACTCGCAAGAAGGATAGAAAAACACCTACATCAACAACGAGCCTAGAGATCTACATATCGATTCTTGCAAACACATAAAGAAGATTGTCACCTATGCACAAGCCAAAAGAAAGAGATAATCGCAAATTAATTGCTAGGCAGAGCGAGCTTCTTAAATAAATGTCCATATAGAATGCAAGAATGAATGAAGCAATATTATTACATAGCCAATGGTAAATTCACGGGATTGAAAGCAAAAAAAAAACTAAAGACCGTGTAGGATCCCTGGACGATCAGTTGGTTGAGCATGTTACCCAGCCCATCTTCGATCTCGTAGTCACTGCATATACTCATTTTCCTGATTCAGGAGTTCCTCGCATTGCAGGACGTCGTCATCCATCCTTGCTAGTCACCCCACCGGCCCGATGCTAGTCCGAATTGCGAAGAGTTCGTTGTGAAGCAGCTCCTGTCGGTGCTCCACGATCACGAGGCACTATTCCATAAAATTGATCGTGGAGTAGCTAGACTTCGCGAGGTTCATATGCTCCTCGTCTTCCTTCAACTTGGCTACCTCTTGTTTCAAGTGAGCCCAGACGCCAGCGAGGTTCGCAGATCGCTAGCTGATCAAATTTGATCTCAAGATTAAGATAGGTCGAGGCCAGTTTCTCTTGATACTCGCACAGAGGGAATCTTATGGCTTCAATCAATGCTCTCCCGAGAGAGGCAGGATGATCTACAATAAGGGCAACCTTCACCAAAGGCGAGATCAATCTGTTGTCTCTACTCTGGGAAGAAGAAGAGATGGGGCAGGAGGAAGAAGATATATTTGGATGATGCTCCTTCAATTTCATCCCAGCAAGAGAGGAGCAAGGCTCCTAAGCAGGATGAAGGAAATAAGGGAGAACCAAGGTACGAAAAGTGCAACAAGCTTGATCACATCAAAAAGAACTATTGTAGAGTTAATCTTCAGTCGGGGCACGCTACAGATATAGGAGTTGAATCCAGAATGGAAGAAGGCGGATGGGGGAACTGCTTCATGACAGATATGATGGCAACGTCAGTTCGTGACATGGCCTTCATCAACTACCAGGAGGACTAGATCGTGGACTCGGGGTGTGGTCATCACCTCACTGGAGACGAGTTAAAGTTCTCTTCTTTACATGCGTATACAGGTAATGATGTTATCATTACTGCTGATGATAATGTACATGTAGTGGAAAAAGAAGGAACGGTTTCTTTAGGCAGTGATAGGGGGTCACTCATCTTGAGGAGTGTTTATCACGTGTCGGGAATGAAGAAAAACCTATTCTCGATGACCAATGTTGTTGACACGGACTATCACGTTCTGTTTGGTAC
Source organism: Platanthera guangdongensis (assembly GCA_039583875.1). Lineage (NCBI taxonomy): Eukaryota > Viridiplantae > Streptophyta > Magnoliopsida > Asparagales > Orchidaceae > Platanthera > Platanthera guangdongensis. Next base: position 234,082,372 of record CM077153.1, read on the forward strand.
GACAGAAGTGAAGTATCTCTGGAACGTATCAGCGGTGAAAACTGACATGACTTATGTTGGGAGGAGATTGAATGACTTGTTTGTTTTATCAACAAGTTCTTATGTTGATAAGATGGGGGCTAATAACAACGTAGTTATCTAGCATAAAAGGTTGGGACATGTCGGGATAGATATGTTGAAGGCTATGGCCGGAAGAGGTCTGGTGAAAGACCTGCCTAGTCTTTTATCCCTGGGTGACGGTCATGTTTGTGCTGGGTGTCAGTATGCAAAGACTCATCACCTTCCATTTGAAAAAGTCCTTGTCAAGGTCCAAGACATCGTTGGAATACATCCACGGTGATCTGGTGGGACCGACTATCACCCCCAGTCTTGGAGGTAGCTGATACATGCTAGTGTTGGTTGATGACTTCACTAGATAAACTCAATTATATTTATTGAAAGAAAAGTCAGATGTTTTCGAGAAGTTTGTGGAGTTCAAGGAGCTCGTGCAAGGTCGGCTGAAAATGTGGATTAAGAAGTTGAGAACAAATAATGAAGGGGAGTTCACTTCAAATGAGTTTCTCAACTTCTGTAGAAAGCATGGAATTCAAAGGGAGCTTTCTTGTGCACATACTACACAACAAAATGATATTGCAGTGAGAAAGATCCGCGATCTAGCGGAGACCTGCAAGTGCTGGCTTCACTTCAAAGGAATTCCTATGGTCTTTTGGGCGGAGGGAATGACCTGCGGAGCGCATGTTATCAACCAGATGTCATTAAGCCCCAACAACATGAAGTCTCTACATGAGCTCATGTTTAAGTAGAAGTCTAGCGTGGGACACCTTCGGGTATTTAGATCCACATTCTACGTGAACGTTCCAGACTCGCTCAGGATGAAGTTGGATGTGAAGGAAAGGAAGCTTATCTTCATTGCCTACGATGAGCGGAATAAAGGCTGAAAGTGCATGGACCGTGAGACAAAGAAATTTGTCGTCTCAAGAGATGTAGTATTTAACGAGTTGACTTCATAACATGGTAGTTCTTGTGTGGAACTACAGAAGAGTATGGTGGATGGAAGGCAAGAATAAGTTGATGGTGATTTTCTGGAGGAGCTGTCTGTGTCCTAGGAGCTCAGCTACATCTAGCTCAGCAGCAGGTGCTTTTAGTTCTGGAAGCAGGAAGAGAGATGCTCCTAGTGTGCCAGGGAGAAGAGTTGATGCAAAAGAAATCGGTGGTGTGGTGATTCAAGGTTAGACCTTGCGAAGGTCAAAGAGGACCATTATTTCACCAACTCGATACAGGGACGAGAACATGATGAGCTTTGTCTCATGTTTCTTTGCAGGTCCTCTGGACGAGTGGGAGCCATCATGCTTTGAGAACGCCACTGGGATTAAGCAGTGGGAAGATGTAATGGATGATGAGATGGCTTCCCTCAGAAAGAATGAGACTTGAGATCTTGTGCCAAGATCGATGACATGACTAATGTTACCTATAAGTGAGTTTATAAGCTTAAGAAGAATGATAATAGTAGTATCGAACGATATAAGGTTTGCCTTGTAGCTCGGGGGTTCTCCCAGTAGTACGTAGAAGACTATGAGAATACGTTCAGTCTGGTGGCCAAAATGATTTCAGTTCGAGTGGTGATTTCCTTGTCGGCTTGCCAAGAATGGAAGATTTGATAGCTTGGCGTAAAGAACACTTTCTTTACAAAGAGATTGACAAAGATATCTTCATGGTCCAGCCACTTGGATATGTATCTAAAAAAATATCCAGGACATGTCTGTAAACTGAAGAAGGCCCTCTATGGCTTGAAGCAGACGCCTCGGGAGTGGTATGGAATGATTCACACATTTCTTTGGATGTTTTGCAATGAATCAAGTTTTGGAATGTGGAGTCATCTATAGCACTGACAATTATGTTCTGAGCCCTCTTGTCCATATTGGATAGAACTATCTCATCCTTGTCCATTTCCATATAGGTCTTATGTGTCCTTATGTTGGCATCAAGAATTGACACTATCATAGGTATGAAAGGTCCTTCCAATACTATGATGCATATTCTTGGATTTGCAGCCTCCATGAAGAGTCTAACCCTTTCTTTACAAATCTCAAAGTTTTCTTTAGAGCAGACTGAGAGTTTGATGGAATGGTTTTCTCTTTGAGCCATGATTTAAACTCTGTTAATCCTTAGGATTCTCACTAGGTTGTTATGCCTTTTTAGTTAACCTCCCTCTGATACTAATTGTAAAGTGTTTGTTTAGGATAGAGAGTGACCTAGAGGGGGGTGGGGGTGGTGAATAGGTCCAATTAAAATTTTGGATACTTTAAGTCACAAAAATTTCTTAGTGTGTTTATTAATCCAACCACAGTATTCAAGAGCATAGTTGATCTACTAAAAACAACACATAACAAATTTAACAAACACAACACACATCACATCACAACACATCACACATTACATTTATAGTAGTTTCCCAATTTATGGGTACATCCACTTTCCCCCTTCGCCTATCTAGCAATGAAATAAATTCGGCCAAACTTCTTTTCACTTTTCCTCAGATCCTCTGATCTTACAACTCAGTCAAAGCAATGTCCAACCTCAGATCCTCAAGATCCTACAACTCGGGTTCCACTTCAAGAACCCTACCTCGAAGTGCACCTACACTCCTACTCCTCAGGCTAACCCTTGGACTACAATCTCAGAACCTTCCAGTTCCTACAGCTCAGAGAAATTTTCCCTTCTCCTACCTCAGGATTTCAGCCCTATCTCAGCCTTTATAATTTAAGCTTACAACTCAGATAAATCAATCTCCTACAACTCAGATCTACTAATAGATCTTACAAAATTATTAAAATAGAAGGAATTTGTGTTTTGAAATGTCACCCAGAAAGAAAGATACTGGTGACTTCTTCTTGATCAGATCTTGATGTGAATTCGTCTCCCTTAACCTTGGCTGTGAAGAACAAGGTTCCACCCTTCTTAGCTTTTTCAAATCTTCTTTAAGGAGAAGGCAAGGTTGAATCTGGCTGGAGAAGAATGAAGTTGATACAAGATCTGCCTCCTCTCCACCTTTAGAATTTTGTGAAAATTATTCTTACTGATTTAGATGAGAAGAAGAATTATTTTGTTTCTGTTGTGTTGGTTTACTTATATAGGCTTTGACAAGAGTGACCGGCTGCCCCGGTTAATTCACTGACATCTGACAGTTCTAATAGTTGTCAAAACTTCAGGCTTCGAATTCTGGACTTAGAAGAATTTCTGTCTTGAAAGATTCTGCATGAAGGTGTTGACACTTCTTACTTAGATTCTGTCAACACCAGTCCTGGGTGTCGACACTTCTCTTATAGGGATGTAGACAACAATCTAGTGTGTCGATACGACTGGCTTCTTATCTCAACACAACTTGTATCAAATGTGTCGACACAGCCAGTGTCGACCCATGTCCTGGGTGTCGATACAGCTTGCTTCCAGTCTCGACATATCTTGTGTGAAATATGTCGACATTAGTCCTTAGTGTCGACACAGCTGGTTCTTTGACTAACGATGTCAAAACAAGTCCCGGGTGTCGACATAGCTTGATTTCAGTCTCTACATAACTTGAGTGAAATGTGTCGACATTATTCTTGAGTGTTGACACAACTTTTCCTTTTCAACACTACTTGAATAAGGGTGTCGACATTAGTCCTGAGTGTCTTGACACTTTTGTACTTAGTTCATTTTTCCTTCAACATAGAACCTGCACAAGTAAACTCAATATATATCAAATACAAATTTGTGTATATCATTGAGTTGAAAGGAATTCTCCAAATCAGGTACATAATTACCAATGTACCCAACAATTCCCTCCAGCTCTACAAGCACTCATCGATTACGTGAGGTTGGATGATTCTTTCCGAGCTTTGTCAAGCTCAAAAAGATCGGGGATTGTGTATAGCCTAGTGTTCGCCGAGTGGGATCACCAGGAGAGCAGTCCAGGGAGGTCGGCCTGCACCTGCCAGGTAGGCGAGCGGGCCAAGGGAGCTGGCCCGCACCCGCCCAGCACGCGGGCATCCCAGGACCGCGAGCCCACTTCATGCAGAAAGGGTGGGTGAGACGCGCTAACTAACTCGCGCTCACCTAGAGATAGCGGCGAGTAGCGTTCGCCAGCCCGCATCCGCCTAGGGTGGTGGCGAGTTGTACCCGCTTTCCCCTAAAATTGGGGTGCAAGTATCACGTGGTTAACCTAATTAGGTCTGCATTTAGCTCTTCAAAACAATGGAGTTACGCTATTGGCAAACCACTTTTGGCTGCATGTAACCATTCAGAATAACGGAGGTACGCTATTTGCATGCCAGGTTGTAAGACTATAAATAGGCCCAAGGGGGTAACTCGGAAGGCATGTTTGCTTATGCCATGGTTTTCTTAAGCTTTCTGAGGTATCCTTAGCTCAGCACTTGGCTAAGGAGGGGAAGCGCTCTAAGATGTTTTGGGTGTGTGGCGGGACCTCCGTGCTGGAGACTTGGGTCTGTTCCTTGTGCTAGGTCTTTAGTCGTTTAAGTTGTGAGAGAGAAATAAGTGTGCGATCACCCCTTCCCCAAGGGTTGAACTCCAACGAGACCAATTTTTCGGTTTCAATAGGGAGCCTACTCTATGCTTCGAGGAACTGATGGAGAGTACGACAAAAGAGATAAAGGGAGAATCAGTGAATCCGAAGTTCGCTAAAATGTTAGCTAGGTTAGAGGAGGATGAGGTGAAGGAGCAGGGAGGAAGCAGGCAGCAGGAAGCGAGGAGGAGAGAAAAGCCAATAGGTCAGAGGTTCTAGGGGCATCAATATGGTTGGGGGTGTAAAAATTTTAGAAATGCAAAAAACAGGAAACTAGGTCGTAGGAACACTCAACCTAACCAAGTCAAATAAACCAGATGCAAATCGAAGAGCAAGAAAATCTTATATTATCAAACTTCTTTACACTGCGAGGCATACATGACGAGACATGATTCGCCAATGTACCTGCTGGAAGCAAAAACATACAAGGCAAAACCTATTCAGGCGGATAGAACTAGGTAACCGCCAACTCTGCCGAACTGAACTAAGGATTTCGCTGAAGCCATCAAGTCGCCAGACCGTAACCTAACCGCATGGACACGCCATTATTCCAAGCTAAAGAACTCTATCTGCTATCTGCAAGTCTCCTAACATCATGGTCGCCTAGCCGCTAGATAATTCGCGAACAGATGTTGCTGAACTGAACAGACAGACCGCCAGAAGCGGACAACCTTATTGAACTGGGAAAGATTTCCAATGAGAAGACCGCCTGGTCACAAGCTGCATCCTGCTGCTAACTTCTGATTGTATCCGCAACTACCCGCACTGATTCCTGACGCAAAGTTAGAACCAAGTCTCTGGCTTCTCAGCGCTAGCTGCATAATTGTTCATTTAGTTTGTATTTTATGATGTGACAGGGGGTCTTATTTATAGGCATGGAGAGGAGTGTGGTCACCGCCCTAACCTATAGGATCACCACCCTTCTCACAGATAGCACAAGACCTATCCGCATAGTGCAGACACAAAGCAAGTCCGTAAAGGTCGCACAATGACAAGGCCAAATAAGCTAGAACCAGGACCTATCCGCCACACCCGCGGACACTGCGGATACTACCCCCAGTCTGCAACACCCTGCTGACACTACTCTAGTTCGCACAACCACAACCTGTGATTAAGGCACAATCCTACTTAGTCAAGATGTCATATAGATAGCCAGTCTGCATCAAATCAAGTGGATTGTTGAACAATAAGCGGACAGCGCGAGAAAGAAGCAACTGGACTTGGCTCAAAAATGAGACCAATTCCAAACAACCAAGAGCCCCTTTAAGCGAACTCAACTTGCCGGACTCAAGAACCAGTCTACACAATTCAGTGGACTCAAACACCAATCCGCACTAACCGACGAACTCTGTTGTCACCACTAAACCGCTCCACTAGAACAAGACCAAAGGCACAAACCATGTCAATCTTGCGAGCTTTAGAAGAGTCTGCATCAATCGGACTCGGCGAACTCCAGATGAGTCCGCAACTCCTGCAGATAACAACCATATCCGCCCGGCTATATCGTAGGAACAAGCTGACGTAGAAACGCAGCCGACCTGGCTAGTCACCACACCAGTCTGCGCGGACAGCCCACACAGGCCGCCACTTTCATTTCAAAAAATTTCAACACTCCCCCTTTAAATGAGAATTGGAAACCATCCCTAACATTCCCCGTAATTATTCAAACGGCCCCTTCGACAGCAGATTTGTGAAGATGTCTGCGATATTTTCCTCACTCTGCACATGCTCAACCATAAGAGATCCCTCCAGCACTTTCTCCCTAATGAAGTGCACTCAATGTCAATATGCTTAGTCCGCGTGTGATAAATTGGGTTATTAACTAGTTTAAGAGCACTTTCGTTATCATCGCGAAGTAAAGTGGGACCCCACACTTCTTCATGGATGTCATATACTAGCCTCCTAAGCCAGATGGCTTCCCTAGCTGCCAAGGCCGAAACCTTATACTCCGCTTCCGTAGTAGAGACAGACACTGAATCTTGCTTTTTGCTGCACCATGAGATACTTGTTGATCCACATGTGAAAATATAGCCAGACGTAGACTTTTAGTCGTTTAAGTCTCCCCCATAATTAGCATATGTGTAACCGTGCAGGTTGAAGCCAGTGTTACTCCCATAAAGGAGACCCATATTAGAAGTGGTCTTCACGTACTTTAAGATATTCTTGGCCGCTACCAGATGAGGCCTCCGAGGCTCTGCCATATATTGACTTAGTCGACCTACAACATAAGCAATGTCTGGTCTCGTAATCGTCAAGAATATAAGGCTCACAACCAGAGCCCGAAACACCAAGGGTTCTGGAAGAACCCTCACCTCATCAAGTCGAATTTTGAGACCAACATCCAGTGGAGTACAACAACTCTTCCCCTCCCACATGCCGAACCACTGAACGATCCATTCTGTATAGCCTCTTTGGGAAACAAGTATACCACTCTTTCTCCTCTCCACCTCGAGTCCAAGGAAGTGGTGGAGCTCATCCAAATCCTTTATCTCTGTTGAAACTTGTAGAGACTGACCGGTCTATATTCTAGTCGCAGCGATCTATCTGTTCAGCGAACTGGCGGTTTGTGAAAGTCTTTATTTCAAGGATAGCTAAATCACCTAGAGGGGGGTGTGAATAGATTTCTTAGTCCTTAGTGACTATCCTTTTCTTATCTTTTAGTTTGTTGCTTTAGTGATTGGTTAATTTCTTCTTTCAAGATGAGCTACATGCACAAAGAAAATCAACACAATAGAGTACACAAAGATTTATAGTGGTTCTCCAATCTTTGGGTACATCCACTCTCCTCCGACCTTGCCAACTTCCTATTGGTCAAGGCATCTGCTCAGCTCTATCTTCTTCTTCACAGCTCCCCAAGAGAATGTTCTTTAGAATTAATTGGCTGGATCTGTGAAGCACCTGCAGCAAGGGTTGGCCCTAGCAGCTATCTCTTTCTCAGAGAATCACCCTGAGCTTGATATCTAATGCAAATGAAGATGGCACCAGCAATCTTGCTGTTGAAGATGTTGATCTCAATAGCTAACTTGATCTACCACTTGACTTGCCTGTCTTGGGCTCTCTGTTCTTCAGCCACACCCACAATAATGGTGATTATGAAGAACTTCTGTAACAGTTAACTCTTTCGGTAAAGATCATTTCCTTTTATTTATTGAAACCCAATGGCTCTTTTAACAGTGGGTCCCACACCATTAATGCAGGATGCATCCTTACTTTAACGCCCAACTGACGTATAGTAGGACTGCGACGACTTTTGTCATGTACTATGGCATTGCCGCTAACAATTTGAATATTGTTGACTTTTTGACTTGCTAACATCAGCACCTGAAGACTTAGTTGTTGAAGCCAAAAAGGACCTCAACGGGAGTTCAAAACAGGGGTGCAACCAACACCTACTTCTCTCAAACCTCAACCATCGACTAGAGTCAAAGGACCTAAGACTGACCCAAAGCCTCAGCTGGGAGGTCCCACCTCACACCCGGAAGATCTCTGAGAGCTTCCCCTCTAAAGCCAAAAGCTGGGCTAGGAGCTCCTCAAAAAGCACTGGAAGTTGGAAGATAATGAAAGCTTGCTTTCTAAGGAGTCCTTATGGGTCTATTTATAGCCTTTGCTGACCTGAGGTTACTAAAAAACCCTTGGTTGGTCTGCCAATAGCCAAATCCTGCTGTTTTTCCTGAGGGTATAGAGGTAATTTTACCTAAGGGCAATTAGGTCATTTTACCCGAGGCCATGGGCCCCACTTGGCGAGAGCTCTGAGCCGAGAGCCTTCTGTCCAGAGCCCGACGCAAGCGGTCCCGCCTGCTTATAGGCGAGAGCTCCTTCAAGCCATGGGCTTGACGCTAGCGCAAGCGTTCCCGCCTACTTGGGTGAGAACTTCTCTAGGGCGAGAACTCCTCTGGCTAGGCTAATTGTGACCGCTTGTGCCTCCTGGTCTGGCTCAGCGAATATGGGGTTATACACAATCCCCGCTCGTTTTGAGCTAGCTCTGCGCTCGAAAAGACACGTCCAACCCGTAAATATTCGCTGAGCACGTGTCAACATCAGAGAATCTTTTGGTGGGCCGTACCGTGGCTATAAATACATGTGCCGATAGACGGTCATAAATCTCCCCTTGAATCGTCGTTCTTTGCTTGAGTTCTCGCCTACTCTCGCCATGCCTTCCAAGCGCGCCGACAAACCACTTCCGTAGGATCTTCAAGACTGCATCGATGAGGCACAAGCGCGAGCCAAGTCCAACAGCGCCTTGGTGGCCCCCTGGCTGGCGAGAAAGTCATCAGCCACTGAGCCTTCTCAGCCCAAGAGGAAGAAGAAGAAGGCGAAGGCAGTCCAGCGAGACCTGCCTCATGAGAACAGGAGCCCGCCTACCCCGACTCCAAGCCGCGCTGATGATCCCTCTCCGTAGAAGGTATGTCTAATTTGCTAGTCATTGAAATCACCAGTTGCTTATGTGGGGGGATTCGCAGCTGACGTGATACTTCTTGCAGGAAAAGGTTCCCGACGTCATCAGGTCCTCGCAGGAACCCTTGGACCCATCATCTCACCCCCTTGAGGACCAACCGTGGGTCTCGGAGGTGGCTCCTCCGCCTGACCCGAGAACTGCAGGTAACTTTTCTATTCTCGCTCTTAACTCATATCTCAGAACGCTGAAATGTCTTCCCGCAGCGCTAGCTTCCGCCCAGCCGGGTCTCGCTACCCGGGAGAACAAAGTAAGGGTCACAAATCAGCCAGCCCCCGCGGTTAATTCCTCCCTACCGGCGGGAGGAATGGATGCCGAATCTTCTGCAGATTCCCAGGATGTCAGCCATCCCGCGGGAGTGGATAACTCCCCCCTGCTTCCGGCCAAGCCGGGATCACCTCCCGCACAATCTTCCCCCTGGGAAAAGGAAAGCCAATCCACCTCCTCTAGGCCTCCTCGCCTGCCGTCGGCCGGTGGTTCTCGCCATACTGCAGGTATGCGGTATGCTTATCACAAATGTCGCTTAGCTCTTACCATAACCGTGAAATTCTTTTGTCAGGGGATCCGGGCTCGCGGTCGGGATCCGACGGGGAGGATGAAGAAGATGAAGAAGACGAAGATGGAGAGGGGGAGGATGGCGAGAGCTCCCCCTTCCCTTCATCTGACGAGATGGAGGAGATCTTGACCAGTGCCGGGAGCGCTAGAAGATGGGGGAAGAAGGTTGCCGTCGTCCTGTCAAAGCTTATCCGGCGAGAGTGGGCCCACGATTCCGCAACGAGAGAGTTCCACCAGTCGGTGGAGAAGAGGCTGGAGGCTCTGGAGCGGGATTACTTCATCGGCGAGACGGATCGGCCAGACGGGCCTTCCGCCGGGTCCTCTCCCGAAAGGGGGATCGCGCGGATCTGAGACATGTCTCGCCGGATCAACATAGGATGCACCGTCCTATCGTACTACTTCAACCCGTAAGCGCCACCGAGGACCAGGCAGCGGGAGCGAGGACGATGGAGGTGGGAGCCCTATTGATTCGCGAGACCTCTCCTTTCTTGCTCCCGGCCTTCCCCTTCACCAATGTACCCTTATTTATTCTCGTTAGTCTGTAGTCAATAACTTCTGCTATTATTACTGTTATCTTTTGTTCAGTTCTCGCTTTGCGGGAGTAATTTCTGACAGTATTATTATTATTATTATTATTTTTACTCAGCTCTAGCGCGACGAGAGTAACCCTGCTTCTACTTGTTTTACTTGTCGCGCGTCATCTCGTTATGCTAGCGCTAATCATCTGTCAGTCAGTCACTGTCAGAGTCGGGCGGGAAAACGAAGCGCCGCCGACTTATGGCGTGACAGCTGTACCCCCGCTGCCTTTTTGAAAACAATCATGATGATCCCGACTTTCTATAAATATAGGGTCCACCTACTACATTTATTTCTTCGATCCGACTCCTCTCTTTCCTCTTGTCGCTTTCGCGGTTTGCCAAAAGCTTTCACTTGCTTTCGCCTTCTCCTCCCGTTCTCGGACGGTTCTCACTCTCGCCTCCCTCCTAAAGTCCTCGCCTACCATTTCTCCAACACGATGACGGGCGGAAGCGATGGACGTTCAAATTGCGCGGAAGCCTTCCAGGAGCACCTGTTTCCCTCCTGCACCCTCACCATGGATGAGTTTAACCTGACCCAAACTCACTACGTTCCCGCCGGCTTCACCGCGCGGAACCCCGACAACCACGATAAGGTAAACAGCGCGGGGGAGGGGGATCTCTCCATCCCCCTTGAGCACTTTGAGGTGGGCTTCCGCCTCCCGCTGTGGCCCGAGATGCGTCAGGCCCTCCGATATTACGGAGTGGTCCCTGCGCAACTGAATCCAAACTCGGTCGCGATTCTGGTGGCTTTCATTTGCTACATGCAATCCGAGAGGATTGAGTTCAGCCTTCCAATCTTCCGGAAGATGTTCACCTTCTGCGCCAAAGGTGGGGTGGTCTTCTTTTCAGGGCAGCTGCTCAAGACCATCGGTCTCTCCAACAAGCACCACCACTGGGGCGAGAGGTTTATCTTCGTTTCTGGCGACTTCGGGAACGTGCCTCTCATGCCCATTCAATATGAGGACGCCCCCTACAAGCCGCCTTCCTTGGGCTCGCGCGAGAGCGCCCTCCTTGAGTTCTTCGGAACTAAGGACTTCGACGTCCAATTCCTCCGGCGGGACGTCGATTCACTCCTCCCCGTGCCTCCGGGGGAAGGAAAGGTCTCACCTTTGCCTCGCTATTCCCTTCCTTTTTAATGGTTAGAACCAAGTGCTGTTGCTTTCATAGGAGAGCGCGAGATCCCCCTACACCAACCCTTCGACGAGGCTCGCACTACCGAGAGCCAACCTACGAGAGACCCATTGGCTCTCGCGAATGACGTGGCCCAAGCTTGTCAGGATGAGCCGGCCCCGCTCCCTTCGGCTGGCGCCGGGAAGCGAGAACCCAGAGCCCCTCTGCCCCCACCGCTCAAGAGGCCCAGGATAACAGCTGCCGAGAAGGAAAAAGCTGCTGCGGTGCCGCCCTCCCAGCCTCCCGCTGCAGGCCGCTCCTTTGAGGAGCTCTTACAGGATGCCAATGAGATCGCGACTACCAGGGGTGGCACTGAGATGCTTGCCGAGAACCCCCCAGCCCCTGGTGGAGCAGATGGCACGGGAGTCGCCGCCGAGACCTCCGCCCATCCTCCGCCTGGAGAGGTGCCATGGGGTCACCGCAATTTCGTTCTCGGCATGAAGTGCCTGGACGCGGAAAACAAGCCGCTTCTTCAGTGGGACCCTGACATCAACAGGGTCTCAATCTCGTCTCTTCTGCCCAGCTGGGCGGAGCGAGACGAGGTCACCAGCGAGGCCTTCGCCTTGGGCTACTGCCTCTACAGCCGGGAGGACGCCAGCGTTTATGACAGGATGTCCACCAGGCTCCTGGCATATGACTCCACCCGGGCTCTGATGCGCGGGATGGAGCTTGCGCACATGTGTGCTCGCCCGAGTATCACCATTGACCGCAACTTCCAGGACATGCTCAAGGCCAGGGAGGACGTGGTTGCTCAGGTGGCTACGTTGAAGGAGGAGCTGGCAGAAGCCAGGCAACAACTGTCTTCGCGCCGAGCGGAAGAGGTAAGCGAGACCTTTCACGGCATTCGCTCTCGCCACGACAGATTTCAACTCCATTCTTTTCCTTTCATGCTAATCTCTCGCTACGCAGGATTCCGCTCAAGCTGCGGCGCTTCGTGCGGAGCTGGCCCAGGCGCGATACGATAACGTCCTGTTGAGGGACCAGATCCTGCGCCTGGAAGCGCATGCTCCCCCTCCTCTGGACGAAAGGTTGAAGAGCCGCTACTGCTCCGTCTATGATGTCGACAAGCTCCTCCAGGCCAACGTGCAAGCTATCGTCAAGCTGACCTTGGAGACGCTGCGAGATGTCGGATGCCTGGACGGGATGGGCAAGATCATTACCGCTCAACAGCTCGTCCCCTGGCTCTTCGAGCATGTCCCGAAGCCCCCGGGCGCGCCTGATACCCCGCCCTCGGATGTCCCGAAATCCCCTGCCACGAGTGGCGAGACATCCTGGGAGAGCTCAGGCGAGAGCTCCAGCGGGAGCTCAAGCGGGAGCTCTGAGGGGTACAGCTTGTCTCCCTGAAGGCCCCCCTTTTTTCTTTTCCTTTTGTTGTACTGAGCGAGAACACTCTAACTCTGTAATTATATAAAATACATAGTAAACGTTACATTGTAAAAGTTTTGTATTGTATTGCCCTTTTATTACTAATGTGCTTAATGCAATTGTTTTGGACGAGTGCTTCTTAAGCACGCTTCCGCCGAGGCCCTTGGCCTCCCTAGGGTAGTCTCCCTTAATGATGAATAGGCGAGAACCTGCCGAAAGAACCCAAGGCTTAGACATTTCGCTTCCGCGCTCTGCCGAATATCGTATGCCGGGATCATTGCTCGTGGGCCCTTCGAGACGAGGCCACCCCCCTTTACCTTGCGCGAACCGTTCAAAGCTTTCGCATAACGCTTCCCCCTGTCTATCCAAGAATATTATTTGGAGCCTTCCCGCCGAGAACCTTCTTCAGCGAGATCTCCCTGGCGGGGATTTCCCCGCTGAGAACTATTCTGGCCGTGACCTTTCCTCTCTTTACCTCTTTCCAGTTCGTGTTCCGGGTGCGTTTCCTGCTTTGTTCAAACCAAACCTATCCCCCACAGGCGAGCCTTCGGACCTGCCAGCTAGATGAGAGCCTGCGCAGCGGGTCTACCTGGGGTCGAGCCGAGCTCGGGGTGCCGATGAAGTTCTCAAACCAAACCTATCCCCCACAGGCGAGCCTTCGGACCTGCCAACTAGATGAGAGCCTGCACAGCGGGTCTACCTGGGGCGGAGCCGAGCTCGGGGTGCCGATGAAGTTATCAAACCAAACCTATCCCCCATTGGCGAGCCTTCGGACCTGCCAGCTAGATGAGAGCCTGCGCAGCAGGTCTACCTGGGGACGAGCCGAGCTTGGGGTGCCAATGAAGTTCTCAAACCAAACCTATCCCCCACAGGCAAGCCTTCAGACCTGCCAGCTAGATGAGAGCCTACGCAGCGAGTCTACTTGGGGCCGAGCCGAGCTCGGGGTGCCGATGAAGTTCTCATACCAAACCTATCCACCACAGGCGAGCCTTCGGACCTGCCAGCTAGATGAGAGCCTGCGCAGCGGGTCTTCCTAGGGTCGAGCCGAGCTCGGGGTGCCGATGAAGTTCTCAAACCAAACCTATCCCCCACAGGCGAGCCTTCGGACCTGCCAGCTAGATGAGAGCCTGCGCAGCGGGTCTACTTGTGGCCGAGCCGAGCTCGGGGTGCCGATGAAGTTCTCAAACCAAACCTGTCCCCCACAGGCGAGCCTTCGGACCTGCCAGCTAGAAGAGAGCCTGCGCAGCGGGTCTACCTGGGGCCGAGCCGAGCTCGGGGTGCCGATGAAGTTTCCTCAAACCAAACCTATCCCCAACAGGCGAGCCTTCGGACCTGCCAGTTAGATGAGAGCCTGCGTAGCGGGTCTACCTGGGGCCGAGCCGAGCTCGGGGTGCCGATGAAGTTCTCAAACTAAACCTATCCCCCACAGGCGAGCCTTCGAACCTGCCAGCTAGATGAGAGCCTGCGCAACGGGTCTACCTGGGGCTGAGCCGAGCTAGGGGTGCCGATGATGTTCTCAAACCAAACCTATCCCCCACAGGCGAGCCTTCGGACCTGCCAGGTAGATGAGAGCCTGCGCAGCTGGTCTACCTGGGGCCGAGCCGAGCTCGGGGTGCCGATGAAGTTCTCAAACCAAAGCTATCCCCCACAAGCGAGCCTTCAGACCTGCCAGTTAGATGAGAGCCTGCGCAGTGGGTCTACCTGGGGCCGAGCCGAGCTCGGGGTGCCGATGAAGTTTCCTCAAACCAAACCTATCCCCCACAGGCGAGCCTTCGGACCTTCCAGCTAGATGAGAGCCTGCACAACGGGTCTACATGGGGCCGAGCCGAGCTCGGGATATTTGCAAAACACATAACTGTGTCCTATCATAAAAATTTCACAATAGTCAAAAGAAAATCAACTGATGCAGTATAATAAGTTTAATTTTGAGATACATGGTTACATCCTTCTCATTTCAGGGGTAGAAGCGTTTTAGGTCATCACCGCTCCAGGTGTGACTTAAGGCCCTCCCCTCCACGTCCTGGACGTAGTAACCTCCTGTTCCGAGGACTTCCTTTACTATGTACGGTCCTTCCCAGTTCTCGTTGAGCTTGCCCACGGGAGCCTACCTTCCTGCCATGTCAACCTTTCTCAGCACCAGATCTCCTTCGGCAAACTGCTTGACCCTGACATGCTTATCAAAATACTTGGCCATCTACCGCTTGATCTCTTCTTGCCTGATAGCTGCCACATCCCGCAGTTATTCCACCATGTCTAGTGAGAGGCGTAACCCCTCCTTGTTTTCCAACCTCCCAGTCTCACCTCCTTCTCCCGCGGCTGTGACTCTCGGGGACCGAACCTCAAACTCAACTGGTAGGACCGCCTCACACCCGTGAGAAAGCTTGAAGGGGGTCTCACCTGTGGCCGTGTTTTGGGTTGTTCGCAAGGCCCACAAGACCGAGGGAAGCTGCTCCACCCAATTTCCTTTTAAGTTCTCCACCTTCTTTTTGAGCAGGTTTACAACGATTTTGTTTGCCGCTTCAACCTAGCCGTTGCTTCAGGGGTGGTGGACAGAGGCAAATCTAAGATCTATCCCCAACTGGGCGCAGAAGCTGATGAATTCTTCGCTGGCAAACTGGGGACCGTTATCTGTCACTATCGCTTGAGGCAGCCCATGTCTGCATATGATCCCCCCCAGATGAATTTCCTTATGACTTGCGAGGTAACCTTGGCCAGTGCCTTAACCTCCAGCCATTTGAGAAATATTCGATCATGACCAAGAGGAACCTCCTCTATCCACTAGCTGGAGGAAAAGTTCCAACTAAATCCATCACCCAGATGTCGAATGGCCATGGTGCCATGATACTTTGGAGCCTTTGAGCTGCCAAGAGCTGAAGGGGGGCGCAGAGCTGGCATTTTTGACATCTCCTTGCGAACTCCACGGTATCCTTCCTTAGGGTGGGCCAGAAGTACCCCTGCCTGACCACCCTTGCTTCCAACATCCTCCCTCCAGAATGACTACCGCACTCACCTGAGTGCACCTCTCCCAAGATCCTTAGGATCTCTTCCTCGGTCGCACATCTAACCAGTAGCCATGACAACATCTTACGATGCAGGACCCCCTCTATCATCAGGTAGTGAGCTGCCTTGCGCCTGAAGCTTTTCCCGTCCTTGGTCCCCTCAGGAAGTTCACTGGTGGTTAGGAAGGTCACCAATGGATCCACCCACGAGGGTCACCGATCCACCACCATCAACTCTCCTTCCTCGATAGCCGGTCAAAATAGCTTCGTCAAAGTCCCTCCTCCCCGAGGTCCAGACTTAGCCAATCGATCGGCAGCTATGCTTTCTTCCCTTGGAACATGTTGTATTGAGAACGACCGGAAACCACTGATGATCTCCCTTACTTTGGAGAGGTACTTTATGAGGGTAGGCTCCCGAGCTTCAAACTCTCCTCGGATCTGCGATGCTACTACCTTTGAGTCCGTGAAAGCCTCCACATCCTGAATCTCCAGCTCCTTTGCCAAGCGAAGGCCGGCGATCACGGCCTCATACTCCGCTTGGTTGTTGGTTACTGGAAAATGGAAATCCACCGCCTGCTCTATCGCGACTCCCTGGGGGATTATCAGCACCACTCCTCCCCCGAGGGAGTGCTTTCCCGAGGCCCCATCAACCATCATCCTCCACACTTCCTGTGGCTGCTGCTCTCCCTCGACTTCAACAACATAGTCTGTCAGGAAGTCCGCCACTGCTTGCGCCTTGATGGAGAGTCTCAGAACAAAAGAAATGTCGAACTCGCTTAGTTTGATGGACCACTTAGCGAGTCTTCCCGAGTGCTCCACTCCTTCAAATATCTTGCGAAGAGGATGGTCAGTCACCACCCTAATCGAATGTGCTTGAAAGTATGGCCGGAGTTTCCTTACGGAGATGACCAAAGCATAGGCTAGCTTTTCGAGGATGGGGTAGTAGAGCTCTGCTTTCTTCAATATCCGGCTGACGTAGTAGATGGGCCGTTGCTTCTTTCCTTCTTCCCTCACTAGGACGGAGCTTACCGCTTCCGCTCCCACTCCAAGGTACAAGGTCAGGTCCTCCCCTTATTTTAGGCTCTGAAGCAGAGGAGCCTGAGAGAGCTGTCTCTTCAACCCCTGAAAGGCTTCTTCGCACTCGGCGGTCCATTCAAACCTCTGGTTCCCCTGCAGCACCGTGAAGAATGAGGAACACTTGTCTCCTGACCTGGAGAGGAACCTGCTCAGCCCAACTAGTTTCCCTGTCAAACGCTGGACCTCCTTGGCATCGCGAGGTGTTTCCAAATCCAGGATGGCCTTCGCCTTATCGGGGTTGGGTTCCACCCCAGCCGGAGTCAAGAGATGCCCAAGGAACTTCTCGCGGCTGGCCACAAAGACACACTTCAAGGGGTTCAGCCTCATCTTGAACCTCCTTAGGGTGGCCAACGTCTCTTCTAGATCCTTCAGGTGCGAATCCATGCACTTGCTTTTGATCAATAGGTCATCGACGTAGACCTCCAAGTTTCTCCCCCTTTGGTCTCAGAAGACCCGATCCATCATGCGTTGGTATGTAGCCCTTGCGTTCTTCAACCCAAAGGGCATCATTTTGTAACTGAAGCATCCCACCCTCGTGATGAAGGAAACATCCTTGACATCGGGAGGTTGCATCCGGATCTGGTGATAACCTGAAAAAGCATCTAAAAAGCTCATGATAGAAAAACCGATGACTGAATCAACCAGCGCGTCGATCCGAGGCACGGGGTAACAATCCTTAGGGCATGATTTATTTAGTAAAGAAAAATCAGTACACATTCTCCATTTATCACCCCCTTTCCTAACCATTACCATATTGGAGATCCAGCCTGGATACTGGATCTCTGAGATGAAGCCGGCCTCCAGTAGCTTCCAGACCTCTTCGCGGATGGGCTCCTCCAGCTTAGTGGCGATGGATCTCATCTTCTGGCGTATGGGGCGAGTGCGGGGGTCCAGGTTCAGGTGGTAGCAGGCCATGTCCGCGTCGATGCCCGACATGTCTGCCGCGCTCCAAGCAAAGACGTCGATGTTGCTTTGAATACAGGCCCGCACTCGCTCCCGGTCCTCGGGACTCAAGCCCCCGCTGATCCGCACCCTTTGCACCTGCCCTGTGTTGGTGTAGACCTCCATCTCCACCACTTCTTTGGCTGGCTCCAGCCGCGACTGCTCCAAGCCGACCCTTGCTTCTTCCTCCAGCTCTAACTCCTCCCTTCCTACCTCTTCCTCGATCTCCATCGCTTCCTCCAGCCCCTCCTGCTGCTGCTCGACTTCCACGCCCCTCTGGGCCTCTCCCTCAGCTCCTCCTGTTTCTTATTCTTCTACCTCCATCTCCCCTTCCGGGATCTCCTTCTCCTCGTCCCTCTGGACCCCCAGCACTTCTCCTTCCTGCTCCTCCTCAATCTCCTCCCCTCTGACTTCTTCCTCAACCTCCTCTCTCGTCTCCTCCAGGCTCATCTCCTCCCCAATAACCTTTTCATGGGTCGCCATCTTCTTCTCCAACTCCTCTGCCTCTTCCATCCATGATATGGTGTTGATCGCCGTAACATAGCACTGTCTTGCCACCTTCGGGTCCCCCCTGACCCTGACCTGCACCCCTCCATTGTTGAACTTGAGGCACTGATGAAATGAGGAGGGGACGCAGCGAAAGGCGCTGATGAGGGGGCGCCCAAAGATGGCTTTATAGCTGCTTGGGGCATCCACAATTACGAACCTACAGTTCCGTGACACCCCCCTAACTTCACGTGCAGCCCTACTCCCCCTTCTACTTCCTTCCTCTCTCCAGAGAACCCGAATAGCGTCCCATCCGAGGCTAAGATCCTTTTCCCTTCCACCCTCATCTCATCGAAGGCCTTCTTGAAGATGACATTTACCGAACTCCCGTTATCCACCAGTATCCTTGAGACCGTGAAATTCTCTAACGCCGTCTGGATCACCAGGGCGTCACAGAACGGATCCTCGTAGTCTGGCATGTCTGCCGATGAGAAAGTGATTTTTTCTTCCGGTGGGAGAGCCTGGGAGGTAGAGGCGACTCCTCTTCGATACATGGATTGCAGGCTCCCCTTGCGAGTTGCCTCGATCCCTACTCCTCCGTGAATCACCCCGATTCCTCCCTGGGTCCCCACGTCTACCCGATCTTCACACCGATCCTCCATCTCCCCCTACTATACTTCCACGATCCTAACCGGCGGATCCAGCCTGCCTACTCATATTGCTTCTCTCATCTCCAATAACTCGGGGCAGGTGGCCGTTGCGTGACCCTCCTCCTGGTGGAAGTCACAAAATAGCAATGCCACCCTACCCCTTCTTCCTTCCCCTCCTCCTCTTCTCCCTGCTCCTCGAACTCCTATCCTCGCTCCTCTTCCTCTGCCTACCTCCATAGCCTCTTGCGGCGGCGGGACTCGACCCCTTGGCTCCTGCCTCCATGCCGGTTGGTCGAACCTCCTGGGTTCCCGCAGATTATCTCTTCCCTGATAGCCTCCTCCTTGGCCCTGGGGGTGACCCTCCTGGGGCCTCCAACCCAATCGGTTGTTCGGCTCCCGTGCCCCCCATCCCTGCTGTTGCCCCTGCCTCTAGGGATCTTCCCTCCTCCTTTTTTCTCTCTACTCCCTCTGCTCCCTCGGCTCCTTCTGCCTTCCCGCTGTAGGTTCATTCACATCATCCTTTGCTAGCCTGGCCAACTTCCTGGCGAATGCTGGGTTTGCTCTCTCGAAGTCTATCTCCTTGGCTGCCCTATCCATGAGCTCCTCAAAGGAGGGGGGGGGGGGGCACTCTCTTCAACTCCATACTAAAAAATCCCGGCCTCAGCCCCAGGGTAAAGGCGAGCATCAACGCGTACCCTGGGACCTCCTAGACCAGGGGGATCTCTTCCTGAAACCGATCGACATAGTGACCCAATGTCTCATCCGGCTTCTGCCTCACCGCAAACAGGCACTCTGCCTCCTTCTTCCGCTTCTTCGAAGTTGAGAATCTCAACAGAAAACTTCTTCGCAGATCTTCAAAGCAGTAGATCGACCTTACTGGCAACTGGTGGAACCAGTCCCGAGCCTTCTCCTTCAACGTGATTGCAAACAGCCGGCATTTGAAGGCATCCATCATATGTCTTATCGAGACGACATCTTCAAACCACTGCACGTACTGTACAGGGTCATCTTTTCCTGAGAAGTAGGACATGTCAGGCTCCAGGAACCCCTCTGGTACCGGAGCTGAGATGATGAGCTCGCTGAACGGGCTCTCGCCTCCTGCCTGGCGAGAGGGCACGTCCCGCGGCCTCGGCTGGCTAGCACGATCCGCGAGACCATGACCAGGGAAGAGCTCTTGCACTGCTGCCTCCCTCTCGCCTAAATCCGTCAAAGCCTCCTTGCCCGGGCGCTGGCTCTGGCCTAGGAAGAGCTCCCGCGCCGCCACGTCTCTCTCGCCAGCCTCCGCCGGGACCTCCTTCCCCGGGCGCTGTCCAGGGGCGTTCTCGCCCAAGAGCGGGACCTCCTCTATCGGAACCTAAGGTGTGGCCCACTCGCTTTTGGCCGAGAAGGCCAAGCTGATAGTCTACAGGACTTCTCGCCTGAATTCATCCAACATCTTCTTCGCTGCTTCCTCTACACGGGTGGGAGAGCCTCCAGAACCAGAGCCTTCACCTTCACCTCCATCCATGGGACGAAACCTAAGGATTTCCTGTATCAGCTGCTTTCCACGCTCACCGCACCAGAACTGTTGAAGCCAAAAATGACCTCAACGGGAGTTCAAAACAGGGTGCAACCAACACCTACTTCTCTCAAGCCTCAACCCTTGACTAGAGTCAAAGGACCTAAGACTGACCCAAAGCCTCAGCTGGGAGGTCCCACCTCACACCCGGAAGATCTCTGAGAGCTTCCCCTCCAAAGCCAAAAGCTGGGCTAGGAGCTCCTCAGAAAGCACTGGAAGTTGGAAGATAATGAAAGCTAGCCTTCTAAGGAGTCCTTATGGGTCTATTTATAGCCTTTGCTGACCTGAGGTTACTGAAAAACCCTTGGTTGGTCTGCCAATAGCCAAATCCCGCTGTTTATCCTGAGGGTATAGAGGTAATTTTACCTGAGGGCAATTAGGTCATTTTACCCGAGGCCCTGGGCCCCACTTGGCGAGAGCTCTGAGCCGAGAGCCTTCTGTCCAGAGCCCGGCGTAAGCGGTCCCGCCTACTTATAGGCGAGAGCTCCTTCAAGACAGGGGCTTGGCGCTAGCGCAAGCGTTTCCGCCTACTTAGGCGAGAACTTCTCTAGGGCGAGAACTCCTCTGGCTAGCCTAATTGTGACCTCTTGTGCCTCCTGGTCTGGCTCAGCGAATATGGGGTTGTACATTAGTTAAAATTCAAACATCAGTAGTATAGGCATTGAGTGTGTGTGCTTCACTCAACGCCAAAGTACTTAAACAATTTTATTGTCTCTTGGCATTGAGTGAGTTACCTTCACTCAAAGTCAATCTACTTAGAATAAAAAATCTGTTTCTAGGCGTTGACAGCGTTGAGTAAGTAATGCACACTCAATGCTTTTTACCTTAACAATTACTGCAGCCTCTTCTACATGCATGGCGTTGAGAGAGTTGAGTGGATATACTTCCCTCAATGCCATGTGCCTTCACCACATTCTGCACTTTAGGCATTGAGAGCGTTGAGTGAACATCCCTCCCTCATCGTTATCTTCCTTAGACATTTCTGCTTCTTCAGTAACTTAAGCATTGAGAGCGTTGAGTGAACATGCCTTACTCAACGTTTTTTGCTTTAACTCATTCTGTATAAAGGCGTTGAGAGATTTGAGTGAGCACGCCTCACTCAACGCTTTCTGCCATAGCCAGATTTTCTCTTTTCAGAAATCAGTTTGAGTTCGACAAACTCAGAACTCAGTTCGACGAATAAGAAAAAACTCAGTTCGACGAATTTAGAGTTCAGCTAGACGAACAAGTGAAGCTGAGATCGACGAACTTAGGACTTAGTTCGACGAACTCTGAACTCAGTTCGACAAAATTGGACTTAGCCAATTTTCTAAAACTCTGAGCTTAGTTCGACGAATGATTAGCTCAGCTCGACGAACTTTGAGCTCAGCTATTCAACTATTTTGAAGCTAAGGCGTTGAGAGAGTGAGCTACACTCAACGCCTGTGGACTTGGCTACTTTTTAACTCATTTCTCTTCAGGCTTTGACTGTATTAGCCTGACTCATAGCTTTTTGATGTATGACATTGAGTGAGTTGACTTCACTCAATGCCTGTGGACTTGGCCACATTCTAAGCTTGCCACTTCATGGCTTTGACTGAATAGGCTTTACTCAACGCTATAAGTCATCTGTCATTGAGTGAATGATCTTCATTCAATGCCTGTGGATTTAGACAGTTTTCTATCTTTCCACCACTTAGGTAAGATTTTTCCTATCTTAGACACTTAGACTACCTGTCTCATCATTGCTTATCAGGACAATCTGCAATCATTAATCTTGAACACAAGTTAGATCACAATATGTGTATACATTGTTTGTTGATCCTTCTTCAAATTCAGGACATTGAGATCAATGGACCCAACCATCTCCACATATTTGAAGAAGTCAAAACCTAAGCAAATGTATACACTAACATACTTATGTTATATATATAAAACACATCATCACAGCCTAATTCTGATAAATCATAGACATATCAAATGATGTAGCAGATAAGTCAAATCATAGCAATTGGTGAGTTAGACAGATCATAATTATAGCAAATGGTTGTTCTATTTAATCATATATGGAATAAATGTTTATGCAATTTAAACAAAGTGTTATATCCTTAGCCCTATAAGCCGGACCTGAAACATTTTAAGTTTTAGGTTCCCTTATCATAATCCCACTGCCTCTGGATTTCTTTGCCGGCTTGTCTTCAGCACCTGCTATCATCATTCCCTTCTTATCAGCTTCATCAACAGCCTTAGCCTTAGTAGCTCCAGCTTCAGCTTCAGCTTTATCCTTTTGTCTCTCAAAATAGCTGAAGGGGTTGGGGAGGTATTTAGATGGTTCCACGACATCAGGAGTGAGAAGATCTGTCTTTTTGTTCCTCCAGAAAATCCTTCTTTCTGTGTCTCTCTTTTCCATCTTATCTCATTCAGTCTTGCTATATCATTTATCTCTGTCTGATTTATTATTTTTGACCTGATACCAAGCAAGCAAGATGATGGATCTGGACTCTGTGCTCCATTACTTGAAATCAAGTCGTTTTTTCATTTCTTCTCTGTATTTTCTCTTTCTCATCCTGATTTCTTCTTCTGTTTCAATAGTTTCAACAGTCATCTCTTTTGTATGTAGTGTCTGGTTTACAGTGTGGCTGAAAGAGGGAATTTTAGCACCAGTGGGATGCACTCCCCACTGATTACCAACACTATCATGATCTTCTACATACATCTCATACTCTTGATTATCTTGGGCAGGTTCTCTGCTCAAATTTTCTAGTACTTGAGCAGGCATCATTGGGATATTGTCATATTGTACTGGCTCTAATCCCAATGAGCCTCTCACAATATTTGTTGCCCAGACCATGTTTTCTGTATTGGTCCTTATGAATTCTATCTCCCCCTTTTTTGCTTCTTCAATTAGAGTATTGGTCTGGGAGCTGCTTGTTTTGCCTCTTTCTACTTCCAGGTAGTTTACTCCAGCAGTGACATGGTTGTTGACTTCCAACATATGGTCATCAAGCATCTTGGTGCAGACATCCATTTTTGTGAAGATTTCACTGTTCTGTTCACTTCTCAGAATTTTATCATTTTCATGGATTGTCACACTATTCTTGGCCTGAATCTTTTGGTTTTCTATGATAACAATAATGTTCCGGCCTGACAGATCCAGCTTCTCCATTGTAAAGTCTGCAGCTCTAGCAGCTCTTGTGAATAATTTTACTATTTCTCCTTTCAATAGATTAAGTTCAAACCTTATAGATTTGATCTCAGTTGCAAGATCATTTCTAACGTCTTTGAGGTCATCAACCATATAATTTAGCAGTGCCCTCCTTTGATCATCCAGTAAACCCTTTAGCTGGGCCAAGAAAGTTGGTGGCAGCTGGTCAACTCTGGTAGATGTGCCCTCATCCAGAGCTTCTTGTACAGGCATGCTCCCAGTTTCTTGAGTTGTGTCATTTTCAGGATGTGGTGAGCAGTAAGCTTTATCATGACTGTATTCCTCTTTCTCAGATTCTGAGGAAACTAAATCATGTACTTAATGAGGAAGGAGATCAGATGGTATCTCCCCCTCAATCTCTGTCATGCTTTCATTAGCATGCAGATCAGCAACCACAACAGTAACCTTTTTATCAGCTATAGCAGACAGTACCACTATTGGAGGAACCTTCAGTTGCTTCCCTACAAATAATGAATTATGCATTATCTCTTACATCAGTTGCTCCCCCTCAATTATAGCCTTCCTTTCCTCAGTACTTGGAATTTCCAAGACTTTATCCTGTAGTACTGATGCTAAAGATCACGGCAGTGAACCGGTCGCACAAGTAATATAAAATGGGGGTTTTCCCAAGTATCGATCTCACAAGGAACACAGTAAGGTGGAGTTAATTTCGAGGAGGACTTGAGATTGAAGTCCTCAGGTCGGAGCTAACTAAGGGGAGGTTTTGATGTTGCGGAAACAGAAAATAAAATGCTAACAACTACTCCTATGCAACGCCGCTATGCGATGCTTTGCCAGGCGGGATGGAAGACTAGTCGGGCTGCTATGCACTGAATCGCTAGGCGGATGGAAGAGTAGGCTCGCGGATGAGGTGGTGAGAATGGCGGGATGAGGGTCGTAAGCACCTCTTCGCAATGCACGCCACTAGCAATTGCTAGTGCGCCAAGGGTGGATGGATGGTGGATGGACTATGGCACAACTCAAGTAAATATAACGAAAACATACAATCACATAGACATAATTGTACACAATGTTTACACACTAAGCATACTTCATCAATATAAATAGGTTTAAACACCAATATTCAACAAGAAAGCAAGTACAAGACAAGAGATCGACCGAATCCGAAGCCTTGCTGAGGATTCACAGTTGGAATCGTCGGGTTGTCATTCCGCATCCAAGCTCGGTCCTCAACTGCGTCCGGGGTAGAGAAGGGCTGTCACCACCTTCCAATGGCCCGTCTTATTCGTCTCACGATCACGGACGAAGTTTGCTAGCTTTCCTTTGCTTGATGGCTATGGCGTCAAACCCTACTTGAAGCTCATGGATGAAGGAGAAGGCCGAGAGGAAGCTCCGGCTTGGATTTGGCGGTGAAAGCTTGCCCGGAGCACCTCCTTAGGGTGGAAGATGAAGGGGAACGGTGGAGAAAGCGGAAAACGGCGGAGGAGGCGAGCGATCTGTGGATCCTGCGGATTAGGGCTAGACCTGCACTATTTATACAAAAGCAGAATTGAACAATGCGCACGATCACAGGCGCACAACCATTGGTCGTGCGCACTATGTCCTGTGCTCGTGCGCACTGGCATGGAAAATCAGGAAGAAGAACTGGGATAATGCGCACGAGTAGTGGCGCACGACCAGTGGTCGTGCACACTAAGTCCAATGGTCGTGCGATTACCCAGACAGGACTCCAGAAATGAGGAATCAATGCACACGATCAGTGGCACACGACCAGTGGTCGTGCGCAATATGTCCAGTGGTCGTGCGCTTACCCCAGGCTGATTCTAGAAAATGTAGAGTAGTGCGCACGATCAGGGGCGCACGACCAGTGGTCGTGCACATTATATCCCATGATCGTGCGCAGTATTCCTGTTTCACAACCATCCCGGAACACGCACACGACCCCTGTACCGAAAGGAAAAACCAACCACTAATCTGTGCAGACATTCCAAACAATCATAAAAGGGGGTACAAACTATAAAAATAACAAACTACACAACCATGGGCATAAATGTGCACTTCCTATGAAAATAAAGATAAGATGAGATATGAACGATATAGAACTAAAAGTGTAGTGCAACCGTGTGAAAACTAGCCCAGATGAGTCCGAAAATAGGTATATAAAGTGGACTCATCACACCCCCAGACTTAACTGTTTGCGCGTCCCAAGCAAAGAAAATCTAAGCAGATAGGGAAAAATACTAGTTAACAAAGAAATTACGATACGAAGTACCATGCGAAGTCGCATGCTCGCGCGCGTAAAAATATAATAGAAGAAATTTCTAAGTATACAAAAGAGTTTATACTTTTCACAATGTGTATCAAAATTTTATTATTACTCAAAAATGGAATCACGGTGAATCATTCGGTCACGCGTAGGGAGAAAGTAGACTAATCGCTAGGCGAGCATTGCCGAAGATCGGGGCTCCGGATAACCTCCAAAGGAATCCACCAATGTCGGTGACCATATGCTTGCCCTTTCGCATTCTCTCCACGGCACTGGTTTGGTTCACACACGAATCAGTAGGACTTTAGGTGAAAAGATGGGGCTTGGGTTTTGATGAGGTAAACAAGGAAAAACAAGAAGGCTATGCACCTAACCCAAAGGAGCTAGTATGAAGGGAATCCATCAGCTAACCAAAATATATGCGGGTACACCACACCCCCAAACTAAACTTTTAACATATGGGTGTGTGCACCGCCTACTCCAAATATAATCACATTTCCAAAATGATTTTCAATTGTACTTTTCCTTTTCACTCTTTTTTTTTCTTTTTCGTTACAAATATTTTTCTTTTTCCTTTTTTTTTCTTTTTCATTTTATTTTCACAGTTCAGCAGAAATAAACTTGGGAGCACTTCCACATTTTCACAAATAATAACACCACATCACATCCCAACATGAAAATGTAAAACGCTAAAGCTCAACTTGGGTGTGCGACTAGGATTGGCTATGAGGCTTTGGTGAATGAAGGTGGAGCTGAATCAAAAGAATGGTATGCACAACGGGGCTAGCGAGGATAAGACGTTAGGAATGGTACAAAGCTCAACCGGGCCAAAATGATGGCCTACATCACGCTCATGCATGACTAACCTATACCCATGCTTCAAGAATAGCTTGGGGCAAGTTCTTAGCCAACGAGAAAGACTATCCATCCTCCCAACTCGAGCAATACGAACCTAACGGCCGTCTACACACATCCCTAAGCTACCGTCGGATTCACACCGGATTCACCAACTTTTGAGTAGAATAAAAAGTATTTACGCAATTAGAAAAATATAAAACTAAAAGCATATAAAAAAATTTAATCTACTCGAATTTCTACACGAGACGAGAGTAGTTGACTAGGATCACAACAAGGCCAACATTTTACTCCGTCTCACAATCCTAAGCCAGCACCATAATTTTCCCAAATCTAACGAAGAAATGAGTTAACTCGCAGCACGCAAAAAGCTAAGCACGCGCTCATGTGGGTGCAGTGGTGTGTGATGCAATGAACTAAGCAAAATAAAACAATAAAAGCTTCTAGCATGCACATGAAATGTGTACGTGCAATAGGTAACAGATCTCTCCCCCAGACTTAAACTAAGCAACAAATCATAAGATAGAGAAATTAAAATCATAAAGAGCTAAGGGAAGAGTTTACCCCATGCTCAGCTAGTGAGCATACCAGACGATGAGTGGAAACCGAAGCAGGCCCGCCATACGAAGAATCAGAACCCTGCCAATGCAATTTGCCAAGAATACCTGCAGGGGTGAGCTCCGCAAAAACAAAACAAAAATATACAAAAAGAAATGCTAAAATAAAATAGACATGAAAGTAAAAATGTAGGAAATAAAAGATAAGTACTGGGGTTATTGTCATCCCAACACGACTTATTACATTCTAAACAGTTCTAGCTAATGAGCCTATGAAATAAAAAGTGCACAGGTAACTGTTCCAATATCCGTTTCGGTAACGGGTACCGATACGGTGATAGAGCAGTTACCCCTCTACCTAAATAGTAATACCTGCCCAACACAGGTAGAGGAAATAAGAAATAAGAAGAGGAGGAGGACTGGTCCTCGCTCATCTTATCACAAAAGAAATCCTTGCCTAGCAAGGTATCGTCTACAGGGAGTCTGCAGGAGGAGAAAGCGATGAATGGAGATTCCTCAACAGAGGAGGAATCAACCTCCTCGCAAAAGAGGAAGCTATCATCCATGACTCGAGCTGAAAGCTCCAAGTCCTCCTGAAGCACCTGCGAAGACTCAACCCGCACAGGCTCAGATACAGAAATGGGATCAAGAAATAAAGGAGATGAATAACTAAAAGAATCAGAAATAGTGGGAGTGGTCCCGGTCTCACTCCCAGCAGGATCCCGACATAGGTTATCGACGATGCCAAAAACTTGATGCTAAAGATCACGACAGTGAACCGGTCGCACAAGTAATATAAAATGGGGGTTTTCCCAAGTATCGATCTCACAAGGAACACAGTAAGGTGGAGTTAATTTCGAGGAGGACTTGAGATTGAAGTCCTCAGGTCAGAGCTAACTAAGGGGAGGTTTTGATGTTGCAGAAACAAAAAATAAAATGCTAATAACTACTCCTATGCAACGCCGCTATGCGATGCTTCGCCAGGCGGGATGGAAGACTAGTCGGGCTGCTATGCACCGAATCGCTAGGCGGATGGAAGAGTAGGCTCGCGGATGAGGTGGTGAGAATGGCGGGATGAGGGTCGTAAGCACCTCTTCGCAATGCACGCCACTAGCAATTGCTAGTGCGGCAAGGGTGGATGGATGGTGGATGGACTATGGCACAACTCAAGTAAATATAACGAAAACATACAATCACATAGACATAATTGTACACAACGTTTACACACTAAGCATACTTCATCAATATAAATAGGTTTAAACACCAATATTCAACAAGAAAGCAAGTACAAGACAAGAGATCGACCGAATCCGAAGCCTTGCTGAGGATTCACGGTTGGAATCGTCGGGTTGTCATTCCGCGTCCAAGCTCGGTCCTCAACTGCGTCCGGGGTAGAGAAGGGCTGTCACCACCTTCCAATGGCTCGTCTTCTTCGTCTCACGATCGCGGACGAAGTTTGCTAGCTTTCCTTTGCTTGATGGCTATGGCGTCAAACCCTACTTGAAGCTCATGGATGAAGGAGAAGGCCGAGAGGAAGCTCCGGCTTGGATTTGGCAGTGAAAGCTTGCCCGGAGCACCTCCCTAGGGTGGAAGATGAAGGGGAATGGTGGAGAAAGCGGAAAACGGCGGAGGAGGCGAGCGATCTGCGGATCCTGCGAATTAGGGCGAGACCTGCACTATTTATACAAAAGCAGAATTGAACAATGCGCACGATCACAGGCGCACGACCAGTGCTTGTGCGCACTATGTCCTGTGCTCGTGCGCACTGGCATGGAAAATCAGGAAGAAGAACTGGGATAATGCGCACGAGTAGTGGCGCACGACCAGTGGTCGTGCGCACTAAGTCCAATGGTCATGCGATTACCCAGACAGGACTCCAGAAATGAGGAATCAATGCACACGATCAGTGGCGCACGACCAGTGGTCGTGCGCAATATGTCCAGTGGTCGTGCGCTTACCCCAGGATGATTCTAGAAAATGTAGAGTAGTGCGCACGATCAGGGGCGCACGACCAGTGGTCGTGCGCATTATATCCCATGATCGTGCGCAGTATTCCTGTTTCACAACCATCGCGGAACACGCACACGACCCCTGTACCGAAAGGAAAAACCAACCACTAATCTGTGCAGACATTACAGACAATCACAAAAGGGAGTACAAACTATAAAAATAACAAACTACACAACCATGTGCATAAATGTGCACTTCCTATGGAAATAAAGATAAGATGAGATATGAACGATATAGAACTAAAAGTGAAGTGCAACTGTGTGAAAACTAGCCCAGATGAGTCCGAAAATAGGTATATAAAGTGGACTCATCAAGTACCTCATCTTCAGACATAACAGTCTCTTTGTTAGAGGATACTTTGATCTCCCCCTCACTCTGAGGCCTAGGAGCATCATCATTATCAGACATAGGCATATGCTTATCTTCATCTTCTAATTTGGAGGCATCTTCATCCAATCTTGCAGATATTCTATCAATAATTTCCTCTACTATTTGCCCAGCATCCTTGGCTGAAGGCAAATCCTCTCCTTCCTCTCCAGCAGATCCAGCTAACTCAGCAACAGTCTCATTCACTTCAGGAACAGTATCCGACTCTAGTATGCTTACATGAATAAGATGGGTAAGATCTGAGGAGGCAGATACTTTAATATTTATGTCCCTCTTGGACTCTTCAGTAGACGATGATAGATCAGGATTATGAGGCTCTTCTTCCTTAGATGAGCTGCTAAAGGAGCTAGGCTCAGTAGCAGCAATTCTATTTCCTTTCCTCTCCACAGCTTCTGGACCACTGGGTTGAAGGACCCTGTCTCATTTCTCAAGCATCCTGATGTCCATCCTTCTCATGTGGTGTATTATTGCACCAAGTTTCATATTCAGAATTTCTGGGATTGTTTCCCACAAATATAGTGAAAGGTTTCTCCCTAAATTTGGTTCAGCAATGCAGTCCATTATTCTCTCAAACACCACTCTTCCCCAATCAGTTCTCTTGGACAGTATGACCCTAGCCATTAGTTCAAACATGCTTTTTGAGATTATGTCATGGGAGCCTGTTTTGCATATCAGGGCTTTCCCGATGATAACAGTTAGAAACTTACCTCTCAGGTTAAGTTATTTCCTTAGAATTGATCCGGTGGTGTGCTTGGAAAGTCCACACCATTTCATTATCGATTTTACATTGTCCAGTAATAGCTCTTCTTTGTTCTCAGTTTCAGTGAGCTTTGGCAATTGCAGAGTCTTGCTGAGCCTTCTGGGAGTTATCGCGATCTTCTTCCTGCTTACTATGGTCTTAATTTTACCAGCCGAAGCATCTTCTTTGGCGTTGGCGAATAACTCCAGCATTTCCCTCTTCCACAGAAGATAGGGTTCCGTCAGGACGAAGGCTAGGTCAGATTTATATAAAAGATTAAGCACCTGCTGAACTTCTTCCAGAGCATCAACGAATCCATTTCAAACCACCTCTGCTCCTTTGAAGAGGAAATCTTGTCCCTTGGGCGCCATTTCGCCGGGGAATTTGAGAAGGCTAGCGAAAGCGGCTTTCCGTCGATTTAGCGAATGCAGGAGGGAGAGGGTAAGGAACAATGACTTGGATTATTGCACAAACACTTCTATTTATAGGTATTCCTAAAAAGAAGGAGGAAAGTCACTAATCCATATTTGTTGTTTAATCTTGATCAATGGCCAGGATTGAAACTCGACACATATCCACAGTCCGTCTTTTCTCCAATATTTGTTGAGTAAGCTTGTTTTGCTTAACATCAGTTTTCTTTAGTAATTAAATTTTCAACTAGCCCCTAACTGTGTTGGCCTAACATGCAGGGGTAATATAGACATGCAGTACACATTCTAAAATGTGTTCTATTTGGGGTGCAATTAGACATAATTTCAATATCCTTACATTAATTTCAACTGAGAGTGTATTAGCCCCCAATCTCAATTGACTCAACCAAATTTTGATACTTATCTAACCTAGTATTCCATATGTAATATGTCTTTGGGTATGTTAAGACAAGTTACATCTTGTAGCATGGTGAACATGTGAGCCACTAACATGTTTATTGAGAAAAGTTGTTTGGATTAATGTTTTTACATCTTCTTAGTCATTTATTTCAATTACCCTATCTTATACATGTGTAAAAAATCTTGAAATTAAATAGTAGAATTAAAGAAAGGTGAATTCTACTTATCTCTGCTCTGTAGACTTGAAGCCCATATTGGATTCATAGTCTCTGAGCATACCAACAACCTTGCTTCTGAACTTTAGCCTTTGATGTTCATCTGGCTTTCCTTTGTAATCTCCCCCTTAATAATTGCACTTGTCATTGACATCTTGTGCATGATGATAAGTTGAATCATCTCTTATACCCAGACATGGGTCTGGTACATCTCTGTCAAAGGACCATAAATGGTTATGGCCACTCGGATTATCCTGCAAGACAGAATTATCTTACCGTAGGAACCCAAGCTGACTTGGGTCCTAGGTTCTTGTTAGTTTTAAAATGTAAATGTCTACCTACAAGAGCCCTATCAGGAAGACTTTCTCTTGCCCTTGGCACACTGGGGTTGTGCTAACAATCTATGGCAAAATGGCCCACTTTGCCTTAGCACCACCACTCATGAATATTGTATCTTTTTTTCTGAGCAGGTCTGGCAACATGGTTGACTGCAGACTGAACAAAAGGAAGAGAAGCTTCCTTGTTCCAAATTCTCTTAGCCACAGTCTGAATGAGAGTGAGTCTGTCATGAGAAGAGCTTAGTTTTTCACAAGGTCTATCAGCAACAGTTCTCTTTATAGTGGACATGCTGTTGGTGCCCTTTGGAAGATTCCAAGTCTTGCATCCTGACAGATTTACCATTGGTTAGATTGTGAGCAGGGAGATTTTGAGAAGAGGCCACTGCCTTGCTCAAGAGTGATGTAGTTGGTGCAATAAATACAAAAGGTCCAGGATGGGCCTTTTGCACTTCTTTATGGGGAACCTTCTGAGCACTCAGTCCCATGTTCTTTCTTCTTCCATTATAAGAGGCATTTGTAGTCTTACAAGGAAGATTCCCATTCCTCCAGTGACCATCCCTGGGATCTTGGCCATACTTGTTGGAAGGGAGAATTATCTTGTGAAAGGTAGATTGTGGCCTGACAGGAACTTGGCCTCTTTTCTGAGATTTGATCACTTTATAAATCCACTCAGATTCAGATCTTCTCTTGATAGAATCTATCTTAGAGAAGTTAGTCGCAATTCTCCTCTCCCTATCAAGTTTCTCTTCAAGATTCTTGATAATAGAGTCCTTGTATTTTAAGGACTCTACATGGATATCTACCATGATCTTCAGATGTGCTGCTTCCCTCTCTTTTAGACATAGCAAGGATGAAGCTTCATCTTGCAAGGAAGCAGTCTTCTGTAGGGAGGCAATTTCCTCTGCTTGTTTCTTAACAAGCAGCTTGCTTTCCTTGAAAGCTTTTAGAAGGGCACCATGATTGTCAATCAATTGATTGATATCATCATCTGTCAAAGGAACCTCATCATCACTTGATGAGGAGACATCAGAATCTATACAAGATTCATATCCTGACTCTAAGGATGAGTTAGATGGGGAATATATCTTATTTTGACCAGGCTTATCTTGGCAAGATTCCCTTCTAGTGTAGCTATTAGTCCATAGCATCTACATTCACCTTCTTCAGCTTCATCCACCTTTGTGTCGCTCTCTGTATTTGACAGAGGGGCCCTGATTCTTGCTCATGCATCTGGAAGGACTTTGTTTTTACCAAGAGCAGCCAACAACCCAATGCTGTTCTTGTCCTCTCTGCAGATTTGATGCTCCATAGAGTTCCACACCTTATGGTTCATCTTTGAACACATAAGTTTAACCTTTTAGCTATCCTTGGAGGTCAACTCAAACTGTTAGGTCCTTTTTGAGTAACCTCCCTCTAATACCACTTGAAAGCCATTATTTCAAGGATAGCTAAATCACCTAGAGGGGGAGGGTGAATAGGTTTTTTAGTCCTTAGTTACTATAATTTCTTTATCTTTTAGTTTGCTGCTTTGGTGGTTGGTTAATTTCTTCTTTCAAGGTGAGCTACCTGCACAAAGAAAACCAACACAACAGAGTACACAAGATTTATAGTGGTTCCCCAATCTTTGGGTACATCCACTCTCCTCGACCTTGCCAACTTCCTATTGGTCAAGACTCTTCTCCAAACCAATACTCGAGGAGCTTACACCTTAGATCCCCTAGGATCTCTCAATATCCTCCAAGACTTACACCTCAGCCATAGGGGCCTACACTCAGTGATACAAGTATCACCTACCTCAGATAATTAAGCGCTACCACTCAGGCTATGGAGGATAGCCCTACCTCAGAGGAAACTTTTTCCTACAACTTATAGATATACACTCTCCTACAGCTCAAGCACAAGTGCCCTACCAATCAATGATCAACTGATCACCTACCTCAGATCAAGTTTGCTCCTACCTCTCAGATCCACAAAGGAACCTATAAGATGTAAATGGGTTGATGAGGCTCTTGATTGAACACGAGAGGAATTCTTCTGTGACAATAAACCTTGAGTGAGTTAGACTCAGCCCCCCACTATGACACCAGGAATGTTTTCCTGTGTCAACTTTACTAGACTAAGTTCACCTCAGCCCTAACTACTTTCACAACAACAAGTATATCCACTTGAGTTGTAAGTGACTTGCAGAATACTATTCTGCCTCTTTCTAAATTGAACCAAAGGTTCAACTCTGTCTTCTTCACAACAATAATGATGTAGAAGCTTTGGCTTATGCTGGAAGCAACTTGCAGATTAGCTTCTCTGCTCCTTTCTGAACTAAGCCAACTGCTCAGCTCTATCTTCTTCTTCATAGCAACCCAAGAGAACGTTCTTTAGAATTAATTGGCTGGATCTGTGAAGCACCTGCAGCAAGGGTTGGCCATAGCTGCTATCTCTTTATCAAAGAATCACCATGAGCTTGCTAGCTGATGTAGATGAAGATAACACCAGCAATCTTGTTGTTGAAGATGTTGATCTCAACAACTAACTTGATCTGCCACTTGACTTGCCTGTCTTGGGCTCTCTGTTCTTCAGCCACACCCACAACAATGACGATTGTGAAGAACTTCTGTAACAGTTAACTCTTTCTGTAAAGAGCATTTCCTTTTATTTATTGAAAGTCAACGACTCTTTTAGCAGTGGTGTTGGAACACCCTATTACTAATTTGGGTCAGGATCACTATGTCTCTAGGAATCTATGTTTGACCTTCTGTATAGCTTAATAGGTCAATTAGAATTGAGTCTAAGGGTTAGAAGTCTAGAATTGGAAGCTGCCCTGAAGACCAAAGTTTTTCTGGAGACTAAGTCTAATCGTCGAGCTCAGCACGACGATTCGTCGAACTCCGGTCGACGATCGTCTAGCTCAACTTCTGCAGATCGTCGAACTCCATTCGACGATCGCTGAGCTCAACCTCGCAATATCGTCGAACTCCATTCGACGATCGGTGAGCTCAGGTCGACGATTTTGACTCTGCACTGGATCCTTATCTCTGAGCTCAGTTCGACGATCTTTGAGCTCAGATCGACGATTATCTTGCTGCTTGAATTTTCCAGTTCGCTGAGCTCAGCTCGACGATAGCAGAGCTCAGTTCGACGATTTCAGTTATCTTTCAGAATTCAAATTTAAATCAGATAGAAGTTATTCTGCATTTAATTCAGAAGATCTGCCAGCCGTTTTCATTTACTTCTGGAGCAAGTTTCAAGGGATTTTTCAAGGAACAATTTAGTGGACTTTCCTTCAGAACAAATTATGCAATTAAGGCTGTAATCAATGCAGACCAACGACTATCTTTGACAGAGTGATATTCTATTCTGGCACAGAGAATAAAAGACAGAATGTTTTTTTGAATGAAGATAGAATTTTTACAGAGATTGACAAGAACAAGAGAATACACAACTCAGAATACAGATTATTATTCAACATCTTCTGTCAAAAGAATTCTGAAGAACACTCATCAAAGAGATCAAGCTTTCAAACATTCTCAAGATCTCTTCAGCTCTCAAAGTGTTCAAGGCCAACATCATTTCAAGACTCCAGACACTCAACATTTCAGCTTGCTGAAATCATCTTTTGCTGGAGATCTATCTTTGAAGGCCTATCACCCTCAGCAAAGCTCATCTTCCTGAAGATTTCAAGGACTCAGGGGGAGCTTTGACATCAATCCACATAGTCTTCTCAGTTGATTGAGAAAGAGAAGACTGCCATCACTCTCTCACCCCCAATCTGTAAAGGGTTTTTCAAACTCCCTTCAAAAGTTTGAATCTGGTTTTTGAGCACCTTGTCAAAAGCTCATTGGTGGCAAGACACCTGATCAAAAAATCTGATTTGGTTTTTGAGCACCTTATCAAAAGCTCATTGGTGCCCAGGACACCTGATCAACTCATCCTGCAGTGGATTCCTACCTAGGGTGGTAGAAGAGTGGATGTACCCAAGTTTGGGGAACCACTATATTTCCTTGTGTCCTCTGGTTCTGCATGTTTTCTTTTTGTTTCTGGCCTAGATTTTCTTGTGCTTAGTTTCTGCATAGCTTAGTTTTGTGATTAGTTTTATTTTTGCTTCCCTGCTCTCACTCATTACAACAATTGTTGTAAAGCTTTGCAAAAGTTTTTCATAAGTTTTTAAAAGCACCATATACTCTATTCACCCCCCCTCTAGAGTATATCAGATCTAGTTTCCCCTTTCAATTGGTATCAAAGCGAGGTTGGTTAAACATACCATATCTGTTTGGTTGTACAGGCTAACACCTGAACCCCAAGATCCCAAACTAGATCCTTCTGTTATATTTTATTATTAGATTTTGTTTGCATAAATCATGGCCCAAAACAAAGATTATGCTAGCACCAGACCTACAGTGTGCAATCTGTCAAAGTTTGCACTTTGGAAAGCAAGGATTAGACTCTACATGAATTCTATTGACGAGGATATATTTAATTCTGTTTTGACAGTGTGCCCAAGACCCCCAGAGAGCACAAGCACAAATGCTGTTCCACCTCCATCAGGAACAGATGCTGACATCAAGAAGTGGAAAGTAGCTGATGCCAAGGCAATGAACATTCTAGCTCAGACAATGTCAGATGACATTTTTCAAAAGGTAGCTGAATGTAATTCAGCCAAGGAGATTTGGGACAAGCTCTCAGAAATAGTGTTAGGCTCAGCTGATGAGAGAAAGGACAGAAGATCCCATCTCATCTCCCAATATAAGAACTTCAAAAAGGGAGAAACAGAGTCAGTGGGAGACATGTACAATAGATTGAGTCTAATTGTTAGTGAACTGAGGACATTAGACAAAGAGATCTCACTGACAGAACTTAATGACAAGATCCTAATGTGCTTCCCCAGCACTTGGGATTCAAGAATCTGGCCAATCAAAGATGCTAGAAGTCTAAATGAGATCACCACTGAAGCCTTGTTGGGTAAGCTCAAATCTTATGAGCTGCTCATCAAGAATAGAGAAGAAGAGCAGAAGGCTGCTTCACCAGCCACAAGGAAGGAGAAGACCATAGCATTCAAGGCAAGTGAAGATCTGCCTGAAGAAAAAGCTACAGGCAATGATGAACTCCTCAGCTTGCTGGCCAAAAGATTCTATAAGATGGCCAGAAAGGACTTCAGAAGAAGATCATACAAGGAGCAGGACAAACCAAGGTATGACAAGTCCATTGTTAACAACAAAGACATTATCTGCTTTGGTTGCAGGAAACCAGGGCATATAGTTCCTGACTGTCCAGAGAACAAGAACAAGGACAGAAGGGACAGAAAAGAAAGAAGAAAGGAGAAGGACCCCAAAAGGAATAGAAATGACAAATCTTCTTCCAGCAAAAATAAGCATACAAGGAAAGGATTTGTTGCTGAATCCTGGAGTGAGACTGAAGAGGAGTCAGAAGCCTCCTCCAGCTCCAGTGATGATGAGGATGATGCAGATGAAAAGGAGTTCTGCATGATGGCAATCAATGCCTCACAACACAACTCAGAGGAAGAGGAGTCAGAGTCAGATTCAGAGACTCAACCTGAAGAAGATCAGGTAATCAGCTCTTTTGATTTTACTTCAGAAGATTTTAAATCTGAATTTAAAGCATTATGTTTAGACCTGCTAAAGTCTGAGAAAGAGATCATCTCTCTCAGAAATCAATTATCTGAACAAAATGTTTTAAAGTCAGAAAACCTCAAACTCTCTCAGGAGTTGGAGAACTATAGGGAACAGATAGCTTCACTGAAGAGTGAGCTCTCTGAGGCAAAGAAGCTTGAAGAATCCCTTAATGGGAGAAGCATCAAGCTGATGGACATCACAAGCACAGTGAACTCAAGATTCAACAGTACACTGGGCTTGGGTGCCTCATCCAGTCAACCTATTGTTCTAGCAACCCCAATCAAGTTCATTTCTGACAAGGGAAAGGGAGTAATAGAGGTTGCCAGGAAAAATTCTGATCTGCCTCAGAAAACTAAAGTCCAGCACAAATCGTCGAACGGAGATCGACGATCGCCGAATGAAGATCGACGATCGCCGAACGCAGCTCGACGATCTCAGGACAAATCGTCGAACGCAGATCGACGATCTCAGCCAAGATTGTCGAACGCAGGTCGACGATTCCATATACCTGACCTCAGCCATAGTCGACCGTCGAACGGAGATCGACGATCTGACCCAAGATCGTCGAACGCAGCTCCAAGATCGTCGAACAGAGGTCAGAGCTCTGGAAATTTTTTCAAAGGCAAGTCAAAATTGAATCCTAAGGGTTCTACATCCCAAACCTTCAACCCTTATACTGAATGGATTATACCTCCAAGGAGATATCATCCTGAAGGATATAAGAGTCAGCCAGGGATGTCTTTCATTTCTGAATTTAGAGGTTATCAACCTAGGCCCAAGGTAAACTGGGTCAAAAACAAGTGAATTGTTTTATGTGCAGGTGAAGACCTATCCAACATCTCACCAGCAATGGTATTTGGATAGTGGGTGCTCTAAGCACATGACAGGGAACAAGGACAACCTCAATTCCTTTAGAGCCAAGCTTAGACCCAAAGTTATCTTTGGTGATTCCAACTTTGGACAAACTAAAGGATATGGTGCAGTCCAGATTGGTTCAGTAACCTTCAAGAAGGTAGCATATGTGGAAGGACTGAAGCACAACCTGATCAGCATCAGTCAGCTGTGTGATGAAGGCTACCAGGTGACCTTCAGCAAAACCTTATGCAAAATCAAGTCAGAGGACAACACAACTGTGTTGACAGGTAAAAGGAAAGGCAACATCTACCTTGTAGATTTTCATTCAACTACTATAGATATCTGTTTATTCAATTCAGTTTGTAGACCAAATGTGTTATGGCATAAGAGACTAGGACACCTAAACCTTAGAACTATTGCTAGGCTATCCAAGGACATCCTTGTTAGAGGACTACCTTCTGGCCCCTACAAGAAGGAAGGACTCTGCAAGGCTTGTCAATTAGGCAAGCAAACTAAAAATAGTTTTAAGTCACTTAATAAGAGTGATTCACCTAGGATATTGTATCTGTTACACATGGATCTATTTGGACCCATCACAGTACAAAGCCTAGGAGGGAAATCCTACACTTTAGTGATTGTAGATGACTTCTCTAGATTCACTTGGGTGTTCTTTCTAAGGAAGAAGTCTGATAACTTTAAATGTCTGACAGAGTTTCTCAAGTGCATACAGATTGAGTTCAATACTCACATTGCCCTGATCAGAAGTGATCATGGGACAGAGTTTGATTCTCTTCTCATGCAAGAGTTCTGTCAGAGTGAAGGGATCAGGCATACTTTCTCAGCTCCTAGAACTCCTCAACAAAATGGGGTAGCTGAAAGGAAAAATAGAACCCTTATTGAATCTGCCACTACATTGTTGTCAGATGCTCATCTACCTCTATCCTTCTGGGCAGAGGCAGTGAACACCTCCAACTATGTGCTGAACAGAAGTCTGATACATAAACTGAAGGGAAAGACTCCCTATGAATTACTCAAAGGGAAGAAACCTAAAGTTGACTATTTCAGAATTTTTGGTTGTATTTGCTATATTCACAATAATGATAAGAAATATCTAGCAAAATTTCAAGCCAAAGCTGATGAAGGAGTGTTTCTGGGATACTCCATGATCAGCAAGGCCTATAGGGTTTATAATAAGTCATCTTTGAAAATTGAGGAATCTGTTCATGTTTCTTTTGATGAATCTAACATGTCTTTCAAGGAGAAGATTACTTCTACCATAGAACCTTTGCAGGAACACTCTCTAGTTGAGGATATGAACAAGCTACAGGTTGCTCAAGAGGATGAAAGCAGTGGAGATGAAAGCAATGCTCAACATATTGAAGCACAACCTGAAGAGCCAGTTGTTGTACCACAAGAGGAAACAACAACACAGGTTGGTGAACAATCAACACCCCCTGTTGATTTAGTAACATCAAGAGACCATCCAATTACCCAAATAATTGGAGAACTCTCAGCTGGTGTGCAAACCAGAAATCAGGTAAACCAAAACCTGTTGCACACCTGCTTCCTTTCTCAAATTGAACCTCAGTCCATTCAAGATGCAGAGCAAGATCCACACTGGATCATTGCAATGCAAGAGGAGTTGCATCAATTTAAGAGGAACAAAGTATGGGAACTAGTGCCAAAGCCCAAGGATCATTCCATTGTTGGAACAAAATGGGTATTCAGAAATAAACTGGATGATCAAGGAGTAATAATAAGGAACAAGGCAAGGCTAGTTGCCCAAGGATATTCTCAAGAAGAAGGAATTGACTACGACCAGACCTTTGCACCCGTTGCAAGATTGGAAGCCATCAGGATATTTTTAGCTTATGCAGCTCACAAAGGCTTCAAGGTTTATCAGATGGATGTCAAGAGTGCCTTCTTAAATGGAGACATCAAAGAGGAAGTCTACGTCAGACAACCTCCAGGCTTTATCTCTCCAACTCATCCTGATTTTGTTTTTAGATTAAATAAAACATTATATGGTCTCAAGCAAGCTCCTAGAGCATGATATGAGACCTTAGCATGCTTTCTTTTGGAAAATGGTTTTATAAGGGGTAGAGTAGACCAAACTCTTTTTATTAGAACCCATAAGTCCCATACCCTACTAGTACAAATCTATGTAGACGATATCATTTTTGGTTCTACTGACTCAAAATTGTGCAGAAGGTTTTCTAACCTGATGCACTCTAAATTTGAGATGAGTAGCATGGGTGAGCTATCCTTCTTCCTAGGATTGCAAGTCAAACAACATGCTGAAGGCATCTTTATTTCTCAAACCAAATATGCTAATGAGTTGGTTAAGAAATTTGGTATGTCTGAGGCATCTTGCATGAAAACACCCATGCCTACCAATGCTGTACTAGATGCTGATGAACATGGGAAACCAGTTGATCAGACAACATATAGAGCAATGATTGGCTCTTTGTTGTATCTTACAGCTAGTAGGCCAGATATAATGTTTGCTACATGTATATGTGCTAGATTCCAAGTTAGCCCTAGAGAGTCACACCTCACATTAGTAAAGAGCATTCTTAGGTATGTTAAAAGTTGTCCAAATCTAGGTCTCTGGTATCCAAAAGATTCAGCATTTGAGTTAACTGGATTCTCTGATGCTGATTATGCTGGATGCAGAATTGACAGGAAAAGCACCAGTGGAACTTGTCAGTTCCTTGGTGATAGACTTGTCTCTTGGTTTTGCAAGAAACAAACATCTGTGTCAACTTCAACTGCTGAAGCTGAATATATGGCTGCAGGCAGTTGTTGTTCACAAATACTGTGGATTCAAAATCAACTCCTAGACTATGGTTACAACTTAGAGAAGTCTAAAATCTTTTGTGACAATACAAGTGCTATTTCCATAGCTCAAAATCCAGTCCTCCATAGTAGGACAAAACACATAGAGATTAGGCATCACTTCTTAAGGGACAATGTTGAAAAGAATAAAATTGAACTGCAATATATCCCAACTGATTTACAAAGGGGAGATATTTTCACCAAGCCTTTGGATGAAAAGAAACACACTTTCTTCCTAAATCAGTTAGGAATGTTAGATGGAGGAAGTCTTAAATGATACCCAAGATTTTGAAAGCTAAAAATTGACCAAGACTAGGCAAAATTTCTGATTTTTCTTAGTGTCTGGAATCTTTATGATCTCTGAACTGCGCTCGACGATTTCCCCAAAGATCGTCGAACGGAGTTCGATGATTTCCAGATCGTCGAACTGAGTTCAGCGCCCCTCAGATAGTATGAACTATCTCCTTCGGTCAACGATCGTCGAACGGCGCTCGACGATTTGGTTCCCTGAACGATCGTCGAACGGAGCTCGACGCCTTCCAAGATCGTCGAACGGAGATCGACGATGTTGGAGTCTCTTCAGATTCCTTTAGAAGCCCCGATCGTCGAACTGAGTTCAACGATCTTTCCTTTTCTGCGTCGAACCCTAATATAAAATCATTTTTTCGCCGTCGTTCTCTCTTGCGCTTTCAATTTCTCTGCAGAAATTTTCTTCCCTCCAAACAGTTCTACCTTGGTCGTTTTGTTTGTTAAGTTTTTGCAGGTACCATGGCCGTCTCAGTCGCTGTCCTGGCCGCAATGAAATTTGATGCAGGTTTTGACATTGATTTGGACTCCTTCAACACCACTGATCAAGTCTTCCAGGACATCCTGAGTTTATTCAAAGATCAGCATTTATCTGCCCTCATGACCACAAGAATCAAACTTGCTTCAGATGAAATAAAAGAATGGGTGTATACTGCTCACAACCTTGACAACAACACCTTAGTTGGATCTATTGCTGGAACACAGGTACCTCTGACCCCAACAGTCCTAACAGAGGTTTTTGGTTTAAGA
Source organism: Platanthera guangdongensis (assembly GCA_039583875.1). NCBI lineage: Eukaryota > Viridiplantae > Streptophyta > Magnoliopsida > Asparagales > Orchidaceae > Platanthera > Platanthera guangdongensis. The sequence goes on from CM077153.1 coordinate 234,124,481, forward strand.
AATGGTGAAGACACTGCAGAATTATCTGGAGAAGAATTTTCTGATATACTTGCCAGGATGGGTCATCCTGAGGGAAACCCTAGCAAGTTGTTTAAGAGGAACCTGTCAGTTGAATACAGGTTTCTAGCCGATGTTGTAGGCAAGGTCCAGTTGGCAAAACATTCTGCACATGACACCATCTCCAGACATCAGCTCTGCCTCATGGGAGCTCTGGTAGATAGGAAAAGCTTAAACTGGGGAGAGGTCTTCTTTGAACTGATAAAGAAGAAAATAAATAAAAGCTTTGTAAATTTTGGAAGAATCCTTGGAGTTTTCCTTCAGGCTAAGTGTCCTACTCTGCTGGTCTCCTCTGGAGTGCACATCAATGCCTCCAAGAGACTTACCTGTACCCTTTTTGGCAAATGGGACAGGCAGATTAGCAAGCCCAGCAGGCCCTCTTCAGCTGCTCCTTCAGGCACCAGGACTCCAAGAGTCACTCCCCCCCAGGTTTCTGCTGCTGCAGAAGACCTGCCTGTTGCTAGTGCTGCTTCTCCTCCTCCTCCTAGTCCAAACCTACCTCCAGCTCCATCCACCATTCCAGCCTCATCCCCCATTACAATTTCTAGCCCATCCCCAACCTCTATTCCATCTCCAGCAACCATTTCATCTCCTCCAGTAGACCTCTTCCACCCTCTATTCTCTTATCCACCACCAGATGTCACCTCATCCCCATCCATCCCATCTTTCACCCTTCTGGATGAATCCTTCATGGATGATTCCCCCTCTTCTCCTCCAGAATTACCATCCTCTTCAACATCTTTCCAAGACCTTCTCCACCACATTATTGACCAACCCACTTTCACTCCCTCCATCTCCATCCCATTGTCCTCCATCTCCACAATCCCCTCTCCTGAGCCATTCATTCCACCATTCAGCACTCCCCCTCCAGCTTCTTCAGCCATCCCTGTACCCTCTACCTCTGCTCCTCTTCTTGAGCAAGTAGATCTTTCAGCCCTTGCTGACAAGCTGTATGAGCTCATTGCCCCCAGGCTCTCCCTTCTCATGGAGGCCTCCTTAGCTCTTCTACAACAGTCAGTGGCAGCCCTATCTGCCAGGCTTTCCTCCTTCCTCCTTCCTCAAGCAGCACCTCCAGCAGTTTGCCTTGATACAGAGGTATCTGCATCCAGGCAGGGGGAGATGCCCTATGAAGCCAGCCTTCATGCTGCTGCTGCTGCTGCTGCTCCTGTGTCTGCTGCCTCTTCTGCTCCAGTTGTTGCTGCTACTCCAGTCTTAGCAATAGACCTAAGGTCTTTGCTATCTGCATTTGATACTGCATACTACAGCTACCTTCCAGAAGCTACTGCTGTCCAGCCCTCAGAAGATCTGTCTAAGGCAATGGTGCCTTTCTCCAGCTGTGACCCCTACATTCTTTCCTCCTTTATACTCTCAGTGATGACTGCTGCTGCTGAAGACAAGGTTGTATCTACTTCTGAAATTGTTGTTGCTGCTGAAGAAGAAAATGTTCCAACTGCTGCTGAAAATCAAATTGTCTCTGATGAGCCCATTTCCCAGGATTCTCTAATGACAGAGGCTGTTGTTTTTGAGCCTGCTGTAGATGTTGTTGTCGTTTCTGAACCTGCTGCAGCCATAATTCCTGAAATAACCACTGCTGTTTCTACTGCTGCTCCAGTACCTGTTGGTATATCTGCTGATGTATCTGTCTCTGTTGCTCCTTCTGCTTCTACTTCTGCCCCATCTGCTGCTGTTCAACTGAAAGAAAATTTGATGAAAAGGATTGATGCCTTATATGATGCACAGAGTTCTGAATCTGAGGATTATAACACTGCCTCTGATGATTCTTCTGCCACTATTGCAAGGAAAAGGAAGGCAAGAAGTAAGGCAATGAAGAGGGTTCCTCCTGCCAAAGTTAGAGATGACAATGATGTTCCTTACTATATTCTGCACAACTGCACAATTACTGAGCATTGGATGCAGTTCTCTAAGAATCAGCTAAAGGCTATGAAGAAGAAAAGGAAGTATGAGAAAGGTTCCACTCAGTTCAAGCACCCTCATCCTCCTCCACCACCTCCACCTGATGCAGGTGCAGGTGGCAGCTCTGCAAGTTCATGCCCATCTAGAAGCCAGGCTCCCTACCAACCTCATGCTAGAACATATCAAAGGGAAAGCCAGTCTAGGGGCTCTTACTCTAGAAGGGGAGGATATAGGGGAAATCAAAGAGAGACTCAGGTTTACTCCAAAGGGCATTCCAGGCAGCATCCTTACTCTAGGGGAGGACATGTTTCTTCTGATACATCTTCTGGTCCATTCCCTTATAAGCTCAAAGAAACTGTGACTGCCAGGACTCCTCAAGATACTTCTTCCAACAGGTATGAGCCACCTGTTCCATTTGAGGACCCTGAGAAGAATCCTGTTGCTTGGACTGCTAGAATGAAGGAGTTGGCTGCATTAGACCAGATAAAGAAAGCCATAGATCAAGGCCTAGACACCTCAAATATATCTACAATGTCAGAACAAAGACAGAAAGAATTAGAAAGATATGCCTCCAGTAAATTTTTTGATGCAGACAGATACATGGAGTTGCATCCAGCTACAGTGGTTCCCAGGACTTCAAAGCAAACATATTTGGGTGCAGCTGATGATACTAGATCCAACAAAGAAGCTTTAAATCCTAACAGAGAAATCAAGATGGTCAAAGGCAAAGAGAAAGAGTAACTCTGTAAGGTGACAATTTTTGGTTCTTCTGACTGCCTTCTGGATATCATATTTATATATCTCTGTGATGGTTCTGCATTGTGTCTAGCTGATATTGTTTTTATGTTTTTTTGTTTGTATGATGTTGTTTGTTTTTCCAAAGTCTGTAAATAGTTTTCCTAACCCAAATAGGGGGAGATTGTTGGAACACCCTATTACTAATTTGGGTCAGGATCACTATGTCTCTAGGAATCTGTGTTTGACCTTCTGTATAGCTTAATAGGTCAATTAGAATTGAGTCTAAGGGTTAGAAGTCTAGGATTGGAAGCTGCCCTGAAGACCAAAGTTTTTCTGGAGACTAAGTCTAATCGTCGAGCTCAGCACGACGATTCGTCGAACTCCGGTCGACGATCGTCTAGCTCAACTTCTGCAGATCGTCGAACTCCATTCGACGATCGCTGAGCTCAACCTCGCAATATTGTCGAACTCCATTCGATGATCGGTGAGCTCAAGTCGACGATTTTGACTCTGCACTGGATCCTTATCTCTGAGCTCAGTTCGACGATCTTTGAGCTCAGATCGACGATTATTTTGCTGCTTGAATTTTCCAGTTCGCTGAGCTCAGCTCGACGATAGCAGAGCTCAGTTCAACGATTTCAGTTATCTTTCAGAATTCAAATTTAAATCAGATAGAAGTTATTCTGCATTTAATTCAGAAGATCTGCCAGCCGTTTTCATTTACTTCTGGAGCAAGTTTCAAGGGATTTTTCAAGGAACAATTCAGTGGACTTTCCTTCAGAACAAATTATGCAATTAAGGCTGTAATCAATGCAGACCAACGGCTATCTTTGACAGAGTGATATTCTATTCTGGCATAGAGAATAAAAGACAGAATGTTTTTTTGAATGAAGATAGAATTTTTACAGAGATTGACAAGAACAAGAGAATACACAACTCAGAATACAGATTATTATTCAACATCTTCTGTCAAAAGAATTCTGAAGAACACTCATCAAAGAGATCAAGCTTTCAAACATTCTCAAGATCTCTTCAGCTCTCAAAGTGTTCAAGGCCAACATCATTTCAAGACTCCAGACACTCAACATTTCAGCTTGCTGAAATCATCTTTTGCTGGAGATCTATCTTTGAAGGCCTATCACCCTCAGCAAAGCTCATCTTCCTGAAGATTTCAAGGACTCAGGGGGAGCTTTGACATCAATCCACATAGTCTTCTTAGTTGATTGAGAAAGAGAAGACTGCCATCACTCTCTCACCCCCAATCTGTAAAGGGTTTTTCAAACTCCCTTCAAAAGTTTGAATCTGGTTTTTGAGCACCTTGTCAAAAGCTCATTGGTGGCAAGACACCTGATCAAAAAATCTGATTTGGTTTTTGAGCACCTTATCAAAAGCTCATTGGTGCCCAGGACACCTGATCAACTCATCCTGCAGTGGATTCCTACCTAGGGTGGTAGAAGAGTGGATGTACCCAAGTTTGGGGAACCACTATATTTCCTTGTGTCCTCTAGTTCTGCATGTTTTCTTTTTGTTTCTGGCCTATATTTTCTTGTGCTTAGTTTCTGCATAGCTTAGTTTTGTGATTAGTTTTATTTTTGCTTCCCCGCTCTCACTCATTACAACAATTGTTGTAAAGCTTTGCAAAAGTTTTTCATAAGTTTTTAAAAGCACCATATACTCCATTCACCCCCCCTCTAGAGTATATCAGATCTAGTTTCCCCTTTCAAGTGGGTCCCACACCATTAATGCAGACTGCATCCTTGCTTTAACGCCCAACTGACATATAGTAGGCATGCGGTGCCTTTTGTCATGTACTGTGGCATTGCCGCTAACAAGTTGAATATTGTTGACTTTTTGACTTGCTGACATCAGCACCTGAAGACTTAGTCAAAATTCAAACATCAGTAGTATAGGCATTGAGTGTGTGAGCTTCACTCAACGCTAAAGTACTTAGACAGTTTTATTGTCTCTTGGCGTTGAGCGAGTTACCTTCACTCAGCGCCAATCTACTTAGAATAAAAAATCTGTTTCTAGGCATTGACAACGTTGAGTGAGTAATGCACACTCAACGCTTTTTGCCTTAACAATCTCTGCAGCCTCTTCTACATGCATGGTGTTGAGAGCATTGAGTGGATATACTTCTCTCAATGCCATGTGCCATCACCACATTCTGCACTTTAGGCATTGAGAGCGTTGAGTGAACATCCCTCACTCAAAGCTATATGCCTTAGCCATTTCTGCTTCTTCAGCAACTTAAGCGTTGAGAGCGTTGAGTGAGCATGCCTCACTCAACGCTTTATACTTTAACTCATTCTGTATTAAGGCGTTGAGAGCTTTGAGTGAGCATGCCTCACTCAACGCTTTCTTCCTTAGCCAGATTTTCTATTTTCAGAAATCAGTTTGAGTTCAAAGAACTCATAACTCAGTTCGATGAATAAGAAAAAACTCAGTTCGATGAATTTAGAGTTCAGCTAGACGAACAAGTGATAGCTAAGATCGACGAACTTAGGACTTAGTTCGACGAACTCTGAACTCAATTCGACGAAATTGGACTTAGCCAAATTTCTAAAACACCGAGCTTAGTTCGACGAACGATTATCTTAGCTCGACGAACTTTGAGCTCAGCTATTCAACTATTTTGAAGCTAAGTCGTTGAGAGAGTGAGCTACACTCAACGTCTGTGGACTTGGCCACTTTTCAACTCATTTCTCTTCAGGCTTTGACTGTATTAGCCTGACTCATAGATTTTTGCTGTATGGCGTTAAGTAAGTTGACTTCACTCAATGCTTGTGGACTTGGCCACATTCTAAGCTTGTCACTTCATGGCTTTGACTGTATATGCGTTACTCAGCGCTATAAGTCATCTGGCATTGAGTGAATGATCTTCATTCAACGCCTGTGGACTTAATTAGTTTTCTTTCTTTCCACCACTTAGGTAAGAACTTATCTATCTTAGCCACTTAGGCTACCTGTCCCATTATTGCTTATCAGGATAATCTGTAATCATTAATCTTGAACACAAGTTAGATCACAACATGTGTATACATTGTTTGCTGGTCCTTCTTCAAATTAAGGATATTAGGATTAATGGACCCAATAGTTTGGACCAGCGCCCTATCTGGTAGCTGTCCTAGTGGTTTAGTAAGATCCCACAGTAGTGGCCTGGTGGCTATCCACAACAGCGGCCTGGTAGCTATCCACAGCAGCGGCCTGGTGGCTATCCGCAGCAGCAGCCTGGTGGCTATCCGCAGCAGCGGCCTGGTGGCTATCCGCAGCAGCGACCTAGTGGCTATTCGCAGCAGCTGGCTAGTGGATATCCACAGTAGCGGCCTGGTGTCTATTCACAACAGCGGTTTGATGGGTATCTGCAATTGTGGTTTTTTGCAACCCACAATTGCGGTCTGGTGGTTGTTTGCGACAATGGTCTGTTGTCAACCCTCTATTACAGTCGGGCGACCTACGATATCGATCTTGCTGTTTTACTCTATTACTGTCGGGTGATATTCCTCAGTTGTTCTTCCTTGTACAGTGTTGTGATTTGTCTCAGACAAACAACATAGGCTGCTCGCTTGTATTTAGTCCCATATCGCCTATTGTATTTTATTCTCTCCCCTATTTTCTATAAATAAGGGGGCATAACTTAGGCTTCATTTGATAGAGCGGTTGCGGTTGTAAAAGTAGTTGTTATAAATGCATGTTTGTAAAGAGAGCTGTTGGAAACTGGATACTGGAAATGGAGATCTGTTTGGATAGTCTGTGTTTGCAGAGCTATTCAAAACAGAGAAACGTTTGACAAAATAGCGGTGGCGTTTTGTAAATAAATTTTTTTTTACAAATTATTATATATTTTTATAAATTATTTTTTATAATATATGTATATATATTGCTAAATGACACAGCACAAATATAATTTTATCCGCACTCACACACTCACAAAATACATACACACTCTAAAAAAATACAACACATACACACACAGTCATGAAATAAAACACATCACATAAACACACACACACTCATATGTATATATATATTCTAACTATATATATATATATATATATATTAATATTACTTTTTAAACATTATACTATAGAACTATTTCTTTTGTAATTTTTGTATTGTTTTTGTAAAAAAATCTATTCCTCCGCCCTGCTCCGCCCAGCCATGCCTCCATCGTGCTTCCGCGCAGCTCTACCGCCGTCGAGGGAGATACCCGAAGCCCTGCTGGTGTTGTCGAGGGAGATGCAGGGGTGGATGTAGCTGGCATTGTTGAGGGAGATTCCAGTCCAATTCCACCTCTGATCCGGTAGCGGAGATGGAGCCCTATGTCGGAGAAGAAGGAGCCTTGCGGAGTCGGAACCCTGGAAGCTTGACCAGTGAGTTTTCGGTGTGGTGCCGCCAGAGAAGAAAAGCGGTGACAGGGAAGACCTCCGCCGGAGAAGAATCAACTGTGAAAGGTAGCGCGTAGTGCCGGCTTTCACCTCCTCCAAATGCGGTAAACGGAGCAAAGGTGCAGGGTTTCCTCCCGAGATTTTTTGATCTGCTCGCAAACATCGGGTGGATCGAATTGAGGGCGAAAAAATAAATGAGAAACCCAGCGTGCGGTGCGTTTTTAGGAAATAGAACGCCCATAAACGCTAAGACAAATGAAGCCTTAGTATTATTTACCTTTTTGGAGCAATATAATCTACCTTTTATTTAGATTTTTACTTTGAATCAGAGGTAACTGGTGCTTTGCTCTATTTTTCTTACAGTCTCTTTTTTCTAACCGTGTGCGGTTTCCCTCCCGCCCTCCCTTGGCCAATCACATCTCTTGCGACTTCTTCTTTCTCCTCTTATTCTCTTGCGGGCTGTTGTGTTCGCACGTGTTATTTTCTCCACTCGTGTGGTCTCTTCCTCTTCCGCGGTTTGTTTCTTGTTGGTTTTCTTTTCTTGGTTACTTATTCTTGGCCCTCTTGTTCGCGCGGTTTATTCTGCTAAACCGTGTGGTTTACTGTTGTTTCCTATGGACACTCCATCTCTCTCTTCTTCTTCCACTTTATCCGCTCCTCTCTCTCTTTTCTCTTCTTCTATTTCTGCTTCCGGTAATTTGGGTACTGCTTCCAAGCTTACAGGTCCAAATTACCCTGCCTGGAGTGTGTTCTTTGTTTTTCTATTGCGCTCTCAGCGTAAGCGTCATCATTTGAATGATGATCCCCCTCCTTATGGCTCTACTTCTTTTGAGGATTAGGATGTTAGTGATGTCTTAGTGTGTTCTTGGTTAGCCAACAGTTTGTCGGATGAGTTCTTTCCTGTAATTCTACATTATTTGATGATCAAGGCTGCCTGAAATCATCTTACTGCTTTGTACTCCAATGGAGCACAAACTTCGCGCATTTATACTTTATATGTGTATCTTTTTTTCGACCGGTCATGAATACTGTTGATGCCTAACAGGTGGTTCAAACTCTTGGTGTTGAACTTTTTCAGCATAGATATTTTTCTGTTGATCTCGCTGAGCAACATAAACACTTTCAGGACCTTCTTGTTGTTTGCTACTTACTTCACCTACCGGACTCTTATGATATAGTTCGCCAACAAATTCTTGGAGAGACTGATACTCTGACTCTGGATGCTACTGCTACTCACATTTCTGCTGTTACGACTCTTCTTCAACATCCTTTGCTTCCCTCTCCATATCCTTGTATTGTTGCTCATCTAGCTCGTCATGATAATTTTGGTGGTCGGGGTTGTCATACTAGTAGTTGTGGTTACTCTAAGTATCTTTGCTCTCATTGTGGAAAATTTGGTCACTTGGTTGATCGTTGCTGGGTCAAACATCCTCACCTTCGTCCTGCTTCAGTTGATTCCTCCAAGAAGTCTACTTCTTCTCTTGTTACTTCTTGTGCTACTCAGTTAGCTACTACGAGTAGGTGGCTCATTGATTCTGATGCAACTGATCATATGACGGGAAATTCTCGTCTTTTCTCTTATCTTGACAAGAGTAACTGGTTATCTCCGGTTCTTATTGTGGATGGTTCTCGGTCTCCGGTTTGTGGGTCTAGCACGGTGCATGTTACTCATTCTCTTCAGCTTCAGGATACTCTTTATGCCTCGAATTTTCCATGAAACCATCTTTCTATCACTATTCTTTGCAAACAGTTGAATTGTGAAGCTATTTTTACTACATCTACTTGTGCTTTTCAGATTCCTCATTCCAAGGAGACGATTGCTATTGGGACTGAAAGCAGTGGCTTATTCTACCTTGATAATGCTTCAGCTTTTTCTACTTCCTCTTCTTTACTTCAACGACAACTTTTACTTGGGCATCCTCCTTCTCTGATTCTTTATCAGCTTCTGCCAGATTTACCTGGAGGAGAGTCTTCTCTTAATTATGAGGCTTGTCAATTTGGCAAACATCACCGATCTACTTTTCTCGCTAAGCATGCACGCAGTTATTCTCGTCATTTTGACCTTGTTCATTTGGATGTTTGGGGTCCTGCTCCCCTTTGGACTATTGGTAGGGATAGTTTGTATTTTGTTATCTTTATTAATGATTTCTCTCGGTGTACGTGGTTGTATTTGTTACAAGAACGCTCTAAAATTTTTTTTTCTGTTTTTACTGCAGTTTATAATGAGATTCATACACAATTTGATACCCCTATTAAAATTCTTCACACTGATAATGCCAAGGAGTATCTTAGTCATCAGTTCATATTATTTTGTTTGCATCATAACATTGTCCATCAAATCACTTGTCCTTACACTTCTCAACAGAATGACATTGCTGAACGTAAGAATCGTCATCTTCTGGATGTGGCTCGTAGCCTTCTCACTCATATGAATGTTCCTCACTCTAACTGGGTTTATGCAGTTCTTCTTTCCTCTTTCCTCATTAATCAAGTTCCATCTTCGGTTCTTAATGGCAAGACCCCATTTTCTATCCTGTATCCTGATGTGACACCGTTTCCTTTACCTCCTCATGTCTTTGGATACATAGCATTTGTCTGCACTCCTTATTCTGGTCGTGACAAACTCTCTCCTCGTTCTGTAAAGTACATCATTCTGGGTTATTGTCCGACACAGAAAGGATATCGGTGTTATGATCTTGTTCTCCAGAAACAGTATATTTCTGCAGATGTCACTTTCTTTGAGGATGCTTGTTCTTTTCTCCTCCCTCTACTTTTCCTTCTTCTGATGATTCTTCTTCTTTTCATATTGTGTCGACACCTCTTACAGAGCCGAAACTTCTTTATTCCCCTCTTATTTCTAATTCTCCTCATGTCCTTGATTCTTCTACTGAGCCACTGTCAATAGCTCCTAGACCAGTAGTCACTCCTTCGAATGAAACTGATATAGTAGACAGGGCAAATCTTGATCTTTTGATTGCTCTTTAGAAAGGTGTTCGATCATGCACTCAACATTCTCTTAGGGATGTGGTCTCTTATGCCCAGCTATCTCCTTCATCTAAGAGCTTTTCTCTTGCTCTCTCGGCAAATGTTCTTCCAGCCTCCTATTAAGATGCTCTTGTTATTCCTCATCTGAAAGCTGCTATGGATGAAGAGATGAAAACTCCCACTGAACGGGGTACTTGGACTCTTGTTCCTACCCATCTAGGAGCTAATGTGGTTGGCTGTCGCTGGGTCTTTGCGATCAAATTTCTCCCTATGGTGTGGATTTCTTTGGCATATTCTCTCCTATTGCTTGGAGTACTACAATCCGTGTTCTTTTCTCTATGGCAGTCAATAAATATTGGGAGATGTCTCAGTTGGATGTAAAGAATACTTTTCTTTATGGTGATTAAATGAGACAGTCTATATGAAGCAACCTCCTGGGTATGTTGCTCAGGGGGAGTCTCGGGTATGTAAGTTGAGCAAGGCTATCTATGGTCTTAAACAATGCCCGAGGGCCGTGTTTGAAAAGTTCAACGAAGTTATTTTTGTTATTGGGTTTGTTCAGAGCGCTGCTGAGCACTTTTTGTTCATTCAGAAAACCTCAGCTGGCATTGTTCTTGCAATCTATATGAATGACATTCTTTTTACAGGAGATGATAAAAAGGGTATTTACATGACAAAGAAGCATCAGCTTCAGCATTTTGTTACCAAGGATATGGGGTCTCCTAAATACTTTGTGGGTATTGAAATATCTCGGAAACCCAGTTCTATTGTTCTTTCACAGCGGAAGTATGTATTAGATCTCTTGAAAGAGACAGGTCTTATTAGGGATAAACCTACTCGATCTCCAATGGCTGTTGGAGATGATAAGTATTGGAATGAGAATTCTCCTCTTCTTGAAGATGTCACCAGATACAGACAGCTTGTGCGTAAACTCATTTATTTGACAGTCACAAGACAAGATATTTGTTATGCAGTAGGAAGAGTGAGCCAGTTTATGCAAGACCTCGGGGAATGTCATCTGCAGTCAGCTCTAAAGATTCTAGAGTATGTGAAATGTGCACCAGGAAAAGGGCTTTTGTTTCAAAAAAGGGGACATTTGAAGGTTGAGGCTTATTTTGATGCTAGCTATGCAGATGATAAGGAAGAAAAGACATCTATGTCTGGTTTATGTACCTTCGTTGGAGGTAATCTAGTCACCTGGAAGAGCAAGAAACGGGCCGTGGTTTCCAGGTCAAGTGCGGAAGTTGAATATAGAAGTTTGGCTCTGACTGCTTGCGAGCTGAAGTGGTTGCGGGCACTCTTGCTTGATCTGGGAGAGGTTTATAATCATCCCCTACCAATATTCTTTGACAATAAGGCGACCATATAAATTTTGAGAAATCCAGTCTTTCATGAGAGAACGAAGCATATTGAAGTGGATTGTCATTTTATTCGAGAAGAAATATTGAAGAATCAAATTTGTACTCTGTTTTTTACCTCTAATAAAGAGCTAGCTGATTTCTTCGCCAAGCTAGTTACCCTATTCTCAGAAGTTTGTAGAAAGCTAGGCATAGTTGACATATACGCTCCAGCTTAAGGGGGAGTGTTGAAACCTATGGAGACTGGGCGGTCTGTATTCTGGTTGTAATGGTCTATCTGTTCAGCGGTCTGGCGGTTTGGACCAGCGGCATATCTGGTAGTTGTCCTAGCGATTTGGCAAGAGCCCGCAGTAGCGGCCTGGTGGCTATCCGCAACATCGGGGGTGGTTATCCGCAACAGAGGCCTTGTGGCTATCTGCAATAGCGGCCTGGAAGCTATCCGCAGCAGCGGCCTGGTGGCTATATGCAGCAGCTGTTTGATGGGTATCTACAACTGTGGTCTAGTGGCAACCCATAGTTGTAGTCTAGTGGCTGTCCGTGACAGCGGTCTGTTGTCAACCTGTTATTGCAGTCTGGTGAACTACGGTGGCGGTCTTACTGTTTTACTATATTACCGTCGGGTGATCTTCCTTAGCTATTCTTCCTTGTACAGTGTTGTGGTTTGTCTCAGACAAACCGCATAGGCCGCACGGTTTGTATTTAGTCCCACATCGCATGTTGTATTTTATTCTCTCCCCTATTTTCTATAAGTAAGGGGGCATACATTTATATTATTTACCTTTTTGGAGCAATAAAATTTACCTTTTATTTAGATTTTTACTATCTCGAAATGAATAGATAGCTCTGCCCTTAGCCTAGATGCTTCCTCCTCAGAATTCCCCATGATGATCATGTCGTCAACGTACAACAACACCAAGACATGAAGCTCCCCCTTCTTCTTTATGAACACGCTTGGATCGAGTCAGAGGCAAAATAACCACGAAACTGTAGGTATTCTGTGATCTTCTCGTTCCATGCCTGTGATGACTGCTTCAAGCCATAAAGGGCCTTCCAGAGCTTGCAGACATATCCTGGATGATCTTCAAACACGTAGCCCGCTGGCTGAACCATGAAGATTTCTTTATCAATCTCTCCATGAAAAAAACATTCTTTACATCAAGCTGCCACATCTTCCATCTCAGGCAAGCCGCCAAGACAATCACCAACCGTACTGAAGTCATTTTTGCAACATGAATAAACGTATCATCATAGTCTTCTCTATACTGTTGAGAAAACCCTCGAGCTATAAGACGAGCCTTGTATCACTCAAAGCTTTCATCCACCTTCTTCTTCAACTAGTACACCCATTTGCACGTCATAGGAGTAACGTCATCGACCTCTGGCACACGATCCTAAGTATCATTCCTGAAAGTCTTGTTTTTAAGGTCAGCTAAATACTTAAAGGGGGCTGAATAGGCTTTTGGTCTTACTTCAAGTCTTTTTAACTTTTACCCTATAATTGTACTTAGTGATTAGGTTATTTATAGCTTTCAAGATAAATCACAGATGACACAGCTATTTATAGTGATTCCCCGATCTTGTGTATGTCCACTGTCCCTCTGTGCCTTTCTAACAGTGTGTTAGATCAGGCTCTTCCCCCAAAACTCGGCTCCTAATGAGCTTACAACTCGATCCCGCAGGACCACTCAGTCTCCTCCAAGACTTACTCTTCGGGCACAAGGCCCTACAACTCAGTGGCTAAACAACCACCTACCTCAGGCAAACGGCCCTACCACTCAGGATGGGAGGACATCCCTACACTCAGATCCAAAATGGATCCTACATTCATCCTTTATAACACAGGCTTACCCACTTAGATTCCTCACTAAATCCTACCACTCGGCCTTTATAAATCAGGCCTACAAACTCAGACTCTACACAAAATCATACAGAAAGAATTAAAGGTATTTGATTTGAATTGACACCAGGGCAAGAACTCTGTGTCCACTTCTTCCTGGACTGAGCAAATATCATTCCAAGCTTTTATTGATGGAGACACTGGATTTTATAGTTAAAATATTCTTCAGCCAGCAACCTTCTCTTGCAGAGCTTGTATGACCTGCCTCCTCAGAATTCACTTCTAAACCTGCTGTCACAAATGATGATTGCTTCAGATATCTCTTTTCGCTTTCAGATTGACTGAACTGAACAGGTCCTTCTGGCTTGACAACAATAGCAAGAAGGAAGACGATGCTCACCCGCAAATGGGTAATCAGCCAACTTTCCCTTTTATTGCTCGTCGATCAACGACTCTTTGCGTTGTGGGGCCCGACCATAATTACAGATTTACCACCTTCCACTTGAAGAAGATGACAAGAGCTGGCCACCGACGCCATCAACGGCTTACTCCATCTTTCCGGCAATGATTTTGAATTGTGTTGACTTTGTTGACTTTTGTTGACTCATGCTGACGTCAGCATCTGCGGACTTAGCCAAATTCAAACATTAGCATAGACATTGAGTGAGTAAGCATCACTCAACGCCAAAACACTTAGACAGATTTTTTGTCATTAGGCGTTGAGTGAGCAATATTCACTCAATGCCAATATACTTAGAAAATATTTCTGTCACTAGGCGTAAAGTGTGCAACCTTCACTTAATGCCAAAACACTTAGAATAATGTTTCAGTCATTAGGCGTCGAGTGAGAAATCTTCACTCAATGCCAAAACACTTAGAAAGTTATTCTGACTCTAAGCGTTGAGAGCATTAGGTCCACTCAACGCTTTCTGCCTTAGCTAACTTTTTTTACCAAGCGTTGAGAGCGTTGAGTGTGTCTTCATCACTCAACGCTTCTTAGGCATTGAGCGTAGCTTCATCCCTCAATGTCAAAGTACTTAGGTAATTTTTTTCCACCTGACGTTGAGTGAGTAAGCTTCACTCAATGCCAAACTACTTAACAGATTTTCTTCTATTATTTGGCGTTGAGTGAGTAAGCTACACTCAACGCCTTTGGACTTAGCCAATTTTATTTGCCTGAAAACATTGACTCTGGCTAGATGAGAATCAGTCAATGCCTTTTATCGCATGACATTGAGTGAGTGAGCTTCACTTAATGCATGTGGACTTAGTCAAATATTTACACATAATTTTTGTGGCTTTGACTAACTGAGCAATACTCAACGATTTTGATACTATGGCATTGAGTGAGTGGACTTCACTCAACGCCTGTGGACATACCCACTTCTCAGCCATTTTCTCTTAAGGCTTTGACTGTCTCAGCCTGTCTCACTACTTTTTGTTGTATGGCGTTGAGTGAGTAGACTACGCTCAATGCTTGTAGCCTTAGCCACATTTTTGCAGTTTCTTCTTAGGCTTTGCCTATCTCACAACCTTTTGCTGTAAGGCATTGAGTGAGTAGATACACTCAACGCATGTGGACTTAGCCACATTTTCAACTAGCCAATTGTTAAACTTGGACTAACCTAGATATATTCACCAATTTCACTTGCCTGACATTGAGTGAATAGACTTCACTCAACACCTGTGGACTTAGATGCTTTTCTTGACATCTGGCATTGAGTGAGCTTGCTTCACTCAATACCTATGGACTTAGAGTGATTTTTCTGTCCAGCTTTCTTCCTTAAGGCATCTGGCATTGAGTGAGTTTGCTTCACTCAATGCCTGTGGACTTAGGCAAATTCTTGCCTATCCACCAGCCTGCTTGGTGTCTACCTGCATGCATAAACTTAGGCACACATCAAATACAACTTATTTGTGTGATATTGACTTGTTTGACTTCTTACAAATCAATGGGCCCAACAATCTCCCCATATTTGAAAGAAGTCAAAACCCTTCTTCAAAATTTTCACATTACTTAGCCAATGACACACACAATATATGAAACAATAAAATGTGTTATTCTACAGAGTAGATCTGCAAAAGTTACCACATATTCTGCATGCTCCCCCTATTTTGCTGTAAGTTGTGTGGTACCACTTGAATGTTCCATGGCCTTAATCTGACACCACTTGATCCGAGCAACCTCTTTCTCCTCCTTGATTTGACACCACTTTATCAAGCTCTGATGCCCCACTTGATCAATCTTTGAAGCTCTTTGATACCACATGAAACTTTTGACACAACTTGAATTTCTTCTTTCTTGGACATGAATTTCTTCTTTCTCTCCCCCTTTTTGACTTCTGAAGAATAGTCAGGGAAGAGTTGCCTTGTGTTGATGTGCTTCTCCCCCTATCTGATTGTAGTTGATACCCATGGTATAGTTGCTAGCTGCCTCTTGATATGAGGCTGATTCTGCTCCTGCAGCTCCTTGACTTGCTCCCCCTCAATAAGATCCACTTTTGCCATCAATTTACTGATGGTTACTTTGATCTTCTTACTACTAAAGGTCTTCATCTCCTACAAGAAAGAGTACATCATGCACCAAAACTAAGTCTATAAGGAGTGACTGAAGCTAGACTAGGTTCAACATACCTAGCTCAAACTTGAATGTGTTGAACTTTGCTTCATCTAGTGGCTTAGTGAAGATGTCAGCCACTTGCTTGTTTGTGGGGACAAACTCAAGGCTGATATCTTCCTTTTCTACATGCTCCCTAATAAAATGATATCTAATTTCTATATGCTTAGTCCTGCTGTGTGAGACAGGATTCCTAGCAATAGAAATAACACTTGTAGAATCATAATAAAGTGGGGTTCTACTTACCAGGAGGTCATAATCCTGGAGTTGATGCTGAATCCACAGTAACTGAGCACAACAGCTATCTGCTGAAATGCACTCTGACTCTACAGTTGATATATCAACACTTGTTTGCTTCTTGCTGCTCCAAGACACTAGTATTCCTCCTAAGAACTGACAAGTTTATGTAGTACTTTTCCTGTCCTCTTTATATCCTGCAAAGTCTGCATCTGAATAGCATGTTAGTTCAAAATCCCTATTTCTAGGGTATCATAGGCCAAGATCTTGTGTGCCCTTAAGATATCTCAAGATCCACTTTACAGCAGAGTAATGAGATTCTTTAGGGCGGGCCTGATACCTAGCATAGACACATATAACATACATGATGTCAGGCCTACTAGTCGTGAGGTATAGAAGGGATCCAATTATCCCTCTATGCAAAGTTTCATCAACAGGTTTCCCTGCTTCATCTTTATTTAAATGCATACTTGTCCCCATGAGAGTTTTCATGGTAGAGGCATTCTCCATTCTATATTTCTTAATCAACTCCCTGGTGGACTTAGACTGGGATATGGATAAGCCATCATCAGTCTGTCTTACTTGGAGTCCCAAGAAGAACTTGAGCTCACCCATACTACTCATCTCAAACCTCCCTTATATAAGTTTAGCAAACTTCATGCAAAAGGTCATCATCAGTAGAACCAAATATAATGTCATCAACATATATCTAGAATAGAATGATCTTGCCCTTAGATTCCCTTAGAAATAGGGTCTTGTCTATTTTCCCCCTTGAGAATTTGTTCTCAATGAGGAAACTAGACAAGGTCTCATACCGTGCTCTAGGAGCTTACTTCAACCCATATAAAGCTTTCTTAAGCCTATAAACAAAGTTTAGAGAGTGAGGATCAACAAAACCTGGTGGCTAATCCACATATACTTTCTCTTTTAAGTCCCCAATTCAGGAAGGCTGACTTCACATCCATCTGGTATACTTTGAATCCTTGATAGGTAACAAATGCAAGGAAGAGTCTTATTGCTTCCAATCTGGCTGCTGGGGCAAATCTCTGGTCAATATCTATTCCTTCTTCTTGTATGTATCCTTTAGCCACCAATCTAGCCTTGTTCTTGACAATAATGTCATTCTCATCTAACTTGTTCATGTAGATCCACTTAGTCCCTATGCCATTATGTCCTTGTGGTCTGGGAACCAACTTATAAACCTTACACCTCTTAAATTGGTCAAGATCTTCTTGCATTGCTCCAATACATAACTTGTCTTTGATTGTATCTTCAAACTTCTTGGGCTCTTCTTGAGACAGAAAGCTTGAGTAGAGAGTTGTGTTGATACTATTGCTTCTGGTCTGGACTCTATGGCCTGCCTCACCAATGATTTCGTGTGCTGGATGATCCATAAGATGCCTTCCAGCCGGAGGCAATCTAACTTCTGCTAGCTGCTCTTCATTGTCTTCAGCTGGCTATTCATCATCCTCAACTTGTCAGTCTTGAGCTCCCTCTAGATAGCATAAAGCTTTTCCCTTATCTTGGACTGCTGGAGCATCTTCCTTGATGGTAAGCTTGTATATCACCTACTCTATGCCTGCAGAACTAGAAGAGGAGCTAGAAAGCTCATAGTTAATCATATTTGATTCATCAAAAACAACATGAAAAGACTATTCTACAACTTGACTTGTCAAGTTGTAGATCCTATATGCCCTACTGCTGTTGTTGTACCCAACAAAGATCCCTTCATGGGACTTGGCAGCAAACTTAGTTACATAGGACTTTTCATTGTTCAGGACATAACACTTGCCACCAAAAATCCTGAAGTAGAACAAGTTTGGTTTACTGCCTTTCAAGATCTCATAGAGAGTCTTCTTGTGGCTTTTGGTGATAGAAGCCCTGTTAAGGACATGACATGCAGTGTTAACTGCCTTAGCCTAAAAATATTTTGGGAGAGATGTATCACTTAACAAGGTTATACCAGCCTCTATGAGGGTTCTGTTTTTCCTCTCAGCAATTCCATTTTGTTGGGGTGTTCTAGGAGAGGAGAATTCTCGGTGAATCCCTTACTCTTCACAGAACCTTGTCATGCTAGCACACTAAAATTCAGTCTCACTGTCACTTCTGATTTTTACCATAGTACTGTCTAGTTCGTTCTGTATGTGCTTGACAAAAGTCTTGAAGACTTCAAGGGTTTCATCCTTTCTCTTAAGGAAGAACACCCAGGCAAACTTAAAAAAGTCATCAACAACCACAAGGGTGTAGACTTTCCTACCTAGACTTTGAACTGACATAGGACCAAATAAGTCCATATGCAGGAGGTATAAGCACCTCACTAAGTCTTTGTCCCAAATGCTCTTGAAGGAGGTCTTGGTCTGTTTTCCCTTTTAGCATACAAAGCAGATACCCTCCTTAGTGCATTTCAACTTGGGGCCATTTCTGACTAACTCTTCACTAAAGAGTTTGCCTATGGTCTTGTAGTTCAGATGAGCTAGCCTCTTGTTCCATTGGGCATAATATGAGGCTTTCTCATCTGCAACTTAGCATATGGGAGAGTCCTTACTTTCACAATCAAAATTTAAATAATAGATATTTCCTCTCCTAGTGTCTATCAAGATGACCCCTTGGTCACTTGACCCCCTAATTTAACACTCATCCTTGAGGAAAGAAGTGTCATAGCCAAGATCACATAGTTCGCTTATGCTTATGAGGTTGTGTTGCAAATATTTCACGTAAGCTACTTGTGTGATAATGATTATGTCATTTGATATCTTACCATACCCTTTGGTCACTCCCTTTTCTGAACAACCAAAGATGACTTTGGGACCATTCTTTACTGGAGTGTACTCCTTCAGCATGCTCCTTGATCCAGTCATGTGCCTGGAACACCCACTGTCCAAGTACCATTTAGGAGAATGGCCACTTGGACTAACCTGCGAGGCATAATTCAGTTAATCTTAGGACCCCAATTCTTATTGGGTCCTAGGTGCATGCTAGTTTAATAATAAACATTCCTACCTGCAGCTCTTCTGACATGTAAGCTCTCTCTTGTTCTTTGCACACTAGAATTGTACCAACAATCTATAACATAGTAGCCCACTTTGCCACAACACCAACATTCATAGATATTATACCTTCTTTTAAGAGCTGGTCTAGTGGTTGTGTTGACAGTAACTCTTTATCTAGAAGGTGCAGCAACAGTCCAGTTCTTTTGCTCCCAGCCCCAGTCTGACTAGTGGTGGGTCTGGTAGTAGAAGTGCTTGGGATATCTTTAGCTTTACTAGCAGCTGCTTTCTTTTCAGAGAGCATACTCCTGATGGCCTCAGAGATTCCCAAGTCTGGTCTACTGACAGACTTGCCCTTAGTCTTGGAGTGGGTTAGAATGTCTTGAGAATAGTTTGTAGCTTTACCCTTGAGTGAAGGGACTGATGCACCAAATATAAATGGTCCAGGATGGTCCATTTGTATTTCCTCATGGGCTGTCTTGAAGGCACTTGCACCCTTGATATATCTACCACCCTGGCAGTGAACATATTTGTTCACTCCAGAGGATCTACCATTCTTACAGTGACCATGGATACTCTCTTGATCATACCTATTAGAAGGTAGTAGGACTCTCCTGAAAGGAATAGGAGGTTTGGAGGCTAGTGGCTATACTAGAGCTTTGCCCTTCCTTTTGGTATTGACAACTCTAGTGCTTCCTTTGAAGCCCAACCCCTTCTTACCCTTTTGGGAAGAGAAGGTGTCTATCAAGGGAAGCACTGAACTAGGCTTTGAATAGCTAGCCACTATTCTCTTCTCTCTCTCCAGTAGCACTTCCAAGTCCCTTATTCTATTTTTCTGGTACTCAATGGTGCCTATCTGAATAAAGGAAATAGTTTCCAGCTCACTGATCTCTTTCAATTTCTGATCAAGCAATGAAGCTGAATCAGCATGTTGGGATGCAACAAGCTGAAGGGAGGCAATTTCCTTAGCTTGCTTCTTAGCCAGCAGCTTGCTTTCCTTGAAAGCACTCAGAAGGATACCATATTTGTCAATTATAGAATTGACATCTTGCTCTGATTCAGACCCATCTTCATCATAAGATTTAGATGCATCTGAATCAGGACTAGTTTCATTGCCAGTTTCAGTGGAGTGGATGGACAAAGAATGTACCTTTGGTTGACCAGGCTGTTCCTGGCTGGATTCTTCATCTGACATAGCCATTAGGCCATAGCAGCAGCTATCTTCTTCTTCTTTATCCACCTCTGTATCACCATCTGGCTATGACAGAGGGTCCCTGACTTCATTCCTAACAACAGGATTAGCTTCTTCAGCAATAACAACCAGCATCTCCATGAAGTCTGCTTATTCAGCTTCTACTTCAGCAGAGTACAACCTAATATAGGCTTCATCATCCTCTTCTCTTTCTGACTCTGAAGAGGAAGAGTCAGTCCAACTCTTTTTCTTCTTAGCAATGAAGGATTTCTCCTTCTTGCCTTTTTTCTTGTGGTCCTTCTTCTCACCAGACTCCTTTATTTTGACAGGACAGTCGTCTATTACATGCCCTGGCTTACTGCAATAATAGCAAACCACTTTAGAAGAAACATGTTTTTTGGTTTAGAACCATACCTATCCTCCTTAGAGGATTTCTTCCTGCCCTTATAGTAGTCTTCTTTAGGATGAGATGAGGAGGAGGGCCTGCTCTCCAGTGCTTCTTCTTCATAAATTTCTGGAACTACCTGGAGAAGGCAGCAAAGTCTTCATCAGACATCTAGTAGTCTGATGTGCTGGTCTCAGATTTTTCTGAGTTAGAATCAACATCTCACTTTGGTGGGGGCGGTGTCTTCCTTCTGCTCCTCCTTATGGCTTTAGCTTTAAAGTCCACAGATTTTTCTTTAGCCTAGGACTTGCTTACTTTCTCCTCCTCTTTCCTGTCAGTCAGTTGCATTTCATAGGACAGCAGCTTGCCAAACAGAGTTGATGGTGGAGTATTAGCTAGCTTAGCCACTTCTCTGATTGCACAGATCTTAGTATCCTAGTCTCTAGTTAGAGAGCTGAGAAACTTATTATTTAGCTCATAAGTGCTGAATACTCTTTCATATATCCTCAGCTCATTGACAATTCTGAAAAACCTCTCATAGCTCTCAATTATGGTATCAGACTTTCCCTGCCTGAATGCCTCATACTCTTGATTGAGTATGGACTTCCTGTCATCTCTCACTTCCTATGTTCCCACCATATAGACCACTAGTGTGTCACACATCTCCTTTATAGTCTTGCAATGAACCATATTTTGTAAGGTGGGGTCATCTATGACACTAACTATGATATTTTGTGCCCTATTGTCCATGGTGGCAAGGATGACTCCATCCTTAGTCATTTCAGAGTATGTCTTGGGAGTCTAGACATTTGCATTCAGAACAGACACTTTCATAGGGATGAAAGGCCCTTCCTTGACTGTGATGAAGATCCTAGGGCCGGCTGCTTCCATAAACAACCTAACCCTCTCCTTCCAGATGCCAAAACCTTCCTTCCTGTAGTTGGGAAGCTTCATGACACCTAGATCCATATAGTTCACTCCTGAACCCATAAGGATAGATTTTAATGCTGACCTTGGAGATCTACTCAGACTGTTAAGTCTACTTTGAGCAACCTCCCTCTGATACCACTTGAAAGTCTTGTTTTCAAGATCAGCTAAAAACCTAGAGGGAGTGAATAGGTTTTTGGTCTGACTTCAAGTCTTTTTAACTTTTACCCTATAACTGTACTTAGTGATTAGGTTATTTATAGCTTTCAAGATAAATCACAGACGAAGCAACTGTTTATAGTGGTTCCTCGATCTTGGGTATGTCCATTGTCCCTCTGCGCCTTTCTAACAGTGTGTTAGATCAGGCTCTTCCCCCAAAACTCGGCTCCTTATGAGCTTACAACTTGATCTCGTAGGACCACTCAGTCTCCTCCAAAACTTACTCCTCAGGCACAAGACCTACATCTTAGTGGCTAAACAACCACCTACCTCAGGCCAATGGCCCTACCACTCAGGATGGGAGGACAGCCCTACACTCAGATCCAAAATGGATCCTACACTCAGCCTTTATAACATAGGCTTACCCACTCAGATTCGTCACTAAATCCTACCACTCGACCTTTATAAATCAGGCCAACAAACTCAGACTCTACACGGAATCTTATAAAAAGAATAAAATGTGTTTGATTTGAATTGACAGTAGAGTAAGAACTCTGTGTCCACTTCTTCCTGGACTAAGTAGATATCAGTCCAAGTTTTTGCTGATGAAGACACTGGATTTGACAGTTAGAATCTTCTTCAGTCAGCAACCTTCTCTTGCAGAGCTTGTATGTTCTGCCTCCTCAAAATTTGCTTCTGAACCTGCTGTCGCAGATGATGATTGCTTCAGCTATCTCTTTTCGCTTTCAGGTTAATTGAACTGAATAGGTCCTTCTGGCTTGGCAGCAATGGCGAGAATGAATACGGTTGAAAGAAATAGTGCCTAACCACCTAGAGGGGGGGGGGGGTGAATAAGTGAACTTTATTTTTTTAAATTTAAGGCAGAAACACTGAACAATTAAACCTGTATTTGCAATTTTCTATAGCAATTCAGCACAGCTAGCTCAGCAATCACAGAAATAAATAAACACAAAGTGAACACAGATTTTTATAGTGGTTCCCCAAGGTCTGGGTACATCCACTTTCCCCCTTCGCCTATCTAGTAGTGTACTAGATTCGGCCTAACTTCAGCACTTCTCCTCAGATCCTTAGATCTTACAGCTCAGAACCCCAAACAGGTTCCTACAACTTAGAGTGTCCCCACTCCTACAACTCAGGCAAAAAGACCTACCACTCAGTCTTCAACAAGACCTACACTCAGAGAACAAGGTCTCCTACAACTCAGGCACAAGGTCCTACCTCAGTCTTCAACAATACCTACACTCAGAGCACACAGTCTCCTTCACTCAGCCTTTATAGAACAGGCTTACAGCTCAGATCTATACAAGATCCTACAGAAATTTGATTATACACAGTAATTAACCACAACTCTGACAGAGAGAGAGATGAGTTGACTGGCTTCTTGATGAGTTCTTGGAAGAACTTGGCAGAGATCAACCTCCCTTAGCTTTCTTCAAAGCTCCTTGAATTAGAACTCAGTAGGGTTGAATCTCCTGTGAAGATGATCTTCAATCAACTTCTGTATTGAGATTCAGATCTCAATCTGAATATTACTTGGCAGCCTGGTTCTGCAGCTGTTCTTCTTAGAAGGAGCTCTCTCTCTCCAACTTCTTAGATCTTCTGTCGAAGGTCTTCTTCTTTTGTGTTGTTAGATCTCTTGATTAATTGTTATCAATCCATTTCTGTTGAAGGAGAAAGGTCTTTATATAGTCTTCCTCCAAGGTAACCGGCTGATCTGGTATCTAACGAACTCCTGACAGCTCTGACAGTTGCAGTTGACTGGTTGAAATGACAGCTGTCAAGTCATCCAGTCACTTCTTGAAATCATTATTACTGTCTGAAAGTGTCGAGACATATAATCATTATGTGTCGACACAAATAGACTAAGTGTCGACACAAGCCTTGATGGTGTCGACACAACTCCTTGTGTTGTTGTAACAGCTTCTCGACACTGCTTCTTTATAATGTGTCGACACTGATTCTGTGTGTCGACACAAGCCTTCTGTTGAATGTGTCGACACTGGTTGAGTGTGTCGACACAAATACTTCTTCTTTAATACTTAGTTGAATTCTGCTGTGTGTCGACACAACTCCTTTGTGTCGACACATGCCTTCTTGTGTTGAAACTTGCTGAGTGTCGACACATCTCCTTTGTGTCGACACATGCCTTCATGTGTTGAAACTTGCTGAGTGTCGACACATCTCCTTTTTGTCGACACAAGTACTTTAACTTTGTTGAAGCTTACTGAGTGTCGACACAGCCTCCTGGTGTCGACACATTTGATGTCGACAAAGTTTCTCTGGGTGTCGACACTGCCTCTAAGTGTCGACACAGATTATGTTGAAATTCTTCACAGTGTGTCGACACTGCCTGTATGTTCGACACTTTTCTTCTGGTGTCGACTCTGCCTTTCCTGGTGTCGACACAACTACTCCAAGTGTTGACACAACTTCTCTAGGTGTCGACACAAGCCTTCATAAGTGTCGACACTTCACCTCTAGGTGTCGACACATGGACTTAGAACTTTTCTGCATTTCCTATAATTACTTAACCTGCACATATAAACTCAAAGCACATCAAATACACCTTGATGTATATCATTGAATAGGGTGAGGCTTCTTCAAATTTGGTACATATATTCCAATGTACCCAACAACGGTGCTCAGTCGTAAATGCAAAATCAGAAAACCCTAATTGCTTGTTGTCGACTCAACCAACTTTCCCTTTTATTGCTCGTCGATCAACGGCTCTTTGTACTGTGGGGCCAAGCCATAATTGTCGATTTACCGCCTTCCACTTACAGAAGATGATAATAGCTGGCCACCGGTGCCATCAATGGCTTACTCCATCTTTCCCACAAAGATTTTGAATTGCGTTGACTTTGTTGACTTTTGCTGACTCATGTTAACGTTATCCATTTGTGGACTTAGCCAAATTCAAACACTAGCATAGGCGTTAAGTGAGTAAGTATCATTCAACTCCAAAACACTTAGACAGATTTTCTGTCATTAGGCGTTGAGTGAGCAACCTTCACTCAACGCCAATATACTTAGAAAATATTTCTGTCAGTAGGCATTGAGTGTGCAACCTTCACTCAACGCCAAAACACTTAGAATAATGTTTCAGTCATTAGACATTGAGTGAGCAACCTTCACTCAATGCCAAAATACTTAAAAAGTTATTCTGACTCTAGGCGTTGAGAGCGTTAAGTCCACTCAACGCTTTCTGCCATAGCCAACTTTCTTTTACCAGACGTTGAGAGCGATGAGTGTGTCTTCATCACTCAACGCTTCTTAGGAGTTGAGTGTAGCTTCATCACTCAATGCCAAAGTACTTAGGCAATTTTCTATCACTTGGCGTTGAGTGAGTAAGGTTCACTCAACGCCAAAGTACTTTACAGATTTTCTTTTGTTATCGGGCGTTGAGTGAGTAAGCTACACTCAACGCCTTTAGACTTAGGCAATTTTCTGTGTCTGAAAACACTGACTCTGGCTGGATGAGCATCAGTCAATGCCTTTTATCACATGGCGTTGAGTGAGTGAGCTTCACTCAACGCTTGCGGACTTAGTCAAATATTTGCACAAAATTTCTGTGGCTTTGACTGACTGAGCAATACTCAATGATTTTGATGTTATTGCATTGAGTGAGTGAACTTCACTCAACGCCTGTCGACATAGACACTTGTCAGCCATTTTCTCTTAATGCTTTAGTTGTCTCAGCCTGTCTCATAGTTTTTTGTTGTATGGCGTTGAGTGAGTAGACTGCACTCAACGCCTGTGGCCTTAGCCACAATTTTGTACTTTCTTCTTCGGCTTTGCCTATCTCACAGCCTTTTTTTGTAAGACATTGAGTGAGTAGACTACACTCAACGCCTGTGGCCTTAGCCACATTTTCAGCTAGCAATTGTTAAACTTAGACTAACCTAATTATATTCAACGATTTCACTTACCTGACATTAAGTGAATAGATTTCACTCAATGCCTGTGGACTTAGCTGCTTTTCTTGACATCAGGTGTTGAGTGAGCTTGCTTCACTTAACGCCTGTGGACTTAAAGTGATTTTTTTGTCCAACTTTCTTCCTTAAGCCATCTGGCATTGAGTGAGCTTGCTTCACTCAACTTCTGTGGACTTGGGCAAATTCTTGCCTATCCACCAGCCAGCTTGGTGTCTACCTGCATGCATAAACTCAAATACACATCAAATACAACTTATATGCGTGACATTGACTTGTTTGACTTTTTATAAATCAAGGCCATGTATATCAATGGACCCAACAGTTCCTTTTGAGGGCTGCCATCTCCTCATCCATGGCATCATCCTACACCTTGACTCCAGTGGCATCTTCAAATCTAGATGGATCTCACTCGTACAAAAGGCCTATGAAGGATCATGAGATAAAGCTCACCATGTTCCCTTCACTGTACTTAGCTGGTGGTTTGATGGTCCTCTTCGAACTCTGAAGGACAAACCTTGTCTAACTATCTCTGCTGCATCATCTAAACCAGCTCTGATCCCGAGCATACTAGGAGCATCGCTCCCCCTGCTTCCTGAACCATAATCCTTCGCCCCGGAGCTAGAAACACCTGGAGCTCCTAGTGATACAGACAGCTCCACCAAAATATCCTTAGTAGCTTCCTCTAGCCCGCCGTCTGACCTACTTTCCTGTTGCTCCATAGATGAGCCACCTCCTTATGACGTAAGTTCATCAAAGACAACATCTCTGGAAATAACAAACTTCTTTGTGGTAGGATCCATACACTTCTATCCCTTCTTCCTCTCATCATAGCCCATGAATACAATCTTCCTTGCCTTCTCGTCAAGCTTAGTCCTGAGAGCATCGGGAATGTGAACATAGTAGGTCGACCCAAACACCCGAAGGTGTTCAACGCTGGTCTTCTCCTTAAACATTAGCTCATAAGCAGACTTCATGCTGATCGGACTCAGAGGCATCCAATTGATGACGTATACTGCGCAAGCCATCCCTTTTGCCCAGAAGGACTTAGGAATTCCTTTGGCATGAAGCCAACACTTGCAGGTCTTCGTTAGAAGACAGATCTTCCACTCTGCTACTCCATTTTGTTGCAGAGTATGTGCACAAGTGAGCTCTCTCTAGATTATGTGCTTCCTGTAAAAGTTAGAGAACTCATCTGAAATAAACTCACCTCCGTTGTTCGTTCTCAACTTCTTAATCCGCATGCCAAGTCGGCCCTCCACTAGCTCCTTGAACTCCGCGAATAATTGGAACGTGTCTGACTTCTCCTTTATAAAGTACACCCATGTGTACCTCATATAATCATCAATCAGAACTAGCATGTACATGCTGCCTCCAAGACTGGCGATGATGGTGGGTTCCATCAGATCACAACAGATGCACTCCAATGGTGCTTTACACCTAGTCTATGATTTTCAAATGGAAGGTGATGAGCCTTACCATATTGACATCCCGCAAATACATGAGCGTCACCGAAGGATGACAATTTAGGCAAGCCTTTCACAAGGATCCTTACTGTCATAGCTTTCAACTTGTCTATACAGACATGTCCCAGCTATTCATGCCAGATAACAGCTCTATCGTTGGCCCTCTTCCGATCAACATAGGAACTTGTTGGTATCACAAACAAGTCCTTTACCCTTCTCCAAACATGAGAAACATCAGCCTTTACCGCTGACATATTTTGGAGAAACTTCACTTCTGTCGAACCGAACAGAACATGATAACCCGCATCCACCGCGTTGGTCACTGAGAAGAGGTTCTTCTTCATGCCTGACACATGATAAACACTCCTCTAGGTGAGTGGACCCTCATCACTGCCCAAAGAAATGACGCCCTCCTTCTTGATTGCATGAACAATATCATTAGCGATAATAATAGCGTCATTACCTAAGTATGCCTGTAGAGAAGAGAACTTTGACTCATCCTCAGTGAGGTGATGACCACACTCTGAGTCTACAATCCAATCATCTTGGTAGTTGATGGCGGAAAAAGCACGAACACATGTGCCCGTCATGAATACATTCCCTCATCCTCCTTCCTCAGTACTGGAACCAGCTCCCTCTTTACCTGCAATGTGCCCCGGCTGAAGTTTGACTTTGCATTCCTTCTTGAAGTGACTTGGCAGATTGCATCTATAGCACCTTGGCCCTTCCATCTTCTTCCAATCCCTCTTAGAACACTAACTCTTCTCTTACTGATATGAAGTAGAAGGACCATCGCCAGCAGACGTATTCTTCTTCTTCTCCCACCTCTTCTTCTTCCCTGTTAAGAGTGTCTCACTATCTCCTCCAGAGATAATAACTCCAGCCATCTGTCTTGCTAGGATTTCCTGCGAATCCAGCAGGTTCTCCAACTCAAGCAATGACGACTGAGTGGTCCAACCTTGAATTTAAGTAATGATGGCAACATACTCCTTTCGCAATCTGTGGATTATGTGCCTCTTATGCTTCGCTTCTGAAATTGGCTCATCAAGGTCCAATTCCAAAATTTCAGCACACATGTTCTTCATTTTCAGGAAGAATGTTGGGATGGACAGATCACCCTGAGTGGCTCTCGCCAACTCATTCTCCAAAAATTGTAGCTGCGTTATATTCTTCTTATTGAACAATCCATCAAGGGAAGTCCAAATCTCACCAGCTGACCGACATCCAATGATGTGTTCGAAGAGCTCCAGTGAGATAACCTGCTTGAGAGTAAATTCTGCCTTAACATTTGTCTTCCTCCAAGCTCTCACCGCTTTAGAATTGCCAGTGGCAGCAGTAACCTCTTGTCTTTCGACTCCACAGCCGACCTCCCAAAGGTCCTCACCCAGACGGTAATTCTTCATGCACGACCTCCACTTCTTGAAGTTGGTCGGCGTTAAGAGTTCAATTCCAAGACCCCTTGCGAATCCTCCTTCCATTGCACTAACACTGGTCTACTTAACTTCCAGAAGCAAAAAAGCAAGTCTGCGGTTGATCACTGCTCAAACCTCTATTCCCTCTGATTCCATGTAAAAATTTGTGAAATGCGGAAAATGGGAAACCATATCGCAGAAACACTCAACCTAACCAAGTCAAATAAACAAGATGCAAATAAAATAACAAGCAAATCTTATACTATCAAACTTATTTACACTGTGAGGCATACGTGGCTAGACATGATTTGCCAATGTACCCGATAGAAGTAAAAAATATACAAGGAAAAATCTATCTAGGCGGATAGAACTAGATAACCACCAAATCTGCCAAACTGAACTAAGGAGTCTGCTGAAGCCGTCATGTCGTCAGACCGTAACCTAACCGCGCAAACACCCGGTTATTCCAAGCTGAAGAAATTAGTCCGCTATATGCAAGCCGCCTAATCGTGATGCTGCCTAGCTGCCAGATAATCCGCGAATAGCTGTTGTTGAACTGAACAGACAGACCGACAAAAGCGGACAACCTTAATGAACCGAGAAAGATTGTCAATGATAAGACTGCTTGGTCGCAAGCCACGACCTACTGCTAACCCCGATTATATCCACAACTACCCACACTGATACCTGACGCAAGTCAGAACCAAGTCTCTGGCTTCTCAGCGTTAGCCGCACAATTGTTCATTCAGTTCGTATGTTATGTTGTGATAGGGGGTCCTATGTATAGGCGTCGAAAGGAGTGTGTTCACTACCCTAGACGGTAGGATCATCACCCTTCTCGCAGCTATCACAAGACCTAACCACACTACGCGGACACAAAGCCATTCCATCAAGGTCGCAACATGATAAGGCCGAATAAGATAGAACTAGGACCTGTCTGCCACACCCGAGGATATTGCGGATACCACCACCAGTCCGCAACACCTCGAGGACACTGCTCAAGTTCGCACAACCATAGCCTGCGACTAAGGCACAATCCCGCTTAGTCGAGCTGGTGGATAGACAACCAGTCCGTATCAATCACGCGGACTGCTGAAAAATAAGCAGACAATGTGAGAAAGAAGCAATTGGACTTGGCTCAAAAACGAGACCAAGTCCAAACAACTAACAACCCCTTGAAGCGAACTCAACTTGTCGGACTCAAGAACAAAGTCTGTACAATCCGGCGGACTCAAACACCAGTCTCCACGAACTGGAGAACTCTGTGATCATCACCAAACCACTCCATCAGAACAAGACCAATGGCACAAACCATGCCGATCTCGCGAGCTCCAAAAGAGTCCGCATCAATCGGACTCAGCGAACTCCAGATGAGTCCGCAGCTCCTGCGAATAACAACCCTATCCACCCGGCTACATCCTAGGAACAAGCTGATGCAAAAACACCAGCCGACCTGGCTAGTCGCCACACCAGTCCGCGTAGTCCACGCGGACAGCCCACACAGGCCGCCACTTTCACTTCAAAAAAATTCAACATGCAGCTCAATTGGTGATGAGAAGTGGAAAAACTCCATATTTAAGTGTGCTCTGACTGGAGTAGTCATGGGATGGGTGACCTCTTGGGAAGTCCTCGTGGTCTGTGCTTGACTATCGAGCTTCACTCATCCAAGGGAGGATGTGGCCTCCAACAAACTGTCTGTGGGCATGGAGATGGGTAGGGTCGGTTGGGTTGCAGCCCTTTAAGATAGTTTAAGGAAGGTTGTTCGAATACCTTATGAGGTGGTTTGAACCGTCGCATGCCCCTTCTAAATAAAATCAGTTTTTGTTGAAAGGGGCCCACTCATGTGAGTATCCTAGGTCACCCTCAGCAAGACTGCAGTCCACTAGCCCCAACCCGCTCTCCACAATCGCCCACGGCCTAGCCCATTCCGGGATCCCAGAAACCGACTTAATACAGTTGTGGTGGGTTATTGAGGTCACCAAGGCATTTCCATCCAGTCGTGCTCACATGAGAGGGTCGGCCCCCTTTCAACAATGTGTACTAGGAGCCAAACAACCGGTTTGCCTAGAGACCCTAGGTGACCCGTTCATGGGCAAGGGAAAGGATTTCATGGTGGGGAGAATTACCGTGAGGGTCAGGGGCGGTTAAACCCTTTGGGGTGGAGACAGGGCCATAGGACTCCGCTCCCATCACAGCAACAAGCGATGGCAATTACCCGAGGTAGGGGAAGAAGAATGGATAATGGAAGAGAAGGAAGAGGAGGGGGCATGGTGGTGCTGCCCTATTGTGACTTCTACCATAAGAAGGCCACACAAAGGCCACCTGCCTGAAGTTTCTCTATATGAGAAGAGTAAGAGGTCTAGCACCGCAGCAGCCGCTGGTGCAGATCAAGGAAGTCATTCCTAGAGAAGGGGAAGAGGATAGATGCAACGACCAGACTGACATATGTGCCAGAGGAGGGATCAGGGTGATCCAGGGTGGGGTAGGGATTGAGGCCACCCACAAGGGGAGCCTCTAAACAATATTCAGAAGGAGTGTTACATCAACCTCCCAGAGCCCACCCCTTGAAGAGAAAATCACTTTTTCATCAAAGGATATGCCAGACTACGAAGACCCATTCTGTGATGCCTTGGTGATCCAAACAACAATTGAGAATTTCACGGTCTCTAGGATTTTGGTTGACAATGGGAGCTCTGTGAATGAGATCTTCAAGAAGGCCTTCGATGTGATGAAGGTGGAGGCAAGGAGGGTGCTGGACTTGAATGGGCCATTATTTGGATTTTTTGGAGTGAGAAAATAGAGGGTGGATTTGGGCTTTGTATGACGCTGAGGGAGTGTCAAGGAACTATCAGTTTGTCATTGTTGACGCTCCGAGCATCTATAATGCCATTTTTTGGTGCCCCCTCATCAAAGCCTTCTATTATGTCCCTTTGTCGCTTCATCAATATCTCAAGTTCAATAGCAGAGGAGTGCAAATTCGGATCAGACGGGATCCCAAGATGACAAGGCAGCACTACATGACTGTCGTCAACACTCTCTCATGGATGGTAGTGGCTGAGGAAGCAGAAAGAGAGATGGAGGGACAAGCAAGGTAGGAAAATGAGGCTATAGAAGTTGAGGAGGAGGAGATGAGGGAGTCAGCAGTGCTAAGAGAGGAGGAGGTGGAAGAAGCAAGGGAAGAGGAGGTCCACGCCCATGAGGTAGGGTCAGACGAGTTGCTGGAAAATTGAGCTGATTTGATGGGAGTAGAAGAGGTAGAGGATGAAGAGGCACTCGCCTAAGAAGAGAGGGCGGGGGCGAGTGGGAGGAGCAGTCTTGGCTGGAGGCAGTGGAAGTGGTAGTGGAGATGGAAATCCTTACCCAAGCTTAGAAGACAAAGAAGGTACGTGTCAGCGGAGGCCTGAGCCCATAATACGAGGAGAAGATACAAAAGTGCATCCAAAATAACATCGACATCTTCGCGTAGAATGAGCCAAACAAGCCGAGTATCGATGTGGATGTGGCGTGCTACTGTCTGAACCTCGACCCAAAAGCACACCTCATTCGCCAGAAAAGGAGTACCATCACCAACAAGCTGGAGGATCCCATCCGGGAGGAGGTGGAGAAACTCCTTAAGGCAAGTTTTGTATCAGAGATACAGTATCCCGGTTGTGTCTCTAATGTGGTAATGGTGAAGAAAGGGGATGTTCGGTGAACGATGTGTGTTAATTTTTCTCTTTTAAGTAAATCATACCCTAAGTATTGTTATCCTATTTCTTGAATCGACACGCTGGTTGAATCAGCTGTCATTTTTTTGTGATGAGTTTACTAGATGCTTTTTCATGTTTTCACCAGATCAGGATACCACCAAATGTCAAAGATGTCTCTTTCATCACGAGGGAGGGGTGTTACTGTTATAAGATGATGTCCTTTGAGCTGAAGAATGTATGGGTGACACATTTGTAACAGCCCAAAGTTCTGAAACAGGAAAAATTTGGGTGACACAGCCTGGGACACGGGCGTGTCCCAGGGCGTGTCAGGTGACACGGCCTGCGACACGGGCGTGTCGCAGGGCGTGTCGAAGTTGTGTCGACGTTTGGGCTTTGTCTCGACGATTTTTGTTCTCGACGATTCGTCGAGAGGAGGCACACGGCCCAGGACACGGGCGTGTCCAAGGCCGTGTCGCATTCTCGATGATTTTCGCTCGACGATCGTCGAGTATCGAGAAGTGGGTGTCGAGTGTTGAACACGGCCTGTGACACGGGCGTGTCACAGGGCGTGTCAAATCAGGCGACGAACTCAGCCCGCCGAAGATTTCGACAGGGCGTGTCGTTGTGCCGTGTCTGGGCACACGGCCTGGGACACGGGCGTGTCACAGGCCGTGTGAAGTCTCGGGATGATTTGGGATTTTTTTTCCCCAGGTACACGGCCACAGACACGTGCGTGTTTGAAGGCGTGTTGGTGACACGGCCCATGACACGGGCGTGTCCCGTGGGCGTGTCACTGGTTTGGATAAGTCGGTTGACCACCGCTTGAGGTACACGGCCAGGCACACGGCCGTGTTCGAGTTTACCGACGAGAGATCCGAAGCCAGCGTTGCGGAGGAATCGCTCTTGCGAGTCTTGCAAGCAAGCTTTCAAGCCATGGCACCGAAGCGATCGTCAAGGGTAACGACTTTCCTTCCTAAGCCATGTGAAGGCTTCCTTTTAGCATATCTTTGTGAGTTCCCCCACCAAGAGGTGGCTGGTTTTGGGACTCTTTGGGTGGATGTGTGAAATCCCCCTTGTTAGCATATAGATCCGGAAATGGAGTACGGAATAGGCATGCTGTGTGAAGCCCATCTGGACAGGTTGGTCTAGATTGGTGATGTTGCATACGAACCGGAGAAGACTCCGTGATAAACGTGTAGTGTACGGAGTCTACGGGTTATGCCTGCGAAAAGGAGTAGCAGGAAGTACTGGGGTGGTAGCCCAGGAAAATAGCCTTGTGATGGTTTTGGGTCCAACCTGTGAATGAGGCACAGGTAGTACTGGTGGGACCAGGAAAGGCCCTTTTTGTGCTGCTTGATGTCATAGGGTGTCCACCTGTGGAGCGAGTCACAGGAAGTACTGGTGTGCCCAGGAAAGACCCCTGACATTTGTAATTTGCGGTGTCCACCTGTGACGGGAGTCACAGGAAGTACTGGTGTGCCCAGGAAAGACCCGCTGTTGCTGTGAGGAAATGGGTATAGAGAAATACCCAGGCTTGAATGCCAGGAACAGGATTGGTGAGACCGACCCGTGCCTTTGATATAGCCATGAGTACGCTGCACGCGGAAAGGGCAAGGCAATTTGAGCAACGGGGGGGGGGGGGGGGGGGGGGGGGGGGGGGGCGGAGGATCCGACCTGCGCTATGTCCGTCTGACGTGAGACCAAAAGTGCGGTCTGTTGGAGCGCATAGCAAGAGTCTTCGGCCTGCGCGCCATGACACAACGGGGGGCTACGGGCCATCCCGGTGTCCGAGGACTAACTCCGGCTGCACGCCATGGAGTAAATGCTCAAGAGTGTTACCGTTGGGTGATAACCCTGATACGGTGGTGGGCAAGAGGTTGCCAGAACACCAAGAATGTGCCCTGAGTGCACGGACCGTTGAGCCGGGCGGCGAACGGTTGTGATGGCTTGTGTGCGTGAAAGTACTTTTTGATGATATATCTTGCCATACTTGTGATATGATATGCCTGCAGGGAAAATACCGCTGCCCCGAGAGAAGGGGTAGGGTCGTTATAATTTGGTCAGCTGAACGCTGACCGTTGCTTTTGTTTGCCACCGGTGGGTGGATTGTCCTTGCACAGGTGCTGGAGAGCCGAGCGGAACGCGTCGAGGTTGATGTTCCTGCTTGTGTTGCTGCTGCTGCTGCCAGCCCTCGAAGGCTAAATGATTTGATGTTGTGTGTTTTCTTTCTTTTGTGGCCGGCCTGCGCGCCAATTTGTTTTAGGCCACTGTTTGAAAGCCCTGTAAGGCCATAAGGCCAACACTTTTGACATGTTGTAAGACATTCCTATATGTATATAAAATGTGGAGTTTTATGTTTGGACATGCTTGAGGAGTTCAAGTAGTTTAGGCTTCCGCTAGAATGCTTGTGATAGGTGCGATTGCGCTACTCTGGTATCATCCTGTACCTTCACCGACTGTTTTGTGGTATATCCTGTGGGGCCCCGGCCGGACCTTCTAGAATATATCATATGAACGGATGGGGTTGTTACATTTTTGGTATCGGTTGTTTTGGTCTTTCCCTCTCGAAGTCGTGGCCGACTTCTTTTGTGGGGTGGCGAGCACGTGTTTGTGCAAACTAGAGTCTACGATTGAACTCCTGAATGTCCATGATAGGAATGCATTTTGTATGTTTGAGGAACCTGCGTGTTCTTATTTTGTGTTGTTTGCTTGGGTACGACCGCTTATATGTGTGTCTTGTCCCCCTTTAGGTGACACGAAGTGGAGCTGGGACGTCTGCGTCCCAGCATTCTGATGAGAGTAGGGCACCAGCTGAGGTGCCTACACCTCCACCGTCTGCAGAGCATGTACGGTTAGTTGCGGAGGCATTATTTACCATGATCCAAGGCCAGCCACTTAGGCAGGAACAAGTGGATGTTAGGCCAGAACAGGTGGAGGCAAGGCCGGAACCTGTAGTGGATGTGGCTCCTCGAACAGCTGAGAAGCAACTAACACGGTTCATGAGTTTCCATCCGCCTACATTTTCGGGAGCGGGTACTCCGACGCAGGCAGAGGATTGGTTATCGCGCGTCAAGAGAGTTATGACGGCGATTGGCACGGCGGAACGTCAGAAGGTTACCTTAGCGACATTCTTGCTTGAAGGAGAAGCTCGATTGTGGTGGGATGAGATAGAGTTACATCATTTGGCGGGTCGTCCGTTAGCTCAAGTCTCCATGGATGAATTCTCTCGACTGTTCCTAGCGAAGCACCTTCCTACGGCGTAACGGATAGCCATGGAAAACGAATTCCAACGGTTGACTCAAGGTGAGGGCAGTGTTGATGCGTACCTGCATGAATTTACTCGCTTGGGGCGGTATGCGGGTTCGATATTTGCTGATGAGCAAAGGAAGACCAATAGGTTCTATGAAGGCCTGAGGGACGAGTTGAGGTTCCTTGTGTCAAGTTCTGTGAACCAAGGTTTCTAAGCTTTGGTAGACACTGCAAGTGCGCTGGAGAAGGACATGAAGAGGGTCCAAGGGAAGAGAGCTTTGGCTGTGTCGCAACCAGAGTGGAAGGCGCCCCGATCGGGAAAATCTTTTTATAAGAAGAAATGGGGTAAGAAGTCCAAGCCGAGTGGACAAGCTCCTTCATCCGTTGCAACAGGAGCAACATCAGGGGCAACCTCCAGGCCAGATACTCATACCTGCTTCAATTGTGGTAGAATGGGGCATATTGCGCGAGATTGTCGGATGCCGCCGAAGAGTGAAAAGAAGGCGGGAGCATCTTATGCGGAGAAAGGAAAAGCGGTGGTGGATTCTTCTGCCTCGCAAGCGCAACCCCGGGTCTACAATCTTG
The DNA here is from genome assembly GCA_039583875.1 of Platanthera guangdongensis. Classification (NCBI taxonomy): domain Eukaryota; kingdom Viridiplantae; phylum Streptophyta; class Magnoliopsida; order Asparagales; family Orchidaceae; genus Platanthera; species Platanthera guangdongensis. The sequence continues at coordinate 234,160,616 of CM077153.1, forward strand.
GCCTGCAGGAGGCCATCAAGCAGAGTGACGTGGTCACAGGTATGAGTTTAGTTTTGCTTATGCGAATGTTTGTATGCTTAGCTTAGTACCCCTATGTTTGTGGTTTGTGTGTGTGACATGTTTGTCATAGGTTTTGTAATGATTCGGGACACGCTGGCGCGAGCACTGTTTGATACAGGTGCATCACATTCTTTTCTGTCTCGTGACTTTATGACGCGGCTTGGGATACCCAGTCGTACAAAGACAGATAGCGTCAGAGTGGTGTTGCCGAATGGATGTTGGATGCTTGCGGATCAAGCTTGCGATGTGGCGGTGCAAGTCGGGAATCAGGATTTTAGTTTATCTGCGTCTGTACTGCCAATATCAGAATTTGACGTGATTTTTGGGATGGATTGGCTTGCGGAACAGCATGCTATGATCGATTGCCAGTCCAAAGAAATCACGTTGGGCCAGAATACCGAACAGGAGACCAAGTTCGCGGGTATGCGAGGAGTAGGCGGGACATTGATGTCTGCACTCCAGGTAGTCAAGGCTGTTCGGAAGGGTGCGGAGTGTTACTTTGCACTAATTCAGGCTGTTGAGCCGAAGGCCAGTGTGTGCGAGGTTCCGATTGTGGCAGAATATACAGATGTGTTTCCCGCGGATCTCCCTGGGCTACCACCCCAGCGGGAGATTGACTTTACGATCGAGTTGGTGCCAGGTGCGAAACCTGTGGCCCGCTCGCCATATCGCGTCGCGCCAAAAGAGATGGCTGAGTTGAAGGTTCAACTCCAAGAAATGCTAGAGCAAGGTTATATACGCCCAAGTATGTCACCTTGGAGCGCGCCTGTGCTTTTTGTAAAGAAGAAAGACGGTGGATTGCGATTGTGCATCGACTACCGTGAACTAAATAAGCTGACCGAGAAGAATAAATATCCAATCCCTCGGATTGATGAATTATTTGATCAGCTGGTGGGTTCTACCGTCTATTCGAAGTTGGACCTGAAGTCTGGTTATTACCAGTTAAGAATTCGGGTAGGTGACATTCCCAAAACCGCATTTGGAACGCGCTATGGGCACTATGAGTTCACAGTGATGCCCTTTGGATTGTGTAATGCGCCTTCGGTGTTTATGGATTTGATGCACCGCATTTTCCGTGAGTACCTGGATCTGTTTGTGATCGTGTTCATTGATGACATCCTGGTGTACTCAAAGTCGAAAGCTGAACATGAGATTCACTTGCGGTTGGTGTTGAACACGTTGAGGCACAATCAGCTCTATGCCAAGTTCTCGAAGTGCGAGTTTTGGCTATCGTCAGTAGCATTTTTGGGCCATGTGGTGAGTGGAGCGGGCATTGCAGTGGATCCAGCGAAGATAAGAGCCATACAAGAATGGCCAATATTGTCTTCTGTGGCCGAGGTCAGGAGTTTCCTTGGACTTGCGGGCTACTATAGAAGATTTGTGGAGAACTTCTCGCGGATCGCTTTGCCACTAACCACACTGACGCGGAAGGATCAAAAGTTCGTTTGGACGCCAGAGTGCGCACGAGCTTTTGAAGAGCTGAAGAGGCGGTTGACCACGGCGCCAGTGTTGTCTTCGCCATGTGGGACCGATGGTTTTGTTATTTATAGTGATGCCTCAGGAAGTGGCTTAGGCTGCGTTCTTCTGCAAAGCGGAAAAGTGATTGCTTATGGCTCACGCCAGCTGAAGGTGCACGAGCGAAACTATCCCGTCCATGATTTGGAATTAGAGGCGGTGATTTTTGCACTCAAGTTGTGGCGGCACTACCTTTATGGAGTGAAGGTGGAGATCTATACGGATCACAAGAGCCTAAAGTACCTTTTGGAGCAGAAAGAGTTGAATATGCGACAGCGAAGGTGGTTGGAGTTCCTTGGGGATTACACTTTCGAGATTCACTATACACCCGGGAAGGGGAATGTTGTCGCGGATGCGTTGAGTCGGCGAGTTCCGGCTAGAGCGAATTGGTTGCAAAGGCATAATGAACGTCTTATCCAGGAGTTGGAAGCATTGGAGATCTATTGTGTTGACAAGAATTCCACTGCCACTGCATGTTTGAACTGGATCGAGGTGCAATGTGACCTTGCGGACCGAGTTCGACGGGCAACGGAGTTGGATGAAGATCTCTTGCGCTATGTGAATGAAGGGCCAGAAGGCAAATTCACCTGGAATGACGGTCTTGTACGAAAAAATGGCCGTTTGTGCGTCCCGAATGTGGGGAAGTTGAGGGAAGAACTGATGTATGAAGCACATTATACGAAGTATTCCATTCACCCCGGGAGCACAAAGATGTTCAATGATATGAAGAAGCTTTTCTGGTGGCCAGGGCTCAAGAAAGATGTTGCCCTTTATGTAGCCAAATGTCAAACATGTGTGATGGTGAAGGCGGAATGCCAAAAGCCGGGCGGTTATTTGAAGTCACTGCCGATCCCATTGTGGAAATTTGATGATATTTCCATGGATTTTGTGCATGGATTGCCAAGATCGCAGCGAGGAAATGATTCCATTTGGGTGATAGTTGACCGGCTAACAAAAGTAGCACATTTTCTCCCGAACAGACGGGATGATTCAGTTGAATATTTGGCCAAGTTATATGTTGATCAGATTGTGCGTCTTCACGGTGTTCCTCGGAGCATCGTAAGTGATAGAGATGGGAGATTCACGTCAAATGATTGGAGGCTAGTTCACCGACTGTTGGGCACGAAGTTGACTTTCAGTACGGCTTTTCATCCCCAAACGGATGGCCAGACTGAACGTACCAACAGAACAATGGAGGACATGCTCCGAATGTGCGCCCTTGACTTTGGAAAGAGATGGGAAGATCATCTCTATATGGTCGAGTTTGCGTATAATAACAGCTACCAGGCAAGCATTGGGATGACACCATATGAAGCCCTATATGGAAGGAAGTGTCGTACTCCCTTGGCTTGGGTAGAAGCGGGTGAAGCCCGGGTTGTTAAACCAAATGAGGTGGATGACGCAAACTCAACGATTCGGACAATTCGCGAGAGATTGCTGATTGCTCAAGATCGACAAGCGAAGTACTACAACGCCAAGCACCGGAACGTTGAATTTGCGGTTGGCGATTGGGTCTACTTGAAGATCAAGCCATTCAAAGGTGTCTCCAGGATTCGACGATTGAAAAAGTTGAGTCCAAGATATTTAGGTCCTTTTGAAGTGGTTGAGCGAATTGGCGAAGCGGCTTATCGGCTAGCTCTATCGGCGGACTTGGGTGGGTTGCATGATGTCTTTCACATCTCGGTGCTTCGAAAGGCCGTGAAAGATCCAGCTCAAGTGATCGTGAATGATCGGGTGCCGGTGGAGTATGGGCTAACAACGAGAGTTAGACCCATTCAGATCGAAGATCGAGCCGAGAAACAGTTGCGGAACAAGACGGTCGGTATGGTAAAAGTCCGATGGGACAACTGCGGCCGTGAAGAGCTGACATGGGAGCGTGAGCAGACCATGCGAGAAGAGTTCCCGGAGCAGTTTATGTAATTTGGAGCGAGAATATTGTAACATAAACGTTTTTATATAGCTATATGTTGTTACATTTTCTTGCGAGTTTTCTGTTACTTTCCTGTCTTTACATTTCGAGGACGAAATTTCTTGTAGGAGGGGAGGATTGTAACAACCCAAAGTTCTGAAACAGGAAAAATTTGGGTGACACGGCCTGGGACACGGGCGTGTCCCAGGGCGTGTCAGGTGACACGGCCTGCGACACGGGCGTGTCGCAGGGCGTGTCGAAGTTGTGTCGACGTTTGGGCTTTGTCTCGACGATTTTTGTTCTCGACGATTCGTCGAGAGGAGGCACACGGCCCAGGACACGGGCGTGTCCAAGGCCGTGTCGCATTCTCGACGATTTTCGCTCGACGATCGTCGAGTATCGAGAAGTGGGTGTCGAGTGTTGAACACGGCCTGTGACACGGGCGTGTCACAGGGCGTGTCAAATCAGGCGACGAACTCAGCCCGCCGAAGATTTCGACAGGGCGTGTCGTTGTGCCGTGTCTGGGCACACGGCCTGGGACACGGGCGTGTCACAGGCCGTGTGAAGTCTCGGGATGATTTGGGATTTTTTTCCCCAGGTACACGGCCATAGACACGGGCGTGTCTGAAGGCGTGTTGGTGACACGGCCCATGACACGGGCGTGTCCCGTGGGCGTGTCACTGGTTTGGATAAGTCGGTTGACCACCGCTTGAGGCACACGGCCAGGCACACGGCCGTGTTCGAGTTTACCGACGAGAGATCCGAAGCCAGCGTTGCGGAGGAATCGCTCTTGCGAGTCTTGCAAGCAAGCTTTCAAGCCATGGCACCGAAGCGATCGTCAAGGGTAACGACTTTCCTTCCTAAGCCATGTGAAGGCTTCCTTTTAGCATATCTTTGTGAGTTCCCCCACCAAGAGGTGGCTGGTTTTGGGACTCTTTGGGTGGATGTGTGAAATCCCCCTTGTTAGCATATAGATCCGGAAATGGAGTACGGAATAGGCATGCTGTGTGAAGCCCATCTGGACAGGTTGGTCTAGATTGGTGATGTTGCATACGAACCGGAGAAGACTCCGTGATAAACGTGTAGTGTACGGAGTCTACGGGTTATGCCTGCGAAAAGGAGTAGCAGGAAGTACTGGGGTGGTAGCCCAGGAAAATAGCCTTGTGATGGTTTTGGGTCCAACCTGTGAATGAGGCACAGGTAGTACTGGTGGGACCAGGAAAGGCCCTTTTTGTGCTGCTTGATGTCATAGGGTGTCCACCTGTGGAGCGAGTCACAGGAAGTACTGGTGTGCCCAGGAAAGACCCCTGACATTTGTAATTTGCGGTGTCCACCTGTGACGGGAGTCACAGGAAGTACTGGTGTGCCCAGGAAAGACCCGCTGTTGCTGTGAGGAAATGGGTATAGAGAAATACCCAGGCTTGAATGCCAGGAACAGGATTGGTGAGACCGACCCGCGCCTTTGATATAGCCATGAGTACGCTGCACGCGGAAAGGGCAAGGCGATTTGAGCAACGGGGGGGCGGAGGATCCGACCTGCGCTATGTCCGTCTGACGTGAGACCAAAAGTGCGGTCTGTTGGAGCGCATAGCAAGAGTCTTCGGCCTACGCGCCATGACACAACGGGGGGCTACGAGCCATCCCGGTGTCCGAGGACTAACTCCGGCTGCACGCCATGGAGTAAATGCTCAAGAGTGTTACCGTTGGGTGATAACCCTGATACGGTGGTGGGCAAGAGGTTGCCAGAACACCAAGAATGTGCCCTGAGTGCACGGACCGTTGAGCCGGGCGGCGAACGGTTGTGATGGCTTGTGTGCGTGAAAGCACTTTTTGATGATATATCTTGCCATACTTGTGATATGATATGCCTGCAGGGAAAATACCGCTGCCCCGAGAGAAGGGGTAGGGTCGTTATAATTTGGTCAGCTGAACGCTGACCGTTGCTTTTGTTTGCCACCGGTGGGTGGATTGTCCTTGCACAGGTGCTGGAGAGCCGAGAGGAATGCGTCGAGGTTGATGTTCCTGCTAGTGTTGCTGCTGCTGCTGCCAGCCCTCGAAGGCTAAATGATTTGATGTTGTGTGTTTTCTTTCTTTTGTGGCCGGCCTGCGCGCCAATTTGTTTTAGGCCACTGTTTGAAAGCCCTGTAAGGCCATAAGGCCAACACTTTTGACATGTTGTAAGACATTCCTATATGTATATAAAATGTGGAGTTTTATGTTTGGACATGCTTGAGGAGTTCAAGTAGTTTAGGCTTCCGCTAGAATGCTTGTGATAGGTGTGATTGCGCTACTCTGGTATCATCCTGTACCTTCACCGACTGTTTTGTGGTATATCCTGTGGGGCCCCGGCCGGACCTTCTAGAATATATCATATGAACGGATGGGGTTGTTACAACATTAAAGGATGACGGACCGAGTCCTTTGGGAGAAGAGGAGAAGGAACTTGGAAATGTATGTGGATGGCCTCATTGTGAAGAGTAAGGATGTGAGCTCTCACCTACGGGACTTGGAGGAAATATTTGCCACCCTATGGAAGTTCAAGATGTGGTTGAATCCCTTGAATTGTGTCTTAGGTGCTAGCAGGGGGAGTTCTTGGTTCATCTTCTTACCCCGGCGGTGGTGGAGTTCAATCCTGATAAGGTAAAGTTCATGATGGGGCTGGAATCATTGTGCAACACCAAGGAAGTTCAACGCTTGACATAAAAGCTAGTCGGGTTGAGCAGGTTCCTCTATCGGGCAGGAGAGAAGTGTTCACCTTTTTTCAAAGTGCTGCAGGGCAACCGAAAATTCGAATGGTCAAAAGAGTGTGATGATGCTTTCCAAGCTTTAAAGAATCAACTCGCCAAGGCTCCACTTCTCCAAGGACCCAAGTAGGGGGAGGACCTAACTCTGTACCTCGGAGTCGGAGCGGAGGTCATAAGCTTCGTCTTAGTCCAGGAGGAGGGTAAGAAGCAGCTGCCTATCTACTACATGAGTAGGGTCTTAAAGAAGGTAGAGCTTCGATATCTGATTCTGTAGAAATTGACATTTGACTTGATCATCTCAGCCAGGAAGATCAGGCCATACTTTCAGGTGCATTCGATCAAAGTAGTGACCGATCACCCACTCCACAAGATCTTCAAAGGTGTAGAACATTTAAGAAGACTGGTCAAGTGGTCTGTGAAGCTAAGTGAGTTTGTTATCTCTTTCATCCCCCGATAATCAAAAAAGGCTCAGGCGTGGTGGTTTTTTAGACGACTATATAGTCGAGGTGGAAGAAGAAGGAACTGCTTAGCAGGTCTCCAGGAAGTTGCTAGTACATGGAGCTTCGGGAAGGCATTCGCTAGAAGGGGGTGGTGATGGAAAGCCCCCAAGGAACAAGGATAGAGCAAGCCATGATGATACATGTTTTCGTCACTAATAACCAGACAGAGTATGAGGAAGTGATTGCAGGACTGTGTTTGGACATGGAGATGAGGGTGCACGATGTGGAGGTTCTTACAGACTCAATGGTGGTGGCATCGTAGGTCAGGGGTGAATTTGAGACGAGGAAACCAATACTTATAAAATATTTGGCCAAGGTGAGAAAACTCATCGGGGGGTTCCGAACCTTCTTTATTCGGCACATACCATGGGAAGAAAGCACCTCAGCTAATCGGTTGGCCAAGTTTGGGACCATGAAGGATTGGTTCCACCCATCCATCGATGAAGGAGAGCTTATGGAGGTAGATCAGCGCCCCTCATAGATGGACCCCTTTATAACTTTCTTAACCACGGGCAAGTTTTCGGAGGAGAACCCGGACAAAAAGTGCTACAAACATAAGTCGGCGTACTACCCATTGCACGAAGGAGGCTTATATCGGAAGACCCTTTCAAGACTCTTGGCACAGTGTGTGGCCGAAGAAGAGGTCCCAAAGATCTTGGAGTTAGTCCACTCTGGCAAGTGCAGCAGTCACTTGGGAAGCAGGAACTTGGAGTCAAGGGTATTTTTATTTGACCCTGAGTTAGGATACGACTAAAATTTCAAGGAGATTTCAAAATTATCAGTTGTTTGCTCGACTCCAACTCTTACCGACCAAAAGAATCAGGAGCATCAAGGCTCCTTAGCCCTTCCCAATTTGGGGGATGGACTTAGTAGGACCTTTCCCCAGGTAAGTGAGCAAAGGAGGTACCTCCTGGTCATGATCGACTACTTCTTAAAGTGCTTAAAGGTCAATGCGCTGGCCAAGGTGACCTCCCAAGTGATCCTTAACTTTGTGTGGGGAGAGTTCATCTGTCGGCATGAACTTCATTATGCCATTGTCACAGACAACAGACCGTAGTTTGCCAGCGAAGAGTTTGTTAGCTTCTGCAGCCATCTTGGGATAGACCTCAGGTTTGCGCCTGTCCGCTACCCAGGAGCAATAGGCAGGTTGAGGCGATGAATAAGATCATCATGAACTTATTAAAGAAGATGATAAAGAATCTGAAGGGGAACTGGGTAGAATAACTTCCGTCGGTCATGTGGGCCCTAAGGACTACCCCCAACACAGCCACATGGGAGACCCCCTTCAAGCTTTCCCACGGTTGTGAGGCCATACTTCCAGTGGAGTTTGAGGTCAAGTCACCATGGGTGGTAGCCGTCGGAGAAGGAGATGAAGAATGGAGAGCAGAGAATGAAGGTGAGCTACGAATCTCACTAGACCTGGTAGAGGAGCTCCGCAACTTGGTCGCCGTTAGGCATGAGGAAGTCAAGTGGAGGATGGCCAGGTACTTCTACAAACATATAAGAGTCAAGCAGTTCGTGGAAGGAGATCTTGTCCTAAAGAAATTAGATGCGGCGGGTAGGTCGGCGACTGTGGGGAAGCTCAATCCTAATTGGGTGGGCCCCTTATATAGTTGAAGAGGCGCTGAAGTTGAGAAGGTACCACCTATACAATGTTGAAGGAGTGTCCCTAGGTCACACTTGGAGTGGTGATGATTTAAAATGATTTTATCACTGAACTTTTATAAATAAAATAAAATTGTCTTTTCCTATTATTATCTCTTACCCCCAAGTATTTTTCATTATTGTTGTATAATGTAAATGATTTGGAAAATTTGTCCCCGAGCAGATCCCGCTAACTAAACTCTCATTAGCTAGCAGGTCTGAAAGTCACTTGGTGGTGGAAAGAAAATTTGACCCCAAGCAGATCCTGAGGACTAGGCTCTCACTAGTTGGTGGGTCTGGAAGTCACTCAATAGTGGAAAGAAAATTTAGCCTCAAGCAGATCCCGCTGACCAGGCTCTCTCTAGATGTAAGGTCTGGAAGTCACTTGGTGGCGAGAAGAGAAGTTGGTCTTGAGCAGATCCTGCTGACTAGGCTCTCATTAGCTGGCAGGACTAGAAGTCACTCGGTGGCTTGTGAGTATAGTTTGGAAAGGAAGGGAATAAAAGTGAGTGGGACTAAACACACCCACTCTCCGACTTAATTCCTGCCTTAAGGGATGAGAATGAAAGGGGGGAGAGCGAGTCGGGCCCTAGTAGTTCTACTCGCGTGTATTAAGCATGCAGATAAACGGGGTAAGATAAGCTGGCCACTCGCTGTCGCGCCACTCGTCGTTCCAAAGGAGAGAGCTCCGGGGACAAGTGATTAAGTGAGAAGCGAGTTATCTAACTCTGCCTACCCATGGCCCTAGTACACTCACATATCTACCAGACATCATGAAATATGCACGATAATCAAAGTGTGAGTGGTTATGGTCATACGTTGTTGAGACCAATGTAACCCTAATGCGTGAAAACACACGGAACACAGAGCGAGCGAGGTACATAACTGAACAAAAAATCAAAACGTAAAAGTAGCACAAGAAAGTATAAACTTCATTAAAATATCAAAGTGTGGGATGTTTATGAAAAAGGAGGCCTCGACTAGCGGGCAAGTTCACATAAAAAATTAAATAATAGATTACAATGTGATATCAAAAAGAAGGAAAAATCCTAAGCTGAATCTTCTGGCGAGTCGACAACATCAACATCTTTGTCGTTAAGGAAGGGGTTGATGCCGTCATCAGAGAGGTCGAGATGTACGTACATCTCGGGAATCAGCTCTTTCCCTGATTATGTAAAACAACCTCCAGGTTTTATCTCTCCAACTTTCCCTGATTATATTTTTAGATTAAATAAAGCATTATATGGTCTCAAGAAAGCTCCTAGAGCATGGTATGAGACCTTAGCATGCTTTCTCTTGGAAAATGGTTTTATAAGGGGTAGAGTAGACCAAACTCTTTTTATTAGAACCCATAAGTCCCATACCCTACTAGTACAAATTTATGTAGACGTTATCATTTTTGGTTCTACTGACTCAAAATTGTGCAGAAGGTTTTCTAACCTAATGCATTCTAAATTTGAGATGAGTAGCATGGGTGAGCTATCCTTCTTCTTAGGATTGCAAGTCAAACAACATGCTGAAGGCATCTTTATTTCTCAAACCAAATATGCTAATGAATTGGTTAAGAAATTTGGTATGTCTGAGGCATCTTGTATGAAAACACCCATGCCTACCAATGTTGTACTGGATGCTGATGAACATGGGAAACCTGTTGATCAGACAACATATAGAGCAATGATTGGCTCTTTATTGTATCTTACAGCTAGTAGGCCAGATATAATGTTTGCTACATGTATATGTGCTAGGTTCAAAGTTAGCCCTAGAGAGTCACACTTAACATTAGTAAAGAGGATTCTCAGGTATGTTAAAAGTTGTCCAAATCTAGGTCTCTGGTATCCAAAAGATTCAGCATTTGAGTTAACTGGATTCTCTGATGCTGATTATGCTGGATGCAGAATTGACAGGAAAAGCACCAGTGGAACTTGTCAGTTCCTTGGTGACAGACTTGTCTCTTGGTTCTGTAAGAAACAAACATCTGTGTCAACTTCAACTGCTGAAGCTGAATATATGGCTGCATGTAGTTGTTGTTCACAAATATTGTGGATTCAAAATCAACTCCTAGACTATGGTTACAACTTAGAGAAGTCTAAAATCTTTTGTGATAACACAAGTGATATTTCTATAGCCCAAAATCCAGTCCTCCATAGTAGGACAAAACACATATAGATTAGGCATCATTTCTTAAGGGATAATGTTGAAAAGAATAAAATTGAATTACATTATATCCCAACTGATTTACAAAGGGGAGATATTTTCACCAAGCCTTTGGATGAAAAGAAACACACCTTCTTCCTAAATCAGTTAGGAATGTTAGATGGAGGAAGTCTTAAATAATATCAAAGATTTTGAAAGCTTAAAAATTGACCAAGACTAGGCAAAAATTCTGATTTTCCTTAGTGTCTAGAATTTCTTTTCTGATCTCTGAACTGCGCTCGACGATTTGCCCCAAGATCGTCGAACGGAGATCGACGATTTCCAAAATCGTCGAACTGAGTTCAGCGCCTCTCAGATAGTATGAACTATCTCTTCCGGTCAACGATCGTCGAACGGCGCTCGACGATTTTTATTCCCTGAACGATCGTCGAACGGAGCTCGACACTCTTCAAGATCGTCGAACGGAGATCGACGATGTTGAAGTCTCTTCAGATTCCTTTAGGAGCCTCGATCGTCGAACTGAGTTCAACGATCTTTCCAATTCTGCGTCGAACCCTAATATAAAACTCTTTTTCGCCGTCGTTCTCTCTTGCGCTTTCGATTTCTCTGCAGAATTTTCTTTCCCTCCAAACAGTTCTACGCTTGGTCGTTTTGTTTGTTGAAGTTTTGCAGGTACAATGGCTGTGTCAGTTGCAGTTCTAGCCGCAATGAAGTTCGATGCTGGATTCGACATTGATATAGAATCTTTCAACACCACTGATCAAATTTTCCAAGACATTCTGAGTTTATTCAAGGATCAGAATCTGTCTGCCCTCATGACCACTAGATTCAAGCTGGCCTCAGATGAGATAAAGGAGTGGGTCTTTTATGCTCATAATCAAGACAACTCTACAATAGTTGGGTCCATTGCTGGAAATCAGGTACCCTTGACCCCCACTATTTTAACAGAGGTTTTTGGACTGAGAAATGGAGAAGAATCTGCTGAGTTATCTGGGGAGGAGTTTTCTGACCTACTTTCCAGGATGGGTCATCCAAAGGGAAACCCTAGCAAGTTATTCAAGAGGAATCTGTCTGTTGAATACAGGTTCCTAGCAGATGTGGTAGGAAAAGTGCTGCTTGCAAAGCACTCTGCTCATGACACTATATCCAGACATCGGCTCTGTCTCATGGGAGCTCTGGTGGATAAGAAAAGTTTGAACTGGGGAGAGGTCTTCTTTGATCTAATCAAGAAGAAAATAAACAAGACTTTTGTTAACTTTGGAAGGATTCTTGGAGTCTTTCTGCAGACAAGGTGCCCTGCTTTGCTGGTCTCCTCTGGAGTTCACATAAATGCCTCCAAGAGACTAACCTGTGCCCTCTTTGACAAGTGGGACAGGCAAATAAGCAAGCCTGGCAGGCCCTCCTCAAGTGCTCCTTCAGGCACCAGGACTCAAAGAGTCACTCTCACACAGGTCTCTGCTCCTGCAGAGGACCTGGCTGCTGCTGTTGCTGCCTCTTCTTCTCCTCCAATTCCAACCCTACCTCTTCCATCCACCACTCCAGTTTCATCCACCATTACCATATCTATCCCATCTCCAACATCAACTCCATCTCCAGACCCCATTCTACCTCCACCAGCAGACCACTTTCACCCATTGTTTTCATACCCTACACCAGATATCACATCCTCACCATCCATACCATCCTTCACCCTCCTGGATGATTCCTACATGGATGATTCCCCCTCATCTCCTCCTGAGTTACCCTCCTCCTCCACTTCCTTCCAAGATCTCCTCCACCACATCATTGACCAACCAACATTCACTCCATCCATATCCATCTCCTTGTCTTCCATATCCACCATCCCAACACCTTAGCCATCCATACTACCACTCTCCAGCCCTCCACTTCCAGCATCTTCAGCTGTTCCTATTCCATCTACCTCTGCTCCAGTAGTTGAGCAAGTAGACCTCTCAGCCCTTGCTGACAGGTTGTATGAGCTCATTGCCCCCATGCTCTCTCTATTATTAGAGACCTCATTGGCTCCTCTACACTTGTCAGTGGCAGCCCTCTCTGCCAGGCTTTCCTCCCTCCTTCCTCAGGCAGCACCTCCAGCAGTGTGCCTTGATACAGATGTATCTGCATCTAGGCAGGGGGAGATGCCATATGAAGCAAGCTTTCATGCTGTTGCTGCTGCTGTTTCTGCTCCTGCTGCTGATGTTACTGCTGCTGCTGCTGTTTCTCTGCCTGCGGCTACTGTTTCTCTTTCTGATGCTGCTGTGCCTTCTACTCCAGTTCTGGCTATAGACCTAAGGTCTTTGCTCTCAGCTTTTGATACTGCTTTCTTCAGCTGTTTGCCAGAGAGTAATGTTGTCCAGCCCATAGAAGACTTATCCAAGGCACTGGTGCCTTTCTCCTGCTGTGACCCCAGCATTATCTCTTCTTTTGTACATTCAGTAACTGCTGCTACTGAAGATATTGCTGCTGCTGTTGTTGAAGAAAGGACTGTTGATACTGCTGCTGAGTTGGTTCACATTGATGTTGAAATCCCAATTGCTTCTGATGAGCCAATATCCAAGGATTTTCTGATGACAGAGGCCACTGATTTTGAGCCTGCTGCAGAGTTTGATGATGTTACTGCTGTTATCAATGAAGTTGTTGCTGCTATCACCTCTCCAGCTTCTGTGGCTGTGAGTGAATCTGCTGTTGAGAGTGAATTTGTTGTTTCTGCTGTGAGTGAGACTGTTACAGTTGCTGCTGTTGTCACCAGTCCACTATCTGCTGCTCTATCTGCTGCTGTATCTGCTGCTGTCTCTACTGCTGTCCCTACTGCTGCTGCTGTTTCAGCTTCTACCTCTTCTGCCTCTGTTCAGCTGAAGAAAGACTTGATGAAAAGAATAGATGCTTTATATGATGATCAGAGCTCTGAATCTGATGAATACAAAACAGACTCTGATGATTCATCTGCTACCATTGCCAGGAAGAGGAAGGCAAGGAGCAAGGCAATGAAAAGGGTTCCTCCTGCAAAAGTCAAGGATAATAATGATATTCCTTATTATATTCTGCACAATTGCCCAATCACAGAACATTGGATGCAGTATTCCAAAAACCAGTTGAAAGCCATGAAGAAGAAGAGAAAGTATGAGAAGGGCTCCTCCCAGTTCCAGCACCCTCATCCTCCTCCACCACCTCCTCCTGATGCAGGTGCAGGTGGAAGCTCTGCAAGTCAAGCCCCAGCTAGAAGCCAGGCTCCCTATCAACCCCATGCCAGATCCTATCAAAGGGAAAGCCAATCTAGGGGTTCTTATTCTAGGAGAGGAGAATACAGGGGTAATCAAAGAGATATTCAAGTTTATTCAAAAGGGTATTCCAGGCAGCACCCTTATTCCAGGGGAGGACATGGTTCTTCTGATACATCATCAGGTCCTTTCCCCTATAAGCTAAAAGAGACTGTGACTGCTAGACCTCCTCAAGACAATCCTTCCAACAGGTATGAGCCACCTGTACCCTTTGAGGACCCTGAGAATAACCCATCTGCTTGGACTGCCAGGATGAAAGAATTGGCTGCACTAGATCAGATAAAGAAGGCCAGAGATCAAGGTTTAGATACTTCCAATATTTCTACAATGTCTGAGCAAAGACAAAAGGAATTAGAGAAATATGCTTCCAACAAGTTCTTTGATGCTGATAGATATATGGAATTGCATCCTGCTGCTGTGGTTCCCAGGCCTACAAAGCAAACCTATTTGGGTGCAGCAGATGACACCAGGTCCAACAAAGAAGCCCTAAACCCTAACAGAGAAATCAAAATGGTTAAAGGCAAAGAGAAGAAGTGACTTTGTAAGGTGACAATCTTTGGATTTTCTGACTGCTATCTGGATGTCATATATATATATATATCTCTGTGATGTTTCTGCAATGTCTAGCTGTTGTTTTTATGCTTTTCTGATTGTATGTTGTTATTTGAATTTTCCAAAGTCTGTAAATAGTAATCCTAACCCAAATAGGGGGAGATTGTTGGAACACCCTATTACTAATTTGGGTCAGGATCACTATGTCTCTAGGAACCTTTGTTTGACCTTCTGTATAGCTTAATAGGTCAATTAGAATTGAGTCTAAGGGTTAGAAGTCTAGGTTTGGAAGCTGCCCTGAAGACCAAGTTTTTCTGGAGACTAAGTCTGATCGTCGAGCTCAGCACGACGATTCGTCGAACTCCGGTCGACGATCGTCTAGATCAACTTCGACAGATCGTCGAACTCCATTCGACGATCG